>CM042137.1:103069663-103187674 GCA_023376005.1 Doryteuthis pealeii | reverse complement strand
AAAAGAGGAGAGATGAAGGGAGTTTTTGAATTTTTGGCATTGGTCAGTCTGGCTTTGTCTATTTTTAGAATATGATTCTTTTTTTCTTATCTCCAAACTTGGTCTAACAAGAATCTACAGCTATGAGCCATTCCAAAGTTTCAGAGCTAAGATCAGCCTCATCTGCATTTTTTGAAGGATCCATGGACAGGATTGAGACAAGAGAGATCATCATCCTTAGGCACTCAAGGAATCGGCAATTCATCAATCACTATTATGTATAGATTATTATATATATATAAGTATATTTGTATGTTTGTGTCTGATGAAAGAAATATGGAAAATTAAATTGACATGTTGAGTATTTTGAGGATAGTTTATCTTCAGAAATGTCAATTTATTTCACGAAAAAAGACAATTTAACTTTGTTGACAAAGGGGAGATTGATTTAAATCGGTTGGTTCTTTGTTTATGGCTATAAATCTTCAGGTTTATTTAATTATTTAAGCTAAAGCCATCCTCAATAAGAATGTAGTGGTACAATTCCCGCCCTGTTGTAACTTGAGTACCAGAGTTATGTTTCAATCTATTTTCTTCAAAGCTCTTCTTCAAATTTAGCAAAACATGTCTTATGCCTTTCTTTCTGATTTGATGCTAGATTTTCCCAGGTACTCAGGTCAATATTGAGGCATTTTAGATTGTCCTTCAATTTGTCCTTATAGTAAGGACATCCAATGAACACATTTGGTAGTTGTTTGCATAATATCTTTTTTGGAAGCCTGTTCTCATTCATTCTGACAATGTGACCAGCCACCTAAGCTGAACCTTATATATATATATATATATATATGGGTGTGTATGTCAAGCATGGCTTCATGAACAAAGATGAAAGTGGTGTCCACATTGATTGCAGTCATGTTTGTGGCTGATAAGGCTTATGTGACAGGATAGAACTGTTGTAGTGGCTGCAGCTAAAGGTCTGGTCCGGGTTTTATGGTATTATGATGTGGTTCTTCCTATTATGCCTTTTCTCCTTAAGGGTGGCCTTGCAAGTATTTTCAAAGAAGGGACAGCATGATTAGTGGTGAGATGCCAGGTGTCACAGTTCTCAGCTAAGGTAGGCCAACAGCTATGATTCTGCCCCTGCAGGGTCCTTAAATCTTTACACTGCCCTTCAGGAAATCCTGAAAACTTCATGATGGATTTGAGAGGTCTTAACCAATGCTACAAAGCCTTAGACAAGCGTCAGTTTCCTTTGTGCATTTTGGCCAATAACATTGATGAACCTGCCTACACCAAATTGGTTGAGGCTCTTTGCACAAAACATCGAATTAACTTGCTGAAGGTTGAAGACAATAAACAACTTGGAGAATGGGCCGGTCTTCGAAGAATTGACATTGAAGGAAAAGCAAGAAAAGTCAATGGCTGTGGTTGTGTAGTGGTAAAAGACTATGGTAAAGAATCACAGGCCACGGCCATTCCTGATGAATATTTCCGTTCTAAGAAATAAACGGAAAGAATGAGTATAAAAGCAACAATTAAATCCTAATTGTCTAACTTTGACTACCAAATTTCTCCCACAGCTGTACCAAATTTTCTTGTTATTTTTTACCTGTACGATAGGATATATCAAAGTTTACTATCTATTAACCTCAGAAGTCATTCTATTTAAATAAGATAAATTTTTCAGTGCAAACAAGAGACACATGTGAGAGCCACTGCCAGCCGCTTACGATAGGATCACAGTGGTGGGAGAGTCGCTGTGAGCAGCTTAAAGTAGGCCAAGAGTTAATCAACCTTACAATGAGTGTTTATTTTAAGAATATATTTCAAGACTGAGAAGCTATCTGGAATTTGAAATAACTGTTTGAATTTAAGAAAATCACACATTTTTAACATTTAATCTATACATATATAAAGGGCAGTTGGTGTGTATGTATGTATGTCAGAAGGAAACTATGAAAATAAAACAATTATGACAAAGTAAATATATATACACATTCACTATAAACAGATCTGGCTTTTTGAGCAAAAATAATGAAGATTATATTTATATTCATGAAATTTAAAAAATCTTTTTTTTTTTACATTTTATATTTTAGACAGGAGATATTAATCTTTCTTTTCAGAGTGTTTGTGCACTTTTTTTTTCTGACTCCTCACCAGGCCGAATCAACACAAGGTTTTTTTTTACGTAGGGATTTTAATGGGGCATCCTGGAAGGATCCATCTTGTGATTCAGTAATAATGGATCTGCAAAAGTAATATTTTTGACTCCCTCTACCCATGTGAAACCGGGTAGCCACTTTTAGTTCAGTAATAAAAGAACTTGGTTATTGTTTTGAAATATTTTCAAATTTGAAAATAATTTTTTGTTAAACAGAAAAATCGACCTATGAAATGTAAACTATTTGTTTTTTGTTTGTTTGTTTATTTTTTATTTTTTTTATCCCAACACTGCAAGGCCATGTTACGATCAACAGATAGCACAAATGAAGTGAAATTCAAACTCTCTACACAGCCGTAATTAGGCGCCAGCAGACTTCTGGTTTTTATCCTGAAATTGAAAACCTATTAAAAGGTCAGCATTTTAAATTTCTGCAGAGACAAAAAGAAAAAGTGGATATGATTTACCCAACCCCTCTGCAAGAGCAGGATGTGACACTGAGTCAATTTTAACAAGTTTGAATTCAGAGTTTCCCTTCTCTAAAACCAGTTGCTATACCAAGTTTTAAATACCTTGCTATTTACCCATAGCTGGAGGGAGAATAGTTGGATGCAATGTAAAAGTGGATAGACCATTTGGAAGAATGTGTAGCAGTAATGGGTGACTATATTGAAAAATAAACTTGTAATTTCTAAGATTGATTGATTTTAACGGCATGTCAACCCATTTAGGGTTATTTCATGCCCAAAGGTTATGGAATCACATTTATTGTATGTTCATTTATATTTTTTGTTTAGCTGTTTCTTAAGAGGTTTGTTTTTTGCCTAGAGTAGGCAGCATGAGGCATTGGCTTCTATATGAAGATAAGGCGCGTGGTGTAATGGTTAAAGACATGGGAAATCGACTCGTCGTCCCGAGTTCAAATCCTGGACGTGGTCATTGCATTTCACTTAGCGCTAATACCCTTGGGAAAGGTATGAATCCTACTCTCCCTCCAGCTATGGACAAATAGCAGGGCAGACTGGGTTCTTTAACCATGGCTAGGTAACCAGTCTAGGAGAAGGAAAACTCTGAATTCAAACCTGTTGAACTCCGCTTAAGAAATTGACCTTGTGTTGTATCCTGCTCGTGCGGAGGAGTTGGTAAATATATATATGAAGATAAAACAGAGTTTATGTATTTTAAACAAGATTGAGACATCTCCACACTGGATGGAAAGTCTCTGAAATTAATAGACCACTTCATATACCTAGGTAGCAATATCTCATCTACAGAATGCAATGGACTGAAATAGATGGATTATTGATCATATGGAAATTTGATCTCTCTGATAAGATAGAGCAAGAATTTTTCCAAGCTGTAGCCATGTCAGTGCTATTGTATGGTTGCACTACTTGTACTCTAATGAAATGCTTAGAGAAAAACCTAGATGTGAACTACACCAGGATGATGCGTTCTGTCTTGAACAAATCCTGCAAGCAGCATACCACAGAAAAGCAGTTGTATGGTCAATTGTCTTCTATCACACAAACCGTACAAGTAAGATGAATAAGACATACCGGACACTGCTGCAGAAGCAAGGATGAATTCATAAGTGACATTCTCCTGTTTGACATCTACACATGGACACACCAGTGTAGACTGACCAGCAAATCCTGCATCAACCAGCTCTGTGCAGATACTGGATGCCATGTAGAAGACCTACCAGGAGTGATGACCAATAGGGATGGGTGGTAAGAGAGAGAGAGAGAGAGAGAGAGAGAGAGAGAGAGAGAAAGAGAGAGAGAGAAAAGGGTAAGTCATGGGAATCCATGCTGTCAGCACAACCTAATGATGATGATGATGATGATGATGATGATATGTCATAAGGAAACCACAGTAAGATAAGGGGTAATCCTTAACTATTTCCTCATAAATTCCTACCATAAAATAAACTGAACCCTCATTTTATGTCCGTGTTTTTGCAATAAATGTTTTATTTTTCTTGCACCTGTTATTTTACAATACTAAATATATTTTCTTTGTTTATTTTAATATTCACTTCAATGTGTATATTCTAAAAGGTTTTTTTTATTTTGTGAGAATGGTTAGTTTTAAAGTGGGGGCTCCTTTTGTTATTGTTTTTTTTTTGGCTTTGGTACTCTAAAATAAAAATGTCAGATTTTAATCATTGTTGACGAAAAAACAAAATTATGATCATAAAAGGAGGATCCAATTTATGCCTAAATTGTAAAACGAGCCCCCACTTTAAAACTAACCATTCTCACAAAATAAAAACTTTTTTTTCTAGCCTACCCACACTGGTGTGCCCATTTGTAGGTGCTAATAGGATAACATCACTTATGGGCTCATTCCTGCTTCTCCAGCATGTCTTGTTCATCTTACTCGGATGGTTTGTGTGATAGTAGGCAAGTGGCCAAACAGCTGCTCTTTTGTGAAGTGCCACTTCCAGGTTACTGACCATGTTAACAAGAGATCCTATGAAAGTTCCATCACCAAAATAAAGAGTCATCAAATCAACTAGTAATGTCCAGTAATTAGTTGGTTGGTTGGCATCCTTCCATCTACAAGAGATGATGAAGTAGTGTCCAAATTTATTTTTTTATTAACTATATGGCCTGGGCAGGTTCATATGGAGGATGAGCTGTTGCCCAAGCAGCAAATCCTCCCTCTCCACACTGCCGCTGTGATCCAAAGGAAAGGAGGGAACCAATACAGTTTGGCAGCGATAGTGTCACAGGAGTTGTTGGGTAGCACTGGATTTCAGCGTCACACCGCCTTAGTGGTTGATACATTCTGTTAGGAAGCAGATTAAAATTATTGACTTATTTCCATAAATACAAATGTACACCCCCCCCCCAAAAAAAAAACCCCTGTACTATAGGTTTACTGATTTAAAAATTTATGAATATTAAATACTGATTATCTAATCTTGAGAATTTTATAAACATATTTATTTTTTTAGAGGGCTGGCTTAGCTCAGTCGGTACAGCATTCGGCTAGAAACCACAAGTTTGATACCGGCCCTCACCAACTCAGCTTATGAGTAGCACAGGGATCTGTGCGGTAAAGTAAGGAGCTGATGGTAGGCATGGCGCTCCACCTCAGATGCAAAAACAAGCTCCTTGGTCTAGCGCTAGTGAAAAGGGGATAGAGTCCCTCGCTTGGTTTCATATTCTCTATGTAATTTTGTTGTTGTGGTTGTCAAAAGTTGTTATTCATTGGACTTAATCCAGATTTTCAGGTTTAGTGAATTGGAGAAATTTTGATTTAAAAACAATCTGCTTAGTCTGCAGTTGCCAATCAAAGCAAATCTTGTGAAGCTTTACTGTGTGATATGCAAAGGTTAAAACTGAAATATCAGAATAGATTTTGATTAGCCTGGAATTCTTTTAAGAATCTACTTAAAGTCAGTTAAGAAAAAAAGCAATGAATATTGATAATCTTTTAAAGCTTCTTTTCTTTTAAAACTGCTTTAAAATTCAATGGTTGTTCTTTCCTTGCTTTTCTGAAGCTCAAAACTCAAATCTTAATGGTTTGTTTGAGAATCGCCTATGCTATTAAACAGTACTGGGTGGCATTGTGCCGCCATCCGTAGGGTTCTTTCTGCAAGGGTTGTTAGGCAGCTGCTCAGAATATGTTTCAGTGTCCCAATACATTTGCATAATGGGTATAGTGCAGACTACATTTTGTTCCATATACTGAGGTCTGCAGGGCTAGGGAGGATATTGTATACGGACCTAATTAAGAAATTGATGTTCGCATGGTCGTGTTATTGTTACATAATTATTGGATCCCTAATAGCTTTTTAAGGTAGTGTAGAAATCATAATGGTGATTAGTACAGCTGATGGCCTTGAGGGTGAGTGACAGCGCTTGACCTCACTCTGACCTTGCTTTCCGGGGATGGATCGTGAGAACCGGAAGCATAGAATACCCTGTTCCGGTTTAAGGATACTAAGTAAGTAAGAGGCAGTTAGCAGTTAGGAGCTCTAGGGTGTAAGTTGCATTTCTATGCACGTCCTGTCATCTGTGCAGAATGTCTGGTTGGGGATTTATAAATAAAGTAACATCAACGTAAATCGAAGTCTTGTGTTTATTACCTAAAAACTAACAATAACACAGGGCTTCTGATAAGGAGTGATCCCCAACAGAAACCAGACCCGAAATCCCCATACAAGAAAGACCAGACCTTTAGAAGAGACCAGACCAAGATGTTAGAAGATAGACGACCAGAGTAAGAAGTAAAGAAAGGTATATAACACTATATGCTGATTTGGTACGGTGAAAACCCCAGTACGTAACATTATATGTCTGACCATTTAATTTTCTGTTGAACTATAGAGTCCTGTTTTGTCCATGCTCCTTGTTTTAATCCCACCATTTCTCCGTTTAAAATTGTACATGATCGTCTTTAAATTTGCTGACAAACTTGGACTAGTAGTGGTGTGTTTATTAACTCTTAACATCCTGTTGAGAATTTTCTAAGTCCAGAGCCTAATACCTATAACTGTTTATCAAAAATGGCTAAAAATGGCCTTTTCATTAAAACTTACCTGTTATTTCCCTTAAATCAAAGACTTCTAAATATGTTTAATATTACATTTAAACAAAGGCTATTGTTTGGGGTAGATTAGGAAAATGAATGTGACTTTCGGCCGGGTGGAATGAGGTGGTATAGGATGTTAAGAGTTAAATAGACCTAGGGAATCAATTTCAAGTTAATAGCATATTGAGTTCAAGTCTGACAACAAAAGTCCATCGCAACAATCTGCAACAATAGTACAGCAGTCTTTTACAATGCGCACAATACACATTCCAAAAACACTGGCCTATTCTGTTACTCATGCTTTCTTTGGGATAAAAAAAAAATCCCGAAATATTAAGAATTGAGAATAAACCACAGGTTAACAAACAACACCACAGTTACCTTCTTTTTTCTTTACACTTGCATAGCGATAGCCTCCAAAACCAACCAACAAACCAATTTTCCTTTATAAAGGGATGTGCACTCGGTTTTTGTACATACAGACATACAGAATCTTTCTTTTCGATATATAGATAAGTTAATAAATAGAAAAGTTAAAAAATGAATAGAAATATTGAAAAATTTGATGTGGAATGGTTGCATATTTATAAGACTTACAGTTTTCATATTTACAGTCTTGTGTTTTCAATGAAAAAAACAAATTTCACTATTGATCATACTTTAAGATAACTGTGCAGGGGTGAATCAATACAAAAAAAAAAAAATTTATCTAAAGAAATTAAAACATTAAACATACATATACATAATATATATGCACACACACTATATATATATACATATATATATATATATATAATATATATTTATATATATACATACAATATATATATATATATAACATATATATACATACAATATATATATACATAATATATATATACACATATATTTACCAACCCCTCCGCATGAGCAAGTTGTGACACAGGGTCAATTTCTTAAGCAGGTTTGAATTCAGAATTTTCTTTCTCCTAGCTGTTTACAGTGTGAATGGGACCCCATTAACCAGCCTCTTTACTATTGTTATATATTGTTATATATTCATTCCTCAAAGAGATAGATTAGAGATAGGAGATGATGATTCTTCTTACTTTATTATTCTGCTTGCTGATTCTTAATCTAACTTGTCTGGCCGCCATCTTGTCTGGGCAGATCTGGAGGGGTTGACTTTCCTTCTTAATTCTTCTTACAGGCTGGGCTGGTCATTGCTTGTTTCATAATTTAATTAACAAACACAACAACTTGTTTGTTTCTTGATCAAGTTTTATTTCTTAGCCCATATTGACTCCACCACGGGGAAAGATGGACCCGTCATAGCTGACAATTGCGTCTGCAGTTCTTGGGGGCTGGGTCGAATCTGCTAAGCAAACTATCTTATTCTCACGCCTCTGTAATGGGGCATTTTTAAGGGGTCAAAGTTTATTAACTGTCACTCAGTATGAATTATTAATACTTAGAAATTAATTTAGAAAGTACCTACAGTCACATGAGTAGTAATATAGTTTTGGTTACAGACAGACAAACACACAATCTCCATTATAATAAGATTTAAAACTAGTTTTATTTCTTAGCCCATATTGACTCCACCATGGGGAAAGATGGACCTGTCAGAGCTGACAATTGCGTCTGCAGTTCTTGGGGGCTGGGTCGAATCTGCTAAACAAACTATCTTATTCTCACGCCTCTGTAATGGGGCATTTTTAAGGGGTCAAAGTTTATTAACTGTCACTCAGTATGAATTATTAAACTTAGAAATTAATTTAGAAAGTACCTACAGTCACATGAGTAGTAATATAGTTTTGGTTACAGACAGACAAACACACAAATCTCCATTATAATAAGATTTAAAACTAGTTTAATTTCTTAGCCCATATTGACTCCACCATGGGGAAAGATGGACCTGTCAGAGCTGACAATTGCGTCTGCAGTTCTTGGGGGCTGGGTCGAATCTGCTAACAAACTATCTTATTCTCACGCCTCTTAATGGTGCATTTTTAAGGGGTCAAAACTTTATTAACTGTCACTGGTAATTTTCTATGGGGCTCGGTAATTTTAAAACAGCCCTAATTCAAATTCTAGCCACCGGTACATTCACAATTCATGACTATTCATAAATAGTAACACTGTAGGGTTTATTCATCAGTTTAAACTTTTTTTGGTTTGAATAGAGTTAAAGAAAGCTCTTTGTTTAAAACTCACTTTACATTGTTCTTTTGACCTGTAAGTATAGTATTATTCACCTGAAAAGATAAGTCAACAGTGAAGATATGCTGTCCACTAGGTTAGTGGGCCACTGACAATCAAGTATTTTAATGAGAGAAAAAGAAAATCAAAGAACCGTCTCAGGTGTTTTAGAAAAGGTGCTGGGGTTATCTCAGGGAGGTGGGAGGGGGCAGCATGTGTGTGTGTGTATGTGTGTATGCAGATATTTGCCAGTCCGTTAACTGCAGATGACACGTGGTTCAGTTATAGCAGTTTGTGGATATACGGTAAGTGGCTGGTAAACTGTAATGAGAGCTCAATGTGCCTAGTGCCAGTAAGTGGACGGACAGAGCAATATATATATATATATATATATAGAGAGAGAGAGAGCGCTAATACCTTGGGAAAGGTATGAATCCATATATTCTCCCTCCAGCTATGGGTAAAATAGTAGGGCAGACTGGGCCCTTTAACCTTGGGTTGGTAACCAGTCTAGGAGAAGGAAAGCGCTGAATTTAAAATTCCTGAGGTCAGTCGTTGATTGGGTTTGTGGCATTCCCTGTGCACCAATTCTTTCCTATCGACTGTGCCAAAAAAGTGCGGATGGTCCAACACAAGCCTTCACCACTATAAACAAATCAGTGCACTGGTTGTTCACCGAATGAACACTCATGCGTCGAAAAATCGATGAGAGAGTCCATTTTTAAAGTTTAATATATATATATATATATATATATATATATATATAAGGTAATCCAAAGATATGAGTGTTCATATCACCAAACAATGGAGTAAGGTCAATAAAACAGAGATGCAAACCATTTTGTCAAGATACTGAATTGTTATTACGAAATATATATATATATATATATATATATATATATTTTCTTCCTGTAGTTAGGATAAACCTAAACGTAATGAGAGCTCAATGTGCCTAGTGCCAGTGAGTGGACAGACAGAGCAAGATATATATATATATATATATATATATATATATATATATATAAATGTAAAGTAATGCAAATGACTGGTAAGTAAGGGATGATTCTATTTCGGATCATCGAAATCTCACTGTACAACATATTGTATACTCTTGTAGGTGTAAACATATATACACATACAAGGATTTTTATAAATCCCTAAAAAGAGTTCAATGTATAATAATCAATAAACTAAATCATATACAGAGCAATATATATATATATATATAAGGCACCTCATGTAGTGTAATGGTTAGCAGGCTAGATTACCTGACCATTAGTAGTGAGTTTGATTCTCACTGAGTGCCCCATACCCTGGCCTTGTGTCACATCCTACCCATGGCAAACAGATTCTGAGCTTGTGCCACATCTAAGCTAAAGTTAGTAAATAACTAACTTTATCTATTATCTATCTATCTATCTATCTATATATATAATATGTAGATTTGGTATCTATCTGTCTGTATCTTAAACTATTTCACTGCTTACATCACAGTAATTTCAGGAATTAAGTATGTTTATCAATGAGTATTTAATTTATAGTCAAGACCATTTACACATAAAATTTAGAACAATGTTATTATATATATATACTCATAAACTATGTATACAATATTTAATAGTCTACTATGTTTTTAAAAGTTTTAATAAATACATGCCTGGTATTATTGATTTACATATAGTTTGTTTTATTCTAATATATATTTAAAGTTATCTAACATATAGATCTTTACAAGAAAATTATTTACAAATAAGAAATCATCATATAAACTTGTCTTAGCTTAGATTTTAAGAACTGTAAACTAAACCAGAAATCTAAACTGGATTTAGTTTTGTTTACATTTATTTTCAATGCAAAACTGTTTATGGTAGTTATTTTTCATGTACAAACATTTTAAAAATCGGTGTTTCTTGATGAACTTGGGGACCATCTTGTCAAACTTGAATGCCTTCATATCATAATTGGGATCTTCATGGAACTTCGAACAAAACCCTTTATTCAATCCACTAGGGTAGACTGTTTTCATTCCATTAACCATGACCGGGTACAAGTGTTAAGCTATGTTAAGTATTCTATAATATCATCACCCATGGTTAGGATTGAACCTGCAACCTATGGATGATTGTCACTTAAAACTGTATTAACTCAAACCCTATATCCATTGTACCATGAGTCCAACTGCACCAATTAAAATTGATATCACTTTCACCATCGTATTCCACAGTTTTTTCAATTCTCTAGTAAGGTACAGGTATTTGTATATCTTTTCATTGTCTTTTATCTTCACCCTGTGATCTGCTGCGACTGCAAAATCACTAGTTGATAAGTTCTTTTTCTTGTTAATCAATACTTGGTCTGGTCTTCTGGCTAGGATAAGTTATGATTATTATTAATTATGATTATTATTGTTATTATTATTATTATAAATTATCAATCCATAAATTAATATACTTGTTCCTAAATCTTCCATCCGATATCATACTTCAACACCCTCTGGTTAAAAATGAAACTGTCTAAATTGTTCAAGATGCAATGCAAATATGTAAATTCAGATTACCTGGTGTAGCTTAATCGCAGATTTCTTATTTGTCCCATTTTATTTTACCCAATATTTTACAATTCCTCTTTTAAGAAAAAAAAAGTTACATGTTTATTTTATTTGTAATATTGAAATTGTGAATTATGGAATATATTTTGGTAATTTCGATATTTGTCCTGGCCTCCTGCCTTAATTTACATTATGTCTTATAAGCCAGCATCAGGTGAATTTCCTGCCCAACTTAGATAGTCGTATTAATCTAAATATTTTAAATGCCTCCTCCCAGATTTTTATCGGCAAATCAATGTAAATATTTTACAACTCATCTTTTAAGAGAGAGAGAGAGAGAGAGAGAGAGAGAGAGAGAGAGAGAGAGAGAGAGAGAGAGAGAGAGAGAGTTGAATCAAAATTATTATACTTTTTACATACTGAACTATTTTGCAATTGCTCTTAAGTAAACATATCAAATGTAATAATTAAATCATCATATGACCAGCACACACTCCAGCCAACCAACGATCCAGTCTCCTGCCGACCCTGATCCAGCGTTCTTCCTGCGAGCCCCGATCCAGTCATACGCTGATCCGGCTCTTTTCTAAAATGGTCCTTTTCAGGACAACACTCAAAGTCATTCCTCGGCTCCACGACATTTCTCCTTCAAAGTCATGGAGTAAAAAAGACTGAGAGACCTTTTTGGCGCCAAGAAACCAGGGTTTTTCTGCACATGCTCAGAGGGCTCTTCTGGTCTGAGGCTTTCTGGGAGATTGTTACTTTTTGTGTCTTTTCATCTTTTTTTAATATTTGATTTAATTTTGTTTTACTTTTATTTTATTTGGTTTAATTTTATTTTTTATTAATCCCCACAATATCACCGAAGTTAAGCAGTAGTGATAACTTGTTCAATACTTAGCAACATCAAGTACAGTAAGAAACTGAATATCAAAATGATTTGATTCGGCATTAACTGATCCAAAAAGGTTTATATGCCTTAAAACCAACCAACCATAAGGAGTTGATATGCCATCTATATATTAATACTCTTGTTCCTTAATCTTCCGACTGTTATCATCTTGCAATACCGTCTGGTTAAAAATGAAACCGTCCAAATCGTCGAAGATGAAATGCAAAAAATGTAAATCTTGATTATCTGGTGTCACTTATCCGCCGAATTCCTATTTCTTATGAATGTCGTCACCTCAGCTGAATAATGGACCATTCCGTTTTTATTATAAAGAAAGAATGAAAAGAAAAATCACATTCTATACAGAAAAAAATATAATAAGAAAGGAAAGGAAGGAAGGAAGGAAGGAAGGTAGGAAGAAAGAAAGAAAGAGAGTAGTGGAAAGATAGAGAGAGGGATGAGCGCGCGGAAGCGATTACGCTAATATGTTTCAATTAAACATAATGAAAAATGGAAAGAAAGAAAGAAAAAGAGTGAAAGAGTTAAATCAAGATTATTATACTTTTTACATATTGAACTATTTTCGCAATAGCTCTTAAGTAAACATATCAAACGTTCTAATAATTAAATCATCATACTGTGGTATATCCACAGGTCCTGCTAGTTTAAATCAATGCACCAAACCAAAACAACTTTATTGTCTTTTTTTTATGTTACTAAGCATAAAAAGCAACATTCGCTTTCGTATCTCAATCAAATATTTACTTCAGAGGATTGCACAGGGCGACAAGTGTGGGACATCCAGTATCACCGTCACCGAGGATTGAACTCGTAATGAATGATGATCTAAGCTTGTTGTTATCGACCATTTTATCCACGGCGAGGTGTCCACTACAACGCTTCTGTCCTCGCTGTTAAGATCATTCGATTTCTTTTTTCTTTCTTTCTAGCATTACGTACATTATTCATTAGTAGTAGTTAGAATAGTCAGTGAGCAACTATTAGTAGTAGCCACTAACTAAAAACTATTTAAATACCGCTTTATTCAACATTCACGCTAAAAAAAAAAAAAAAAAAAAAAAAAAAAAAGAAAAGAAAAAAAAGTTATCGTCGGCTGAATCAGAGGTCCAGTGTTCTAACTCCGCAAGTGCACTGTTGATATTATTGTAACTAAATGAAAAGCGAAATAATCTGAGTAGTTTCCTAATTTCGTAGCCACTCTTTCTTCTTTCTTTTCTTTTCTTTCTTTCTTTTTTTTTTTTTTTTTGCTTTTCGGAATTCTACGAGTGCGACTAAATTTATTGACGACGGTATTACGTCTATAAAACAACCGTTTTGTCTCACACGCTCGTCTCTGTCTTCTTCACAATTTTATCTTTTCTTTTCCCTTCAGCTTTTTCTTCTTCTCCTTTCTGTCTGTCGCATCAGACTGCACAAAAAACGTACACACACCATTATAAAAAATAAATAAATAAAAATAATAATACACGTGATAAATATTTCTCTAAATTGTCTGTCATTCAAGATCAATAAAAAAGTGTTCAGTATAAGCAGTGAGTAACCAATCGCATCGAAGGGATTCCTGTGCATTATTAATGAACTAAAATATTGATCTTTAAAGAAAGAAAGAAGCGGTTTACAGTTACACACGCACGCACTAATAACAAAACGCTTCTTCTTATGCAGAGACTGCTAGAACTGCAGTTGTTGGGTAGTGTGTACAAAACTACACACGTACACCGTTTTTTTTTGCGTACAGCTCTAATTTCTACACACACGGCAAACTATATGCGTGGATGCTGTTTTAGTATTTTGGTCGTATTCTTCATCGTGTGTCCACGGGTCTGTTTCGAAACGAAAGAGACGGTTTTTACCGGCGACTCCTACTACTGGGGATGTTAATGTCAAGGAAGACCTAAAATAACGTGTAAAAGATCTCAATAAATCGTTTCTTTCCTTCTTCCGTGTGCGCTGTTTTTGCTAGTGGTTGGTTTCTGCCAGACCCAACAATACGCGCGGATATATTGCTCTTTATTTTTCACACACACATTGTCACATAAGTAAATAAAGATTTAATTAAAAAAAGCCCGTTTTATCAATGAATCTTACATTGATTTTCATGAGCCGGGTCGCTCTGCTACACAACACGTTGCCGAGTTGTTCTTGCACGAAACGTCGAGTGAATCAGGCATAAAAAAAGTATTTTCTTCTTGCTCATACAACACAACACACTGTTGCGTCCGTCTGAGAGAGGCGAACTCGTTATCATTGGATTTATTTCTCTCTCCGGTAACGTCGAAATTTTAAGAGGTGGATGACGATTGCTTTTGATTTACTTTTAAGAAAATTGGTGAGTAAACTATTTTTTAAAAATTTATTTTATTTTAAGGGAATTTCTTTTCTTTTTTTCTTTCATCGCTTGTGTTTTAGCAACAAGCGCAGATCTATCTACCTTCTTTTTGACAGTTCGTGTTGATTGTAGTCGCAGGCCGCCGTGGTTGTGTTGTTGTGTATAAAAACCTTTTAGAGCGACACATGTTAATCTACCTTTTTTTTTCTTTTCTTTCCTGTTGAATTGTAAGAATTCCTGTTAACCGAATTTAGGCATTTCTATTTACTAATAAAGAAAGCAAACTGTTGAACACGACTAGATAACATAGGATGTTAAAATACTTTTAAGAAAAAAAAAAGCAATACCGAATTCTATGAACATTGCTACTCACAACTGCAACTTGTTGAACGTACCCGAAAAAGAGTGACAGTAAAAAAAAATAAAAAATAAAAAAATTAATATCTTTTAAAAAATTTGTTTAAAAAAATTCCATTATTCTCATTACTGTTAAGAATATCTTCAAATTGATAACCTGTTGATCTTAAAATACAATGATAATTCTTTGACTCTTGTCTTATTTTTGAAGGTGAGGAGGAGAATATAACCGCGTGCTTTTTGTTTTTGTTATAATTAAGTTTATTTCTCGAGATTTTTAACTAATATTACTATGCATTTCTAAATTATTTTGCTTACTTTTAAACACTCATTTATCATAGCTGATTATTAAACCAGTTTTTAACTTCTTTTATCCTTCTTGATGTTCAATATCAATTGTAATAATTAACTCTAATCATTTGAATTAAAAATTGAACAACGAATGATTAAAAAATAATTCCGAAAATTTACCTCGGATTTGTTTTTTTTGTTTTTTATTCATTCAACAACGTCGGAAAGGTTATTTTATTTAAAAGAAATATATATTGTAAATAATGATATGTTAATTATTAATTCGCTTACAGAAATCTTAAATTTTGGAAGACATCGAAATATTTCGGACTGGAATATCAAAATTAACCAATATTACTGCCATCATTCGTTCTTTTTGTTTTGTTTTTTTTAAAATTTGTATAACTGTAATTTACTGGTAATTTGATCCGTTTCAAATTATATTCAATCGAATTTACAATTAATAAAAAAATTAATAAAAAAAGAATTAATTAAAAAATTAAATAAAAAACAACAAACACCAAACAAAAACAAAAAAACAATCGGATTTTACCCTATTTTGTTAGGCGCTTTACTTAGTCCACCTGTTATTGTTAATATTTTTTAAATTTCTTTTAAAAGCTTTCAAACATACCGTTTTTCTATGGGCCTGGGTTAATTTTTGTAATGCCAACAAAAATTGAATTCTATGGGTGAACAATTCTGTGAAAGTAGCCTATCATTATTATATACCAGGGTACACTTTTATTTTGCTACCCTGGGCCGCGTAAGCTAACAATGTTGATCCCAGCGAGCATCCTCCCAGGCAACACCTGCCCCTCGATTTAAAGTGGCAGGTCTGGGTTTATTGCCTGGTGCCCTTGAGGGGGAATGCCGACGGGATAAACGTATTTTTTGGACCTGCCTCCCATGAGTCTCGGCTCGTGGGTGGTCACAATAATAGGGCCTTGTGCCTGACTCATATACGTGGGATATGTGGTAAATAGAGTAACTAACTTAACTCAGAATTGGGTGCCTCGCGTACTGTAATGGTTAGCAAGTTAGACTAGCAAACCATTATTAGTGAGTTCGAGTCTCACTGGGTACCCCATACATCTGGCATTGTATCAAAAGCTAAGTAAATAACAACTTAGCTCAGAATTTGTAAGTTCAAGAGTTAAAGACCTATCCATACTCATACCCCCAAATGTTTTGGTACCGGTTTGTTGGTAAGAACTCACGCCAATGTTTGAAAATTGTCACTAGGTACCACCAATTTTCCCTGTGAAATTTACTCCCCCCTATATTTAACACAATGAAACTTGCATAAAGGTTAATATTATATTGAACTTTTTTGTCCATTTGAAAGAAGAAGCATTAAAAAAAATCCTGATGATTTTTACAATTTTTTTTCAGTTTACGGAAATAATGAAAATTATGAACAAAACAACGTTTACATTTTTACATCAATTGAAATTTAACGTAGCCAAAAACAAATTATGACTAGAGGCTTTTAAAAAAAATTCTATGAAAAATCAATTATTGGTCCGATTTTCACGAAAATTTCCATAATTACTTATCTTTCGATGAAAATATATCTGAAATAGTTTTTTTTACTAAAATATATTAGGGGAAATATTTTTTACGAGGTCTACCCGTCTATTTTATTTTATGAAAAATTGAACCGACAAAAAACGGTTTTTACTTTTTTTTTTCTATAAAGATAAGAGTCTGAATAATTATATCAGAAGATTTTTATAAGTTTATATGCGAGAGTTTTTTTTTTTTTAGTAAAAGAACCATGAATACAGAATTCTGCTAAAATATCAATAAAGAAATTGACCCTGTTGTAAAAAAAATAAAAAAATAACGGAGTTTAACTTCTTTTTCAAGATAACGGTGAGTAATTTTTCCCCAATCGGATAATTTGATCTTTGAATAATTAACTATTTTTCTTTGTAGCAATTCTTTATGTTCGTTATTTCTTTTTTGCGAGATTTTAAAAACAAAAGTTAAAAAATATTTACGTTTCTTCCCTCAATATGGCCTAAACTGATCACGTGACGTATTTTGGTGGTACCTAAAAGTCACTAACAGATATTTTAAATTCTATACCAGCCAAATATCTGCTGATTTGACACTTGTATGGTTTAAGGAATTTATCGATTTTTAAAAAGACCTCGACAAAGATCATAGAAAACCTGACAATTTAATGTTAAAAACAAAACAACAACAAAAAAAAACTTTTCACGGGCTATTATTTTTTTCACTCGTTAAATCAATGTTGTTGAATTTTATGCTTATCTGATGTTCTCAGTGTTTATTATTTGAATGAATATATATTAATTAGTTTTCCCGATGTTTATTATTGTCTTCAACATATAATTAAAAACATTATCAACATCGCATTGCAATTGAATCAAATCCCTGACTAAGTTACTGACAAAACCAAATGATGATTCATTCATTAAATGTAAATGTGATTGATTTAGAAGCTGTGTATCTAGTGAGCGTCGTTTAGGAGATTGTCAAACTCCTTGTTGACCACAAGATTACTCATAGTTGCGAAAAACATACAAACACGTAATAATGCGCGCATTAGGACGAAAATAGCTTTATTATTATTATTATTATTATTAAATTCTTCATTCAAGTCTGTTTCAGAAAAGTTGTTAATAATATCACTCTATTCATTCGGCCATGCATCTCTTCTCTTTCATCATTTTCTTTTCTTTCTTCATTCACCAAGATCTTTCTTTCAATAATTATCGACACCCAACAACACAGTTTATTTACTAAACTTAGCTTAGGTATGACACAAGGCCGCAAATATGGGGCGCCCAATGAGAATCGAACTCACTAACAATGGTACCCAATTTGTTGAAAAATACACGTTTTACAAAATAAATTTACCCCCACCACGTTTGAAAAAAAAATTACAAAAATTCTGGGAATTATTCGATTTTAATGAAATTTTCAGTGTTGATTTATCAATGAATAAATTTTATAATGCATCAGTTATTTTATTTGGTAACATTTACTACTTTTCGACTTAGACAAAAATTTGACCTTAAATAACCGATTTAATTAATTTTAATTCGTTTTTAAAATGAAAAGCAGACGAAAAATTGGGTATGCCTCGGTTTAGCTAATCAAGCTTTCTAACTATTACACCACGTGAGGTGTGTGCGTCCACAGTAGTAGTACAACACACATATACGATGGTTTGCTGAAAAGTTCTTGGCCAGACCAGTAAAAGAATGCCCGGGAGCTACAAGACAAAGAACATATTTCCACATATCAAGTAATTTATTATGCTTTGTGACACAAGGCCGGATGTATGGAGCAACCAGTGCGACTCCAACTCACTAGTAATGGTTTGCTTGTGTTTTTTTTTTTAGCTTGCAAACTATACACCATGTACGGTGCCCATATTCCAGTGTCTTGGGACGCTAAACTGCATCTAGTGGTGAGGTTCCAGTTTTGGAGCTCTGGAGAATGTGGTGTATCCATTAATTGCCATTACTCCCAGGTCCACTCTGACCTGGGGTGGGTCCCATCTATTAATAAAATAGATATGTTTGTAAGTTCATGTAAATTATTTCTACCAGTTTATTGATACACATAAAGTTAAACAAATCGTGTATTTAAAAAAACAACAACACAAAAAACAAAGACAAAAAAACAACAAAAATATTTGGCATTAGATAGCCCACAGGGATTGAATATGCCATTAATCACCCATCAATATATTTTAATTTCACATATATTCATCCAGAATATCCCACTGTCAGCGATAATATACAAAATAATTTGAAAAGAATGTAATACTTAGATTGTAGACACAGGCAGAGTTGACGTAAAATCCGTATTTTACAAAATAAATTTAACCCCCTCGATTAAAAAAAAAAAGAAAAAAAAAAGCCCCCACCCCCAATCAGGGAATTCTACGATTTTAATGAAAATTTCAGTGTTGATTTATTAGTGAATGAAATTTATAATGCATCATTTATTTTATTTTAAAACTTTCTGATTTTTTTTCTGGTCATTTAACTTTGACACCCCCTTATTTTTGGGGCGCAAAATATCGGTGGGGTTATATAAATTTGAAACTAATTACAGTAATAAAAAGACAAAAGACCGAAGGTGTGAATAGAAGAAAAAAAAAATTAAGGGAGCTAAGTACCAAAAATCGGAAAATAAAATGTAAAAATTAAAACTAAAAAAAATTATTTTTAAAAATAAGGTAATACTTACATTCACCATTTCAGATAAATGTAACTTTTCAGTAATTACTAATTATCTTGATTTATCTATTCAAAATTGTAGGGTCCTTGTTTTATGCTCAAACAGTTTTCAACTCCTTACAATTCATATATTTCTTGAGTCTCCCCCCCCCCTCAACCACTAAGAAAATGGCGACTCGTGACTGATTGTTGATAATTAGTTTTAAACTAAAAAGGTAAACTTTTCAGAATTTAAAAAAAAAAAAAGAAGAAAATGACTGAAATTTAGTATAATTTGGATGGTAAAAAAAAATGTAAATATTACATATTTCCCCAGCGGTCTATTATGGACAAATATCTTATCCTGTCCTTCAATACAGCACATCGTTAAGTTTCTTTTTAAACATTAAAAAACCAATAACATTCTTTTAAAGTCATTCTCTTCTTGGTAGAGACGAAAACTTCTGATCATTTCCTCGTACTTTCATTTATATATGACTTAGTAAGTTTATTAACTAAGCTTTGCTTAGTTGTGGCACAAGGCCGGATGTATGGGGCACCCAGTGAGATTCGAAGTTACAGTCTTTCGGTCTATCCTGCTAATCATTACACCACACAATGTGCCCTGAACACATGACCTAATGATTTGCATTGCATAAGAAGAACTATAATTTATACTCAATTGTTTATGTGATTGTAATCTGTTGAAATAGTTCCCAACCAGTTTGTTTATGGACCGGGGGGGGTCCATAAACAAACAATGATTTGCAATGGTCATTATAGAAAAAAAAAAACATTTATTTCAAAATACATGATTTCCAGCTACTTCAGTTTTTTCGGTGGCACAGAATAATTATCTGACCTCTCTTCGGAGTGATGAGTAAGGAAGCATTTTCGTGATCTCATTGCATTTCTGACTTGAAGGTGATAGGGTCAGAGTTAATTCACCTGATGCCCGAGGCACCCCATAAAGGGAAATGCCAATGAAGCTCAGCTATTTTTGACCACACTACCTGTACCCAGGTAGGTCCTCTCATTAAACTTTTAGATAATTTGGGTTTTCAATACTCCATCTCCATTTATTTGTTATCCCCTTACAAAAAAAAGACAGTTTTTGAGGAGTCGTATGGCTAAATAACAAGTGGACAAAAAAGTTATTCTGAATCAGAATATGTAAATTTGGAGGGGCTTCCCCATTGCGTCATGGTTTTGTTTTGTTTTGTTTTACGGCATATCAACCTCAGTGGGTCATTTAATGCCGATAAAGTTGTGAAATAAATCAATTCTTAATGGATAATACAATTTTGTTTATGAACTCGTGTTTTTCTATTTAACCCATAGATGGGACCCTAACAGGTACTACCACTCCGTGTCAGAGTGGACCAGGGAGCAATGGTGATGAAGGGGTGCTCCACATTCCCCAAACTTCCAGAACTGGAACCTCACCATCAGATAGAGTTTAACGCCATTCCCAGGACATGTAGACCTTCATCCACCGCCTTCTAGTACCCATATGATAAAAAGGGGTTGGGGCTTGCCATAAGGGCAATAGTGTTGGAAAATCATATAGGTGCTAGGGCTTGACGTGACCAGCTGATTGATCGGAAGGGGCCTCTCTGACCACCCGTTTAGCCCAAGATAGGGCCAAAGTGGAGTATTGCAAGTCATGAACTGCTCATCCACTTGCGTCGTGGCTAACATGCTGGACTGCAACATCGTGGTAAATGAATTCCAACTCCAGTCACACTGTTATGTTCAGTGATTAGTCCAAAAGTGAATATTGTTCACTTTCAGACTAATACTATTTGAAAAGGCATGAACTTCATCCTCCCCTAGCTATGGGTTAAAAATAATACCACTACAGTTCTTTTACAAGGGTAGCTTTGGCATTAAATAACCCACAAAAGTTGATATGCCATTAAATGAAGAAACCAAAAATCTATGAATGTAAAGTTTACAAATGTTTACGTTTTTGCACCGTTAAATCAATTGAAATTTAACGTAGCCAAAAACAAGTTATGACTACCGGCTTTTAAAAAAATTCCATGAAAAATCAATTAATGGTCCGATTTTCTTGAAAATTTCCATAATTACTTACCTTTTGATGGAAATATGTCGGAAATAGTTTTTGTCCTAAAATATATTAGGGGAAATATTTTTTTACGAGGTCTACCCTCCTGTTTTATTTTATGAAATATGAAAAAATGAACCGACAATAAACGATTTTTACTTTTTTTTTTTCTATAAAGATAAGAGTCTGAATAATTATATCAGGAGATTTTTATAAGTTTATAATCGAGATTTTTTGTTTTTTAGTAAAAGAACCATGAATACAGAATTCTGCTAAAAAATATCAGTAAAGAAACTGAACCTGCTATAATAAAAACGGACTGTTTTACTTATTTTTCTAGATAACAGTGAGTAATTTTTCCTCAATCGGATAATTTGATATTTGAATTAACTGTTTTTTTTATTGTAACAACTCTTTATGTTCGCTATTTCTTTTTTGCGAGATTTTTAAAAAAGTTCAAAAATATTTACGTTTCTTCCTACAATATGGCCTAAACTGATCACGTGACGTATTTTGGTGGAACCTTCTCGTATACAAGCTGAGGTGATCTCCATCGGCATTCTCCTTAATGGAGTGCCTCAGGCATCAGGAATTGACCCCTACCACCTTGAAGCCATAGGTACAATCTGGAGAAATCCCTCCCCCATACACCTAAGCAAAGCCAGATAATTATTCTCGGTCACAGAAGATTGTGGACAGAAGTAGCTGGAATTCATATGTATTTTAAGATAAATGTAAATAGTATTTTTTTCTTCTGATAACGTCTATGTATGGTGAATGTAAATATTGCATTCCAATTACTACAGACATTTTTCATAGCGGGATATTCTGGACAAGTACCAAATTGGAGCATATACAACAGAAGTTGGGGGTGCGTGGTGTAATGGTTAGAGTCATAGGAAATAGACTCGTCGACCCGAATTCAAATCCTGGACCAGGCTGTTTGCATTTTCACATACCCTTGGGAAAGGTATGCATCCAACTTCTCTACCTCCCGCTATGGATAAATAGTAGGGCAGACAGGGTTCTTTAACCAGTCTAGGAGAAGGAAAACTGTTAAACTCTGCTCAAGAAATTGACCTTGT
The DNA here is from genome assembly GCA_023376005.1 of Doryteuthis pealeii. Lineage (NCBI taxonomy): Eukaryota > Metazoa > Mollusca > Cephalopoda > Myopsida > Loliginidae > Doryteuthis > Doryteuthis pealeii. Next base: position 103,165,000 of record CM042137.1, on the reverse strand, counting down.
GTCATTAAGCAGAGTTTAACAGGTTTAGATATCCTCTCTATCTATCTGTCTATCTATCTATATCTATATATCTACAGTGATGCTGATAGCTTTTTGATTTAGTGCGTCCTGGGACGCACATATTTGCTTTGAACGAGTCCCCAGGAAATTTGATGGGTACCAACTAAAGTTTCTTAATAAATTGTAGGGTTTTTATTTATGATCTGGGGAAACAACTAAAGCCGTCTAACTCCTACCTTGTAACCTATCCTGTGTAATTCCTTTCTAAGAAACTATTGAAATGCATGGACATGATTTTACTGCATCCTTTTAGATTTATGTGCGTCAGGGACGCAGGATGCATACCTATCAGCATCTCTGTATGTATGTATATATCTATCTATATTTATTTTTATATATATATAAACAGAAGCTTATTTTTTATTTATCTATAGTATATATGTGCGACTAATGGTCATTCATAGATAACATTTTGCATCAATGGCAGAAGCGGGTACAAATTAAATCCCGTTTTGGGTCCCAGAAAGGCTTGTCGGTTAATCAGACCTGTGTATTATTGTATAAATAAATAAGAAAAAACATGTGGGAGCTTACTGTTGGTGCTTCACGTCAGCAAAAACAATCTCGTGCTAGCAAAAAGGGGATAGACTCCATCGTTGTTCGGCTGATACTGACAATAGGCCACTCCACTGATTTGATCGTAAAAAATAGAAAAAACTACTTTACTCACATGAGAACCCACTTTAAAAATTAAGTCTTATTTTTTAAAGCATTTTCTAATTAACAGCCTTTATCCCCCAAAAGATTTACAATAGGCACTGCCAAAGTTGCCGTAAAATCCACATTTTACAAAATAAATTTCCCAATTGAAAAAAAAAATTACCAAAAAATCAGGGAATTATCTGATTTTAATGAATGTTGATTTATCAATCAATTAATTTTATAATTTTATAATGCATGAGTTGAGTTATTCTATTTAGTTATTATTGGAAGTCTTACAATAACCAAGCTTTATTATTTGGAATATGTCTGTCTGTATGGGAAGCTCTTCCACTCGATGGAATAGAATTAAAAAATCATATGTGCTCAACAGGCTGTATTTGAAAACTAGACAATTAAAAAAACAAACTTGTGGACCCACTGGACCTGAACTGGGGGTAACTTCCTTTATTTTACCGACATGATCCAAAAAATCGCTAAGAACCTTGATCCATAGCTCGTGTCCATTGCATGTTAAAGCAGTTTAATAATAATGTTATATTTATGGACATTAAAATATGACGGAATAAAAAGTCCGTTTTTGGAATACACTGACTCCTGGTATTTTAAATTACAGTGTAGGACCTTGTTATTCGTGGGAGATTGGTTCCAAGTCTTCCACGGAAAATAGAAAAAAAAAAAAAAAAATCTAGATATGTCCAACAATTTTTACCTAAAACGTAATTAAAATTTTAAATGTCTGAATTTTTTTCTTGTTTTTGATAGACATTCGACACTTAATATTATTATGAGCAATTATTTAGAACTGGATTCATTGTCAATAACTTCTAAGATCAACACACATTTTCTAGTATACAAGGGGCATTTGCTTACAGAATTTGATCTATAGAACTTTTTCTGGTTATTTCCTATAAGTCTAACATAAACAAAGAGGAACCACTCTTGACTGATAGATTATTTATTTATTTTCCCATTAAACTAACCCTAAACCCAACCCTAACCCAAACCCTAACCTTAACCCCGTCTTCTTTTTTCCTAGTAGAGCAATAAATAAATAAATAATTTATCAGTCAAGAATGGTTCCCCTTTGTTTATGGTAGACTTATAGGAAATAACCCTTTTTCTTCTGTTACTGCATTTAGTTTTTTCTTGAGATACACTCATTCTCTTTACCTTCACACAAACACACACCATTTTTTTCATGAGTCAATATTAATCTATCACAACACATACTTACTCCGCCCTGTTGGCTGGGGCGTTAGAATGCACCGACTGCACCTCTGCAGAGGGGTAAGACTCCCCAACGGGGCCACCTGTTGGCCGTAGGTGGCGACCCGTGATGCTTAAGGATAGAGCTCAGGTGGATGAGCAGTTCATGACATGCAATACTCCACTTTGGCACTATCTTGGGCTAAATTGGCGGTCGGAGAGGCCCCCTCCGATCAATCGGCTGGTCACGTCGAGCCCTAGCACCTATATGATTTTCCCAACCCTATTGCCCTTATGGCAAGCCCCAACCCCTTTTTATCATATGGGTGCTAGAAGGCAGTGGCTGCGGGTCTACATGTCCTGGGAATGACGTTAAACTCTATCTGATGGTGAAGTTCCAGTTTTGGAGGTTTGGGGAATGTGGAGCACCCCTTCATCACCATTGCTCCCTGGTCCACTCTGACCTGGAGTGGTAGTACCTGTTAGGGTTAAATAGAAAAATGTATTTATAAAAAAATTGTATTATCCATTAAGAACTGATTTATTTCAAAACTTTATCGGCATTAAATGACCCACTGAGGTTGATATGCCGTAAAACAAAACAAACAAACATACTTACTAACAAAAATCATATCAGCAAAAAAAAAAAAAATTTTTGAGGTATATGTATGACAATTTTTACCTAAAATGTAATTGTCCCATCTATGGGTTAAATAGAAAAATGTATTTATAAAAAATTGTATTATCCATCAAAAATTGATTTCAAAACTTTATCGGCATTAAATGACCCACTGAGGTTGATATGCCGTAAAACCAAACCAAACCAAATAAAATGTAATTAAAATTTTAAATGTTTGATTTCTTCTTTTCTTGCTTTTGCTAGACGTTTGACACTTAATATTACGATAAAAAAAAAGTTGTCTGGCATTGCAATACTGTGACTGATGTGTTTTGGCTGATTGCTATTTTAATTTTAGTATACACCGTAAAACACATCTGATGATAAAGATGGGGATACAACATTCCCTTCTCCACTAAAAATATATATCTAACTTATGCACGGTTAATGAACTAGTAAATAGATAAATAAAACCCCAGAAGAAAAAAAAAAAACATGTTATTCATGAAAAGGAAATGAATTAGAACATTTTCACTTGTGAGAATTAGTGAAACTTTTTATTTATTTTTATATTTTGACATATGGAAATCTGATCTCTGATAAGATAGATCGAAAATTCTTTCCAGCTGGAGCTGTGTTAGTGCTACTGCATGGTTGCACCACTTGGACTCTAACTAAATGCTTGGAGAAAAAGCTAGATGGGAACTGTACATGGAGGCTGTGTGCTGTCTTGAACAAACCTTGGAAGCAGCACCCTCACAAAACAGCAGCTGTATGTCCACTTCCCTCCTATCACATAAATCATCTGGGTAAGATGAACAAGACATGCTGGACACTGCTGTAGAAGCAAGGCTGAATTTATAAATGTTCTCCTGTGGGCACCTACACATGGACCCAAAAGTGTGAGTCGGCCAGCAAAAACCAATATCGGACAGCTCTGCGCAGATAGTGGAAACTGTGCCGGAACAATGGCTGATAGGGATGGGTGGCGAAGAAGAGTCATAGAGATAAGTGCTGCTGGCATGACTTGATATTAATTTGAGATTGAGTAAAATTTGATTTTAATAAATATGTGCTTAGTATTATTGATTTCTAATTGTTTAGTTTTATCTTAATGAATATGAGCAAAAGTCTCAGGGATAAATCTTTAAGGAAATCCATTGACAAGAAAAAATAACTGTAATTTTATTCTTTACTTCTTATTTTAATTAAATTGCTAAATTTTCCTGATTTAACTATGAAAGACGAGAGTGATGGAAGAGTAAGTTTCAGTTGTTTTATTTGTCCCATGGTTTAACTCAGTCGGTAGAGCATCTGCCTCAGAACCACATGGTCCCAGGTTTGATACTGGCTCTCGACAACTCAGTGCATGAGTATCACAGCTGAAAACTTGTACTAAAAGTATTATTGTGTTCCCTGTATCTTTTATAGTTTAAGCGGCATTATTTTTATCGGACCACTTCAGCTGAGTCGCTTGAGCATTCACCAAGGAATCACAAGGTTCCACGTTTGATACCGGTCCTTGCCAACTCAGCACATGAACAGCTTAGCTTGCGTAATCTGATCTGTGCAATCAAGTGGGGGTGCTGACAGTAGGTGTTCTACCTCAGATGCTTTCCAGCTGATACCAACAATACTTACTTTTACTACTTATTTTGTGAGTTTTTCACACTAGCGTTAGCTGATGGTCTTTCACTGGAGTCTGAATGACAACAAGTCTCCTCAGGTCTCCAGGATTCTTCTGAGTATTCTAGCTGACTGCAGCAATGCAGTAGTCTCACTTCTTCCTCTGATTCCCAGTTTCTCCAGTCTTTTTTCCAAGCTTTTTTTTACCATTCCAAGTGAACCAACTACAATTGGTATCACTTTGACCCTCATATTCAACAACTTTTTCAATTCTCTGGCAAGGTCCAGGTATTTGTCTATCTTTTCGTTCTCCTTCATCTTCACCCTGTGAACTGCTGGAACCGCAAAATCTACCAGTTGACAAGTTCTCTTTTTTTTTGTTAATCAATACTAGGTCTAGTCTCCTGGCCGGGATGAAGTGATCCGTCTTTATCATCATTATTATTACTAGCAAATATATGCACCCTCCGGGTGCAAGTATTTAAGTTTTAATATGATAAAATATCATATTAAATTAGAAAGGCTAATGAAACTGAATAAGAATGCAGATAAAAAGATTTGGAACAGAGGGGGTATGATTGAAAAATAGAACAACTTTGAAACTAACTCTTCCATTATTTTCCATTACTCCTGTCTTTCAGTGGTAAATTTTCCTAATTTAACTATTTAGTTAAAACAGGAAGTAAAGAATAAAATTACAGTTATAGTTTTAAAATTACAGTTATAGTTTTTAATGGATTTCTTTTAAGATTTATCCCCGAGATTTTTGCTCATATTCAATAAGATAAAACCAAACAATTAGAAATCAATAATACTAAGCACATATTTATTAAGATCAAATTTCTAATATCAATATGCAAATTAGCCTTCCCATTCACACTGTAAACCACTATTTTGTTGTATATATAAATACAATTGTATGTTATTAGTATGTAGATATGGTCAACAGTGGCTTCGGCCTCTGGACCATTGATATAATTAATAGCGTCGATCCCAGGGGGCCATCCCCCCAGGCAACACCTGCCCTCTCGAATTAAAGGGGCCGAGCTGGGTTTATTGCCCAGTGCCTGAGGCGCCCCCCTTGAGGGGGGATGCCGACGGGATCGACGCAATTTTTCACCTGCCACTCCATGAGCTTCGGCTTGTGGGTGGTCCCACGTTAATAGGGACTTTGTGCCTGACCCGTACAAGTGGGGTACGCGGTAAGTACTATGTAGATATGGTCAACAATTAATAATGTAAAACAATTTTATTAATAATTGAGGTTTAAATAAAAAATAAAATCATGGAGAATGTGATGTAAATAACAAAGGGAATTGTGACTTGTATAGTAATATAGTTTCGGTTACAGACAGACAAACCCACAATCTCCATTATAATAAGATTATTATTTATGTACTAGCCTCGCTATGTAATATCAACACATACATCACCACATACCATATGTGACCATCTCTTCAAACAAGTACCGTTTCTGCTTGTTTAAAGTAAATAAAATCCGGACCATATTACCTTTAGGCATCCCTTTTTGATCTCGATTAAGAAAGGACATGTTTTTCATTTACACCGTCAATATCCAGTTGTTTGTTAGGGGTTAGTTTTATAATTTTAAAAAAATCTTAAAATCATCTGTTAAAACAACCAGATATTGACGGTGTAAATGAAAAACATGTCCTTTCTTATTCGAGATCAAAAAGGGGTGCCTAAAGGTCATATGGTCCTAAAATCCAGCTCAAAAAACGTTATGTAATAATTTCTCTCTTGTATAAAGAAGTAATTAAGCTCCTGAAACATGGATTACTGTGAAGTGATGAGTTTGTAATAACATGTTTGCTGTCAAGATGATGGTAGTGGTTACTGTAACGGAGTGGTTTCTTTTTTTTTATTTTCCCCTTTTATGAGGACATGTTTATTGTCCGGACAATTAATTGGATCAGTTTTCACAAATAATGTTCGGCAGGGGAATAAAAAGCAATAATCATTAAGAAGAAATGGCTTCATATTCATTTTCAAATGATCAGTTTCATTGCCAGTTGCTTAGGAAAAGATGTTCTTTAGTGAAATTGAACCTTACAATTAAATGAGGTCTGATTGGCAAAGTTTTCAATTCTAAGTAACAAATTTTGAAAGGATTTCAGTTGACTGATGCTCCTGTGATCTCATGCTCCTTGCTTAGGAGCTGTCTATGACATGCAACACTCCATTTTGGCCCTTACTTGGACTAGATGGGCGGTCGGAGAGGCCCGCTCCGATCAATTGGCTGGTCACATCAAGCCTTAGCACCTATATGATTGCCCCAACCCAATTGCATAGCAAGCCCTAATCCTTTTTATCACATGGGTGCTAGTAGACAGTGGTTGAGGGTCTTCATGTCCTGTGAATGAAGTTAAACTGATGGTGAGGTTCTAGTTCTGGAGGTTTGGGGAATGTGGAGCACCCCTTCATCACCATTGCTGCCTGGTCCACTCTGACCTGGAGTGGTAGTACCTGTTAAGGTCACATCTATGGGTTAAATAGAAAAATATGTTTATAAAAAAATTGAGTATCCATTAAGAATTAATTTATTTCAAAACTTTATCAGCATTAAATGACCCACCGAAGTTGATATGCCGTAAAAACAAACCAAACCAAACCATTCGTATGTAGAACATATTTTCTTTCAAAGAAAAACTTGAAACTAGCTTTCAAGACAGATCTAAATGGTAGAAGGAATTTTATCATTTTTATTTTTTGAAACTAAGAAAAAATTCTTTAAACTGGGCAGATTTTGGTTGCTAAGAGATGAGAGGAGAGAAAAAAACAAAAAAATAAGGGGCAGAAGTTAAGGTTATCTGTGTTTTATGACTTCAATGCTATCAATCACATTACAAAAAGAACTCTTTTCTTTGATGGTATTTACCAGAATTTATCATTGAATTAAACATTAAAGTTAAGGTTAAAAACCACAAATCCTACACTGCATTTCTCACCTGAGTTTGACAGGTACAATTAATAAAGATACAAGTGCCCTAATTCCAACTCTTTTTAGAGCAGGACTTTTTCAAAGTGTATTGGATACTTATCTTCTTTTCATGTTCTTACTTTCTTTGCCACTCCATCTTCTTCTGGGCAAATCTCTGGCATCGTAGCTAACATGCTGGATTGTGACATCTTATTATTATAATGGAGATTGTGTGTTTTTCTGTCTGTAACCGAAACTATATTACTACTCAAGTCACAATTCCTTTAGTTATTTTCGTCATATTCTCCATATTCATTCAAACCTTATTTATTAATAAAATTGTTTTACATTATTAATACCGTTGACCATATCTGCATACAAATAACATGCAATTGTATTTATATATACAACAAAATAGCGGTTTACAGTGTGAACGGGAAGGCTAATTTGCATATTGATATTAAAAATTTGATTTTTAATAAATATTTGCTTAGTGTTATTGATTCCTAATTGTTGGGTTTTATTTTCATCAATATAAGCAAAAATTTCGTGGATAAATCTTAAAAGAAATCCATTATCAAGAAGATATAACTATAATTTTATTCTTTACTTCCTATTTTAACTAAATAGTTAAATTAGGAAAATGATGGAAGAGTTAGTTTCAAAGTTGTTCTACTTTTCGATTATACCCCCCTCTGTTTTAAATCATTTTATCTACATTGTTATTTAGTTTCATTAGTCTTTCTAATTCAATATATTTCATTATGTTACATAATCATTAGATACCTAATGATTATGACAATAGTGTAGAAATCATATTAGTGCAGCTGATGGCCTTGAGAGTGAGTGACAGCATTTGACCTCACTCTGACCTTGTGTTCTGGGGATGATCGTGAGAATCGAAATGCAATAGAAGCCCCTTCTGGTTTAAGGTGTAAGCAACTCAGTTAGTTAGAGTTAGAACTTAGAAGCGAAGCTAGCAAGATGTAAGGATCCGCGCGCATTGTCTGGTCTGGGGGTTTATGGAATAAAGTAATATCATCGTAAATCGAAGTCTTGTTGTTATTACTAAAAGCTAACAATAGCACAGGGCTTCTGATAAGCAGTGATCCCCAACAGAAACCAGACCCGGAATCCTCAATAGAAGACCAGACGAGACCTTAGAAGATATACCAGACCAAGATAGATGATAGAAGAACCAAGCCGTCCAGAAGAGAAGTATATAACATATAGATATTTAGTGCCGTCCAAGAAAAGGCACTACGTAACAATTACATTAAAACTCAAATACGTGCGCCCGGAGGGTGCATATATTTGCTAGTAATAGTAAATGAGTTTGAACTCTAGTCATGCTATTACATTTACTTTTGAACTAATACTTTTCGGAAAGCAGTGATGCTGATAGCTTTTGGAGTTACTGCATCCTGGGATGCACATATTTGCTTTGAATGAGTCCCTGGAAAAATGTATAGGTCCCAACTAAAGCCATCTAAATCTTACCTTGTAACCTATCCCGTGTAATTTGTTTCTTAGAAACTATTAATGTATTTACAATTAGCTTGAAATGGTGAGGGAAGAAAAATGAAAAACACTGGGGCGCATGGATATGATTTTACTGCGTCCTTTTTAGATTTTTATGCGTCATGGATGCAGGACGTGTACCTATCAGCCTCTCTGTATATAATATATTTTAGAATTCAATATTTTTATGAAGTAATTTATTTAAATTATTTCATAAAAATACTGAATTCTAGAATATCCCTTTTGATATTACATTATGAGATATCTGTAAAAAAACGAAAAAAAACGAATATATATATATATATATATATATATCACCACCTCTATTTTTGCTTGAAGGCAATTACAATGCATATATCGTATAAAATTCGATAATTATAGAAAATAACCATGACAAGTGAATTTGGCAAATGATTATGCGATGCTCAAGCAAAAATATAGGTGGTAATATATACTTTATTCAACAATGCTTCTAAAAAAAACAAACATCCAAAAATCTTATCTCCTTCACCGGGGCATGGGTCTAGTTTGTTGTTATTCACTGTTAATTTCACAGGGATTGTACAATGCAGACCGTTGGCCAAGCGGTAAAGTCACAGACTTTGCCTGCTGGACTACTGGTTTCAATTTCTGTCGGAGGAAAATCGTTAGTATACATCGCTGATGAAACTTAATAAAGTTTATACGATATACACATTGTAATTGCCTTCAAGTAAAAATATAGGTGGTAATATATACTTTATTCAACAATGCTTCTAAAAAAAAACAAACATCCCAAAATTTTATTTCCTTCACCAGAGCATGGGTCTAGTTTGTTGTTATATATATATATATATATATTTTTTTTTGAAAATATTAAAAAAAAATCAACCCCTATCATTTTTCTGTTCTCTATTTTTTTTCTTTTATGGTAACAATTAGTATAAATCGCTAATTGGCAACAAAGATTATAAAATAACTATTGTATGTACTTGCAGATGGGTTGCACCCTTAATTTGTGCTCATCAAAGTGGATATTTGTGGTTGAACCGCAGATAGGTTGGATTATAATCTGGATAGTTACACAACCTAACATAAAACTTGTCAAATATTCATCTTTTGTTTCAAGACTTTGCTTACAAATTATTAAATCTAGAACACTTTGCCACAGACTGTGATGCATAATGCAAACATATAGAATGTGTTTCTTAGTAATGTAATCATAAATGAGCCTGGGTAAAAAAAAAGCTTAACAGTTAACTCAATAATAAAGATTGAATAATTATCTACTCAACAGTTATCAACAGTATATAAAAATTAAAGTAGTGCAGTTTTACATTTATGTCGAATAGATAGGTCGCACCACTGATTTTTGGAGGGATTTTTGGTTAAAAAAAAAGAGTGACCTGTCCATGAGTATAGGTGGTAGCTGTGATTAGTGCTATGTCAAATGTAGCTTCGTCCAAGATTTGAACTCTGGTTGACGAGTCCATTTCCGAGTTCAAATCCTGGAAGAAGCTACATTTCACATAGTGCTAATACCCTTGAAAAGGTATGAATCCAACTACTCTTCCTCCAGTTATGGGTAAATAGTAGGGCAGGCTGGGCTCTTTAACCTTGGTTTAGGTAACAAGTCTAGGAGAAGGAAAACTCTGAATTCAAACCTGATAAACTCCACTTGGGGGGGTTACTACTAGAATATGCTCAATCCTAATTAGTCATCTATTTCACTGATTTTTAAAATTTTGATTCAAATTCTGACCTTTTCTACCCAATGTAGATAGGTAGCTCAGCTATTATAACATAAGACCGCCCTGTCGGCTGGGGCATTAGAATGCACCGACTGCACCTCTGCAGAGAGGTAAGACTCCCTCAAATGGGTCCACCTGTTGGCCGTGGGTGGCAACCTGTGATGCTTAAGGACAGAGTCTTGGTGGATTAGCAGTTCATGACCTGCAATACTCCACTTAGACCCTTACTTAGGATAGACGGGCGGTCGTAGAGGCCTCCTCCGATCAATTGGCTGGTCACGTCAAGCCCTAGCATCTATATGATTGCCCCAATCCTATTGCCCTTATGGCAAGCCCCAACCCTTTTTATCATATAGGTGCTAGAAGGCGGTGGTTGAGGGTCTACATATCCTGGGAATGATGTTAAACTCTATCTGAGGTTCCAGTTTTTAAGGTTTGGGGAATGTGAAGCACCCCTTCATCACCATTGCTCACTGGTCCACTCTGACCTGGAGTGGTAGTACCTGTTAGGGTCCCATCTATGGGTTAAATAGAAAAATGTATTTATAAAAAAAAATTGAGTATCCATTAAGAATTGATTTATTTCAAAACTTTATCGGCATTAAATGACCCACTGAGGTTGATATGCCGTAAAACAAAACAGACCAAACCAAACCTATAACATAAGACAATATTAAAAAAAAAAAGAATCAGAAATAGTCAATGAATTAGACGAATAGATTCTCACTTGGAGGGTACTTGCAATTTTTATGAATAGCATTTTTTTTTCCTGAGGTTTGATTCTTCTTTTTTCTGTTTTTTCAATAGGCAACTTTTATGCAGTGATGGCTAACTAATACAGCACTGTCTTTTTCATCCATGTCTATAAAAAGCATCAAGATGATATTTCTTATGTTTTGAATCACAGTGAATATATATATATTATATCTGGCCTTGGGTTTCAAATAGCTTGTATAGAAGAAGTCAATATGATTAAGACTTATTGTATGTCCATAAAATCTTTGTCTAGTTACTAAGCTTAATATTTCGGCATTTATTGTATTCCATATTTTGTGGCCACCAATCCCATCTTTATCCACTTGGCTATCCTTCAATATTTATTAGAATTACTCTTATGTATATATTTACCAACCCCACCATGAGTAGGATGTGACACATGGTCAATTTCTTAAGCAGAGTTAATGTAAAAAATTAAAAATCTTGCTATGATGTGCCATTTTAGCTGAATTATGGTTACTAGCCAATATATACACCCTCCGGGAGCAAGTATCTAAGTTTTAATGTAATAAAGTATTAGATTAGATTAGAAAGGCTAATGAGACTAAATAAGAATGCAGATAAAATGATTTGAAACTGAGGGGGTATAATCGAAAAATAGAACAAAGTTGGAAACTAACTCTTCCATCACGCCTGTCTTTTTACTGCTAAATTTTCCTAATTCAACTATTTAGTTAAAAAAGGAAGTAAAAAATAAATTTACAGTTATTTCCTCTTGTTAATGGATTTCATGTAAGATGTTTCCCAGAGATTTTTGCTCATATTTATCAAAATAAAACCAAACAATTAGAAATCAATAATACAAAGCACATATTTATTAAAATCAAATTTTTAAGATCAATATGCAAATTACCCTTCCCATTCACACTATAAACTGCTATTTTGTTGTATATATAAATACAATTGCATGTTATTAGTCTGGAGATAAGATTAATAATGTAAAACAATTTTACTGATAATTGACGTTTAAATAAAATCATAGAGAATGTAAGGTAAATAACTAAGGGAATTGTGACTTGAGTAATGATATAGTTTTGGTTACACACAGAAAAAACACACAATCTCAATTATAATAAGAGATATACATACATACAAACATGAGAATGTTACAATCTTATGGCTCATCCTTTAATCTTTAAGCAAGAGTGCTTGTCCAGCGGAAATCCTTGGTAATCCTCTGGTAAAGAATCCTCAGTATTGTAAGTTCCTTCATCAATGGTTTGCAAGTGGACCATGAAAGTATCAGTCTTTAAGTAGTGAATCAGCCATGCATTATGGCTGTTGATTGGCTGGAGGAATAAACCATGTGACCTTACTCAGTCTATAAATTTAGGTGGGGAATTGTAGCAGACCTTATATGCCAAAAATGGGGGCACCTTACGTGGTATAATGGTTAGCAATTTGGATTTGCAAACCATTGTAAGTGAGTTCGATTCTCACTGGGCGCCCCACACTTCTGGCCTTGTGCCGTATCTAAGCTACGCTTAGTAAATAACTATATGCCAAAAATGGGGGCACCTTACGTGGTGTAATGGTTAGCAATTTGGATTCGCAAACCATTGTAAGTGATTCGATTCTCACTGGGCGCCCCACATTCTGGCCTTGTGCCGTATCTAAGCTACGCTTAGTAAATAACTATATGCCCAAAAATGGTTAGCAAGGAAGACTGACAACCATGACTAGTGAGTTCGAGCCTCACTGGGTGCCCCTTACATTCGGCCTTGTGCCATATCTAAGCGAAGCTTAGTAAATAACTATATGCCCAAAAATATTCCAACAGAGAATTTTAGTTATAGATAAAACATATTTGTAGCAATTTTTCTCTGAAGCATATTTTGTAAAAGTCATGGGCTGTTATTTTTTTTGTTTTGTTTTTTTTCAAAATTTTTGTTATTGATTTTCTTTTTTGCCTTACAAGATCTTTTTAAAGATCCAAATTTGAGCTGGTTTAAATGCTTAACAATAGTATTAAATTTTTTGTTATAAAATACATTTAATACAACAGTTCCTAGTCTGAATAATATTTTATTTACTGTAGATTTTTGCTTTCATAATTATGCTTTCTGGTAATTCCAATCTTTTTCTTCTGTTTGTTGTACAGAAAGTTTATGGTATTGATGGGTATTTTTCTAATGTTATTTAAAATAGGGTAGCATTGCATTTTATGTTCAATGATGTAGGGTTTTGTAGCTCTTGAGTAAATGGTAATTTATATGTATACCTATGGGCACCCACGATATGGTGTAATGGTTAGCAAGCTAAATTTGCAGACCTTTATCAGTGAGGTTGGTTGGTTGGATTTTATGGCATGTCAACCCTTGGGTTATTTTATGCCGAACATGTTTTTGTTTTATTCTTGTTGGGTATTGACATTTTTAAAAACTTATTTTTTTAATTTATATTATTTATTTAATTTTTTTGCACATTTTTTTAAAACTTACTTTTTGATACTATTTCTCTGAATTTTTTGAGATGAGGCTTGATAATTTGTATTATTCGGACTATGGCCCTCATTATTATTGTTATCTGCACAACATTTCAATTGATGTACCCTCCGGGCTTCTTCAGGTATTTCTTGTCAGAGTCGGGAACCTTCTCGAACTTGGGAGCCCCTTCCTCGAACTTGGGAACCCCTTCCTTGAACTCAGGAACCCCTTCCTCGAACTTGGGAACCTCTTCATTGAACTCGGGGACCTTCTTTTCAAACTCGGGAACCTTCTTGTTGTAATCAGAAACCTTCACGGAACTTTGAACCTAACCTTTTATTCAATCCACGGGGGTTAACCATGACTGGGTACAAGTGGTAAGCTGTGTTAATTATTCTATGTTACTGTCACCCATGACCAGGATTGAGCCTGCAGCCTAGAGATTTGATCTATTTAATCCATATCTGAAGCTCCCTAGTAACTTTTTCTAAAAACTCTACAATGTTTCTAATGGCCCAACTTTTCCCTGCAAACCTCAACACCTTCTATTGTCTTGCATGAGGCTCACCAGTGTTTTACCAAATCCTGGTATTTGTTGATCTTCTTCTCATGAGATTCTTCCAGATGTTCCTTGCTGGGAAACTGTTAATTCCTAGATGATCACCTATTTGGTTGTATCCAAGAAGATAATGTCTGGGCTGAGCGCTATGGGTGCCTGGGAATGACCGTTAAACTCTAATCTGATGGTGAAGTTCAGTTTTGGAGGTTTGGGGAATGTGGAGCACCCCTTCATCACCATTGCTCCCTGGTCCACTCTGACCTGGAGTGGTAGTACCTGTTAGGGTTAAATAAAAAATGTTTTATAAAAAAATTGTATTATCCATTAAGAACTTGATTTATTTCAAAACTTATCGGCATAAATGACCCACTGAGGTTGATATGCCGTAAACAAAACAAACAACATACTTACTAACAAAAATCATATCAGCAAAAAAAAAAAATTTTTGAGTGTATATGTATGACAATTTTTACCTAAAATGTAATTGTCCCATCTATGGGTTTAAATAGAAAAATGTATTTATAAAAAATTGTATTATCCATCAAAAAATTGATTTCAAAACTTTATCGGCATTAAATGACCCACTGAGGTTGATATGCGTAAAACCAAACCAAACCAATAAAATGTAATTAAAATTTTAAATGTTTGATTTCTTCTTTTCTTGCTTTGCTTAGACGTTTGACACTTAATATTACGATAAAAAAAAAAAGTTGTCTGGCATTGCAATACTGTGACTGATGGTTTTGGCTGATTGCTATTTAATTTTAGTATACACCGTAAAACACATCTGATGATAAAGATGGGGATACAACATTCCCTTCTCCACTAATAATATATCAACTTATGCGCGGTTAATGAACTAGTAAATAGATAAATAACCCCAGAAAGAAAAAAAAACATACGTTTATTCATGAAAGGAAATGAATTAGAAACATTTTCACTTGTGAGATTAGTGAACTTTTATTTATTTTTATATTTGACATATGGAATCTGATCTCTGATAAGATAGATCGAAAATTCTTTCCCAGCTGGAGCTGTGTAGTGCTACTGATGGTTGCACCACTTGGACTCTAACTAATATCTTGGAGAAAAGCTAGATGGAACTGTACATGAGGCTGTGCTGTCTTGAACAAACCTTGGAAGCAGCACCGTCACAAAACAGCAGCTGTATGTCCACTTCCCATTCCTATCACATAAACATCTGGTTAAGATGAACAAGACATGCTGGACACTGCTGTAGAAGCAAGGCTAATTTATAAATGTTCTCCTGTGGGCACTACACATGGACCCAAAAGTGTGAGTCGGCCAGCAAAAACCAATTAGGACAGCTCTGCGAATAGTTGGAAACTGTGCCGGAAGCAAATGGAACTGATAGGGAGGGTGGCGAAGAAGAGTCATGAGATAAGTGCTGCTGGCATGACTTGATATTAATTTGAGATTGAGTAAAATTTGATTTTAATAAATATGTGCTTAGTAATTATTGATTTTTAATTGTTTGGTTTTATCTTAATGAATATGAGCAAAAGTCTCAGGGATAAAATCTTTAAGAAGAAATCCAATTGACAAGAAAAAATAACTGTAATTTTTATTCTTTACTTCTTATTTTAATAAATTGCTAAATTTTCCTGATTTTAACTATGAAAGACGAGAGTGATGGAAGAGTAAAGTTTCAGTGTTTTATTTCCCATTGGTTTAAACTCGTTCGGTAGAGCATCTGCTCAGAAACCACATGGTCCCAGGTTGGATACTGGCTCTCACAAACTCCAGCTGCCATGAGTAATCACAGCTTAAACTTTTGAACTATAAAGTATTATTTGTGTCTCCCTGTAATACTTTTATAGTTTAAACGCGCATTATTTTTAGTCGGACCACTTCAGCTGATGTCGCTTGTAGCCATTCACCAAGGAATCACAAGGATTCCACGTTTTGATCCGGTCCTTGCCAACTCTAGCACATGAACCAGCTCTAGCTAGCGTAATCTGATCTGTGCAATCAAGTGGGGTGCTTGACAGATATGTTCTTACCTCACATTGCTTTTCACAGCTGATACAACAATTTACTTACTATTTATCTACTTATTTTGTGAGTTTTTCACACTGCGTTAGCTGATGGTCTTTCCACTGGAGTTGAATGACAACAAGTTCCCATGGTCTCTCCAGGATCTTACTGAGTATTCTAGCCTGACTGGCAGCAATGCAGATAGCTCACGTTCTTCCTCTGGATTCCCAGTTCTTCCAGTCTTTTTTCCAAAAAGCTTTTTTTACCATTCAAGGAACCAACTTCACAATTGGTATCACTTTGACCTCATAATTCAACAACTTTTTCAATTCTCTGGCAAGGTCCAGTATTGTCTATTTTTCGTTCCCTTCATCTTCACCCTACGTGAACTGCGGAACCGCACAAATCTACCAGTTGACAAGTTCCTCTTTTTTTTTTGTTAATCAATACTAGTCTAGTCCCTGGGCCCGGGATGAAAGTGATCGTCTTTATCATGCATTATTGATTACTAGCCAAATATATGCACCTCTCCGGGTGCAATATTTAAGTTTAATATGATAAAAATATCATATTTAAATATAGAGCTAAATGGAAACTGAATTAGAATGCACTGAAAAAAGATTTGGAAACAGACGGGTATGATTGAAAAATAGAACAACTTTGAACTACCTTCCATTATTTCATTACTCCTTTGTCTTCAGTGGTAAATTTTCTCTAATTTAACTATTTAGTAACAGGAAGTAAAGAATAAAATGTACAGTTATAGTTTAAATTACAGTTATAGTTTAATGGATTTTCTTTTAAGACTTATATCCCCGAGATTTTTGCTCATATTCAATAGATAAAACCAACCAATTAGAAATCAATAATACTAAGGCACATATTTATGAAGATCAAATTTCGAATATCAATATGCAAATTAGCCTTCCCATTCACACTGAAAACCACTATTTTGTTGTATATATAAATACAAATTGTATTATTAGTATGTAGATTATGGTCAACAGTGGCTTAACGGCCTCTTGGACCGATTGATATAATTAATAGGTCGATCCCAGGGCCATCCCCCAGCAACACCTGCCTCTACGAATTAAAAGGGGCCGACTGGCGTTTATTGCCCAGTGCCTGAGCGGCGCCCCCTTGAGGGGGATGCCGACGGGAATCGACCGCCAAATTTTCACCTGCACTTCCATTGAGCTTCGGCTTGTCGGTGGTCCCACGTAGATAGGGACTTTTGCCTGACCCGTATCAAGGGGGTACGCGGTAAGTACTATGTAGACTATGCATCAACCAATTATAATGTAAAAACAATTTATTAATAATTGAGTTTAAATAAAAAATAAAATCATGAGAGAATGGTGATGTAAAAAACAAAGGAATTGTGACGTATAGTAATATATTCGTTACAGACAGACAAACCCACCACATCTTCCCGATTATAATAAAGATTATTATTTATGTACTAGCCTCGTATGTAATATCAACACATACTATCACCACCTATACCATATGTGACCATTCATCTTCAAACAAGTACCGTTTCTGCTTGTTTAAAGTAAATAAAATCCGGACCATATTCCTTTAGGCATCCCTTTTTGATCTCGATTAAGAAAGGACATGTTTTTCATTTACACCGTCAATATCCAGTTGTTTGTTAGGGTGTAGTTTTTATAATTTTAAAAAATCTTAAAATCATCTGTTAAACAACAACATATTGACGGTGTAAATGAAAAAACATGTCCTTTCTTATTCGAGATCAAAAAGGGGTGCCTAAGTCATTATTGGTCCTAAAATCCAGCTCAAAAACGTTAGTAATAATTCTCTCTTGTATAAAGAAGAGTAATAACTCCTGAAACAGTGATTACTGTGAAGTGATGGTTTGTAATACACATGTTTGCTGTCAAGATGAGGTAGTGGTTACTGTAACGAGTGGTTTCTTTTTTTTATTTTCCCTTTTATGAGGACATGTTTATTGTCCGGACAATTAATTGGATCAGTTTTTCACAAATAATGTTCGGGCAGGGGAATAAAAGCAAAATCATTAAGAAGAAATGGCTTCATATCATTTTCAAATGATCAGTTTCATTGCCAGTTTGCTTAGGAAAAGATGTTCTTTAGTGAAATTGAACTTACAATTAAATGAGGTTGATTGGCAAAGTTTTTCAATTCTAAGTAACAAATTTTGAAAGGATTTCAGTTGACTGATGCTCCTGTGATTCTTCATAGCTCCTTGCTTAGGAGCTGTCTATGACATGCAACACTCCATTTTGGCCCTTACTTGACTAGATGGTCGCGGAGAGGCCCGCTTCGATCAATTGGCTGGTCACATCAAGCCTTAGCAACCTATATGATTGCCCCAACCAATTGCATAGCAAGCCCCTAAATCCTTTTTATCACATGGGTGCTAGTAGGCAGTTGGTTGAGGGTCTTCACTGTCCTGGAACTGAAGGTTAAACTTGATGGTGAGGTTCTAAGTTCTGGAGGTTTGGGGAATGTGGAGCACCCCTTCATCACCATTGCTGCCTGGTCACTCTGACCTGGAGTGGTAGTACCTGTTAAGTGCACATCTATGGGTAAATAGAAAAATATGTTATAAAAAAATGAGTATCCATTAAAATTAATTTATTTCAAAACTTTATCAGGCATTAAATGACCCACCGAAGTTGATATGCCGTAAAAAAAAACCAAACAAACCATTCGTATGAAGAACATATTTTCTTTCAAAGAAAACTTGAAACTAGCTTTCAAGACAGATCTAAATGGAGAAGGAATTTTATCTATTTTTATTTTTTGAAACTAAGAAAAAATTCTTTAACTGGGGCAGATTTTGGTTGCTAAGAGATGAGAGAGAAAAAAAACAAAAAAATAAGGGGCAGAAGTTAAGGTTATCTGTGTTTTATGACTTCAATGCTATCAATCACATTACAAAAAAAACTCTTTTCTTTGATGGTATTTTACCAGAATTTATCATTGAATTAAACATTAAAGTTAAGGTTAAAACCCACAAATCCTAACCTGCGATTTCTCACCTGAGTTTACAGGTACAATTAATAAAGATACAAGTGCCCTAATTCCAACTCTTTTAGAGCAGGACTTTTTCAAAGTGTATTGGATACTTATCTTCTTTTCATGTTCTTAACTTTCTTTGCCACTCCATCTTCTTCTAGGGCAAATCTCTGGCATCGTAGCAACATGCTGGATTGTGACATCTTATTATATAATGGAGATTGTGTTTTTTTCTGTCTGTAACCGAAACTATATTACTACTCAAGTCACAATTCCTTTAGTTATTTTCGTCATATTCTCCATATTCATTCAAACCTCTTTTATTAATAAAATTGTTTTACATATTAATACCGTTGACCATATCTGCATACAAATAACATGGCATTGTATTTATATATACAACAAAATAGCGGTTTACAGTGTGAACGGGAAAGGCTAATTGCATATGATATTAAAAATTTGATTTTTAATAAATATTTGCTTAGTGGTTATTGATTCCTAATTGTTGGTTTTATTTTCATCAATATAAGCAAAAATTTCGTGGAAAATCTTAAAGAAATCCATTATCAAGAAAGATATAACTATAATTTTATTCTTTACTTCCTATTTAACTAATAGTTAAATTAGGAAATGAATGGAAGAGAGTTTAGTTCAAAGTTGTTCTACTTTTCGATTATACCCCCTCTGTTTAAATCATTTTATCTTACATTGTTATTTAGTTTCATTAGCCTTTCTAATTCGATATATTTCATTATGTTACATAAATCATATAGATACCTATGATTATGACAATAGTGAGAAATCATATTAGTGCAGCTGATGGCCTTGAGAGTGAGTGACAGCATTGACCTCACCTCTGACCTGTGTTCTGGGGATGATCGTGAGAATCGAAATGCAATAAAAGCCCTTCTTGGTTTAAGTGTAAAGCAACTCAGTTAGTAAGAGTTAGAACTTAGAAGCGAAGCTAGCAAGATGTAAGGATCCGCGCGCATTGTCTGGTCTGGGGGTTTTATGGAATAAAAAGTAAATATCATCGTAAATCGAAGTCTTGTTGTATTACTAAAACTAACAATAGCAACAGGGCTTCTGATTAAGCAGTGATCCCCAACGAAACCAGACCCGGAATCTCCAATAGAAGACCAGACGAGACCTTAGAAATATACCAAATAGATGATAGAAGAACCAAGCCGTCCAGAAAGAAATATTATAACATATAGATATTTAGTGCCGTCCAAGAAAAGGCACTACGTAACAATTACATTAAAACTCAATACGTGCGCCCGGAAGGGTGCAATATATTTCCTAGTAATAGTAAATGAGTTTGAACTCTAGTCATGTATTACATTTACTTTTGAACTAATACTTTTCGAAAGCAGTGTGGCTGGATTAGCTTTTGGAGTTACTGCATCCTGGGATGCACATATTTGCTTTGAAATGAGTCCCCGGGAAAATGTATTAGGTCCCAACTAAAAGCCATCTAAATCTTACCTTGGTAACCTATCTTGCCTAATTTGTTTCTTAGAAACTATTAATGTATTTACAATTAGCTTGAAATGGTGAGGGAGAAAAATGAAAAACACTGGGGCGCATGGATATGATTTTTACTGCGTCCTTTTTAGATTTTATGCGTCATGGATGCAGGACGTTTACTATCAGCCTCTCTGTATATAATATATTTTAGAATTCAATATTTTTATGAAGTAATTATTTAAAATTATTTCATAAAAATACTGATTCTAGAATTATCCCTTGATATGACCATTATGAGATATCTGTAAAAAAACGAAAAAAAACGAATATATATATTAATTATATATATCATCACCACATTCTATTTGCTTGAAGCCAATTACAATGCAATATTCGTATAAATTCGACTATATAGTTAAGAAAATAACCATTGACCAAGTGAAATTTGGCAATGATTATGCGATGCTCCAAAAAAAATATAGTGGTAATATATACTTATTCAACAAGTGCTTCTAAAAAAAACATAACATCCAAAAAATCTTATATCTCGTCCTTCACGCGCATGGGTCTAAGTGTTGTTATCACTGTTAATTAGATGTCACAATTGGCAGGCACCGGTTGGCCAGCCGAAGTCACCAGACTTTGCCTGCTGAACTAACTGGTTTTCAATTCTGTCGGAGGATAAATTCGTTAGTATACATCGCTGATGAACTTAATAAATTTATACGATATACACATTGTAATTGCCGTTCAAGAAAAATAGATGTAAATATATACTTATTCAACAATGCTTCTAACACAAAACAGGTCCAAATTTATTTCTTCCCACGCATGGTCTATTTGTTGTTTATATATATATAATTTATTAATTTATTTAATGAAAGTATTAATACCCATCATCTGTCACTTTTGGTTCTCTTATTTTTTTTTTATGTAACATTGTATAAATCGCTAAATTGGCAACAAGATTATAAAATAACTATTGTATGTTACTTGCAGATGTTGCCACCTAAATTTGTGCCATCAAAGTGGATATTTGTGGTTGAACCGCAGAAATGTTGATTATAATCTGGATAGTTACAACAACCTAACATAAACTTGTCCAATAATTCCATTCTTTTTGGTTTCAAGACTTTGCTTACAAATTATTAAATCTAGAAACACTTATGCCCCACAAAGACTGGATGCATAATGCAAACAATTAGATGTGTTTTCTTAGTAATGTAAATCATAATGAGCCTGTGAGGTAAATAAAAAAGCTTAACCAGTTAAGCTCATAATAAGATTGAATAATTAACTCTCTCAACAAGTTTATCAACAGTATATTAAAAATTAAAGTAGTGCAGTTTACATCTTATGTCGAATAGATTAGGTCGCGAACCACTGATTTTTGGAGGAGATTTATGCGTTAAAAAAAAGAGTGACCTGTCACTTGAGTATAGGTGGTAGCTGTGATAGTGCTCTCATGAGTCAAAGTAGCTTCGTCCAAGATTTTGACAACTCAATGGTTGCACAGTAGAGTCCGATATTGTCCGAGTTTCAAGAATCCCTGGGAACGAAGGCTACCTTGTGCACCTATATGCATTAGCTATGTGACCGCTTTAATCGGATGAATGGTTATGGGAATCTATGATTAACATCTGACTCTATGAATCTTCGCTGGGTAGCGCATGTTAACTGGGTATAGATAATGGCTAGTGATCCAGGCTGCTCTTTAACCTTGGTTTAAGGTAACAAGTCTAGGAGAAGGAAAAAGTCTCTGTAATCTAGATAACCTGAGAAGTACGCCACGTGGGGGTGTACTACTAGAATAATGCTCACCTAATTAGTCATCTATTTCACTGTGAGTTTTAAAAATTTTGATATTTCAGGGATGTCTGGACCTTTGTCTACCAATGTAGAGAGTCTCATTAAGCTAGACCTGCTCTGTCGGAGCTGGGATGAACATAAGTATCCCGACTGTCGCCCTGCGGTGGAGCGATTGAATGGCTCGACTGACCCTGCAGAGAAGTAGGATCCCCTCAAATGGGTCCAAGACCTTGTTGGCCGTGCGGTGGCAACTGTGAGTCTAAGGACAGAGTTTGGTGGATTACGCAGTTCATGCGACCTGCCAATTACTCCACTTAGACCCCCTTACTTAGGATAGACAGGGCGGTCGTAGAGGCCCTCGATCAATTGGGCTGTGTCACGTCAGCCTAGGCATCTATAATGATTGCCCAAATCCCTATTGCCTCTATGCAAGCCCCACCTTTATCATATAGGTCTAGAAGGCGGATGGTTGAGGTTTCTACATATCTGGGAAGATGTAAATATAATCTACTTGATGTTTCCAGTTTTAAGGTTTGGGGAATGTGGAAGCACCCTTCATCACCATTGCTCACTGGTCCACTCTGACCATGGAGTGCCGTATGTCTACCTTGTTACGGTCCATTCTATGGGTTAATAGAACAATGTATTTATAAAAAAAATTGAGTACAGTAAGATTGATTTCTTCAAAAGCCTTATCCGGCATTAAATGACCCACTGAGTTGTAGTGGTTTAAATCAAACAGAACCAAACCAACCTATAACATAGACAATATTAAAAAAAAAAAGAATCAGAAATGTCAATGAATTAGACGAATTAGATTCTCACTTGGAGGGTATACTTGCCAAATTATGAAATTAGCATCTTTTTTTCCTGGGTTTGATTCTTCTTTTGTTTTTTTTTCAAATAGCAACTTTATGCAGTGATTGGCTAACTAATAACGCACTGTCTTTTTTCATCCATGTCTATAAAAAGCCATCAAGATGATATTTTCTTAGATGTTGAATCACAGTGAGAATATATATATATTATATCTGGCCTTGGGTTTCAAATAGCTTTGTATAGAGAAGTCAATATGATTAAAGACTTATTGTATGTCCATTAATCTTTGTCTACGTTACTGCTTAACTAAATATTCGGCTATTTATTATTGTATTCCATATTTGTGCCACTCTAATCCCATCTTTTATCCCACTGTATCCTCAATTGATTTATTTAGGAATTACTTCTATGTATATATTTCCAAAACCCCACCCATGAGTTAGAGGTGACCACAATGGTCAAATTCTAGCAGAGTTAAATGTATAAAAATTAACAAATCTTTCTAATGATGCCATTTTACTTGAATTATGTTATGTAGCCAATATATATCACCTCGGGAGCAAGTATGCTAAGTTATGTAATAAAAGTATATTGATTTGATTAGATAAGCTTAATGAGACTAAATAGAATGCAGTATAAAATGATTTGAAACTGAGGGGGTATAACTCGAAATATAGAAACGAAAGTTGATAATAACTCTTCCATTAACGCCTGTTCTTTTTATCTCTATTGCATTTTCATATACCCTTGGGAAAGGTATGCATCCAACTTCTCTACCTCCCGCTATGGATAAATAGTAGGGCAGACAGGGTTCTTTAACCAGTCTAGGAGAAGGAAAACTCTGTTAAACTCTGCTCAAGAAATTGACCTTGTGTCATTAAGCAGAGTTTAACAGGTTTAGATATCCTCTCTATCTATCTGTCTATCTATCTATATCTATATATCTATATATATACAGTGATGCTGATAGCTTTTTGATTTAGTGCGTCCTGGGACGCACATATTTGCTTTGAACGAGTCCCCAGGAAATTTGATGGGTACCAACTAAAGTTTCTTAATAAATTGTAGGGTTTTTATTTATGATCTGGGGAAACAACTAAAGCCGTCTAACTCCTACCTTGTAACCTATCCTGTGTAATTCCTTTCTAAGAAACTATTGAAATGCATGGACATGATTTTACTGCATCCTTTTAGATTTATGTGCGTCAGGGACGCAGGATGCATACCTATCAGCATCTCTGTATGTATGTATATATCTATCTATATTTATTTTTATATATATATAAACAGAAGCTTATTTTTTATTTATCTATAGTATATATGTGCGACTAATGGTCATTCATAGATAACATTTTGCATCAATGGCAGAAGCGGGTACAAATTAAATCCCGTTTTTGGTCCCAGAAAGGCTTGTTGGTTAATCAGACCTGTGTATTATTGTATAAATAAATAAGAAAAAACATGTGGGAGCTTACTGTTGGTGCTTCACGTCAGCAAAAACAATCTCGTGCTAGCAAAAAGGGGATAGACTCCATCGTTGTTCGGCTGATACTGACAATAGGCCACTCCACTGATTTGATCGTAAAAAATAGAAAAAAACTACTTTACTCACGTGAGAACTCACTTTAAAAATTAAGTCTTATTTTTTAAAGCATTTTCTAATTAACAGCCTTTATCCCCCAAAAAATTTACAATAGGCACTGCCAAAGTTGCCGTAAAATCCACATTTTACAAAATAAATTTCCCGATTGAAAAAAAAAAAAAAAATTACCAAAAAATCAGGGAATTATCCGATTTTAATGAATGTTGATTTATCAATCAATGAATTTTATAATTTTATAATGCATGAGTTGAGTTATTCTATTTAGTTATTATCATTATTTAGTCTTACAATAACCAAGCTTTATTATTTGGAATATGTCTGTCTGTATGGGAAGCTCTTCCACTCGATGGAATAGAATTAAAAAATCATATGTGCTCAACAGGCTGTATTTGAAAACTAGACAATTAAAAAAACAAACAAACTTGTGGACCCACTGGACCTGAACTGGGGGTAACTTCCTTTATTTTACCGACATGATCCGAAAAATCGCTAAGAACCTTGATCCATAGCTCGTGTCCATTGCATGTTAAAGCAGTTTAATAATAATGTTATTTTTATGGATATTAAAATATGACGGAATAAAGTCTGTTTTTGGAATACACTGACTTCCGGTATTTTAAATTACAGTGTATGACCTTGTTATTCGTGGGAGATTGGTTCCAAGTCTTCCGCGGAAAATAGAAAAAAAAAAAAAAAAATCTAGATATGTCCAACAATTTTTACCTAAAACGTAATTAAAATTTTAAATGTTTGAATTTTTTTCTTGTTTTTGATAGACATTCGACACTTAATATTATTATGAGCAATTATTTAGAACTGGATTCATTGTCAATAACTTCTAAGATCAACACACATCTTCTAGTATACAAGGGGCATTTGCTTACAGAATTTGATCTATAGAACTTTTTCTGGTTATTTCCTATAAGTCTAACATAAACAAAGAGGAACCACTCTTGACTGATAAATTATTTATTTTCCCATTAAACTAACCCTAAACCCAACCCTAAACCTAAATTCTAACCATAACCCGTCTTCTTTTTTCTTTGTAGATCAATAAATAAATAATTTATCAGTCAAGAATGGTTCCCCTTTGTTTATGGTAGACTTATAGGAAATAACCCTTTTTCTTCTGTTACTGCATTTAGTTTTTTCTTGAGATAAACTCATTCTCTTTACCTTCACACAAACACACACCATTTTTTTCATGAGTCAATATTAATCTATCACAACACATACTTACTCCGCCTTGTCGGCTGGGGCGTTAGAATGCACCGACTGCACCTCTGCCGAGGGGTAAGACTCCCCCAACGGGGCCACCTGTTGGCCGTAGGTGGCGACCCGTGATGCTTAAGGATAGAGCCCAGGTGAATGAGCAGTTCATGACATGCAATATTCCACTTTGGCCCTATCTTGGGCTAGACGGGCGGTCGGAGAGGCCCCCTCCGATCAATCGGCTGGTCACGTCGAGCCCTAGCACCTATATGATTTTCCCAACCCTATTGCCCTTATGGCAAGGCCCAACCCCTTTTTATCATATGGGTGCTAGAAGGCGGTGGCTGCGGGTCTACATATCCTGGGAATGACGTTAAACTCTATCTGATGGTGAGGTTCCAGTTTTGGAGGTTTGGGGAATGTGGAGCATCCCTTGATCACCATTGCTCCCTGGTCCACTCTGACCTGGAGTGGTAGTACCTGTTAGGGTTAAATAGAAAAATGTATTTATAAAAAAATTGTATTATCCATTAAGAACTGATTTATTTCAAAACTTTATCGGCATTAAATGACCCACTGAGGTTGATATGCCGTAAAACAAAACAAACAAACATACTTACTAACAAAAATCATATCAGAAAAAAAAAAAAAAATTGTTTTTTGATGTATATGTATGACAATTTTTACCTAAAATGTAATTGTCCCATCTATGGGGTTAAATAGAAAAATGTATTTATAAAAAATTGTATTATCCATCAAAAATTGATTTCAAAACTTTATCGGCATTAAATGACCCACTGAGGTTGATATGCCGTAAAACAAAACCAAACCAAATAAAATGTAATTAAAATTTTAAATGTTTGATTTTTCTTTTTCTTGCTTTTGCTAGACATTTGACACTTAATATTACGATAAAAAAAAAGTTGTCTGGCATTGCATATTGTGACTGATGCGGTTTTGGCTGATTGCTATTTTAATTTTTAGTATACACCGTAAAACACATCTGATGATAAAGATGGGGATACAACATTCCCTCTCCACTAAAAATAATATCTAACTTATGCGCGGTTAATGAACTAGTAAATAGATAAATAAAACCCCAGAAGAAAAAAAAAAACGTTATTCATGAAAAGGAAATGAATTAGAACATTTTCACTTGTGAGAATTAGTGAAACTTTTTATTTATTTTTATATTTTGACATATGGAAATCTGATCTCTGATAAGATAGATCGAAAATTCTTCCCAGCTGGAGCTGTGTTAGTGCTACTGTATGGTTGCACCACTTGGACTCTAACTAATTTCTTGGAGAAAAAGCTAGATGAGAACTGTACATGGAGGCTGTGTGCTGTCTTGAACAAATCTTGGAAGCAGCACCGTCACAAAACAGCAGCTGTATGTCCACTTCATTCCTATCACATAAAACATCTGGGTAAGATGAACAAGACATGCTGGACACTGCTGGAGAAGCAAGGCTGAGTTTATAAGTGATGTTCTCCTGTGGGCACCTACACATGGACCCAAAAGTGTGAGTCGGCCAGCAAAAACCAATATTGGACAGCTCTGTGCACATAGTGGAAACTGTGCCGGAGCAATGACTGATAGGGATGGGTGGCGAAGAAGAGTCATGGAGATAAGTGCTGCTGGCATGACTTGATATTAATTTGAGATTGAGTAAAATTTGATTTTAATAAATATGTGCTTAGTATTATTGATTTTTAATTGTTTGGTTTTATCTTAATGAATATGAGCAAAAATCTCAGGGATAAATCTTTAAAGAAATCCATTGACAAGAAAAAATAACTGTAATTTTATTCTTTACTTCCTATTTTAACTAAATTGCTAAATTTTCCTGATTTAACTATGAAAGACGGCAGTGATGGAAGAGTAAGTTTCAGTTGTTTTATTTTTCGATTATACACCCCCTTCTGCTTCAAATCTTTTTATTTGCATTCTTATTTAGTTTCGTTAGCCTTTCTAATTTAATATAATATTTTATTACATTAAAACTTAAATACTTGCACCTGGAAGGTGCATATATTTGCTAGTATCTGTAATATACTAACACTGAACAAAATGGAAAGAAAGACAAAATAAACTCAATTACAAATACAATAACATTTAATATATACAGTATACATACTAGTGGTATTTAAAGAAAGACTACACAAATGTGTCCCAACAAAACTACACATTTACTGTTTCATGAACAAGCAGAATGTGGAAGGTGTACAAAATGGAAAAAAGGCTTACTTGACCAGTGTGTGTAATATAGCCATGTGGCTTTATAATTTCTTGGCAAGGTCAGGGACAGCATCTCTACTGTTCAAAGAACAGAGGCAAATAGAGGTTGAGAATGGGTTTTTGAGACTGCTATGTGACACTATAATAAACCTCTAATGAACATACCAATTTTCTCTCAAGAAGATAATTATTTATTGTATCCCTACAGAATTATGATTTTTTTAGTTATTACTATTATTATTATATAACTGCTTGTGAGTTTTTCACACCAGTGTTAGCTGGTGGTCTTTCACTGGAGTCTGGCTGACAGCAAGTCTCCAAGACTCTTCTGAGTATTCTAGCTGATCTTAACAATGCTATTGTTTGTATGGTCTCAATTCTTTCTTTGTTTTCCAATTCCTCCAGTCTTTTTCACAAACCCTTGGGGGCCAATCCAAGCATGCCAACCACAATTACTAGTATCACCTTTGTAGAATAAACATACTGAGTTCCAATTACCGTCGAATTGGTAAAACAGGGCAACAGGGAAGCTGTAACTTAATGCGGATCTTACCTTGCTGCAAGCCTACTGCAGATTGCCAGAGTATTTATGAATCCTCATAACATCATAGAAACCAAGCAGCCAATCAGGACTCAAGGAATGGAATCACACAAATAGATGGATGGAATATTCCTGAGTTCCATAAATACCAGCGGTTTTGGGTAGCAGTCAGTAGTGCTTAGTTGCTGTTGTTCAAACCAACAGCATACTCAGCTCACAACACAGTTGGATGCTAATCACCCAACCCATTTCTGCAACCTTCACTTTCCAAAGTTTTTTTTCAGTTCTCTGGCAAGGTCCAAGTATTTGTTTATCTTTTCATTTTCTTTTTGTGGTCTGCAGGAGTGGCAAAATCCACTAGTTGACAAATTCTCTTGTTAATTAATACTAGGTGTAATGGTTTGAGTCATAGGAAATGGATTTGTAGAGACAAGTTCAAATCCTGAATGAGGCCGTTTGCATTTCACATAGCACTAATACCCTTGGAAAAGGTATGCATCTAATCATACTGAACAGTTACAAACAGTAATTGTTACTACAAATGAAAATGTTCATGGTGTAATGTCTATCATCATAGCAAACGGACATGGCGAATGAGTTCCAATCCCAGATGAGGCTGTTTGCATTTGATATAGCTCTAATACCCTAGGGAAAGGTATGAATTCAACTATTCTTTCTCCAGCTATGGGTAAATATTAGGACAGACTGGGCTCTTTTAACCTTGGCTAGGTAACTACTATGAAAAGGAAAACTGAATTCAAACCTTTTAAATTATGCTTAAGAAATTGACCTTGTGTCGCAACCTGCATAAGTGTTGGTAATATATATATATATATATATATATATAGAGAGAGAGAGAGAGAGAGAGATAGATAAAAGGTATTTATACTAGGTGTAGTCTTCTGGTTGGGATAAGGTAATCTCTAAGTCCCACGGTTTAGCTCAGTCAGTAGAGCATCTGCCCCAGAACCACATGGTCCCAGGTTTGATACTGGCTCTCGACAACTCCATGCATTAGTATCACAGCTGAAAACTTGCACTAAAAGTATTATTGTGTTCCCTGTATATTTTATAGTTTAAGCGGTATTATTTTTATCGGACCACTTTAGCTGAGTCGCTTGAGCATTCACCAAGGAATCACAAGGTTCCACGTTTGATACTGGTCCTTGCCAACTCAGCACATGAATAGCTTAGCTTGTGTAATCTGATCTGTGCAGTCAAGTGGGGGTGCTGACAGTAGGTGTTCTACCTCAGATGCTTTCCAGCTGATACCAACAATACTTACTTTTACTACTTATTTTGTGAGTTTTTCACACTTGCTGGAGTCTGAGTGACAACAAGTCTCCTCAGGTCTCCAGGATTCTTCTGAGTATTCTAGCTGATTGCAGCAATGCAGTAGTCTCACTTCTTCCTCTGATTCCCAGTTTCTCCAGTCTTTTTTCCAAGATTTTTTGGACCGTTCCAAGTGAACCAACTACAATTGGTATCACTTTGACCCTCATATTCAACAACTTTTTCAATTCTCTGACAAGGTCCAGGTATTTGTCTATCTTTTCGTTCTCCTTCATCTTCACCCTGTGATCTGCTGGAACTGCAAAATCTACCAGTTAACAAGTTCTCTTTTTTTTTGTTAATCAATACTAGGTCTAGTCTCCTGGCTAGGATAAAGTGACCCATCTTTATCATTATTATTATTATTATTATTATTATTATTTATGTACTAGCCTCCCTATGTAATATCAACACATACATCACCACATGCCATATGTGACCATCTCTTCAAACAAGTACCGTTTCTGCTTGTTTAAAGTAAATAAAATCCGGACCATATTACCTTTAGGCACCCCTTTTTGATCTTGATTAAGAAAGGACATGTTTTTCATTTACACCGTCAATATCCAGTTGTTTGTTAAGGGTTAGTTTTATAATTTTAAAAAAATCTAAAAATCATCTGTTAAAACAACTGGATATTGATGGTGTAAATTAAAAACATGTCCTTTCTTATTCGAAATCAAAAAGGGGTGCCTAAATGTTATATGGTCCTAAAATCCAGCTCAAAAAACGTTATGTAATAATTTCTCTCTTGTATAAAGAAGTAATTAAGCTCCTGAAACATGGATTACTGTGAAGTGATGAGTTTGTAATAACATGTTTGCTGTCAAGATGATGGTAGTGGTTACTGTAACGGAGTGGTTTCTTTTTTTTTATTTTCCCCTTTTATGAGGACATGTTTATTGTCCGGACAATTAATTGGATCAGTTTTCACAAATAATGTTCGGCAGGGGAATAAAAAGCAATAATCATTAAGAAGAAATGGCTTCATATTCATTTTCAAATGATCAGTTTCATTGCCAGTTGCTTAGGAAAAGATGTTCTTTAGTGAAATTGAACCTTACAATTAAATGAGGTCTGATTGGTAAAGTTTTCAATTCTAAGTAACAAATTTTGAAAGGATTTCAGTTGACTGATGCTCCTGTGATCTCATGCTCCTTGCTTAGGAGCTGTCTATGACATGCAACACTCCATTTTGGCCCTTACTTGGACTAGATGGTTGGTCGGAGAGGCCCGCTCTGATCAATTGGTAGGTCACATCAAGCCTTAGCACCTATATGATTGCCCCAACCCTATTGCACTTATAGCAAGCCCCAATCCTTTTTATCACATGGATGCTAGTAGGCATTAGTTGAGGGTCTTCATGTCCTGTGAATGAAATTAAACTCTATCTGATGGTGAGGTTCCAGTTTTGGAGGTTTGGGGAATGTAGAGCACCCCTTCATCACCATTTCTCCCTGGTCCACTCTGACCTGGAGTGGTTGTACCTGTTAAGGTCACATCTATGGGTTAAATAGAAAAATATGTTTATAAAAAAAATTGAGTATCCATTAAGAATTAATTTATTTCAAAACTTTATCAGCATTAAATGACCCACCGAAGTTGATATGCTGTAAAAACAAACCAAACCAAACCATTTGTATGTAGAACATATTTTCTTTCAAAGAAAAACTTGAAACTAGCTTTCAAGATAGATCTAAATGGTAGAAGGAATTTTATCATTTTTATTTTTTGAAACTAAGAAAAAATTCTTTAAACTGGGCAGATTTTGGTTGCTAAGAGATGAGAGGAGAGAAAAAAACAAAAAAAATAAGGGGCAGAAGTTAAGGTTATCTGTGTTTTATGACTTCAATGCTATCAATCACATTACAAAAAGAACTCTTTTCTTTGATGGTATTTACCAGAATTTATCATTGAATTAAACATTAAAGTTAAGGTTAAAAACCACAAATCCTACACTGCATTTCTCACCTGAGTTTGACAGGTACAATTAATAAAGATACAAGTGCCCTAATTCCAACTCTTTTTAGAGCAGGACTTTTTCAAAGTGCATTGGATACTTATCTTCTTTTCATGTTCTTACTTTCTTTGTTACTCCATCTTCTTCAGGGCAAATCTCTGGCATCGTAGCTAACATGCTGGATTGTGACATCTTATTATAATGGAGATTGTGTGTTTTTCTGTCTGTAACCGAAACTATATTACTACTC
The DNA here is from genome assembly GCA_023376005.1 of Doryteuthis pealeii. Lineage (NCBI taxonomy): Eukaryota > Metazoa > Mollusca > Cephalopoda > Myopsida > Loliginidae > Doryteuthis > Doryteuthis pealeii. Next base: position 103,132,630 of record CM042137.1, on the reverse strand, counting down.
AAGTCACAATTCCTTTAGTTATTTTCGTCATATTCTCCATATTCATTCAAACCTTATTTATTAATAAAATTGTTTTACATTATTAATACCGTTGACCATATCTGCATACAAATAACATGCAATTGTATTTATATATACAACAAAATAGCGGTTTACAGTGTGAACGGGAAGGCTAATTTGCATATTGATATTAAAAATTTGATTTTTAATAAATATTTGCTTAGTGTTATTGATTCCTAATTGTTGGGTTTTATTTTCATAAATATAAGCAAAAATTTCGCGGATAAATCTTAAAAGAAATCCATTATCAAGATATAACTATAATTTTATTCTTTACTTCCTATTTTAACTAAATAGTTAAATTAGGAAAATGATGGAAGAGTTAGTTTCAAAGTTGTTCTACTTTTCGATTATACCTCCCTCTGTTTTAAATCATTTTATCTACATTGTTATTTAGTTTCATTAGTCTTTCTAATTCAATATATTTCATTATGTTACATAATCATTAGATACCTAATGATTATGACAATAGTGTAGAAATCATATTAGTGTAGCTGATGGCCTTGAGAGTGAGTGACAGCATTTGACCTCACTCTGACCTTGCGTTCTGGGGATGATCGTGAGAATCGGAAGGCAATAGAAAGCCCCCTTCCGGTTTAAGGGGTAAGCAACTCAGTTAGTTAGAGTTAGAACTTAGAAGCGAAGCTAGCAAGATGTAAGGATCCGCGCGCATTGTCTGGTCTGGGGGTTTATGGAATAAAGTAACATCATCGTAAATCGAAGTCTTGTTGTTATTACTAAAAGCTAACAATAGCACAGAGCTTCTGATAAGCAGTGATCCCCAACAGAAACCAGACCCGGAATCCTCAATAGAAGACCAGACGAGACCTTAGAAGATATACCAGACCAAGATAGATGATAGAAGAACCAAGCCATCCAGAAGAGAAGTATATAACATATAGATATTTAGTGCCGTCCAAGAAAAGGCACTACGTAACAATTACATTAAAACTCAAATACGTGCACCCGGAGGGTGCATATATTTGCTAGTAATAGTAAATGAGTTTTGAACTCCAGTCATGCTATTACATTCACTTTTGAACTAATACTTTTCGGAAAGCAGTGATGCTGATTAGCTTTTGGAGTTACTGCATCCTGGGATGCACATATTTGCTTTGAATGAGTCCCCGGGAAAATGTATAGGTCCCAACTAAAGCCATCTAAATCTTACCTTGTAACCTATCCTGTGTAATTTGTTTCTTAGAAACTATTAATGTATTTACAATTAGCTTGAAATGGTGAAGGAAGAAAAAATGAAAAAACACTGGGGCGCATGGATATGATTTTACTGCATCTTTTTTAGATTTATGCGTCATGGATGCAGGACGTGTACCTATCAGCCTCTCTGTATATAATATATTTTAGAATTCAATATTTTTATGAAGTAATTTGTTTAAATTATTTCATAAAAATACTGAATTCTAGAATATCCCTTTTGATATTACGTTATGAGATATCTGTAAAAAAAGAAAATATATATATATATATATATATATATATATATATATTATATATCACCACCTATATTTTTGCTTGAAGGCAATTACAATGCATATATCGTATAAAATTCGATAATTATAGAAAATAACCATGACAAGTGAATTTGGCAAATGATTATGCAATGCTCAAGCAAAAATATAGGTGGTAATATATACTTTATTCAACAATGATTCTAAAAAAAACAAACATCCAAAAATCTTATTTCCTTCACCGGGGCATGGGTCTAGTTTGTTGTTTATATATATATATATATATATATATATATATATATATATATATATATATTAATTATTTAATTTATTTAAACTGAAAATATTTAAAAAAAACAACCCCTATCATCATAGACAATTTTCTGTTCTCTAGTTTTTTTTTCTTTTATGGTAACAATTAGTATAAATCGCTAATTGGCAACAAAGATTATAAAATAACTATTGTATGTACTTGCAGATGGGTTGCACCCCTAATTTGTGCTCGTCAAAGTGGATATTTGCGGTTGAACCGCATATAGGTTGCATTATAATCTGGATAGTTACACAACCTAACATAAAACTTGTCAAATATTCATCTTTTGTTTCAAGACTTTGCTTACAAATTATTAAATCTAGAACACTTTGCCACAGACTGTGATGCATAATGCAAATATATAGAATGTGTTTCTTAGTAATGTAATCATAAATGAGCCTGGGTAAAAAAAAAGCTTAACAGTTAACTCAATAATAAAGATTGAATAATGATCTACTCAACAGTTATCAACAGTATATAAAAATTAAAGTAGTGCAGTTTTACATTTATGTTGAATAGATAGGTCGCACCACTGATTTTTGGAGGGATTTTTGGTTAAAAAAAAAGAGTGACCTGTCCATGAGTATATATGGTAGCTGTGATTAGTGCTATGTCAAATGTAGCTTCGTCCAAGATTTGAACTCTGGTTGATGAGTCCATTTCCGAGTTCAAATCCTGGAAGAAGCTACATTTCACATAGTGCTAATACCCTTGAAAAGGTATGAATCCAACTACTCTTCCTCTAGCTATGGGTAAATAGTAGGGCAGGCTGGGCTCTTTAAAATTGGTTTAGGCAACGAGTCTAGGAGAAGGAAAACTCTGAATTTAAACCTGTTACTCTGCTTGGGCTGGTCACTACTAGAATATGCTCAATCCTAATTAGTTATCTATTTCACTGATTTTTAACATTTTGATTCAAGTTCTGACCTTTTCTACCCAATGTAGATCGATAGCTCAGCTATTATAACATAAGACTGCCCTGTTGGCTGAGGCATTAGAATGCACCGACTGCACCTCTGCAGAGGGGTAAGACTCCCCCAAATGGGGCCACCAGTTGGCCGTGGGTGGCAACTTGTGATGCTTAAGGACGGAATCTTGGTGGATGAGCAGTCCATGACCTGCAACACTCCACTTAGACCCTTACTTAGGATAGACGGGCTGTCGGAGAGGCCTCTTCCGATCAATCGGCTGGTCATGTCAAGCCTTAGCATCTATATGATTGCCCCAACCCTATTGCCCTTATGGCAAGCCCCAACCCTTTTTATCATATGGGTGCTAGAAGGCGGTGGCTGAGAGTCTACATGTCCTGGGAATGATGTTAAACTCTATCTGATGGTGAGGTTCCAGTTTTGGAGGTTTGGGGAATGTGGAGCACCCCTTCATCACCATTGCTCCCTGGTCCACTCTGACCTGGAGTGGTAGTACCTGTTAGGGTCACATCTATGGGTTAAATAGAAAAATGTATTTATAAAAAAAAATTGTGTATCCATTAAGAATTAATTTATTTCAAAACTTTATCGGCATTAAATGACCCACTGAGGTTGATATGCCATAAAACAAAACAGACTAAACCAAACCTATAACATAAGACAATATTAAAAAAAAAAAAAAGAATCAGAAATAGTCAATGAATTAGACGAATAGATTCTCACTTGGAGGGTACTTGCAATTTTTATGAATAGCATTTTTATTTCCTGAGGTTGATTCTTCTTCTTTTTTTTTTTTTTTTCTTTTCTTTTTTTTTTCAATAGGCAACTTTTATGCAGTGATGGCTAACTAATACAGCACTGTCTTTTTCATCCATGTCTATAAAAAGCATCAAGATGATATTTCTTATGTTTTGAATCACAGTAAATATATATATATTATATCTGGCCTTGGGTTTCAAATAGCTTGTATAGAAGAAGTCAATATGATTAAGACTTATTGTATGTCCATAAAATCTTTGTCTAGTTACTAAGCTTAATATTCCAGCATTTATTGTATTCCATATTTTGTGGCCACCAATCCCATCTTTATCCACTTGGCTATCCTTCAATATTTATTAGAATTACTCTTATGTATATATTTACCAACTCCACCACATGAGTAGGATGTGACACATGGTCAATTTCTTAAGCAGAGTTAATGTAAAAAATTAAAAATCTTGCTATGATGTGCCATTTTAGCTGAATTATGAATTATACCCCCCGGGTGCAAGTATCTAAGTTTTAATGTAATAAAGTATTAGATTAGATTAGAAAGGCTAATGAGACTAAATAAGAATGCAGATAAAATGATTTGAAACTGAGGGGGTATAATCGAAAAATAGAACAACTTTGAAACTAACTCTTCCATCATACCTGTCTTTTTACTGCTAAATTTTCCTAATTCAACTATTTAGTTAAAAAAAGGAAGTAAAAAAAATAAATTTACTGTTATTTCCTCTTGTTAATGGATTTCTTGTAAGATGTTTCCCAGAGATTTTTGCTCATATTTATCAAAATAAAACCAAACAATTAGAAATCAATAATACAAAGCACATATTTATTAAAATCAAATTTTTAATATCAATATGCAAATTAGTTTCCAATTCACACTATAAACTGCTATTTTGTTGTATATATAAATACAATTGCATGTTATTAGTGTGGAGATAAGATTAACAGTATTAATAATGTAAAACAATTTTACTGATAATTGAGGTTTAAATAAAAATAAAACCATAGAGAATGTAAGGTAAATAACTAAGGGAATTGTGACTTGAGTAATGATATAGTTTTGGTTACACACAGAAAAAACACACAATCTCAATTATAATAAGAGATATACATACATATAAACATGAGAATGTTACAATCTTATGGCCCATCCTTTAATCTTTAAGCAAGAGTGCTTGTCCAGCGGAAATCCTTGGTAATCCTCTGGTAAAGAATCCTCAGTATTGTAAGTTCCTTCATCAATGGTTTGCAAGTGGATCATGAAAGTATCAGTGTTTAAGTAGTGAATCAGCCATGCATTATGGCTGTTGATTGGCCGGAGGAATAAACCATGTGACCTTACACAGTCTATAAATTTAGGTGGGGAATTGTAGCACACCTTATATGCCAAAAATGGTTAGCAAGGAAGACTGACAAACCATGACTAGTGAGTTCGAGCCTCACTGGGTGCCCCTTACATTCGGCCTTGTGCCATATCTAAGCGAAGCTTAGTAAATAACTATATGCCAAAAATGGTTAGCAAGGAAGACTGACAAACCATGACTAGTGAGTTCGAGCCTCACTGGGTGCCCCTTACATTCGGCCTTGTGCCATATCTAAGCGAAGCTTAGTAAATAACTATATGCCAAAAATATTCCAACAGAGAATTTTAGTTATAGATAAAACATATTTGTAGCAATTTTTCTCTGAAGCATATTTTGTAAAAGTCATGGGCTGTTATTTTTTTTGTTTTGTTTTTTTTCAAAATTTTAGTTATTGATTTTTTTTTTTTTTTTTGCCTTACAAGATCTTTAAAGATCCAAATTTGATCTGGTTTAAATGCTTAACAATAGTATTAAATTTTTTGTTATAAAATACATTTAATACAACAGTTTCCTAGTCTGAATAATATTTTATTTACTGTAGATTTTTGCTTTCATAATTATGCCTTCTGGTAATTCCAATCTTTTCTTGAGTTTGTTGTACAGAAAGTTTATGGTATTGATGGGTATTTTTCTAATGTTATTTAAAATAGGGTAGCATTGCATTTTATGTTCAATGATGTAGGGTTTTATAGCTCTTGGATAAATGGTAATTTATATGTATACCTATGGGCACCCATGATATGGTGTAATGGTTAGCAAGCTAAATTTGCAGACTTTTATCAGTGAGGTTGGTTGGTTGGATTTTATGGCATGTCAACCCTTGGGTTATTTTATGCCGAACATGTTTTTGTTTTATTATTCTTGTTGGGTATTGCCATTTTTAAAAACTTATTTTTTTAATTTATATTATTTATTTAATTTTATTAGCACATTTTTTTAAAACTTACTTTTTGATACTATTTCTCTGAATTTTTTTAGATGAGGCTTGATAATTTGTATTATTCGGACTATGGTCCTCATTATTATTGTTATCTGCACAACATTTCAACCGATGTACCCTCCGGGCTTCTTCAGGTATTTCTTGTCAGAGTCGGGAACCCCTTCCTCGAACTTGGGAACCTTCTCTTTGTACTCGGAAACCTTCTTGTTGTAATCAGGAACCTTCACAGAACTTTGAACCTAACCTTTTATTCAATCCACGGGGTAGACTGTTCTCATTCGGTTAACCGTAACTGGGTACAAATGGTAAGCTGTGTTAATTATTCTATGTTACTGTCACCCTTGACCAGGATTGAACCTGCAGCCTAGAGATTTGATCTATTTAATCCATATCCGAAGCCACCTAATAATCTTTTCTAAAAACTCTACAATGGCCCAACTTTTCACTGCTCCTGTTATACCAGTTTTAGTCAAGGCTTTTCAGAACAAACCCTCAACACCTTCTATTGTCTTGCATGAGGCTCACCAGTGTTTTACCAAATCCTGGTATTTGTTGATCTTCTTCTCATGAGATTCTTCCAGATGTTCCTTGCTGGGAAACTGTTAATTCCCAGATGATCACCTATTTGGTTGTATCCAAGAAGATAATGTCTGGGCTGAGTGCTATTTGTATGATGTGACCAGGGAATTTGAACTATTTTCCAAGATCCATTGACAGTTGCCAGTCTGGGGGGCTAAAGGAAAATAGGCACTTTGGTATCGACCGGATTTTCTCTCCAATTTTGAGAAAGTGGATAAGTTTCTTCCTTGGTTGGTATTTGCTAGATTTTATAGCTGTATCAATAACAAAATAATTTGTTACAACATATAATACTCATTGATCCTATGTAATTATGATTTAACATGATGTAGGCCATTATTAGGTTATGAGGGGGTATGGAAAGACACATACAAAAATTGTCATTTATTCATATAGATCAGGGGTCACCAAACTACGGCCCACTGGCATTTTATCAGGCCTGCTAACGGTACTTGAATTTGTTTGTTACTTTTCAAAATTTGTATTATTTGGATTATTCGGACTATTGTCCTCATCTTCATTGTTATCTGTATAACGTTTCGGACGATGTGCCCTCTGGCCTTCTTCAGGTATTTCTTGTCGGACTCAGGAACCTTCTTTTTGAACTTGGAAAACTTCTATTCGAACTTGGGAACCTTCTTGTCATAATCAGGAACCTTCTTGTCATAATCGGGAGCCATCACGGAACTTTGAGCCAAACCCTTTATTCAGTCCATGAGGGTAGACTGTTCTCATTCGGTTAACCATAGCTGGGGTACAGGTGTTAAGCTGTGTTAATTATTATTCTATGTTACTGCTGCCCCTGACCAGGATTGAACCTGCAGTCTAGAGATAACTGTCACTTAGAACTGTCTTAGCCTAGTGGATAAAGGAGTTAGGTTATGTGTCAAATCGTCCGAAACGTTGTACAGATAACAATGAAGATGAGGACAATAGTCTGAATAATCCAAATAATACTAATTATGAGCCTCATCTAAAAAATTCCGAGAAATAGTTTTCAAAATTTGTTTCTTTTCAAAATTAAAATATTTGATATTAACCATCAAACAAAATTGACTGATAAACATTTGAAAGCAATTCTCTTGATTGTATGTAGCAATTCCAAACCAAATATTGCCGATATCTTGAAAGGCAAACTTCAGCTTCACAAATCTCACTAAACCTTTCTGTTAATGTTGCATTTTTGATAATGTTTTGAAAATAAATATGTTGGTTAAATTTGTTTTTGTGCATCTTACGCCACTCATCCATGAATATAACATGGAAAGATGAATTTTGTTTTACATCTTTTTCTCAAAGCTTTCGTTCTGGTTAGCAAGTATTGAACATAATTATAATGTGGCCCGCACTCGTTATTTTTTCAATTATCTGGCCCACCATGAAAAAAGTTTGGTGATCCCTGATATAGATATACATATTTATTGTTTAGCTTAGATGTGGCTCAAGACCAGAAGTATCTGGTGCTTAGTGAGAATCAAACTCCTTAATGTGTCCTGGATATGACGTTAAACTGCAACTGATGGGGAGTGTGGAGTACCCCTTCATCGCCATTACTCTCAGGTCCACTCTGACTCGGAGTGGTAGTACTCGTTAGGGCCCCATCTATGGGTTGAATAGAAAAAAGTGTAAAAAATGTATTTTTTAAAAATTAAGTTAAGAAAATTTTTTTGGGATACACATCAAGAATGAGTCAAACAAAATGTTTTCAGCATAGAATAACCCAACAATGGTTTTGTTATATACCCTACCTATGAACATTAATGGGTATGTTGTAATCCTCATAAATACAGAAGTAATATGCTGACTGAGTAGTCTGATAACACTAGCAGTGGTTTACCTTTCTTCATGTTGCTGGTATGTATTATATTTTTTAATGTTATAAAGATTCCATTTCATTTCCAAACTCTGTTTTTTGGTTATTTCTCATTTAGTAACTTTTGTTAGGTTGCAACAGGTTTACATGCCAAAAAGTTGGAGGCGCATGTTGGTTCACATAGTGCTAATACCCTTGGGAAAGGTATGAATCCAACTACTCTCCCTTCAACTATGAGTAAATAGTAAGGCAGACTGGGCTCTTTAACCTTGGTTAGGCAACCAGTCTAAGAGAAGGAAAACTCAGAATTCAAACCTGTTAAATCCGCTTGGGGTGGTCACTACTAGAATAGGCTCAGTCCTAATTAGTGATCTATTTTCACTAAAATCCAACCAACCAACCAACTTCACATTCTTATAGCATGAAATGTACTTGTATAATCCATATCTTCAATGATACTAACTTTATAATGAACTAGAATTGGCTAGCCACCGTTGCCTGGGTAGAGGGGTATAATAAAAAGTTAGTCTCGCAGATCCATTGATTATTTTGGTCTTACATAATTGATCTATGTTTTAATCACGAACGCAACCAATTACTTTCCCTTTTCTTACTAATAAAATATCTTTCCAGATATAAATGAAATCTTCATTGTTTTTGCACAAAAAGCCAGCTCTGGTGATAGTGAATGTGTATATATATTTACATTGTCATTAATTGTTTTATTTTCATGGTTTCCTCACTATAAAATTGTATCATCCATTAAGAATTGATTTATTTCAAAACTTTATCGGCATTAAATGATCCACTGAGGTTGATATGCCGTAAAACTAAACAAAACCAAAAAGGAAAAGAAAATCAAATTTTCCCTATTTTTAATCAGATGCATATGGTCTTCTGTAGTTAAAATAGTTGATTTGTTTAATGGCATATCAACCTTCATGGATTATTTAATGCCAAATCCATCCTTGTAGAAGAACAGTAGTGGTACTATTTAACCCATAGCTAGTGGAATGAGTATTCTTTCCCAAGAGTATGAGTCCAAAAGTGAACATAAAAATGTAACTGGAGTTCAAACTCACTTAATGTTAGCCATTATGCCATGGAGACACACCCCTAAAAATTTGTTAGGTTTGATTTTACGGCATGTCAACACTTGTTGGGTTATTTTATGCCAAAGATGTTTTGTTCTATTTATGCTTGATGGGTATTTTTTAAATTTTTATATAGCTTTAACATGTGAAAAAACTTGATTTTTTTTTTTTCATTATTACTTAATAACGAAATGACATTGTCGATAAGTTAATGTGAAGAGTCATTAACATAACAGAAATTGTTTAGACAATTGAATCTCATTGTTGGATTCTTGAGGATGACACGTCTCGTTGATGATCCATTCTTCAGACTCTGTCAAGTGTATAATCTAATTTGGGATGGTGTTTCTTTTCTTCTTCCTCTCGGATTTGTCATTTTCTTCAATTAATGAATTTGATTGTGAACTAGTTTTCCTTTATTTGTCTGTATTTTTGAGATGAGGCTTGATATGAATAATTTCGATTTTTCAGACTATTGTCCTCATCTCTATTGTGGTAGTTATTAGTGTTGAGATTTGTGTAGACTGATCAGTATTCAAATGTGTTGCAAGTTGTGTCTGCTTCTGAGTGTTGCATAGCGCCTTCTTTACCGGCACTAAATAGGTATATGTTATATACTGGTCTTTTCACTAAGCCAAATCAGCATATAACGTTATATACCTTTCTTTAATTCTTACTCTGGTTGTCTATTCTTCTGGCTTGGTCTGGTATATCTTCTAAGGTCTCATCTGGTCTTCTATTGAGGATTCCGGGTCTGGTTTCTGTTGGGGATCACTTCTTATCAGAAGCCCTGTGTCATTGTTAGTTTTTAGTAATAAACACAAGACTTCGATTTACGATGATGTTACTTTATTCGTAGATCCCCAGACCAGACAATCTGCGTAGTGAGACTCACATCTTGCTAGCTTGGCTTCTAACTTCTAACTGACTCTTACTTACTTAGTATCCTTAAACCGGAAGAGGGCCTTCTATTGCCTTCCGGTTCTCACGATCATCCCCAGAACGCAAGGTCAGAGTGAGGTCAAACGCTGTCACTCACTCCCAAGGCCATCAGCTATACTGATAGCCATAATGATTTCTACAATACCTTAAAAATGTATTAGGGATCCAATAATTATGTAACACTGAGAATCCAGACTTGGTAAGTGGTTTAAATAGCAGGTTAGGCTATTCTACTATGCGGCATGGTTAAGTCTATTTCCAGGATTTTGATTGGCTGGTGGTTTTAGTGTGTATGTTTTCATCCATATATACTGAACACTTGACCATGTCCTGTCAGTTGTTACAGAGTGTATTCAGTTACTCTTTTTTTTGTCTGGTGACTGGATGCTAGACAAACTATTCAAAATGATTTCCCAGATTAAATCATTGCTACATTTGGACAAACAAGGTACACCTGAAGAAGGCCAGAGGGTACAAAAAGTTTTTATATATCACAGTAAAGATGAGGACAACAGTCTGAAAAATCAAAATAGAGTAATTTTTGTTCTGTTCTGTTTATGACATGTCAGTGTAAAATTCGGTTGTATCAAAAACTGAGATTGGGATATTCTTTTTTCTTTTTACAAAACGAAAAAGAAAAAGACTTATTCAGTGAAACATAAGCTGAAAAGGAGACTTGACTCACTTATCACATATACGTATAAGTCACTGCCATTAAAATCAGTCAGTTGTGCTGCCATGACAACCAGCAATTGACTTTTTCCGTACATTGCAGAATCAAGCTGCATTGTCAGCCATCTTGTTCAATGTGAAAGGTTAGCAGAGTATTTGTCCGGACAATGTTAGGCCTAAGCAGACAACAATATTCTGACTTCAATAAGCAAAAGTGCTTTAGTATAAAATATTGTAAAGCAAAATTGTACATTAGATTAGCCTATTGATTTTTACTGTGTTTTTTTTATTTTTTATAAGTGTTGGTCTGTGGTGGAAATAAACTGAAGATATATTACAAATGCGTTGATAAAAACTAATAGTGTCTTTAATTTGATTTAATGTAGAAATGCACATCACTCTCTCTATACATTATATATACTTACTAGCAAATATATGCACCCTCCGCCGGGCACAAGTATTTAAGTTTTAATGTAATAAAATTTCATACTAAACTAGAAAGGCTAATGAAACTAAATAAGAATGCAGATAAAAAAGATTTGAAACAGAGAGGAGTATAATCGAAAAATAGAACAACTGAAACTTACTCTTCCATCACTCCCGTCTTTCATTGCTAACTTTTCCTAATTTAACTATTTAGTTAAAATAGGAAATAAAGAATAAAATCAGTTATTTTTTCTTGTTAATGGATTTCTTTTAGGATTTACCCCCTAAATCTTTGCTCTTGTTCAATAAGATAAAACCTAACAATTAGAAATCAATAACACTTAGAACATATTTATTAAAATCAAATTTTTATATCCATATGTATAAAATATTGTAAAGCAAAATTGTACATTAGATTAGCCTATTGATTTTTACTGTGTTTTTTTTTTTTATAAGTGTTGGTCTGTGGTGGAAATAAACTGAAGATATATTACAAATGTGTTGATAAAAACTAATAGTGTCTTTAATTTGATTTAATGTAGAAATGCACATCACTCTCTCTATACATTATATATACTTACTAGCAAATATATGCAACCTCCGTAGGGTGCAAGTATTTAAGTTTTAATGTAATAAAATTTCATACTAAACTAGAAAGGCTAATGAAACTAAATAAGAATGCAGATAAAAAAGATTTGAAACAGAGAGGGTATAATCGAAAAATAGAACAACTGAAACTTACTCTTCCATCACTCCCGTCTTTCATTGCTAAATTTTCCTAATTTAACTATTTAGTTAAAATAGGAAATAAAGAATAAAATCAGTTATTTTTTCTTGTTAATGGATTTCTTTTAGGATTTACCCCCTAAATCTTTGCTCTTGTTCAATAAGATAAAACCTAACAATTAAAAATCAATAATACTTAGAACATATTTATTAAAATCAAATTTTTATATCCATATGCAAATTACCCTTCTCATTTACACTGTAAACTGCTATTTTGTTGTATATATAAATACAATTGCATGTTATTAGTATGTAGATATGCTCAACAGTAGTAATAATGTAAAACAATTTTATCAATAAAGGAGGTTTAAATAAAAATGAAATCATGGATAATGTGACGTAAATAACTAAGGGAAATGTGACTTGAGTAGTAATATAGTTTTGCTTACAGACAGAAAAATACATAATCTACATTATAATATAATAAGATATTCTTGTTTTTAAGTTGTTTATTATTATTTACTCCTTTTGAGTTTCCACATCAGCATTAGCTGATGGTCTTTCACTGGAGTCTGAGTGACAGCAAGTCTCCTCAGGTCTCCAGGACTCTTCTGAGTATTCTGGCAGATTGCAGCAGTGCAGTGTTCTGAATGGTTTCAATCCTTCCTCTGATATCCAAACTTTCCAAACCCTTTTCTAATCCTTTTGGGACTGTTCCAAGTGCACCAACCACAATTGGTCTCACTTTCACTTTCATATTCCATAACTTTTTCAGTTCTCTGGCAAGGTCCAGATATTTGTCCATTTTTTTCATTTTCCTTTAGCTTCACCCTGTGATCTGCTGGCACTGCAAAATCCACCAGTTGACAAGTTCTTTCTTTTTTGTTTATCAACACTAGGTCTGGTCTTCTTGCTGGGATAAGGTGATCCGTTTTTATTTCAAAGTCCCAGAGAATTTTATGCGTTTCGTTCTCAAGAACAGATTCTGGTTTATGCATATACCATTTTGTTGTGTGGTCAAAATTTAATGTTTTGCATAATTCCCAGTGGATCACCTTCCCAACCCAGTCGCGTCTAGTTTTGTATTCTCGTTGTGCTAGTTTGCTACATTCGCAGAGTATATGGTTTACAGTCTCATCTCTATTACCACAAAGTCTACATTTACTATTTCGTTGGGTCTTATCAATTTTCGCTTTGATATAGTTTGTCCTTATGGTATTATTTTGTGCAGCTATTATTAATGATTCTGTTTCTCTTTTGAGGTTTCATTTTCTTATCATTATTATTATTATTATTATTATTATTATTATTGTTTGTATTTTCTTTTCTTTTGATTATATTTATTCATTTGTTTTAATTTTTGTTCAGTTTTTAAATTAATTTTTTTTATATATCATCGATTTATACCATTATATTTCTATTTAAGCTTTTCTTTTTGAAAATGAGGGAAAATAATTTTTTTAAGCTCAGTCTCAAACAAAAATAGAGGATGGATTTTATTGAACTTTGGTCTTTGCTAGTCTCCTATAATCTGAAGATTGCATAGGCGAGAAACTGTCAGTAACCATATTCACGCTACCATAACTTAGATATAAATGCTCTATCAATGATATTGACCACTGTTTACTTATAGATAATATGGGTGCTATATATATATATATATATATATATATATATATATATAATCCAAAGATTACATGAAGAAATCTTCCTTACGATGTAGTATTTTTTTAAAATGTCATAGTTTGCAGAGATCAATATGTGCTCTTATTGTCAGAGTCACAGAGCAAAATTATATCAGGAAAAAAATAACAGAAGATTTAGCATCTGATGATGGGAGCTACTAGACAATTTCTCTAGGTTCCCTGAAATAGTCTATAATGCTAAAAATCTAAATCTTATGTTATTTTTTCCTGATATATAAAGTTAGGGTAGCTAAGACATAGTCAATGTCACTTGGTAACTGTCAGTTTCTTACCTATGTGATTTACAAACCAAGTGAAAAGTGAAGTTTTGTGATATTTGCATCAATGTTAGTTTCTGGAATAAACCCCAAGGACTTATGAGAGAATGAAACTGATGCCGCATCTCGTCAGGCTTAGCTTCTTTGGATTATTACTTGTTCAGATCCATGGTTCACTTCCTGCACTTGTGACACCTCAACAACCAAGAGAAGGTAGAAGCTTCAGTGAAGGAGTTTTTGCCTTCAAAGAACTGTCAGAAAGTTGGCTTCAGACTGTGCAACATGATGGCCTCTACTTTGAATGCGAGCCTGCTTTTGTTGGTACATGAAGAATAAAGCAAATAATTTACCAAAATATTACAAAACTTTTGACTCGCTGTAATAGAATTGATACTAAAAAAATTTAACCAAAAAAAAAAAAGAAAAAAAAGGGGAGTGGTACTACCTGTTAGGGTCCCATCTATGCAAAGATGCTGATAGGTATGTGTCCTGCGTCCCTGGTGCACAAAAATCTAAAAGGACATAGTAAAATCATATCCATGCGTCCCAGTGGTTTTTTTCTTCCCTCACCATTTCAAGCTAACTGTAAATACATTTCAATAGTTTCTTAGACATGAATTACACAGTATAGGTTACAAGGTAGGAGTTAGATGGCTTTAGTTGGGACCCATAAATTTTACCAGGGACTCATTCAAAGCAAATATGTAAGTCCCAGGACGTACTAAATCAAAAGGCTATCAGCATCACTGTCTATGTGTTAAATAGATAAAAAATGTATTTAAAGAAATAATGTCAAAAAAGAATAAAGTTAAAAAAAAATTGAATACCCAACAAGAATGAATAAAACAAAATCTCTTTGGCATAAAATAACCCAATAAGGGTTGACATGCCATAAAATCCAACCAACCAAAAAAACAAAAAAAAACATTAAAAACCATTTCTAACATAAATGCATTGCTAGTCATTTCTAATATTAAGGTATTTAACCAAACTTTTTATTTAAAAAAAAAAATAGTTTTTTTGCTTATGTGATAAAACCCATCTGATTTTTAGATTAATTTTTTTTTTAATCTATATGCAGTGAGATTCTATCTGAAAGAGTAAGTAAGTATTATGCTGAAATAATCAAACTATTTATATACTTTGCTTGGCTATTTTTAATAGCTAAAGTTTGCAAAAATACTTCAATGTAAGCAAAGAAGTAAAAGTGCAAGAAAGATGTCTGTTTCTGACAATACAGTTCTAGCAAGTTGTCAAAATAAGGAATCATTCAAGACAACAAAATGGACGTGTCAGCATCTCAAATTGGGAGGAGGAGGAGGAGGAGGAGGTGGAGATTGTAATGAGCAACCATTTTCTTGTATATAGGAAAATATTCCTATGAGATATTTTAAATGACTTTGATATATTACATTTTTAGAATTAAACAATTTTTTTTTATTGTTTAAGAAATTTTGATGAAAGTTCAAGACAAAATATTTAAATGATTTAAACAATTTTTTTTTATTGTTTAAGAATTTTGATGAAAGTTCAAGACAAAATATTTAAATGATTTAAACAATTTTTTTTTATGTTTAAGAATTTTGTTCAAGACAAAATATTTAAATGATTTAAACAATTTTTTTTTATTGTTTAAGAATTTTGATGAAGTTCAAGACAAATATTTAAATGATTTAAACAATTTTTTTTATTGTTTAAGAATTTTGATGAAAGTTCAAGACAAAATATTCAAATGATTTAAACAATTTTAAATTTTCATGGATTTAAGGTCATTACAGATTTTGATATTTTTAAATACTTGATATTTTTTCAAATGAAGATCTTTAACTCTTTGCCTACCAAATTTCCCCTACGGCTGTACCAAATTTTCTTGGTATTTTTACTTGTATGATGGGATATTTCACTATCCTATCAAAGTTCACTATCTATTCACCTCAGAACTCATTCTATTTAGATAAAGTCCTAGTAGTAATTTTTCAGTGTAAACAAGTGACACATGTGAGAGCTGCTGCCAGTGGTTTATGGTAGGATCGCAGTAGTGGGATAGCTGCTGTGATCAGTTTAAAGTAAGCAAAGAGATGATATCAAAAACTCACAAAATTAAAAAAAATTTTTCAAAGGGTACTTTTTAATATTAACACTTTTAAAAAAAAAATTTCTAAAATGATTTTTTAAAAAGATTTTGAGAAATAAGACTTTTACAATGTTTAAAGGTCTTGAAGTTTTTATAGAGATTTTTAATTTCTCTGAATTTTTGAGATGAGGCTTGATAATTAGTATTATTTGTATTATTCAGACTATTGTCCTCATCTTCATTGTTATCTGTACAACATTTCAGCCGATGTGCTCTCCGACCTTCTTCAGGTATTTCTTGTCAGACTCGGAAACCATCTTGGACTTGGGAACCTTCTTTTGAAACTTGGGAACCTTCCTGTCGTAATCCGTTGGCAAGGGCTGGTATCGAACCAGGAACCTTGTGGTTCCCACACAGACGCTCTTACGGCACAGGTGGGGCCTAATTGTTGTAATTGGTTTAAAGCCCACCCTGAATGAATGAAGCCCACTCTATTTGAAGGATTTAAAAATTTAATGATCTTTCAAAGAAATTTTCAAATTTTTTTTTCTCTTTCTCATTGGCCTAAATAACATGGGAACTTCCAGGTAGCGCACCCTGTTGATAGGGCTTAGAATACACAGCTGTATGTCCTGAAGATAACACTAAACTGATGAGGTTCCAATTCTGAAGATTTTGGGAGTGTAGAGTCATTCCTTTATTGTGTAGGATTAATTTCCTTAAAGACTGCAATACACTTCACATGAAGATATTTCACCCTATGTTACTATAGCAACATCTATCTATACATATATAAAGGGCAGTTATGTGTATGTCTGGAAACTTTGAAAATAAAACAATTAATGACAAAGTAAATATATATACACATTAAATCTCACCAGGGCTTGGGTTTTGAGCAAAAATAATAGATTTGATTTATATCTGTGAAGATAATTAAAAAAATAAAATTTAAATGATAACAGCATGGATTTTTTTTCATTTAATATTTTAGATTGTAGACATTAACATTTCTTTTCAGAGTAGCTGTACCAATGCAAGGTCTATTTTTTTACATAGGGATTTAAATGGGGCATTTGACGAGGATTCAACTCACGATTCAGTAATAATGGATCTGTGGGACTAACTTTAAAAAAATCCCACTCAACCCAGGTGATGCCGGGTAGCTGTTGCTAGTCTAAGTATAAAGGAAAAATACATGCAGACCTCCTCTTTCTTTACATAATGGCCAAGAGATAAGAATCTGTCTTGTCCCTCTTGCAAACAAGCATTTCATAATTATCTCAATTATAGCAAGAATTTGGATGATTCAGCACAAATGCATTTATGTGATTTTGTTTTGGTCAATATTTGAAATTAATCTTTCTGCACTAATTATTTCGGTTATAATCCCTTATTCAAATGACATGCTTTGATTATGAGAAGCACCTGCAATTTGCTAATCCACATGGTAATAAGTGCGGTGATAATGAGATTAAAAGTAGAGATTAATTTTTAGTAATCTCTTTCACCATTCTAATCTGATTTCCTTTTTACCTGACACCTTTTTATTTGTTTATTATTGACAGGTAAACACTCACCTTGTTAAATTGGAAAATCTCATGAATGGTCATTCTCATTATATAAATAAAAAATTGGGTGCTCTTCCAATATGTGATCTACTAGGAAAAAAAATGAAGACAGGGTTAGGGTTAGTTTAATGGCAAAATAATGGGTAGTTAATGGGTAGATCACATATTGAATGTAAACAACTCGGTAGATCCCATACTGGATTAGAAACCCTTCGGTAGATCAGATATTGGAAGAGCACCAAAAATTTAATAAGAGAATCAGATTTTTTTTTGTCACTATAAATCTTTACATAAAATACTTGTTACCAGAAAAGTGTGAAACTAAGGTATTCTATAGAAGGTTTAGTTTCTTTGTTTAATGGTATATCAACAAACTTTGTGGATTATCTAATGCCAAAGCCATCCTTGTAGAACAGTAGTGGTACTATTTAACCCATTGCTCAGGGAATTTGGGGTTCATACCTTCCCCAAGACTATTAGTTTGAAAATGAATGTTATAGGGTGACTGGAGTTTGAATTCGATTTCTAAAATGTCTCAGTCCAGAATGTTAGTCGTTTTCCCAAAGGGTCCTTTTTTTTACGTCATAGCTCTACGTCACAGATTACGTCACAATATTATTATGCTATATACACCCAAAATTTGAGTAAGCAATTTTAAAAATTGTTTTTTTACTCTCGTCTTTTTTTTTTTTACAGTAACAAGAAGTTAACTAAAAAGTTTACAAATAAATAAATACCTACGATTTTGTGTAAAATTGATGTGGAAAATATTCAAAATAATTGTTTAATTATTACATGCACGCAACATTTTATTTGAGAGGGACAGGGCTCAGTATTCATTTAAAATTGTTTTATTTTTTTTTTTTTTACTCCTTTAACAAATATGAGGATTTTGCTTATGATACAAACCCTCTGACATGGAATTTTTAACTCCCACCCTCTCAGGCAATGTCTTTCAAAAATTAATTTTTACGACACCCGGAGGGTGTTTTCTGTTGCTAGTTCAAGCAATAAAAATATCTTAGAGTGACCCTTTTGAACTTTTACTTTCCAACCGTAGATAGTTCCATGACACAATGTAATTTTATATGTAATTAAAAATGTTCTTTTAACATTAGTAATCTTTGAAGGGTATAAATTTCATCATTATGGTGTCTCATCATTTTGGTGGAAAAAAAACAAAAAAACTGCCTTGTCTCTTGACATAGCACAATAATGGTTGACATTAAAAGAAGTGAGTAAGCAAATACTTTTACCAAAACCACTCTCTCATGACAATGATTCAAGATGTAATAAGTATTAAAAAGTTGCCACACCCTATTGTCTACTTTTGACAGATTCTAAGATCTAGACCAATGACCTATTAAATCATTAGGGTGTGATGCTGGGTAATCCCACTTTACAGCATCCCTCTCAGGGCAACAGGAGTTTCTTGGCAGTGCCCATCACCTCTCCGAATATCATGCAACTGATTCTACTGGGTTACATTGTTCAGCAGTAAGAAGTAATCCCTGATCTGATTATTTTTACTAGCAGGACCTGTGGATATATGCATCAGTGATGCTGATAGCCTTTTGATTTAGTGTGTCCTGGCATGCACATATTTGCTTGGAATGAGTCCCTGGAAAATTTATGGGTCCCATCTAAAGCCATCTAACTCCTACTTTATAACCTATCCTGTGTAATTCATTTCTAAGAAAATATTGAAATGTATTTACAGTTAGCTTGAAATGGTGAGGAAGAAAAAAGGAAAACACTGGGACACATAGATATGATTTTACTACGTCCTTTTAGATTTTTGTGCATCAGGGATGCAGGACACATATCTATCAGCATCTCTGCCACAGTATGATAATTTATTTATTACACATTTGAAATGTTTACTTAAGAGCTATTGCAATAGTAGTTCAATATGTAAAAAGTATAATAATCTTGATTTAACTCTCTCTCTCTTTCTTAAAAGGGGCTTGTAAAATATTTACATTGATTTGCTGATAAAAATCTTGGGAGAGACGTTTAAAATATCTACATTAATTTGCCGACAAAAAAGTGACTCTGAAAATATCTAAGTTGGGCCAGAAATTCACCTGACACTGGTTCACTATAACATAGCGTAAATTAAGGCAGGGAGGCCGGGATGACATGAGATCAAAATTACCAAAATATATTCCATAATTCACAATTTCTATATTACAAATAAAACAAACATTTTAATTCTACGTTGGACATATTAAGTGATACAAGACTGTTTGGAATGTTTTATTTTTAAAATTGGGTGAAATAAAATGGGAAATCTGTGATTAAGCGACACCAAATAATCTGGATTTACATTTTTGCATTGCGTCTTGAACCATTTGGACGGTCTCATTTTTAACCAGAGGGTGTTGCAGGATGATAATGGACAGAAGATTTAGGAACATGCACATTAATATATAGATGTACTCTTGCTATTTACCCATAGGGAGAATGGATTCATGCTTTTAGCAAGGGTATCAGTACAAAGTAAACAGTCAGCTGAAATTTGAATTAAGTTTGCAGAGTTTTTTTGTTTTTTTTTCTTCATGCTCTTAACTGTTAGGCCACTCCTCCATTTAACTTTGATAGTGAGGTGAGGCTGCATAAACTCATTTGATAATGGTAAATATTACGCTAAAGAAATATTTTGATGATCATGACAAGACAAAATTTACAATTTCTACTAATCTGCCTAACAGAGTGGCAGCCCCCCCCCAAAAAAAAAAAAAAATCACATCATTGTGATTTTACAATAAAGTCAATTTTTGTTCTCAGTCTTTTTTGTCGAAAGTCTCTGGGGGAGTGCAGTAAACTATGAATATAAAGTTCATATTTTTTTCTGTTTTTCAAAACATACAAACATATTACAGTTGTCTTAAGTCTCAAAAACTACCTTTTTACTTTGGGGTGACTATCTTAGTAGTCCAGTTCATTTTCAATTCTTTGATGTGGAATGTTCCCCAAAGGTAGTATACTTAAATCCATAATTCTCTCCGGGGGTCAGAATATTAAAAGAGAGAATAAGTTGTAAGTAATGATAAATAGAAAATGTAGAAAACTGAGTCGAAGAAAATCATAAAGAGAAAAAAAAAAGATAATTAAATGCAGATGAATTATATAATTAATCCCATCTTGACAAGAACTATTCTTGTATTATATATATTCCAGCATTTATCAGTAACAATTACTAATAATAGATAGGTATTAGAAGGCGGTGGCTACATGTCCTGGGAATGACGTTAAACTTTATCTGATGGTGAGGTTCCAGTTTTGGAGGTTTGGGGAATGTGTAGCACCCCTTCATCACCATTGCTCCCTGGTCCACTCTGACCCGGAGTGGTAGTACCTGTTAGGGTCCCATCTATGGGTTAAATAGAAAAATGTATTTATAAAAAAATTGTATTATCCATTAAGAATTGATTTATTTCAAAACGTTATCGGCATTAAGTGACCCACTGAGGTTGATATGCCGTAAAATAAACCAAACCAAACTAATAATAGGTATGTGTAAGTATGGCAACTAGACCTTTTTAAAGATGTTTTTTAGTGTTCATTTAGTCTAATTTTTTGTCAGGAAAGTGTTTTTTTTTTTTTTTTTTTTTTTTCTGTTTTCAATTAGAATAAATAGATGAATAAATTTCTAATATCTGCAGAATATTTTTGTCTGGCGACTGGACAATAGTCACAGCCTTCCTGTGAAGGTTTGGTTTGTTTGTTTTACGGCATATCAACCTCAGTGGGTCATTTAATGCCGATTCCTGTGAAGGTGAATATGATGTTTATTCTACAATATCATTTTGACAATTTTGAATCAAACAATATTTAGAATGTTATAGGGCCAGTTTAGCTCAGTCAGTAGAGCACTTGACTAAGAATTGCAATATTACTGGTTCAATACTGGCCCTTGCCAACTCAGCACATGAGTAGCACAGGGATCTGGGCAGTAAAGTGAGGAGCTGTGTGGCGCTCCACCTCAGGTGCAAAAACAATCTCCTTGGTCTAGCACTAGTGAAAAGGGGATAGACTCCCTCGCTGACATTAGGCCAGCCTGTCGACTTTACTTTTTTTAATGGCCCTTCTCAAAGTTATAGTAAATTTATACTTGATAAAAAAAAGGCCATATTTGGAATTGAGACGGTTTTTAGAAAGCACTGTACTCATTTCTTAGATACAATTAAGAAAGTCCTGCCTCCTTTGGATTATTTGGATTATTGGGACTATTGTCCTCATCTTTGTTATCTACACAACATTTCGGCTGATGTGCCCTCCGGCCTTCTTCCGGTATTTCTTGTTCGACTCTGGAACTTTCTCTGTGAACTTAGGAACCTTCTTGTCGAACTTGGGAGCCAATTGGACACATAGCACAATGGGTATAGGTGTTGAATTAATACAGTTCTAAGTAACAGTTATCTCTGGGCTGCAGGTTCAGTCCTGGTCAATGGCGACAGTAACAGAATAATAATTAACACAGCTTAACACTTGAACCCAGTCATGGTTAGCAGAATGAAAACCTATATGAAACTATTTTTCTACATAATGTATAATAGATTGTGGTGACTTTCGTACTGTGCTCATATTAGTGTTGTTCTGAAAGTAATACGTTTTATTATGTTACCCCTCCACATCTGTGGTAGTAGTGGTTGGTATATCATGCTCATATGAAGATTGCTCTGAAAGTGATGCCTCCTAATCTTTTATAGCACCTGTTGGCTGCATTCCTTACAGAGTGGTACCTCTCTATGGAAGGGTGTCCTAAGTATGATGCTAAACTGTATCCAGTGGTGAGGCTCAAGTTTTGGAGAGTGTGGAGTCACTCTTTCATTGCCACCATTCCAGGTCCACTATGACCTGAAATGATGGGACCCTAACAGGTGCTATCAATCTGTCAAATAAATGAGTTTGAAAATTATTAGCAATAGATTGGAATATGTGAAACCATAAAAGTTTACAAGTTATTAGTATTAAAAATAGTTACTTGAAGTTATTATTGATTATAAAGGATTATTGTCCTTAGTTATTTGAAACGATATAATCTTTTGCAAAAGCGTGTGGTATAATGGTTAAAGTCATGGGAAATGAACTTGTCACCCCGAGTTCAAATCCTGGACATGGTAATTGCATTTCACTTACCGCTAATACCCTTGGGAAAGGTATGAATCCTACTATCCCTCCAGCTATGGGTAAATAGTTGGGTGGACTGGGTTCTTTAACCTTGGAGGCAACCAGTCTTGGAGAAGGAAAACTCCGAATTCAAACCTGTTGAACTCCGCTTAAGAAATTGACCTTATGTCACATCCTGCTCGTGCGGAAGGGTCGGTAAATATATATAATCTTTTGCAAAGAAGAGAAAGAGACTTCAGTATTAAATAACCCATCAAGGTTTGACATGCCATAAAACCAACCAACTAACCAACCAATTCTATTATGCTGTTCCACAATGTCAAAGGTACATGTTGGCAGTATGGCAGCAGAAGTTGGACCTACCCAAGTTATTTTTGATTAACAAAGGTTGCTTACAGTACTGCTGTTGCCTAAGTGGTCACCTAATTATGTATTGAACAGACTCATTGCTGCTTAACTTCAGTGAGCTAGTGGGAACTGGTGCTTTTAGCGTGACTTGATCGTAATCCCTGTTTCGAGTCATTTAATGCCAAATCGAGTCCTTTTAGATAAACTAAGGACTCTTTTGCTTAAAGTACCTAGTGTTGCTTAAGTGGTCACCCAATTAAGTATTAAACAAGCTCATTGCTGTTTAACTTTGGTGATTTAGTGGGAACCGGTGCTTTTAGCGTGACTTGACCATAATATCTGTTATAATTTCTGTGGAAATAAATAGGTTTTACTATTGTTGTTATTTCTCTTGTAAATTAAAAAGTTAATATTAAACCAAATTTTGTTGCTCTTAAAAAAAACAAAAATCCAAATTAAAAATTAATTAGGTTTGTCATTTTAATTATTTCAAAATCTCATGACGCAGCATATCATGGTTGTAATAACATGCCCTGGGGAGGGGGGAGATCTAGAAATCTGCAGGGCATCTCATCTTTTGGAAACGTGATATCTGCTCGTTCCATTATCTCAACCTTCATCATCCTGATTCTGTCTTCAGGGCAAAGAAGAGAAGAGAGAAAAAAAAAAGTTATCCCCCCCACCCTTTCAGATTGATGGCATGAACTGGCAAAATTGTCACAATTGTCACAATAGTTCTATGTTGCCAGTTCCTACAGAACAAGTGACAAAGGACATTTTATTTGTTTTGTCCATAAAAGTTAAGACATGTCCAGTTTGCTTCCAAATATCTTTTTTTTATTAAGCTTTGCTTAGAATAGATATGCCACACAGGCTGCTGCTGCTGCTGTGCTTAATTGGTCACCCATCTAAGTACTGAACAGGCTCATTGCTACTTTGTTGATCTAGCAAGAACAGGTGCTTTCAGTATGACTTGACTGTAAAGGTCCCCATTATGTTTGTGGGTGATATTTCTATCATCACTATTTGGATAATCTACTTATAAAAATCATAATGTTTTTTAACATACATATGTATGTGTGTATGTGTGTGTGTGTGTGTGTGTGTGTGTGTGTGTGTGTGTGTGCAAATAATATCAAATATTTTTGTGATAAGATGCAAACAATATATATATATATATATAATATATATATGGGCCGGGTTAGCTCAGTTGGTAGAGCGTTCGGCTAGAAACCACAAGGTTCCTAGTTCGACCGGTCCTCGCCCACTCAGCATATGAGTAGCACAGGGATCTGTGCGGAAAAGTAAGGGGCTGATGGTAGGTGTGGCGCTCCACCTCAGATGCTAAAACAATCTCCTTGGTCTAGTGCTATTGAAAAGGGGATAGACTCCCTCGCTGACTGGCTGATACCGACTTTAAGCCGCCCCGTCGACTTTACTTACTTACTTATATATATATATAGAGAGAGAGAGAGATCAACTTTTTCTCGATTTGTTTACGCCTTACATTTGAACAGATATATTTGCCTAATTCATTAATTATCAACTAATTAATTTTCAAATTAAGTATGACTTCAATTAAGCACATATTCTCTCAAAAATTGTCGGCTATCGCCATCTCCAACAAACTGTTTGTGTACTCTCATATATATATATATATATATATATATATATATATATATACAGAGATGCTGATAGGTACGTGTCCGAGTCCTTAATGCACAAAAATTTAAATGGACAGTAAAATCATATCTATGCATCCCAGTGTATTTCTTTTTTCTTCCCTCACCTATTTAACAATTACAGGGGGAGGAATTTGAAAAAAGTTAAAAAAAAAAAAAAAAAAAAAAATCAGTGAAATAGGAAGATCATACCAATAAGACCGGGTATGAGGTCTTTGAATTAGTAAAAATCAGAATGAGAAGGCAAAGAAATGCTGAAATAAATTCATATATGTACCAGGGTATCCATATATATATATATATAATATATATATATATATATATATATATATTGATTAATTAATTATTTCTTTTAATCTTACTCTTGAGATTAAAAGTACAAACAATCAGGATTGTGTTATGGGTAAACCATATAACTGTATATAAATTATTAGTATTAGATAGAATACTTGGTTCCATAGAACTGTTCAAACAAATGATTTTTATTAGCATTATAGTAAAAGAAAAATTAAATTTAAAAAAAATACTACAATGGAAAATATAAATAGTTATGTTTGTAATCAAATATCTATAAATAAATAAATGGTTTTGTATCTTGGTGTACCTAATGCTTCTTGAGTTGTTTGTACATGGAAAAATATGAGTGCATATTCAATCAATATACAAGTTAACTAGTAGTAAGCTGTAATTTGATGTACATCACTCAAGCTAAAAGAGGAGTGTACGTATATATATATATATATATATATATATATTTAGAAAAGACAAAAGCTTAAAAATCGGGGGTATTATGCGGTTATGGTACCATTTCCACCCATAGGTATCTGAATATACCCATGAACTTTGTCTGACCGTATTCTTTATTGAAAATCCAGTCTAACAAAGCTCAAGGGTATATTCAGATACCTATGGGTGGAAATGGTACCATAACCGCATAATACCTGATTTTAAACTTGTCTTTAGTAATTATATAGCTCTATTTATAAAAAATAAACATTGAGCTCTCAAATGGACCTGAACTCTCTAACATTTTACTGTTGGAAGAAAGGACCAGCTTAGAATCATCATAATACCAAATTACCTGGTATCCCATTTAGAAAGTGTGTGTGTGTGTATATATTATATATATATATATATATATATATATATATATTATAAATAAATGTATTTTGAAGTTTAAGTCTGTAAACTGGCCTATTGTTGCTATCAGGCAGACAGTGAGGGAGTCTATCCCCTTTTCAGTAGTACTATACCAGGGAGGTTGTTTTTGCTGTGGTGGAGCGCCACACCTACCATCAGCTTCCTGCTTTACCACACAGATCAGATTACCCAAGCTGTACTACTCATGTGCTGAGTTGGTGAAGATATCTAAAAAATAAAATTTAAATGATAACAGCATGAAATCTTTTTGCATTAAGTATTTTAAATAGAGACATGAATTTTTCTTTTTGTATTGTTTGGATCAACCAAGGTCTTTTTTTTTATAGGATTTTAATGGGGCATCCTACGAGGGTCCAACTTGTGATTCAACAGTAATCGATCTCGAGACTACCTTTTTTTTAACCCCCTCTACACAGGCGACGCTGGGTAGCCGCTTCTAGTTTTATTTGAAGGAATATCATGAGAAATGGACACGTCGCCCTGAGTTCAAATCCTGGACGTGGTAATTGAATTTCACTTAGCGCTAATACCCTTGGGAAAGGTATGAATCCTACTCTCCCTCCAGCTATGGGGAAATAGTCGGGCAGACCGGGATCTTTAACCTTGGTTAGGCAACCGGTCTAGGAGAAGGAAAACTCTGAATTCAAAGCTGTTAAACTCCGCTTAAGAAATTGACTTTGTGTCGCATCCTGCTCGTGCAGAGGGGTTGGTAAATATATATATATGAAGGAATATCTTATAAGTTATATTGAAAAATCTGCGTGTGCGTGTACATGTGGAGATAAACACACTTGTAAGCGGAGTTTTTTCTTACGAACATCTTTGCGTAAAGATGAGTGTACGTCTATCTAAGAAGAAAGAAAACACACTTTCCATGTATCAATTGTTGAAACAGCATTTCTGATCAAAGGTGTGTCTGAGCATATGTACGAACATCAAGTACATGTTTGTGTGTGCTTATGTATCAATACACATGGTAAGGATATAAAGAGCCTTTCATCAGATATACAAGAGAGAGAGAGATAAGCAGTTGCCATGACAACAACTGTTGGGAGGATAGAGTGGCGCTGCTTTGAAGGTGAGTTGCAGGGGGAAGGGAAGGGGGCAATTAAATGTTGAAACATACTTGTATTACAAAATATAAAGAAAAAAAAAAAAAAAGGAAAAAGAAAAATACACAAAGGCTATGATACAAGTGCTAAGTGCAGTTTTGTGAGACATGCAATGTTTACGCTTCAATGGTCCATTAATAATATAAGTGATAATAGAATTAGCTATGGGAGAGGGCACTTTGACAAGGAGGAAAATTCGGCTCAACCCGAGCTTATCCATTAGGGTAGAGTTTCTTTAGTTTTAACATTTTATAAGATGACACAATTAAGTTAAGTGAACAAGTGACACATTAATACTTTTGACTAAGACTTAAAACACACTTATATTATTTTCTGCCATAAATTATATTATTATATATTCTATTATCTATTAATAATGGAGATTGTCTGTGTTTCTGTCTGTAACAAAAACTACGTCATAGCTCTACGTCACAGATTACGTCACAATATTATTATGGTATATACACCCAAAATTTGAGTAAGCAATTTTAAAAATTGTTTTTTTACTCTCGTCCTTTTTTTTTTTTTTTTTTTTTTACAGTAACAAGAAGTTAACTAAAAAGTTTACAAATAAATAAATACCTACGATTTTGTGGAAAATATTCAAAATAATTGTTTGATTATTACATGCACGCAACATTTTATTTGAGAGGGAAAGGGCTCAGTTTTCATTTCAAATTGTTTCATTTTTTATTTTTTTTTTTTTTACTCCTTTAATAAATATGAGGATTTTGCTTACTTATGATACAAACCCTCTGACATTGAATTTTTAACTCCACCCTCTCAGGCAATGTCTTTCAAAAATTAATTTTTATGACACCCAGAGGGTGTTTTCTGTTGCTAGTATTTATAACTCTATTATTATTATATATTATATATATATATTCTGCCTTATTATTTATGCCATAAATGATTTAGATAATTGGGAAGAGCTTGTTTTTCTGTATTCTCCTCTCATCATCATCATCATGTTGTGCTGTTAGCACAGATATCCATGACAATCTCTTTCCATCTGTCCCTATCACTCATTATTCCGGAGAGGTCCTATATGCAGCATCCTGTATCCGCACAGAGCTGGTCAATGTACGTCTTTGTTGTTTGGCCCACACTGGTGTACCCATGTGCTGGCTTCCACAGGAGGATGTCATTTATGAGTTCGTCCTTGCTTCTCCAGCAGTGTCCTGCATGTCTTGTCCGTCTTACTTTGATGGTTTGGGTGATATGTGGCAGGTGGCCTTACAGCTGTTTTCTCGTGGGGTGTTGTTTTCACGTCTTGTTCAGGATCACATGCAGCATTCTTGTGCAGCTCGCATCCAGTCTGTTCTCTAGTCGCTTCGTTAGGGTCCAGGTGGTGCAGCCATACAGCAGTACTGACACGACAACAGCCTGGAAGAATTGTCTCTTTAGTAAAACTGTTTAATGTAGATTAGTGAAATTTGCAATGCATTTTCAATAGTGAAAAATAATTCCCAAGACATTTTAATTTGTAAAACACTGTAAAATTTGTAAAAAAACAAAAAAAACTTCCCAGCGCATTTTTAACAGTAAAAGAAAATACTTCCCATGAATGGTTAGCATGGTTGATAGTAGTAGATTCTTTGTTGACTATAAAAGAGTCTGTTATAAAAACCATCGCCGCTGAACGGCTTACATAATCCTGAGGAAGGACAGGGGAGTAAACCCCCGTAAACAAATCCGGAGCCGGAGTCCCTAAGGTGGAGTAACGTTGAATTCCAGTGCTACACAGCAACTCCTGTGACACTGCCGTTACCAGACTGCATAGGTTCTTATCCTATCTTTTGGACTACAGTGACAGTGTGGAGAGGGGGGATCTGCTGCGTGGGCAACAGCACATCTTCCAAAACAACTTGCCCAGGCTATGTAGTAAAATGAAAATAAAAAACAGAAAAAAACAACTCCATTGTCTTTTGCAAAGGATACCATGTTAGCTGTTTTAGTTGCAAGTAGGTTTTTGTGGGGGTGAAGTTGCTTGCCCCATGACCTTGGTAAGCTAGGACAGTAGATAAATATAAGCTAAAGAACAGTTCTTTACTATGCTCTCTTATGTTGTTTTTTTTTTCCTATGATAAATCTGTACTTATCAAAATGGGAGATAATATTGATGGAAGAAAGAAACAAAAAAAAAAAAGAATAGTCCATCTGTAGTAGTTAGGGTCTCAGGGTACAAAACAAATTAAGAAATAACATGAATAATTCTACCTTCACTGCCAACCATAACTTTAATATTCAACGTGCAGAAAAAGTCAATGCACCAGTATCTGTATAAAACTAGAATTTTCTGTATATATGTTATAATAGTGAAAAGGGGATAGACTCCTTCAATGCCGGCTGATACCGTCAATAGGCCACTCTGGCAACTTTACTTTTTTTAAAGCAATAATGTTAGAAATCAATAATACCAAGTAATAGCAGACTTTACTTAGATATAAGATCATATTGTGTTTTTTTCATATACTAGCAAATATATTCACCCTCCGGGTGCAAGTATTTAAGTTTTAATGTAATAAAATATATTAAATCAGAAAAGCTAATGAAACTAAATAAGAATGCAGATAAAATGATTTAAACAGATGGGGTATAAGCGGAAAATAGAACAACTGAAACTTATTCTTTCATTCCTGTCATTCATTGTTAAATTTTCCTAATTCAACTATTTTGTTAAAATAGGAAGTAAAGAATAAAATTAGTTATTTCTTCTTGTTAATGGAATTCTTTTATGATTTATCTCCGAGATTTTTGCTCATATTCATTAAGATACGATCAAACAATTAGAAATTAATAATATGAAGCATATATTTATTGAAATCAAATTTTTAAAATCAATATGCAAATTAGCCTTCCCGTTCACACTGTAAACTGCTATTTTGTTGTATATATAAATACAATTGCATGTTATTAGTATGTAGATATGGCCAAGTCCAGTAGCTTCGGCCCTGGATCTTTACAAGTTAATAGCATCGATTATCCTCCCAGCAATACCTGCCCCTCGATTTAAAGGGCAGGCTGGGTTTATTGCCCAGTGCCTGAGGCGCCCCCTTGATGGTGAATGCCGACGGGATCGACGCAATTTTTTCCACCTATCACCCATGAGCTTCGGCTTGTGGGTGGGCCCACATAAAAATTTCCTTGTGTCACACCCTCATAAATGGGATGAGAGGCAAATACCTGTAGATATGGCCAACTGTATTAATAATATAAGACAATTTTATTAATAATTGAGGTTTACATAAAAATACAATCATGGAGAATGTGATGTAAATAACTAAGGGAATTGTGACTTGAGTAGTAATATAATTTTGGTTACTGACAGAAAAACACAATCTCTATTATAACAATGTATAAAATCACATTGTTTTCATATATATATATATATTAAGAAATTTGAAAAAACAAGTGTTCCAAAAATAAGATAAATTTATTCATCGACACTTAAACGTTTCGGTTTCTTTAAACCTTCATCAGGATGTATCATGGGGTGAAGAAATTGATGGACGTTTAAGTGTCGATGAATAAATTTATCTTATTTTTGGAACACTTGTTTTTTCAAATTTCTTAATATTGTCGGATTTATTTCCATATTTACTCCCATATATATATATATATATATATATATATATATATATATATATATATATATATATATATATATATAAGTATTTTTGCACTTTTTTTGCCAGTGTTTGGTAAAAAAAACATTCAGTTTGAAATATTAATGAGAGACTTCAATTTGCAATGTGAAGGATAAATTTCCTCAATTTATTTTGGGTAAACATTTAGCATCTTCATTCTTCATTGCTTGAGAATATGGTAATCGCTGTGGGTTTTGAAAGAGTCGGCTGCTTAATGAAGTAAAGATGAAAGTCATTGAGCAGCGATTCATGCAAGATTGGCCGTCATTGCTAATGAGAACATCTTGTAGAGAAAGAATCATACTCCAGGAAGTTTGGCTTTTAGCTTCCAGCCTCCCTTCCTCCTCCATCGCTGAATAAACTGCTGCCCAGTCATACATTACCAACTTGTGGGTTTCAGCCCGATGAATTTTGAAAGACCAGACTGGCATAAGAAGGAAGAAAGATGATGCACCTTTCTTTTCAGTACTGTTCATGTCTGTCTCTCAAAACATTTAGGATATGCAGAAACACATTTTAAAGGCTAAGATTTTTCTTGATATAGCCATACTGACATTTTCAATAAATTTTCAAACACAAATATATACATATATACAGGGCAGTTTGTGTGTATGTATGTATGTATGTATGTCCGGATAAAACTATAAAAATAAAACAGTTAATGATAAAGTAAATATATATGGGTTGGCAACCTTCCGTCTATTTTAGACGATGGCGTAGTGTCCATTTAAAAAAAAAAATTTTTTTTTTTAAAAAAAAAAAAAAAAAAAAATACAGCTACGTGAGTGGCTGAACAGACCGATCCTTGAATGGCAGTCTCTGGTGCAGTGGCTGCAAACAAAAGGTGCTGCTTTCTGTAGGTGTTGGGGGTGCTGCTGTTTCCTTCCTTTTAGCTCTCTTTTCTGTGGCGGCTTCTTTCCTCTCTTTTTCACTTCTTTTTGTTCCTTGTTTGACGAGGAGGTGCCAGGTCACACGGTCTTCTGCACAAGCCTCCCACATGTTTATGTCTATGTGGCATGTCTTCATGTCTCTCTTGCAGACATCTTTGAAACGTAGGTGCGGTCTCCCTGCATATACACATTAAATATCACCAGTTCTTGCTTTTTGTACAAAAAATATTAAGATTTGATTTATATTCAAAGATTTTAAAAAATTAAAATATACATAGAAATAGCAATGAAATTCTACTTAAAAATGTCCAGCATTTGTAAATCTCAAAAGTAAATAAATCAATACACCAGGTTTTTTTGCCCCTCTCTCTTTACCCAGGTGATGCAGAGTAGCCACTTCTAGTTATATATAAGGTAGTCAGTTAAGTTGTGGAGTGGACTATTGTTAGTATTCGCCAAAACAGCCAGAGTTGTCCATCCCCTTTTTGCTAAGGCTAAACCAAGGAGATTGTTTTATTTTATTTATTATTTATTTTTTTTTTTGCTGAGGTGGACCGCCACCTACTTTCAGCTCCCAGATGATTTATTGCACAGATCAGATTACTCAATCTGTGCTACTCATGTGCTAACTTGTGATTTCTAGGCAGATGGTCTACCAATTAAGTTAAATTATGTATACTAGTACAAAATAAAAAACGGCCTCCAGGCGATGTAAAAATAGATTTTTGAAACATATTACCTGAGGGGCGGGAGTAAAAAATTCAATGTCAACGAGTTTGTACCCTAAGTAAGTAAAATCATCAAATTCATTAAAGGATTAAAAAATAAAACAATTTGAAATGTAAACTTTAAATATGTATTAAAATAAAACTAACTATGTATAGATATATAATACCAGTCATGTATTTATTAAAACTTGTTTTAAAAAACAATGAGGACTGTCTAATGTTGCATGTTCAAATTTTGAGTGTATTTATTCTATGTTATGACATTTGGGTAATGTGACGTAAGCAGTGACGTCATTTTTGTTACAGACAAAAGCCGGAAGCGAATCTCCATTAATAATAGAATTATGTAATTGATAGAATAAAATAGCATCTAAAATATTATTACTAGCCAAATAGACATTATGTTAGGACAATTTATGATAGCTGAAGTGAAAGCCCTAAAAACAAGACATGCATTGTCCAGCATGTCTTGTTTGTCTTACCCGAATGGTTTGTGTGATAGGAGGCAAGTGGCTGTACAGCTGCTATTTTGTTGTTTGCTGCTCCCAGGATATGTTCAAGACAGCACACAGTCCTTGCACAGTTCCTATTTGGCTTTTTCTTCACACATTTCGTTAGAGTTCAAAAACAAATAAAAAAATTTAATCTAACTTTTATCACGCAGAGAAGGAGAGAGTTAGGGTGGTGGTTAGTAAAAAAATGTTTGAGTTAGAGTTTGGGTTTTGTTTAATGGCATATCAACCTCTGTGGGTCATTTAATGCCAGAAAAGGTTATTATGGATTTCAGTCTTTAAAGTTGAAAAGATTACTTTTTTTTTTTTTTTTTTTTTTTTTTTTTTAGAAAATTTAAAATATCTTCTGGGTTTGTATTTTTAAAAAGGTCTTTTAGGTTTTTTGTTTGATAACAAATGTATGTGCAAAATGTTAGGTTTTATTAAAATACTTCAGCTGAATGGAAACTGAAAAATAAATTTGGTAGTTCTAAGATTCTGATTGGCTAATGAGATTAGACTAGAAATAAGCAAACAAAAAACTGAGGTGTCTGAAGATTGTAATGATAGTTGCATGAAACTTGAAGTAATACTTAAAAGTATTAATTAATTTAATTAATTTTTAATTTGATTTTGATAAATTATCTCTGTGTCTAGTACATTGGAGCACTTAAAAAATATAGTTATCAAATGCTAACATAAAAATTAGACTGTATGTACCTAGCCGCTCCACCACAGGCAGGATGCAATGCAAGATCAATTTTTAAGTGGAGTACAGCTGGAGTGAATTTAATTTTTCTTCTCCTAGACCAGTTGTCCATGTAAGGTAAAAGAAAGGCGGGGAGAAGATTAATTTTTTAAAACTTTTCCAAGGGCAATAATGTGAAGTTAAACCCAAACAGCATTATATATAATTAATGATTATAATATATATATATAAAATATAATTAATAATATAAGTATATATATATAACAATATATATTTATATATATTATATTATATATAAGTATATATATAAAAAATATAATTAATGATTATAATATATATAAAAAAATTAATATCTTATTATAATGGAGATTGTGGGTTTTTATGTCTGTAACCGAAACTATATTACCATTCAAGTCACAATTCCCATTGTTATTTACGTCACATTCTCCATGATTTTATTTTTTATTTAAACCTCAATTATTAATAAAATTATTTTACATCATTAAGACTGTCGACCATATCTACATACTAATAACATGCAATTGTATATATATACAACAAAATAGTGGTTTACAGTGTGAATGGGAAGGCTAATTTGCATATTGATCTTAAAAATTTGATTTTAATAAATATTTGCTTAGTTTTATTGATTTCTAATTGTTTGGTTTTATCTTATTGAATATGAGCAAAAATCTCGGGGATAAATCTTAAAAGAAATCCATTAACAAGAAGAAATAACTGTAATTTTATTCTTTACTTCCTATTTTAACTAAATAGTTAAATTAGGAAAATTTACCAATGAAAGATGGGAGTAATGGAAAATGATGGAAGAGTTAGTTTCAAAGTTGTTCTATTTTTCAATCATACCCCCTCTGTTCCAAATCTTTTTATTTGCATTCTTATTCAGTTTCATTAGCCTTTCTAATTTAATATATTTTATTATATTAAAATTTAAATACTTGCTAGTCTATATAATTAATGATTAATAATACAAATGAATTACATTGCAAAAAGCAGTGTTTAGTACATAATGTGTAAATCTTGATAATTTTATTCATGGGTAATGTGATGTTAGTTTTCTTGAGATGATTTTCTAAATCTTTAATGCATTTATTAACAGGAAAATTGGGATATAATTAATATTGATAATTATTGATAGAGCATGTATATTTAAGTTAGGACTGTGAAGATATGAAGTCAACAGAGTTTGATAACTGTCAGTTCTTGCCTATGTGATTTTTAAACCAAACTGGTTTGATAATCGAATAGGTGAGAAACTGACAGTTACCAAACACCAGATATTTTGTCTTTGCTACCCTAACATATATATATATATATCAATATATCAGTTGTATGTAAAAAAACAAACAAAAAGGCAGTTTGGCACAAGGTTACATTAGTGAATCACTTACAATGCTTGTAAATTGATTTCTAGCCCCTTGTCTTATAGGAGGTTCTTTTTTTCTCTCTTTTTTTCTTTTTCTCTCTTTTTTCTTTCTCTCTCACTTTCTCTTTTTTCTCTCTCTTTTTTTCTCTCTCTTTTTCTCTCTCTTTTCTCTCTTTCTTTTCTTTCTCTCTCTTTCTCTTTCTCTTCTTTCTCTTTCTCTCTCTTTCTCTTCTCTTTCTCTTTCTCTTTCTTTCTCTTCTCTTTCTCTTTTCTTTCTCTTTCTCTCTCTCTCTCTTTCTCTCTCTCTCTCTCTCTTTCTCTTCCCTTTCTCTCTTTCTCTTTCTCTTTCTCTCTCTTTTCTCTTCTCTCTCTCTTTCTCTTTCTCTTTCTCTCTCTTTCTTTTTCTTTCTCTTTTCTCTTTTCTTTTCTTTTTCTTTCTCTTTCTCTTCTTTTTCTTTTCTTTCTCTTTCTTTCTTTTTCTTTTTCTTTCTTTCTTTTTCTTTCTCTCCATCAGCATAATAATTCTATAAGCTCTATCCAAATTTTTATTCTTTCAATTTTTTTTTCTCTCTCTCTTTCTCTCACTTTTTATTTCTTTCTCTTTTTATTTCTTTCTCTTTTTATTTCTTTCTCTTTCTTTCTCTCTTTCTCTCTTTCTTTTTCTCTTTCTCTCTCTCTCCCCCTCTCTCATATGTTTTTATTTTATTTTTATCAATCATTTATACTTAGATGTGTTATTCTCTTTAACCATAATAAATAATACTTGCATTAGAAACGCTAACAATAGTAGGAATTGATTATAAGAGATTTGTTTGTGTATGAAAAAAGATGCCTATTACTTGAGAAAATATCAGCATAATAATTCTATAAGCTTTATCCAAATTTTTATTCTTTCAATGATTTGGCGTGGGAGAGAGGAGGATTGATATGCTTATTAGGGTAGGTCGAATTTTTTCACTTTTAAAAAATATTAAATTGTCTATCTATGCAAAAGTTGTGTGTTAGTATACTGAATACTGATACCAAAAATTAGATCTTTTACTTGCACCATTGTTTGAGGAAATAGCATCAATTGTCTACTAAAATGCACTAAAAATCTTCATTTTCGCAAAATTTAGCCTTTAGAAAATGATGATTTTTAGTGCATTTAGTATATGATATTTGATGCTATTTCTTCAAACAATGGTGCAAGTAAAAGATCTAATTTTTGGTATCAGTATTCAGTATACTAACACACAATTTTCGCATAGATGGACAATTTGATATTTTTTAAAAGTGAAAAATCGACCTACCATAATGCTTATTTGCATTTTTTTCTTTTCTTCAGTATGAATTTCTTAACTAGCAGAGCTACCTGGCATTGCCTGGGATCTAAAAAGTTAAAAATAAATCTTTTCTTTATATATATCTATATTTGTTAGAGGCCGTGGTGTAATGGTTAGTCATAAGAAATGGACTCGTCGACCAGAGTTCAAATCCTGGATGAAGCTACAGTTCACATAGCGCTAATACCTTGGGAAAGGTATGAATCCAACTACTCTCCCTCCAGCTATGGGTAAATAGTAGGGCAGGCTGGGCTCTTTAACTTTGGTTAGGCAACCAGTCTAGGAGAAGGAAAACTCTGAATTCAAATCTGTTAAACTCTGCTTGGGGTAGTCACTACTAGAATAGGCTCAATCCTAATTAGTGATCTATTTCACTAATTGTTTTTTTTTTATAAAATAATAATTTTTTAATAAAATAAAAAATGTTTATTTTTTTATTTATATATAGACGAATGAGAATTCTTTTCTATATATTTGTTTTATTAACTTTTATTCTTATAGATTCTTGTTTTTTAAGTTTTTTGTTTTTTTATAAAATAATAATTTTTTAATAAAGATAAAAAAATATTTTTTTTATTTATATATAGATGAATGAGAATTCTTTTTCTATATATTTGTTTTATTAACTTTTATTCTTTATAGATTCTTGTTTTTTAAGTTTTTTGTTTTTTTATAAAATAATAATTTTTAATAAAGATAAAAAATATTTATTTTTTATTTATATATAGATGAATGAGAATTCTTTTTCTATATATTTGTTTTATTAACTTTTATTCTTTATAGATTCTTGTTTTTAAGTTTTTTGTTTTTATCAATCTTCTTGTTTGTATTTTTCTTTTATTTGTATGTTTTATTCTTTATTAATTTTTTTAATTTTTTAATCATTTTATAGAATTGGTTTTAATATATCATTGATTTATGTCCTTATTATATTTATCATTATATTTTGATTTAGTTTTTCTTATGGAAAATGAGCGGTAAAAAGATTTTTAATCTCCTCTCAAACAAAAATAGGGTGTGAATTTTATTGAATTTTAGTCTTTGCTGGTCAGCACCAATTTTCCTTTTATAAAAGGACGTGCACTTGGTCATTGTACAAACAAACATACAGAATCTTTCTTTTGTATATATAGATTTACATTATTTTTGTTTAGTCTAGAAAGACAATTCTAAACGGTTTTCTATGAAAATATATTTTTTTCCCATCATGCAGTATTTTAGATCTGTGTCAAAGACAGAAAAATGATTAAAAACAAATAAGTGTAAACATTATTTGACAAATGGAACAATGAATAGAAGTTGTGGAGGTTTTTCATTGTATGGGGCCATGATGACTCATCAGTTTCCAATGTCCAAGCTCAATGCTTCCATGTCAGGACAGAACACTAACTTTTAGCAGCAGGCAGAAATGGCTGGGAGGAGATGGCTTTATAATAATCGTCTGCTTTCTAAATTTACTTTGCTAATTAATCTGTTATATATGTTAATAATAATAATGATAAATAAATTTATATATATATATATATATAATATATATATATATATATATATATATATTATATATTAATATTTTATTTTTTATTTATACATATGAAAATAGTATGGGTGTGGTGTGTATATATATATATATATATGTGTGTGTATATATATATAATATATATATGTGTGATATATATATATATGTGTATATATATATATATATATATATATATGTGTGTATATATATATATATATATATGTGTGTTGTATATATAATATATATATATATATATATAATATATAATCTTTTTTTGCATATGAAAATAAGTGTGTGTATATATATATTTATATTTTTGATATATTTTTATATATACATATCTTTTTGTATATATTTTTTAGTTTATTTCATTTTATGGCTTTATAATAATAAGGTTTTATATTATTTATTTATTTGGTTACTTTAAACAAATCTTGGAAGCAGCACCCTACAAAGCAGCAGCTGTACAGCCACTTACCTCTTATCACACAAATCATCCAAGTAAGATGAACAAGACATTCTGGGCACTACTGGAAATGTAAGAATGAACTCATGAGTGACATTCTCTTGTTCACACCAATGCTAGTGGACCAGCAAAAACTTACATTCATCAACTCTGGGCAGACGCTGGAGGCTGTGGTGAGGACCTGCCGGAGCAATGACTGATAGGGAGAGATGCTGGGAGAACGATTGGAATCCATGCTAACAGCATAAGTTGATGAGGATGATATATATATATATAGGAGATGCTGATAGGTTTGTGTCCTGCCTCCTTGACGCACAAAAATCTAAAAAGGATGCAGTAAAATTGTATCCATGCATCCCAGTGTTTTTCTTTTTATCCCTCACTATTGAAACAAATTACACAGGATAGGTTACAAGGCAGGAGTTAGATGGTTTTAGTTGTTTCCCTAGATCATAAATAAAAACCCTACAATCTATTAAGAAACTTTAGTTGGGACCCATAAATTTTCCTGATGACACATTCAAAGCAAATATATGCGTCCCAGTACGCACTAAATCAAAAAGCTCTCAGCATCAACTGTGTGTGTATGTGTGTGTATATATATATATATATATATATATATATAAGTCCCCATAAAATAGGACAGAATTATTTATGTATAAAGTGGTACTTCTGCCTCGACTGTGTTGTAATGTTTGTGCACTCTACCTAGGATGGGTGTTGCTTTCCATTTACCTCTGCCCAGGATCAGAATATAGTATCTGTATTCATGAAAATCCCACTGTTATTTAAAAAAAAACTATTAGATATAAACTATACAGATGAAAACCCTACTCCTCCGTGTTTTTAGTGTCACTTGTGGTAGGTATTTACCCAACAATAAAGATGGGGACAATAGTCCGAATAATGCAGATAATATATATATATTGTAATATATAGAACATAAGAGTAAACTGCCCTGTCGTCTGGGGCATTAGAATGCACCGACTGCACCTCTGCAGAGGGGTAAGACTCCCCCAATGGGGCCACCTATTGGCCGTGGGTGGTGACCCGTGATGCTTAAGGATAGATCTCGGGTGGATGAGCAGTTCATGATATGCAATACTCCACTTTGGCCCTATCTTGGGCTAGACTGGCGGTTGGAGAGGCCGCCTCCGATCAATCGGCTGGTCATGTCAAGCCCTAGCACCTATATGATTTTCTCAACCCTATTGCCCTTATGGCAAGCCCCAACCCCTTTTTATCATATGGGTGCTAGAAGGCTTTGACTGAGGGTCTACATGTCCTGGGAATGACGTTAAACTCTATCTGATGGTGAGGTTCCAGTTTTGGAGGTTTGGGGAATGTGGAGCACCCCTTTATCACCATTGCTCCCTGGTCCACTCTGACACAGAGTGGTAGTATCTGTTAGGGTCCCATCTATGGGTTAAATAGAAAAATGTATTTATAAAAAAAAATTGTATTATCCATTAAGAATTGATTTATTTCAAAACTTTATCAGGCATTAAATGACCCACTGAGGTTGATATGCCGTAAAACCAAACCAAACCAAACAGGAGTAAATTCATATTTTTCATGTTACCCCCACACCTATATCTTACAGAAACATCTCTGCCCCCTCCTCTGCCCTCAACACTTTTCTCGTTTATTTTTCTATACACTTATTTGATTCATGAATTTATTTACACATTCTTTTCCTGTCATTCATATTTGGTCGCACTGTTTACTTATGGCAGTGGAAAAGGCGTTTATAAATGGCTTTCCACTGCAATAATCAAACATTAATTTGATTTCTGCAAATGCTGTATTTAATACATACATAAATATATACATTGTATGAGTGTGCACACACTTATAGGTTATTCATGCAGTTTTCAGTTTTTTGCCATATGAAGTCACTTATAAAGTTATTTACTAAGCTTAGTTAAGTACATCACCAGAAGTATGAACACCCAGTTAGAACCAAACTCATTAACAATGATTGATTAATGATAATGAATGAAATACAATATCTGTCTATATATATGTTTGTTTGAATTTTGAAATAAGCTATTCTAAGTGGAAAGACGTTGATTTTCGGGTCTCTTAAGAAAAGAAAATATTCTCTTAACTGACAAGTTCAAATGTTGCAGCCTAACCATGCAGTTACTAGCTCCCCAATGAACCCACTATAACAGATTAAATAATTACTACCACTACTGCCAGGAAGAGTCCATTAAGCTGAGGAGGTGTTTGACTGTTCCACTGTCCAATAGTTAACAATCTGTAACAGTCATTTCCAGACTGCAGGTTCAATCCTGGCTAAGGGTGAGAGTAACACAGAATAACAATTAACAATAACGATTTACATTTTGAAATAAACAATTCAGTGTAGAAAGACATTGATAAAGACTGTATATTTCCTTGGAAGAAAAACATCCCGCAGACTACCATTCCTCACATCCTGTTGGTCTGTAGTTTGATTCATTGCTGGGTATTTAGCTTCTGCTTATTGTTGGATCTCAAATTTTTGAACCGAGCAGGGACTTAGCTGTAGATGTATTAGGTGTGGCATTCGTATGACAAGACGTCGCAATCAACAACATGTTTGTTTGTATGTATGTACACCTATAACTTTCTATTACTTGTTAGTGTCCCATTTATGGGTTAAATAGAAAAATGTATTTATAAAAAAAAAATTGAGTATCTATTAAGAATGAATTCATTTCAAAACTTTGTCTACATTAAATGACCCATTGAGGTTGATATGCCATAAAACAAACCAAACTATAACTTTCTCATCTGAGCGGACCTTATGATTATAATTGCACGTAATGGTTAGAGTTGTAGGAAATAGACTTGTCGAACCATGTTCAAATCCTAGATGAGACTGTTTGCATTATTAGTGCTAATACCCTTAAAAAAGGTATGCATCCAATTACTCTCCCTCCAGCTATGGGTAAATAGTTGGGAAGACTAAAGAATATCTTTAAATATAAATCAAATCTTCATGATATTTTTACAAAAAGCAAGAACTGGTGATATTTAATGTGTATATATATTTACTTAATTTAATCATTTTATTTTTGTAGTTTTATCAGGACATATATACACACACATCCACACCAACTACCCTTTATCGCAAAGAGATTGGGATTCTGAGCTTTTGGCTTTAGCTTTCACTCGGTAGAGTGTTCGACTAAGAACTCAGCGTATGAGTAGCACAGGGATCTGTGCGGTAAAGTAAGGAGCTGATGGTAGATGTGGTGCTCCACCTCAGACGCAAAAACAATCTCCTTGGTCTAGTGCTAATGAAAAAGGGATAGACTCCCTTGCTGTCTGGCTGATACCGACTTTTGGTCACTCTCTGTAGTCTTTACTTTTTTACTTACTTATAGTAACCAATATGTCAGGACAAGGTTTAACCTGGCAGGAATTTTATAATTAACTCAGTGCCGATGTTCCTGCATATTTAACCAATAACCATTAGCTACTTAGAATTACAAACTACCAGATATATATATTTACCAACTCCTCCACACGAGCAGGATGCGACACAAGGTCAATTTCTTAAGCGGAGTTTAACAGGTTTGAATTCAGAGTTTTCCTTCTCCTAGACTGGTTACCTAGCCATGGTTAAAGAGTCCAGTCTGCCCTGCTATTTACCCATAGCTGGGGGGAGAATTGTATTCAAATCCTGGATGTGGTAATTGCATTTTTACTTAGCACCAATACCCTTGGGAAAAGTATAAATTCTACTCTCCCTCCAGCTATGGATAAATAGTAGGGCAGACTGGGCTCTTTAACCTTGGTTAGGCAACCGGTCTAGGAGAAGGAAAACTCTGAATTCAAACCTGTTAAACTCTGCTTAAGAAATTGACCTTGTGTCACATCCTGCTCGTGCGGAGGGGCTGGTAAATATATATATATATATATGGTGATTGCCGCTTCTTGACAGAAGAAAGCCATTTCTACAAGTAGTCCAGATGTGAGCAGTTGTGAGCACGCAGATAGCCCACGGATCCAGCTTGTTTTTTTTTTTTATGTACCCCATCACACATATGAAATCCTCGACATACAGGCGCTGCCACACAGGTCAGACTTCAATGTAGGAAATGTTTCCATGGTGTCCGTCATGTGTCGCTTCAGAATGGAGGGCTCGAGTCACCTTACCTCAAACTTCTTACAGCTATCATCGGCCTGTCTTTCCATGAGGATGTGTATCCAGACCTCCTGTCAATTGGACCTTATAGCTGGAGCTGATTTCCGCAAGAGCATCGATGTCTGTCCCTTATCAAGATATTTCCCTGTCATGATGCAAGTATGTAGTTTGGGTTTTCCCAATCTCAAGATCGGGAGGTGTCCAGACATTCCAGGTGGCTATTCTTAGCCTTGTTTTGTGTTATATATATATTATTTTTGAATATCTAAGGTGTAGAGGGAAAGTCTGTCAATGCACATGTATTATACACTGATTTCCTCTATGGGCGTTCTATTGTGGTGTAATAGGAAGCTAGTTTCCCAGATCTATTACTACTGAATAACGAGTTCGATTCCACATTGGATGCCCCATTCTTGTGACTTTCTGTCAAATCCGCCCTGTGGTAAATGGGTTGGGTAATAAAAAGGACATCCCATTGTGGTGTCATGGTTAGCAGGCTAAACTCACAGATCCATTACTGCAGAATAGAAAGTTTGATCCTCACAGGATGCCCCATTCTTGTGTCAAATCTTACTAAAGATTTTCATATTAAATAAAATAATTTTCTTTTCAAATTAAAAAAAAAATTAATCACTCAAATGATATATCACAAATTCTGTTTTTATTTCTATTTATTTCTGTATAATTGTTGAATATTGGGTTTAAATAAACCTGATATCCATTTTTCACATATAAAACTTAAAAAAAAAAGCTGATGATGATAATAATAATAATAATAATGATGATAATAATAATCTTGCTTCTTGTAACACAGAGGTAGTGATGTAGAACTTCTCGCAACATGTTGCTCGGTAGATTTAATTCAAGGTCAGTGGTCAGGAAAGGCCAAGACAACTGCGTATTTACACCTGTTGCAAGTTTAACATTAAAGTAACCTTTGGCCAAAAACACACAAGCAAATAGAGATTTCTATACACATATGTGTATATTAAACATCACCTGTCAATGAAACTTATGTTTTTTTCATTTTTTATAAAATTACATACACAGGTATACATACATACATACATGTATGTATTTATAATGGACAGTTTTACCTTTTCTGTTTGTTTCTATGTTCATCTGTCCACAACTTCTGCTAGGATCAGTGTGTAGTATCTGTGTCCATGGAAATCTAATCTATTAATCTAATCTTAATACTGGTGTTTCTAAATAGTTCGCTCATTATCATCCTGCAATAACCTCTGGTTAAAAGTGAGATCATCCAAGATGCAATGCAAAAATGTAAATCCAGATTATCTGGTGTCGCTTAATTGCAGATTTCTTATTTGTCATATTTTATTTTACCCAATTTAAAAATGAAACATTCCAGATTGTTTTGCGTTGCTTAAATGCCGAATGTAAAATTAAAATGAATTGAAAAAAAAAAGTTACGTGTTTGTTTTATTTGTAATATTGAAGTTGCAAATAATTTTTTCTGGCTTAAGTTGCTCCCTTTGATTTTTATTTTGTTTTGTGGAAATTCCATGGGTCCCACTAGTTAAATATATCATAAAATTTAGATTAAAATGATAATCTATATACAAGGTGTGCCAAAAATATCGAGATTTTTTGTACTTTTTTAACACCTTGTATTCTGAAAAAAATAACGTTCTATTCATTCTTCATTTCTATTTCGGTAAATACAGCTTTAAACTTGGTACTTTTTTGACACACCTTGTATTCTAAAAAAAAATTAATGAATGGAATGTTATTTTTTTTCCACAATCCAAGGTGTGTCAAAAAGTACAAAAAATCTTGATACTTTTTGACACACCTTGTACATCTCCTTTTTCCTTTAACCCTTTGAATCCTGTATACTAGTGGTACTTTTAACCCCCTCCCCCCACACCATTGCTCATAGGATTAAAATTTCTTAATTAATTAATTTTATTTATTCTTCAGAATGATAACTGTTTTCATCTGTATATTTTATCATATACTTTATAAAATAACTATAGTGTTTACATAGGTACATGTAGGGCCTGTTCTAGGGTCTAATGACTTACCTGCTAGCCTATGGGATACACATACATTTACAGACCTCTTGAAATGAGCAGTCCACACTATATAACTTTTATAATATTATTTTCGGTTTAGCTCAGTCAGTAGAATATCCGGCTCAGAACCACAAGGTTTCATGTTCAATACCTGTCGTTGCCAACTCAGCGTATGAGTAGCACAGGGATCTTAGCTGGTAGTCTTTCACTGGAGTCTGAGTGTCAGCAAGCCTCCTCAGATCTCCAGGACCCTTCTGAGTATTCTTGTTGATCTTAATAATGCTGTTGTTTGGATGGTCTTGATTCTTCCTCTGATTTCCATTTCACCCAGACTCATTT
This sequence comes from Doryteuthis pealeii, assembly GCA_023376005.1. Lineage (NCBI taxonomy): Eukaryota > Metazoa > Mollusca > Cephalopoda > Myopsida > Loliginidae > Doryteuthis > Doryteuthis pealeii. The sequence continues at coordinate 103,087,807 of CM042137.1, read as the reverse complement.
TCCAAACTTTTAAAACTTTTTGTGTCGGTTACGCACACAAAACCCACACAAAGAAAACCAGCCTTCCCATCATGCCCCATAAACTAAACTAGTCCCACCTCCACTAATACTGAGGTGTTTGACCCTTTTGTGGCAGTATCATCTTACACACACACACACACTATTAGCATTTCAAGACTTTGTATATGTAAAATTACGTTTGTAATGATCTGTAATAAATGTATATATACACCGTGATGCTGATAGCTTTTTGACTTAGTGCATCCTGGGACGCTCATACTTGCTTTGAATGAGTCCCCAGGAAATTTGATGGGCCCCAACTAAAGTTTCTTAATCAATTGTAGGGTTTTTATTTATGATCTGGGGAAACAACTAAAGCTTGTAGTCTATCCTGTGTAATTAATTTCTAAGCAACTATTGAAATACATTTACAGTTAGCTTGAAATGGTGATGGAAGAAAAACGAAAAACACTGGGATGCTTGGATATGATTTTACTGCGTTCTTTTAGATTTTTGTGTATCAGGGATTCAGGATGTGTACCTATCAGCATCTCTGTATGCATAACAAGAAAAGGAATGTTTTAGCTAATGTCTTCGCATAATTCATCTAATTTGAACATTGGGTAATTTATGAGTAAGTGCGTCCCGGTCTCCTGCCTCATAAATTGCTACCCGGTGACTATCAAAATAACGACCCCAGCTTGTTGTAATTCTTGTTTATTTATCGTAATTTGTCGTAATTCTTGTTTATTTATCGTAATTTGTCGTAATTCTTGTTTATTTATCGTAATTTGTCGTAATTCTTGTTTAGATATGAAGATGGATATATAGTTTGGAATAGACTGAGATAGATAGATAAAACAAAAAAATAATATAGATAGATATGAACGACAAGTAAATGTATTTGGGGGGGGTGTCGCTTCTTTTTGTGTCGTAATTCTTATTTATTTAAACTAAAAACAAGACATTAAACAAACATGAATAAAAAAACAATCTTAGTATTTAAAGTAATATAGATAAATATGAACAAATTGAGATAGATAGATAGATATGAAGATTGATAGTTTTGAATAGACTGAGCTGGGTCGTTATTTTAATAGTCACCGAGTAGCAATTTTTGAGGCAGGAGACCGGTACGCACTTCCTCATAAATTACCGAACATTGTAACTTATTCAAGATATGGTAGCTGAGATTATTTTGTTTTACTTTTTTTTGCATGAATATGTTACGTTATTTAGTACAAATGAATATCATTAATTATCTGTGAGTAAAATTCTGATTCATATCTAGAACCATATCCCTGCCTTACAGAAAGGGAATAAGTGATAAGACTAGTTATTTGTCCGACCAATGAGTCATTCTTCAGCAGTGGATGATTAAGTGCTTTGAATGTAGCGGCTCGTCCAAAACATTAAATCAGTTCTGAACAACAACAACAACAATAACAAAAAAAGGCATGGTAACATTATCCTGCTTAGTTGATAACTTTTGACCAAAGATCAGAGAATTACTTGTCCAAACTCTTTGACTCTGCTTCTTGATTATGGTAAAACCTTTGGTCAGGGCATTCTTTGATATCTATAGTATTTACCGGAATGCTTCAGGCTTTGAAAAGGGGTGGAATGTGTATGAATCCCTCTTTTAAAAAAAGGGACTGCATCCTATAGATACTCAAAATCAATCTCACATATGCACACACAAGTTATTTCTCAGATTTTCAGTGCTATAGTGTTTGGTAATAAATAATAGCTAATAATATTGGTTTTTATTTAACACTATGAATAATAAAATCTTGGTATCTTTGGTTTAGCAGAACATTAACTTTTTCTAAAAATTATGGACAATAGTAATAAATGAATTTATATATATATATATATATATATATATATATATATATATATATATATGAGGAGTAAGGGACTGGGTAAATCCAACAAAATGTGGTTGAAAATAGAGCTAAAATTCAGATAAAACACAACAACTAAATTCAAATGATATTTCGTCTCGATCTTTGCGAAAAAGCTTTGCAAAAGACAGAGGCGAAATATCATTTGAATTTAGGTTATGTTTTTTTATCCATATTTTTCCTATATTTTCAACCACACACACACACACACATATATATATATATATATATATATATATATATATGAGGTAGATAAACCCATCCATCCTATCTTCATATATATATATATATATATATATTTAAAATGTGTGTGTATGATTAAACACAGCAGAAAAAATAAAGTAGCAAATTGTGAAACTGATACAACTCTAGACTAGAATTCCTTCCTCCCCCCCAAAAAAACACACAAAGAAAGCCATCATGCCCCACAAACTAAATTTACCCCCACCAATACTGAGGTGTTTGACCCTTCCCATGATGCACCATATAACAGCATATAAGAAAAAACATGCATAATTCAACGTGTTTGAAAATCATATAGGCGAGAAACTGTCAGTTACACAGTGCCACTGACTTCATGCCTTCACTACCATAAATTAGTGAAAAATAGATCACTAATTAGGACTGAGCCTATTCTAGTAGTGACCATCCCATGCTGAGTTTAACAAGTTTGAATTCAGTTTTCCTTCTCTTAGACTGGTTGCTTAATCAAGGTTAACGAGCCCAGTCTGTCCTACTATCTTACCCATAACTGGAGGGAGAGTGGTTGGATTCATACCTTTCCCAAGAGTAATAGCCCTAAACCAAAGCTTCGTCGAGGATTTGAACTTGGGTCGACAAGTTCATTTCCCACGACTCTAACAATTACAACATGGCCTCCAACTCCATAACTTATATGATGTGACTGATTTAAATAATTATTTGATTAATATTGTAAATATCGTAATATTTTTTTAAGTCTGTGTATATAATATAATATATAAATTGACTGATTCAAACAATTAAAAAATTAAAAAAACAAAAACAAACTCTCAGCTTACTATAATGTCCCAAAGAAAATGAACTATTAGTTTTTTAAAAATAATCACAAGACAATTATCTTAGTATATTGACATTGCAGTAGTGGGGGAAAGGTTCAGTGATTGAGTAGAAATAAAAGCATTGGAAGTAATGGTGGTAGCAGGCAAGGACTTCAGCAAGGACCAATAACAAACAAAAAAATTAATACTTTAATTTTATCCTCTATTTCAAACAGCAGGGAAGGAAATAAGTACCCTATTTTTTCCATAAATAAATACTTTCTTGAATATATATTTTTTTTTCTTTTCCCTCAACGATAAAAAGACAAAAACAAACAATAAAATGAAAGAAATTAATCTGTTTCCTGTAAAATGTCTTTGTATCAATGTGTGTAGAATTTCTCTGCTTTTAGTGTCCCGATCAATAGAGAGAAATACATTGCATAAGATTTACTCGGTTTGTGATGAGTGAATTGATTAATCTTTTGTGTCCTTGATTTTTTTCGGTGATAATGTAATTTGTCCCTTAAAGAAAATTAGGTTATATCTCTGTTCATGTGTCCTTCGACACTTGCTTTTCTCTCTCTTTCTTTCATTCTTTTTTTTTTTTTTTTTTTTTTTTTTTAATCTATGGGCTAGAGGTGATGTTTTGGGTGTTTTAAGGTTTAATATAGCTGGATATTCTCAGTGTGTATTCTTGGGTTTTTTGCTTTAACCCTGTGTCATTTGGTAGTCACTTGAAAAGAAGGAATTTAAGGAACAAAAAGGAAAGAGACAAGGCAGGAGGTATTTTTATGACTTAAGCTTTATTGACCAGGTTATAGTCGCCTGTAGCAAGGGAATATCCCCCTGGCTAGTAGGAGCGACCAGACCCTGTTACTGCCTAAGTTCAACTGGCCGAGATCTTCTTTTGGGGGTCGAGGGACAGTCTGTTTTGACTGACATACGCAGAGGGTTCTTCCGGTGAAGGCCCCATGGGATTTTTAATTTTATTTTTAATTTTTAAATTTTTTACATTTTTTATTCTAATTTTATTTTCGTTTTATTTTAATCCCCACAAATTCTACCCTAAGCAAGGACAAATTAGCTACTATTTTGTAAAGGGTTGTGATGATATGGTGACTAGATATGGTAAATGAATAGGTCCTAATGTACTTAGCTATTTGTAATTTTACCTCATGTTAGCCTTGCATATGTTCAAAAAGATGTGTAAATTAGGGTCTGCTTCATTGTGTATAGCATGTTAATTTTTTAATTAAAGTAATCTTTTTTAAAGCTAAACTTGGCCTGGCACACTTGATATCAAGTCACATGCTATTCATAGAACTTATGTATTGAATAATTGCAAATGAATAAGTACTACATAAGTAGCATTTAATTATCTCTCTTGAGAAATTATAGTGATTAGGATGAGTGCAAATGCAGATACTATACTATTAAGTTGCAAATTGTTTTTTTTTCTCTAAGAGTATTTTAGTGTCCTGAGTATGATGATAAACTACATCTAATAGTGAAGTTCTAATTTTGCAGCTCAGAGGAGTTTAGAGTACCTCTTCATTGCCATTACTCCCAGGTCCACTTCGATTTGGAGTGGTAGTTTGTGTTAGGGTTCCATTTATGGGTTAAATAGAAAAAATGAGTTTGAAAAATGTTTTTAAAAAAATCTTGAATATCCATCAAGAATGAATAAAACAAAAAGTCTTCAGCATAAAATAACTCAACAAGAGTTGACATGCCATAAAATCCAATCAACCTTAGAGCATTTTAATAAAAAAATTTCACCATGTGCAATGTATTTTGTTATAGTAAAATGACATCTGGTGTAATGGTTGTCTTCATAGGAAATGGACTTGGCCACCAAAGTTCAAATCCTGGACAAGGCTGTTTACATTTCACATAGCGCTAATACCCTTTGGAAAGGGCAGACTTGGCTCTTTGACCTGGGTTAGGCAACCAGTCTAGGAGAAGAAAAAATCTGAATTCAAACCTATTAAATGCTGCTTAAGAAATTGACCATGTGTTGCATCCTGCCCATACTGAGGAGTTGTGTGTGTGTGTGTGTGTGTATATATATATATATATATATATATATATATATATATACGTTAATGTATGAGTAGTGGCTTACCGGTAGGTACGGGTATGATCGTTGGGAGCGCACAGTATTCAGGGGTTAAGACCATGAAAAAACAAATACAAAGTGCTCAATACAATGTAGAGCAAAATTTATTTAAGAAATGGATATAAAGTAACCTACTCGAGTTTCATCATCTGAATCATCAGGATGTAACCCTGACGATTCAGATGATGAAACTCGAGTAGGTTACTCTATATCCATTTTTTAAATATATATATATATATTATACAGAGAGGCTACATTTTGATCTGCCATTCCCACAATGTGATGGAAACCCAATAAAGTCTAGTGGTATTATAAGATTACGCTGGGTTGCTCTGGGTGAGTGATAATATTTTTGCCCTGAAACAATGTCTGACACCAGAGTCATCATTTGATAAAGGCTTTGTTGACTGCACAGCTGTTTTTTGTTTGTTTTCATTTTGTAGCATGTGTATATATTATTATATTTTATGACATATGAGATCCATTTCCCCCACCCCCACACCAATATCAGAATATCATAAATATTTAAATAAATGCACCAATTTGTTTTTAAACAAGGCTAAATCGCTTTCTGTACGGTTGATGTAACATCAATAATCTATTCTTAAAGTAGTGAAAAAATGAATTTGTCGTGTGGCCTAAAGTCAGTATTAGCCGGACAGGCGGGGAGTCATCTCCTTTTCTATGCAGACAAGGAGATTGTTTTTTAGTGGATGCTGAAGGTGTAGCACCATACCTACCATCAGCTCCTTACTTTACCACACAGATCACTGTTACTCATACACTTAGTTGAGTTCGGTATCAAACCAAAGGAACTTTTGGTTCCCAGGTGGACCTTAAACGCCCTTAACCCTGCTTAAATTGGAGATGGTCTTATATATGTCATCAAATGTCATTGGAGGCACATGGTGTAATGGTTAGAGTTGTAGGAGATGGACTCGTCGATGCAGGTTCAAATCCTGGATGAAGCTGTTTGCATTTCACATAGTGCTAATACCCTTGGGAAAAATATGCATCCAATTATTCTCCTTCCAGCTATGGGTAAATAGTAGGTTAGACGGTGCTCTTTATCCTTGGATAGGCAACCAGTCTAGGAGAAGGAAAACTCTGATTCAAACCTGTTACATGTCATCAAATGTCATTGGAGGCACATGGTGTAATGGTTAGAGTTGTAGGAGATGGACTCGTCGATGCAGGTTCAAATCCTGGATGAAGCTGTTTGCATTTCACATAGTGCATACCCTTGGGAAAAATATGCATCCAATTATTCTCCTTCCAGCTATGGGTAAATAGTAGGTTAGACGTGCTCTTTATCCTTGGATAGGCAACCAGTCTAGGAGAAGGAAAACTCTGAATTCAAACCTGTTACATGTCATCAAATGTCATTGGAGGCACATGGTGTAATGGTTAGAGTTGTAGGAGATGGACTCGTCGATGCAGGTTCAAATCCTGGATGAAGCTGTTTGCATTTCACATAGTGCTAATACCCTTGGGAAAATATGCATCCAATTATTCTCCTTCCAGCTATGGGTAAATAGTAGGTTAGACGGTGCTCTTTATCCTTGGATAGGCAACCAGTCTAGGAGAAGGAAAACTCTGAATTCAAACCTGTTACATGTCATCAAATGTCATTGGAGGCACATGTGTAATGGTTAGAGTTGTAGGAGATGGACTCGTCGATGCAGGTTCAAATCCTGGATGAGGTTGTTTGCATTTCACATAGTGCTAATACCCTTGGGAAAAATATGCATCCAATTATTCTCCTTCCAGCTATGGGTAAATAGTAGGTTAGACGGTGCTCTTTATCCTTGGATAGGCAACCAGTCTAGGAGAAGGAAAACTCTGAATTCAAACCTGTTACATGTCATCAAATGTCATTGGAGGCACATGGTGTAATGGTTAGAGTTGTAGGAGATGGACTCGTCGATGCAGGTTCAAATCCTGGATGAAGCTGTTTGCATTTCACAGTGCTAATACCCTTGGGAAAATATGCATCCAATATTCTCCTTCCAGCTATGGGTAAATAGTAGGTTAGACGGTGCTCTTTATCCTTGGATAGGCAACCAGTCTAGGAGAAGGAAAACTCTGAATTCAAACCTGTTACATGTCATCAAATGTCATTGGAGGCACATGTGTAATGGTTAGAGTTAGGAGATGGACTCGTCGATGCAGGTTCAAATCCTGGATGAAGCTGTTTGCTTCACATAGTGCTAATACCCTTGGGAAATATGCATCCAATTATTCTCCTTCCAGCTATGGGTAAATAGTAGGTTAGATGTGCTCTTTATCCTTGGTTAGGCAACCAGTCTAGGAGAAGGAAACTCTGATTCAAACCTGTTACATTCCGCTTAAGAAATTGACTTTATGTCTCATTTTGCTTGTGTGGAGGGGTTGGTAAATATGTATGTGTCATCAAATGTATTAATCTTTTTCTTTTTTTTCTTTCCTTTTTTAAAAAAAACTAAGTTTTGGAAAAAATAAGAAGTTGCATAAGTGGTTGATAAGTAGATTGAAATAAAAGTGATGACAAATCTTTAGTCATTGTGCAACACTGTGACAAGTGTGGATTTTACAAGTAAGTAAAACATGACTAGTAAGTAAAATTTACATCTGCTGTGATGACTGTGTTGCATATTTGCAGTACCAAAATCATGATATGTTGTATACGTATGTAAGCTGGTCGTCTTATATGTTGTCTCTGCTATTCTGTGCATCTGGACTGGCTTCTCTCTGTTCTTGTACAATCTTTCATCTTGGGTCTTTCATCTTCAAAACATATATGTTGACATCGCTTTCTGTAGATAAGATATTACTACCTAGATATGTGAACTGCTGTGAATTAATTAAAATTAAGAACAATGGCATAATCACAGTCCTGAAGAGGAATATATATTGGTTATTTCCTATAACTCCAACATAAACAAAGGGGAACCACTCTTGACTAATAAATTATTTATTTATTTTCCCATTAAACTAACCCTAACCCTAAACCCTAACCCGTCTTTTTTCCTAGTAGATCAATAAATAAATAAATAATTTATCAGTCAAGAGTGGTTCCCCTTTATTTATGTTGGACTTATAGGAAATAACCTATATATTTATTCAAAAATATGTTAACACATCTAAAACATATCAAATGTCGTAATAATTGAATTATCATAGTGTTGTATATCCACAGGTCCTGTTAGTACAAATAATTGGGACCATATTACCTTTAGGCACCCCTTTTTGATCTCGATTAAGAAAGGACATGTTTTTCATTTACACCGTCAATATCCAGTTGTTTGTTAGGGGTTAGGGTTAGGGGTTAGTTTTATAATTTAAAAAAAAAATCTAAAAATCGTCTGTTAAAACAACCGGATATTGACGGTGTAAATGAAAAACATGTCCTTTCTTAATCAAGATCAAAAAGGGGTGCCTAAAGGTCATATTGTCCAATAATTGCATACCCTACTACACACAGTTTTGTGTAGGATCTATAAAAGTATCTTTTTTTTTTTTTACTCATTTTTTTTCTCTAACAGTCTAAAAAAAATTGTCTTTTCATCACTCTACTGAGATGCAAGAAATAATCTATTTCTATTTTTAGACTATAAGTCAATAACAGATGGTTAAAGCATGGTAATAAAATTTATACCAACACCAATAATACCATTTAATGTTTTGGCAAAAAAAATCACATATACAAGTCCATGATATTGTATTGAGTTTGATCCAAAATGAGTGCTCTACATGTTTAGCCCTGAACCCTAAATGTAACAACAATTATGGGACAGAGGTAAAATAAGATATATTGTTACATTTACATATAAGTTTCAGATACTAAATATAGGAACTATTATGGGACAGTGGTAGTAAAATAATAATCTCTCCTAATAGATGTTACATTTACATATATAATTGTTTTTTTGGCAACTGTAATGAAAATAAAAACAAAAACACCCACAAATATATGGTAACAGTCTTTTTTTTTTGCTTTTGTGTAGAGTCGATAAAACTATTCAAAGAAACCTTAATGGCAAATCTCATTTAATCTAACAAATCAACTTGTTTTATAGAATTCTCCATTTTATATTTGGGATATTGTTTGAATAAAAGAAAAAAAAAATTAAGCTAAGAAGGATTTTATTGACGTTCTTCACTGACTTCTGTCGGTTGTCATCAATAATTGATGCAATCGTTTGCATGACAAGGGAGATGAGAGAATCAAGAAAAAGGCTGAATGAAAGATAATGTCAGAGTGAAAGAAAAAAGGAACGCTCTTTTTTTATCTTTTTTTTTTATTGTTTACTATTTAAAGCCTTTATAAACAGGCATTTGCTTTGCTTGGGATTAATAGAGAACATTAGGGTTTATCTTTTTTAGAAAAAGGAGAATAGATAGAAAAAAAGAAAGAAAATTTGATGAATGCAGATAAATTGTGAAAAGAGCAGCTCAATTGTCGTTTTTTCTTTTCTTTAAAATGCAGCACTAACTTTTTACCTTATTGATGATAGTTTATACTCCCTAGTTCTCAGGTGAATAGAATATTTATTGTTATATTTACTTAGAAATTTCATATACTAAATGTAACAACAATTATGGACAGTGATAATAAAAAGAATACTCTGTCCTATATATATGTTATATTTACATATAAATTTCATATACTAAATGTAGCAACAATTATGGGACAGAGGTAGTAAAAAAATACTCTGTCCTATATGTTATATTTACATATAGATTTCATATACTAAATGTAGTAACAATTATGGGACAGAAGTAGTAAAAACATACTCAGTCCTATAATATATGTTATATTTACTTAGAAATTTCATATACTAAATGTAGTAACAATTATGGGACAGAGGTAGTAAAAACATACTCAGTCCTATAATATATGTTATATTTACATATAGATTTCATATACTAAATGTAGTAACAATTATGGGACAGAGGTTGTAAAAGCATACTCAGTCCTATAATATATGTTATATTTACTTAGAAATTTCATATACTAAATGTAGCAACAATTATGGGACAGTGATACTAAAAAGAATACTCTGGTCTATAATGTTATATTTACATATAAATTTCATATACTAGATGTAGCAGCTATTATGGGACAGAGGTAGTAAAATAATAATCTCTCCTATAATATATGTTATATTTACTTAGAAATTTCATATACTAAATTTAACAGCTATTATGGGACAGAGGTAGTAAAAAAATACTCTGTCCTATAATATATGTTATATTTACTTAGAAATTTCATATACTAAATGTAGCAACAATTATGGGACAGAGGTAGTAAAAAAAACCCACTCTGTCCTATAATATGTTATATTTACATATAGATTTCATATACTAAATGTAGCAACAATTATGGGACAGAGGTAAAAAAATACTCTGTCCTATAATATATGTTATATTTACATATACATTTCATATGCTAAAGGTGGCAACTATTATGTGACAGTATTAGTCATAATAGCTGCCACATTTGTATATTACTGCATTATCATCATGTGTCTATAGCGCAGATTCCCTTGACTCTCACTCAGCATCTGTCTCAATCAGCCATTGCTCTTGATAAATCATATAAACGGCACATGGTGTCTGCACAGAGGTATTGATGGTTGGCCAACATTGGTGTGTCCATTAGAGAATGATACTTATGAGTTTGTCCTTGATTCTCCAGCATGTCTTGCTCATTTAACCTGGAAAATTTGCTAGATGGGAGGTAAGTGACTATACAGCTGCTGTTTTGTAGGGTAATTCTAATATTCAAGTATGTCCAAATTAGCTCCAATTTTAGACTTAATTTATATATGAAATTTAATAAAAAATGTTAATATTGTTTCTTTTTACAATATTGGTATAAAGTTATAATTATATATAATAATAAAATTATGATACTAGCTGTACCGATGAAAATTCCAGAGAACATTTATAATTGCATGAATAACATTCAGAAATAAATTATTCTCAATTTTCTTTGTCAATTTTGTGTGAATTAATAACTTGTATCATCATCATCATCATCATCATCAAGTCATGCCAACAGCATCGATTCCCATGACTCTCTCTTGCCACCCATCCCTATCAGTCATCACACCTGGCAAGTCCTCCTAACAACATCCACTATCCATACAGAGTTGATCAAAAACTGACCAATCTCTTACTTCACATTCTGCCTGTCACTTTTCCTCTCCCTATGTATATCTTGATTACCTCCTCGTTATATATGTTAGTTTCTCAGTGAGTTAGAGAGAGATTGTAGAGTGTGAAATGTATGTTAAGTTTCATAAGCAGTCGGCCCATAGCTTCAACATCTTGGCTCTTAATAAATTTAAATTAGGTCAAATGTTCCCTTTCTTTGAAATCTTACAAAATAATTTTAATGTTTTTTTTTTTAAATTTTACGTTAGTAATCCAACATACAGTGTTATTAGAAGAGTGCTCAATATCTGTGATAGAGCATTAGTAGATAAATAAATAAATGTTTTAGTTTATATTTATTTGCATTGGAACAATTTTTCTACCATTAGTTTCTTGCTGTGTAGCAATCATCAGGCAATGAAAGTGTTTTGAAAATGATGCAAATCATACAAATATGGTCAAATGTGTGCGTTTGGTTAACTTGATGATATTTATATCATTTAATTTGCACAACTGCACCAGTGTCAAGACAACTGGTATTTATGGGAATTCAGAACAGTCCACCCATGCATTTGGGTGAGTCTATTCCCTGAGTCCTGATTGGCTGCTTGGTTTGTAGGGTCCTCTGAGGCTCCATAAATCCTGCCACTTTTCAGTGGTCTTTACGGCATCTCAGAATCGTATTCAGTTATGACTGTTTGCCGTCTTGTCTTGCCAATTCGACGGTAATTGGACTTAGTATGCTATAGAAACCAATGATAACAAAATTGTTCTAGTGCAAATAAATATAAACTAAAACATCTATCTATCTATCTATATCTATATCTATATCTATATATATATATATATATATATATATGTGTGTGTGTGTGTGTGTATGTATAAAGTAAAGAATAAATAAAAATTAATTGTATGCACTTTTCGAATAATGAATGTAATTCCTTTCTCTGTAATCATAACATTTTAAATTATGCGTTTCAATTACTATCTTTTGGCGTAATTGAAAATGCTGCTCTTAGGATGAAATCTTGTTATGTTGAATAAGACAAAAGCTTCATCAATTCAATAAATTGGACAAGACTTTTATTTGTTTATATACGTTTATTTATTGATTTCAATTTTAAGATAACATTGTTTTCCTTCAGCTAATTTCTCTTTTTGTCTTTTTTTTTTTTAATCCTAACTTTGAATAAAACATTTTCATTATTGCTATCTTGGTTTTATAATAGTTACATATAGAGCATTAAAAATGCTTACAAAAAAACAAAAAACATGTTGCCTTACATAAATAATAGTAATATTATGTAAGTGTAGAATTCAAAAGTTAACTGGTAATTTGAAGAAGAGTCATGGAAAATACCCAGTAAAATGATAGACAAGACTTAACCTTTGACTAACCTTTTAGCTTGAGGCATCATAGTAGATGGAAGCATAGAAAAATGGCTATTTCTCCACACATGATGGTTATCTTTGGGAATCTTGGGTGAATAAAGATGTTATATATCCGGGTTAAGGGATATATTCTGAAGTTGGTATTTGGTATATTATCGCAGTAGTAATTGGTACATCGAATAGCAATCCGTCTGCCAAGCAGTCGTGGTGTCGTCTAGTGAGTAAGTTTAGCTTGTAGGCTTAGGTATAGGACCAACACAGTGTCGACTATTTATACATGACACTGTCCAATCAGATTATAGTGAGGGGGTACCAAGGTATTTACATATTCATTATATCAAGATGTCTAAAATACACTGTCTTGTGTTCATTTATAAGAACTAGAATGGACACAGGAATTAAGAAACATCCAAATCCACCTGAGAAGTTCCAAAAAGAAGACACAGGAGAATCGGTCCAGCATAGAAGATATAAGTATAAGAAGATAAGTATGAGGCTATGCGACATATACAGTTGATTAAATAATGAAAATACTTTTGATATACATTAACAGTGATTTTGAATATTAACATGTACAGACACACAAATATATTCTGTATTTGTTGGCCTGTTTTACAAATATGTACGGCATAAGATTCACTTTTGAAGAAGAATCTAATAATAGCTTACCATTCCTAGATACCTTACTTGTAAAATCCCACAACAACTAATTTACAAAGTCTACGGCAAACCCACCAACAAAAACGACTACATACACTTCTACTCCCAACACAACAACAAAATCAAAATGGGCCTTATAATAGACTTTTATTTACTAGCACTGTGCATATGCAGCCTACAGCACCTATAAGAATAATACAAATACATTGAAAACTCCCTCACAACTTTAAAATACCCTTGACATTTTATTCTAAATGCCACACACACACATTTATATATATATATTTGTGAATAAAAAGGCCTTAAATACCAGGGGTATCGTGATTATGGACCATTTCCACCCGTGATGCCCCTGGTATTTAAGGCCTTTTTATTCACAAATAAATTTGCTCTGTTTATAAAAATTAAGCATTGAGCTCTCATACGGAACCTGAACTCTACAACAAACTGCTGTTAGAGAATAGGACCAGCCTAGAATCACCCTTGTACCAAGAAACTTGGTACCCCAACAAAGAATATATATATATATATATATATATATAAGTTAAAAGAAAGAAAGTATGTAATACAGTTATAAGGAAATGAATCCGACAATATGAGTATGAAAAAGTGGAATGAAAACATCACACAATGCTGTTAAAGAGAAAACAATTTATAATATAATCATAGCTGATACTGATCAATATTTCGATTTTACAAAAATCATCATCAGAGCTCATTCACTCCGTGGTTGTTTGGGTCGGAGAAGAATGTCAAATCAGTTCACAAACAAAAAAACCCCCTAATTCTGCAAAAAAGAACGAAAGTTGTTACATTATTCACCAATGTGGGCATTCGCGCCATATATATGTTGGTCATGTCGATATGTATACCTTTTTGTCGGTAAACTATCCAAATTCATATTGTCGGATTCATTTCCTTTCTTTTAACTTATATCTTATTATAATGGAGATTGTGGGTTTGTCTGTCTGTAACCGAAACTATATTACTATACAAGTCACAATTCCTTTAGTTATTTACATCATATTCTCCATGATTTTATTTTTATTTAAACCTCAATTATTAATAAAATTGTTCTACATTACTTACACTGTCGACCATATCTACATACTAATAACATGCAATTGTATTTATATATACAACAAAATAGAGGTTTACAGTGTGAATGAGAAGGCTAATTTGCATATTGATCTTAAAAAAATTGATTTTAATAAATATATGCTTAGTATTATTGATTTCTAATTGTTTGGTTTTATCTTAATGAATATGAGCAAAAATCTCTTCAATAAATCTTAAAAGAAATCCCTTAACAAGAAGAAATAACTGTAATATTATTCTTTACTTCCTATTTTAACTAAATAGTTAAATTAGGAAAATTTACCAATGAAAGACGGGAGTAAGGGAAAATGATGGAAGAGTTAATTTCAAAGTTGTTCTATTTTTCAATCATACCCCCTCTGTTCCAATTTTTTTTCTGCATTCTTATTCAGTTTTATTAGCCTTTCTAATTTAATATGATATTTTATTATATTAAAACTTAAATACTTGCACCCGGAGGGTGCATATATTTGCTAGTATATATATATATATATATATATATATATATATAGTTGCCTATCCTGAAAAATATGCTGGTAAGTATGTTATACAGTTATGATCTTGCTAGTGGAATTAAAGATAATTAACAGTAATTAAAGATTAAATATTGGAAACAGCAGCCTACGAAAAAGCAGTTGTACAGCCACTTACCTCTTATCACACAAAGTATCCAAGTAAAATGAACAAAAGATGCTGGAGAAACAAAGACAAATTCATAAGTGACATTTTCCTGTGACACCTGCACAGGGATGCACCAGGGTAGGATGACCAGCAAAAACCTATATCAATCAGCTAGGTGCAGATTCTGGATGCCATGTGGAAGACCTGTCAGGGGTGATGACTGATAGGGATGTGTGGTAAGTGAGAATCATGGGAATCCGTGCTGTCAGTGCAACCTGATGATGAAAGATTAAATCAAATATGAAGGTCGGATGAAAAGTTAATCCGTTGACCAAGATGCTCTCATAAAATGTGACCTAATGATGTTTATTTTTCAACATAGTCTTCCTTACAGTCCTCATACTTCCATTGGTGTTGCAGTGCTTGGATCCCAGTAATAAAGAAAAGTCATCAGCAGCAGATATGACCTCAAGATATGAACATTTTTAGCCCTGTGTGTGAACTTTTCTTTACAATGGAGATCCCTTGTGTTCCTTAGTGTTAGGTAGAATCCTTGTTTGTTCCTTAGTGTTAGGTAGAATTGTTATGTTCCTTAGTGTTAGGCGGAATCCATGGTTGTTCCTGGGCCCATAACCTGTTATGATTGTTGTGACCATTTTTAGGCTGCAGGTGAGAGCACTTTACAGTGGAGATCCCTTGTGTTCCTTAGTGTTAGGCAGAATCCTTGGTTGTTCCTTAGTGGCAAATCCTTGTGTTAAGTAGAGTCCATGTTGAATATGAGCAAATGAACAGCTTTCAAGATCGGCGATTAAATAGTTAACTAACCACGTATTTGAGCATGTTGATTGGCTGGCTTTAATCCATGTGCCCACACAGTCTATAAGTTTAAGTGGTGGGCTACAGCACACCTTATATAACAAAATATTCCAACACTTGTTTATTAGCAAGAATAAGATTTGAGGCCATAGAGGACATTAAAAGAAATATGATGGTGTAGCTTCATACCATATCAGGAGTTTCAGAAGTTCTTCAACCAACGGAAAAATTGATAGAATATAAGTGCACTGAATGCCAAGGAGATTGATTTGAAGAAAATTGACATCTCATTTATTGTTTGATTCTGTCTTGGTAAATATAGCTTCAGCCTTCGATATCTTTTGAACACACCTTGTATGTATATGTGCAAATAGATTACCTAAATACTTTTTTAATCGGAAAGCCATGGTTAAGTTTAAATAATATCTAGACTATGAGGAGCAGTCTATGAAATCTACTTTTCCACAAGTGTAAATACTAACTTGATAATTCTAGACAACAGCTGTCTGATTTCATGAAAATAAATCTCTTCTGCTGTTGTAACAGTTATATAACAAAAATTCTGTCTCCGTAACTTAATGGTTGATTTATGCCATAAAGATAGTCTTGGTTATCAAAATCATAATACTTTAATACTTACTGTAATAGAGGACATACTTTCATACATACATACATACATACATACATACATATAATATATATATATATATGAGAGTAAGTAAGTAAACAATGTGTTTATTTGATATGGCTTTTAGCCGACAATCTTTGGAGGATATGTGCTTAAATGAAGTCATACCTAATTTTGAAAATTAATTAGTTAATAATTAATGAATTTTAGGCAGGCATATATGTTCAAATGTAAGGCTAAACAAATCGAGAAAATGTCAATCCCTGTACAAAATGTCAATCCCTGGTCGAAATGTATATTCAGGGGTCTAAATGGATTGATCCAGCTATTAAGGGAATATTACACCACACCATCATTCGATTGATTGGGGGGGGGGCCCTCTCTGACCTCCTGTCTAGCCCAAGTAGAAATCTTAGGGAGTAAGAGCAATTGAAAAAAAAAATGTATGTTTTGATACTGATGTCACTGGGGGAGGGGGTGTTGGTGTGGTGTAATATTCCCTTAATAGCTGGATCAATCCATTTAGACCCAATTAACCTGTCAGATGGAATTGGCACTATTTATTTCGGGTGACTTATCCCATAATTAATACTTCAAAGAGAAAAAGTTGGAAGGAAAGCAAAATTAACAAAACAAAAAAAAAAACAGATGATATTCAGTGATGCTTTGAAGGGTAGAAGATGAAAGTAAAGAAAATTATAGTGAAAGAGGAGAAAAAAAAAAAAAAAAAAAAAAAAAAAAAATATATTTAATATATATATATATATATATATGGTCATGACACACAACTCCCAAGAACCCTCCCTCACATATATGAGCATTAAAAAAGAACCCACCTCAAAGAGGTTTTTTCACGGAACAGATGGACTTGCTACTATTAATACACTCCTCTACCTGGATTATAACAGCATGTCAAACCCTCAAAAATATTTCAATATAATGAAATGCTCCATTTAAAAAAAAAAACTCTCTAAAAACAATTTCTTCAAACAAGAAATGTTCTCCTGACGATGACCTAAGGTCGAAACTAGTTGAGATTAAATAACATATAAGAAATATTCCTGTTTGTCTTATCACTTTTTGTTCATACTATATATATATATATATATATATATATATATGAACGTAAACAAATATGGCTATTTTCAGCCGACAATATTTGGGAGAATATGTGCTTAATTGAAGTCAAACCTAATTTTTTTTTTGAAAGTTAATTCATTAATGATTAATTAGGCGGGATTTAACTACTTAAATGTAAGGCTAAACAAATTTTTCTCGATTTGTTTAGCCTTACATTTAAGTAGTTAAATCCCGCCTAATTAATCATTAATGAATTAACTTTCAAAAAAATTAGGTTTGACTTCAATTAAGCACATATTCTCCCATATATATATATATAGATCGGTCTTCATCAAGAGCAACATATGAAGGAAAGACGGAATAAATAAGCGTTAGATAGGAGGTACAAACGAACGCTGGTGTTCGATGCTGGAATTTTAAAAAAAATGCGTATTCTGTGTTAAAAATAAAATAAATTTTATTTAAAAAAATCAGAAGCATTATAATCCATATTAAAAACTCTTGCCAACACTACAAAGTCTTGAAACTTTCCATCTTTCTTCAATTGTGCTGTGGACTTTTAACTTACTTTTTGTAGCTGGAATACATCATGAACATTTTTGATACTTTTTATGCACTTTTATATATGTACATCAACTCTTTTGATCTCTCTTTTCTTTT
>CM042137.1:103038876-103069563 GCA_023376005.1 Doryteuthis pealeii | reverse complement strand
GGCACCCACACACCCAGACTGAAAAAGAATATCTCAAATAATAAATTCAAACTTCGTAAATATTTTACAAAAAGCAAGAACGGGTTGATATTTATGTTGTATATATATTTACTTAATTAATCGTTTTTATTTTTTGAGTTTATCCAGAGAACATATATACACACACATCCACACCAACTACCCTTTATTGCAAAGGAGAGATTGAGATTTCTGAGTTTTTGGCTTTAGCTTTCAACTCGTATAGAGTGTAGGTAGATGTTCGACTTAAGGAACTCAGCGTATGAGTAAGCCACCAGGGATCTGGCGTAAAGTAAGGAGCTGATGGTATATGTGTGCTCCACCTCCAGACGCAAAAAAAACACCAAATCTCCTTGGTTCTAGTGCTAATGAAAAAGGGATAGACCCCTTGCTGTCTGGCTGATACCGACTTTTGCCACTCTGTAGTCATTACTTTTATAACTTTATAGTAACCAAATTGTTCAGGACAAGGTTTACAACCTGCGCAGGGAATTTTTATAAATTAACTCAGTGCCGACTGTTCCTTGCATATTTAACCAATAACCAATTAGCTACTTAGAATTTAACAAACTACCAGATATTATATATTTACCAACCCGCTCCGCACGAGCAGGATGCGGAAGCACAAGGTCAATTTCTTAAGCGGAGTTTAAACAGGTTTGAATTCAGAGTTATCCTTCTCCTAGACTTGGTTACCTAGCCATGTTAAAGAGTCCAGTCTGCCCTGCTATTTACCCATAGCTGGGGGGGGAGAATTGGCATTCAAATCCTAGGAGGTGGTAATTGCATTTTCACTTAGCACTAATTACCCTTGGGAAAGGTATGAATCCTACTCTCCCCCAGCTATGGATAAATAGTAGGGCAGACTGGGCTCTTTAACCTTGTTGCAACTGGTCTAGGAGAAGGAAAACCTTTGAATGTCAAACCTGTTAAACTCTGGCTTAAGAAATATTGACCTTGGTGTCACCATCCCTGCTCGTTTGCGGAGGGGCTGGTGATATAAAATATATATTGGTGATTTGCCGCTTCTTGGACAGAAGAAGGGCCATTTCTCCAAGAGTCCAGATGTGAGGCAGTTTGGAGCACGCAGGATAAGCCCACGGATCCAGCTTGTTGTTTTTTTTTTTATGTTAACCCACACACATTATGAAATCCGTCGACCATTACAGGCGCTGCCCCACACAGGTCAACTTCAATGTTAGGAAATGGTTTCCATGGTGTCCGTTCATGTGGTCGCTTTCAGAATGGAGGGCTCGAGGGCACCTTACACTCAAACTTCTTACAAGCTATCATCGGCCTGTCTTCCATGAGGATGTGATCCAGACCTCCTGTCAATTGCGACCTATTGCTGCGAGCTGATTTCCGCAAGAGCATCGGTTTCTGTCCCTTATTTCAAGATATTTCCCGTCACGATCAAGTATGTAGTTTGGTTTTCCCAATCTCAAGATCGGGTTGGTGCCAGACATCCCAGTGCTATTCTAGCCTTTTTTGTTTATATATATTTTTTGATATTCTAAGGTGTACAGGGAAAGTCGTCAAGCATATTATAACACTGATTTCCTCTAAGGGCGTTCCATTGTGTGTAAAGGAAGCTAGGTTTCCCAGTATTCTATTACTACTGAATAACGTTCGATCCACATTGGATGCCCCCATTCTTGTGACTTCTGTCAAATCCGCCCTTGTGGTGAATGGGTTGGCCGGTAATAAAAGGACATCCCATTTGTTTTGTCACGTAAGCAGGCTTAAACTCCAGATCCTACTGCAGAATAGAAAGTTGATCCTCACAGGATGCCCCATTCTTGTGTCAAATCTTACTAAAGATTTTTCATATTGAAATAAAAATAATTTCTTTCAAATGAACAAAAAATTAATCACGTCCAAATGATATAATCACAAATTCTGTTTTATTTCGTATTTATTTCTGTATAATTTTGAATATTGGGGTAAATAAACCTGATATCCAATTTTTCACATATAAAACTTTTAAAAAAAAAAGCTGATGATTGATAATAATATATAATGTGAGATAATAAATCGTTGCTTCTTGTAACACAGAGGTAGTGATGTAGAAGCTTCTCGCAACATTGTTGCTCGGTAGATTTAATTCAAGGTCATGGGTCAGGAAAGGCCAAGACAACTGCCGTATTTTACACCTGTTTGCAAGTTTAACATTAAAGAACCTTTGGCCAAAAACACACCAAAGCAAATAAGATTTCTAATACACAATATGTGTATATTAAACAGCACCTGTCAATGAAACTTTCATGTTTTTTTTCATTTTTATAAAATTACCGATACACATGTGTATGTACATACATGTATGTATTATAAGGACATTACCTTTTCTGTTTGTTTTTTATGTTCATCTGGTCCACAACTTCTTGCTAGGATCAGTATGTAGTATTCTGTGTCCATGAAATCTAATCTATTAAGCATCTAATTTTAATTGACTTGGTGTTCCTAAAATATTCGCTCGTTATCATCCTTGCAAAACCTCTGGGTTAAAAGTGAGATCATTCCAAGTATGCAACTGCAAAATGTAAATCCAGATTAATCTGGTGTCGCTAATCGCAGATTTCTATTCGTCATATTTTATTTATACCCAATTTTAAAAATGAAACCATTCCAGATGGTTTGGCGTTGCTTAAATGCCGAATGTAAAATTAAATGAATTGAAAAAAAAAATTACGTGTTTGTTTTATTTGTAATATGAAGTGGCAAATCATTTTTTCTGGCTTAAGAGCTCCCTTTGATTTTTGTTTTGTTATGTGGAAAATTTCCACTGTGTTCCTGCTAGTTGAATATATATTAATATAAAATTCAGTTAAAATGATTGAATCTGTATACAAGGTGTGTCAAAAGAGTATCAAGATTTTTTGTACTTTTTTAACACACCTTGTATTCTGAAAAAAAAATAAACGTTTCTATTCATTTTCATCTTTTCGGAAATACAGCTTTAAACTTGAGTACTTTTTTGACACACCTTGATTCTGAAAAAAAAAAAATTAATGAATGGAACATTATTTTTTTTTCACAATCCAAGGTGTGTCAAAAAAGTACAAAAAAAATCTTGATACTTTTTTGACACCTTGTACATCTCCTTTTTCCTTTAACCCTTTGAGTCCCTGTATATTTTTTATAGGTGGTACTTTTAACCCCTCCCCCCACACCATTGCTCAAAGGATTAAAAATTCTTAATTAATTAATTTTTGTATTTATTCTTCAGAATGATAACTGCTTTTTCATCTGTATATATCATATACTTTATAAAAATAAACTATAGTGTTTACATAGGTACATGTGGGCCTGTTCTAGGGTCTTATGAAACTGCCTGCTAGCCTATGGGATACACATACATTTACAGAACCTCTGAAATGAGCAGTCCACACTATAACTTTTATAAATATTATTTTCGTTTAGCTCAGTCAGTAGAGTATCCGGCTCAGAACCACAAGGTTTCATTTTTCAAACCTGTCGTTGCCAACTCAGCGTATGAGTAGCACAGGATCTTAGCGTAGTCTTTCACTGGAGTCTGAGTGTCAGCAAGCCTCCTCAAGATCTCCAGGACCCTTCTGAGTTCTTGTTGATCTTAACAATACTGTTTTTTGGATGGTCTTGATTCTCCTCTGGATTTCCATTTCACCCAGACTCATTTTCCAAACTTTTAAAACTTTTTGTGTCGGTTACGCAACAAAACCCACACCAAAAGAAAACCAGGCCTTCCCATCAGCCCCATAAAACTAAACTAGCCCCCCTCCACTAATACTTGAGTGTTTGACCCTTTTGTGGCAGTATCATCTTACACATTACACACACCACACACTATTAGCATTTCAAGACTTGGTATATGTAAAATTACGTTTGTAATGATCTGTAACAAATGTATATATACACCGTGATACTGATAGCTTTTTGACTTAGTGCATCCTGGGACACTCATACTTGCTTTGAATGAGTCCCCAGGAAATTTGAATGGCCCCAACTAAAGTTTCTTAATCAATTGTAGGGTTTTTATTTATGATCTGGTGAAACAACTAAAGCTTGTAGTCTATCCTGTGTAATTCGTTTCTAAACAACTATTGAAATGTATTTACAGTTAGCTTGAAATGGTGATGGAAGAAAAACGAAAAACACTGGGATGCTCGGATATGATTTTACTGCGTTCTTTTAGATTTTTGTGTATCAGGGATTCAGGATGCGTACCTATCAGCATCTCTGTATGCATAACAAGAAAAGGAATGTATAATTCATCTAATTTGAACATTGGGTAATTTATGAGGAAGTGCGTCCCGGTCTCCTGCCTCATAAATTGCTACCCGGTGACTATCAAAATAACGACCCCTGCTCGTCGTAATTCTTGTTTATTTATCGTAATTTGTCGTAATTCTTGTTTATTTATTGTAATTTGTCATAATTCTTGTTTAGATATGAAGATGGATATATAGTTTGGAATAGACTGAGATAGATAGATAGATAGATAAACAAACAAAATAATATAGATAGATATGAACAAATGGAGATAGATAGATATTTCGACAAGTAAATGTATTGGGCGGGGGGTCGTCTTTTTTTTGCGTAATTCTTGTTTATTTAAACTAAAAACAAGACATTAAACAAACATGAAAAAAAAAACAATCTTAGTATTTAAATAATATAGATAAATATGAACCAAATTGAGATAGATAGATAGATATGAAGATTGATAGTTTTTGAATAGACTGAGCTGGGTCGTTATTTAATATCACCCGAAGTAGCAATTTTTGAGGCAGGAGACCGGTACGCACTTCCCTCATAATTACCGAACATTTGTAACTTATTTAAGATATGGTAGCTGAGATTATTTTTGTTTACTTTTTTTGGCATGAATACGTTACGTTATTTAGTACAAATGAACATCATTAATTATCTGTGAGTAAAATTCTGATTCATATCTAGAACCATATCCTGCCTTACAGAAAGGGAATAAGTGATAAGACTAGTTATTTGTCCGACCAGTGAGTCATTCTTAGCAGTGGATGATTAAGTGCTTTGAATGTAGCGGCTCCGTCCAAAACATTAAATCAGTTCTGATCAACCAACAACAACAACAACAACAAGAAAAGGCATGGGTAACATATATCTGCTTAGTTGATAACTTTGACCAAAGATCAGAGAATTACTTGTCCAAACTCTTTGACTCTACTTTTTGATTATGGGTAAAACCTTTGTCAGGGCATTCTTTGATATCTATAGTATTTACCGGAATGCTTCAGGCTTTGAAAAGGGGTGGAATTTGTATGAATCCCCTTTGAAAAAAGGGACTGCATCCTATAGATACTCAAAATCAATCTCACATATGCACACACAAGTTATTCTCAGATTTTCAGTGCTATAGTGTTGGTAAAAATAATAGCTTATCATATTGGTTTTTATTTAACACTATGTATAATAAAAATCTTGGTATCTTTGGTTTAGCAGAACATTAACTTTTTCTAAAAATTATGGACAATAGTAAATAATATATATATATATATAATATATTATATATAATAATATATATGAGGAGTAAGGGACTGGGTGAATCCAACAAAATGTGGTTGAAAATAGAGCTAGAATTCAGATAACACAAACAACTAAATTCAAATGATATTTCGCCTTGACTTTTGCGAAAAAAGCTTTGCAAAAAAGACAGAGGCGAAATATCATTTGAATTTAGGTATGTTTTTTATCCATATTTTTCCTCTATTTCAACCACACACACACCACATATATATATTATATATATATATATATATAATATTATATATATGAGGAGAGTAAACCCATCCATCTATCTTCATTACATATATATGAGGTAGATAAACCCCATCCATCCTATTCTTCATACCTAAACGAATGGCTTTTTGCATAAGTGCCATTCATCCTATCTTCATACATAAATATATATGAGGTAGATAACCCATCCATCCTATCTTCATACAATATATATATGAGGTAGATAAACCCATCCATCTATCTTCATACACACACATATATATTATATATATATTATATAATATATATATATATGAGGTAGATAAACCCATCCATCCTATCTTCATACATATAATATATATGAGGTAGATAAACCCATCCATCCTATCTTCATACATATATATATATATATATATATATATATATTTAAAATGGTGTGTGTATGATTAAACACAGCAGAAGAAATAAAGTAGCAAATTGTAAAACTGATACAATCTAGACTAGAATTCCCTCCCCGCCCCACAAACTAAATTTGCCCCCACCAATACTGAGGTGTTTGACCCTTCCCATGATGCACCATATAACAGCATATAAGAAAAAACATTCATAATTCACTTGGTTTGAAAATCATATAGGCGAGAAACTGTCAGTTACAGTGCCACTGACTTCATGCCTTCACTACCATAAATTAGTGAAAAATAGATCACTAATTAGGACTGAGCTTATTCTAGTAGTGACCATCCCATGCTGAGTTTAACAGGTTTGAATTCAGTTTTCCTTCTCCTAGACTGGTTGCCTAACCAAGGTTAACAAGCCCAGTCTGTCCTACTATCTTACCCATAGCTGGAGGGAGAGTAGTTGGATAAATACCTTTCCCAAGGGTAATAGCGCTAAACTAAAGCTTCATCGAGGATTTGAACTTGTGTCGACAAGTTCATTTCCTACGACTCTAACCATTGCACCATGGCCTCCAACTCCATAACTTATATGATGTGACTGATTTAAATAATTATTTGATTAATATTGTAAATATCGTAATATTTTTTTAAGTCTGTGTATATGATGTAATATATAAATTGACTGATTCGAACAATTAAAAAATTAAAAACAAAAACAAACTCTCAGCTTACTATAATGTCCCAAAGAAAATGAACTATTAGTTTTTAAAAAATAATCACAAGACAATTATCTTAGTATATTGACATTGCAGTAGTGGGAGAAAGGTTCAGTGATTGAGTAGAAATAAAAACATTGGAAGTAATGGTGGTAGCAGGCAAGGACTTCAGCATGGACCAATAACAAACAAAAAAATGAATACTTTAATTTTATCCTCTATTTCAAACAGCAGGGAAGGAAATAAGTACCCTATTTTTTCCATCCACCTTTTCATTGCTAAAAAGAATAAATAAATACTTTCTTGAATATATATTTTTTTTTCTTTTCCCTCAACGATAAAAAGACAAAAACAAACAATAAAATGAAAGAAATTAATCTGTTTCCTGTAAAATGTCTTTGTATCAATGTGTGTAGAATTTCTCTGCTTTTAGTGTCCCGATCAATAGAGAGAAATACATTGCATAAGATTTACTCGGTTTGTGATGAGTGAATTGATTAATCTTTTTGTGTCCTTTGATTTTTTAGGTGATAATGTAATTTGTCCCTTAAAGAAAATTAGGTTATATCTCTGTTCATGTGTCCTTCGACACTTCGACACTTGCTTTTCTCTCTCTTTCTTTTTCATTCATTTTTTTTTAATCTATGGGTTTTTAATCTGTGAGGTTTTGGGTGTTTTAAGGTTTAATATAGCTGGATATTCTCGGTGTGTGTTCTTTGGGTTTTTTTGCTTTAAACCTGTGTCATTTGGTAGTCGCACTGAAAAGAAGGAATTTAAGGAACGAAAAGGAAAGAGACAAAGGCAGGAGGTAGTTTTATGACTTAGGCTTTATTTACCAGGTTATAGTCGCCTGTAGCAAGGGAATATTCCTTTGGATAGTAGGAGCGACCAGACCCTGTTACTGCCCAAGTTCATTTGGCCGAGATCTTCTTTTGGGGGTCGAGGGACAGTCTGTTTTGACCGACATACGCTGAGGGTTCTTCTAGTGAAGGCCCCATGGGAGTTTTTTTTTATTTTTTATTTTTTATCTTTTAAATTCTAATTTTATTTTTTTTTTATTTAATCCCCACAAATTCTACCCTAAGCAAGGACAAATTAGTCACTATTTCGTAAAGGGTTGTGATGATATGGTGACTAGATATGGTAAATGAATAGGTCCTAATGTTACTTAGCTATTTGTAATTTTTTACCTCATGTTAGCCTTGCATTATGTTTCAAAAAGATGTGTGAAATTAGGGTCTGCTTCATGTGTATAGCATGTTAATTTTTTTAATTAAAGTAATCTTTTTTTAAAGCTAAACTCCCGCCTGGCACACTTGATTATAGTCACATGCTATTCATAAAACTTATGTATTTGAATAATTGCCAAATGAATAAGTACTACATAAGTAGCATTTAATTATTCTCTCTTTGAGAAATTATAGTGATTAGATGAGTGCAAATGCAGATACTATACTATTAAGATGCAAATTGTTTTTTTCTCTAAGAGTATTTTAGGTCCTGAGTATGACGATAAACTACATCTAATAGTGAAGTTCTAATTTTGGAGCTCAGAGGAGTTTAGAGTACCCCTTCATTACCATTACTCCCAGGTCCACTTCGATTGGAGTGTAGTATGTGTTAGGTTCCATTATGGGTAAATGAAAAAATGAGTTTGAAAAAATGTTTTTAAAAAAATCTTGAATATCCATCAAGAATGAATAAAACAAAAAATCTTCAGTATGAAATAAACCCAACAAGAGTTGACATGCCATAAAATCCAATCAACCTTAGAGCATTTTAATAAAAAAATTTCACCATGTGCAATGTATTTTGTTATTAAAAATGACATCTGATGTAATGGTTGTCTTCATAAGAAATGGACTGGCCACCAAAGTTCAAATGCTGGATGAGGCTTTTACATTTCACATAGCGCTAATACCCTTTGGAAAGGGCAGACTTGGCTCTTTGACCTGGGTTAGGCAACCAGTCTAGGAGAGAAAAAATCTGAATTCAAAACCTATTAAATGCTGCTTAAGAAATTGACCAGTGTTGCATCCTGCTCATACTGAGGATTGTGTGTGTTGTGTGTGTATATATATATATATATATATATATATATATATATATATACGTTAATGTATGAGTAGTGGCTTACCGGTAGGTACGGGTATGATCGTTGGGAGCGCACAGTATTCAGGGGTTAAGACCAT
The DNA here is from genome assembly GCA_023376005.1 of Doryteuthis pealeii. Classification (NCBI taxonomy): domain Eukaryota; kingdom Metazoa; phylum Mollusca; class Cephalopoda; order Myopsida; family Loliginidae; genus Doryteuthis; species Doryteuthis pealeii. Next base: position 103,060,506 of record CM042137.1, on the reverse strand, counting down.
GAAAAAACAAATACAAAGTGCTCAATACAATGTAGAGCAAAATTTATTTAAGAAATGGATATAAAGTAACCTACTCGAGTTTCATCATCTGAATCATCAGGATGTAACCCTGACGATTCAGATGATGAAACTCGAGTAGGTTACTCTATATCCATTTCTTAAATATATATATATATATATATTATACAGAGAGGCTACATTTTGATCTGCCATTCCCACAATGTGATGGAAACCCAATAAAATCTAGTGGTATTATAAGATTATGCTGGGTTGCTCTGGGTGAGTGATAATATTTTTACCCTGAAACAATGTCTGACAGAGATGTCATTTGATAAGGTTTTGTTGACTGCACAGCTGTTTTTTGTTTGTTTTTGTTTTGTAGCATGTGTATATATATTATTATATTTGATGGCATATGAGATCCATTCCCCCACCCACACACCAATATCAGAATTTCATAAATATTTAAATAAATGCACCAATTTGTTTTAAACAAGGCTAAATCAGCTTTCTGTAACGGTTGATGTAACATCCAATAATCCTATTCTTAATAGTAGTAAAAAATAAAGTTGTCAGGGTGGCCTAAAGTCAGTATCAGCCGGACAGCGAGGGAGTCTATCTCCTTTTCCCTAGTGCTAGACTAAGGAGATTGTTTTTTAGTGTCTGAGGTGTAGCACCATACCTACCATCAGCTTCTTACTTTACCACACAGATCACTGTGTTACTCATACACTTAGTTGACGGGGGTCCGGTATCAAACCAGGAATCTTTTGGTTCCCAGGTGGACGCTTAAACGGCCCTTAGACCCTGCTTAAATTGGAGATTGTCTTATATATGTCATCAAATGTCATTGGCGGCACATGGTGTAATGGTTAGAGTTGTAGGAGATGGACTCGTCGATGCAGGTTCAAATCCTGGATGAAGCTGTTTGCATTTCACATAGTGCTAATACCCTTGGGAAAAATATGCATCCAATTATTCTCCTTCCAGCTATGGGTAAATAGTAGGTTAGACGGTGCTCTTTATCCTTGGTTAGGCAACCAGTCTAGGAGAAGGAAAACTCTGAATTCAAACCTGTTACATTCCGCTTAAGAACTGACTTTATGTCTCATTCTGCTTGTTGGAGGTTGGTAAATATGTATGTGTCATCAAATGTATTAATCTTTTTCTTTTTTCCTTTTTTTTTTTTTTAAACTAAGTTTTGGAAAAAATAAGAAGTTGCATAAGTGGTTGATAAGTAGATTGAAATAAAAGTGATGACAAATCTTTAGTCATTGTGCAACACTGTGACAAGTGTGGATTTACAAGTAAGTAAAACATGACTAGTAAGTAAAATTTACATCTGCTGTGATGACTGTGTTGCATAGTTGTGGTACCAAAATCATGATATGTTGTATACGTATGTAATCTGGTCGTCTTATATGTTCTCTCTGCATCGTGATACAACTCTCTTTTTGAAAAAGAGAAATTTTCTGTTTTTTGAATTTGAAGTATTTCTTTTTCTTATAAAAACTGTTACACCGAAGGAACATGATGTAGCAAACGAACATGACGCAGCGAATGAACGAGATGCAGCGAACGCACGTGATACACGCTTTTAAAAAAAAAAAAAAACTATTTCCAGTTTGAATTCAAATTATTCTCTGTTTCTCTGTAGAATCCGGATTAAAATCATTTACATCTAAAAACGGACCTACTTATCATTATGCTCTGATGATGATTTTTTAATAAATCGAAATATTGTCAATATCAGCAATGAAAAAGATATAGAATATATTCAATTTAACAGCATATGTTTTTCATACTACTTTATCTATATATATATTATATATATATATATATACATATCACTCAGACATACACTAGAAGTGATACCAAGCATTGCCCAGGAGATGGAAATAAAATTATATATATATATATATATATATATATATATATATATATGTAAAAATGGAAATTGGAAATGAATCCGACAATATGAGGAAGAATGAATAAAGAAAAGAAAGAATAGAATGCATCTGGACTGGCTTCTCTCTGTTCTTGTACAATCTTTCATCTTGGGTCTTTCATCTTCAAAACATATATGTTGACATCGCTTTCTGTAGATAAGATATTACTACCTAGATATGTGAACTGCTGTGAATTAATTAAAATTAAGAACAATGGCATAATCACAGTCCTGAAGAGGAATTGTTGCATACCTCTTTCTTTATTTACTTCTATTCTTCTTCTGGCGTCTTTGATATCTTAAGTTCTTCTAGCGTCTCTTCTAACATCTCTTCTAGTGTCTGGACTTCGTCTTGGTGGTCGGTCGCACTTAACTCATTTCTTCTTCTAGATCAGTCTTGTTACCAAGACATTCACCAACCATGTTATTTTCGTAAGCTTTTATTTACTTAACTAAACATTTCGCGCATATGCAGTTGAGTTCCAGTTAAGGCAGTACATCTTCACTGCCTGACATCCAAACTGAAACTGAAGACCCAACCAGGTCCCACGTGACTTCACATATTTCACGGGCTTTCTGTAATATTCCATGGAAAGTCCCGCCCGTGATATGAAAAGGGCCATCCCTTTAGAAATACAGGGGATTGACAATAATCTTATGCAACCGCATAGATTATGTAACAGAATATATATTGGTTATTTCCTATAACTCCAACATAAACAAAGGGGAACCACTCTTGATTAATTATTATTTATCTATTTTCCCATCAAACTAACCCTAAACCCTAACCCTAACCCGTCTTCTTTTTTCCTAGTAGATCAATAAATAAATAAATAAATGATTTATCTGTCAAGAGTGGTTCCCCTTTATTTATGTTGGACTTATAGGAAATAACCTATATATTTATTCAAAAATATGTTAACACATCTATGGGAGCCCCTTTGAGTTTGATATTATGATTTTAAACAGTCTCCATTTATTCCCCATCCTTGTTAACATGTTCCTGGAATCTTCGTTGATTGATTTTAATTACAGGTTAACTTGTCTGGGTTATTTTATGCTTAAAGGTTATGGAATTGCATACATTATAGTTTATATTTACCTTTTTTTTCTTTTTTTTTTACACACAGTTATGATATCAAGTATTCCTATCTAATAAAAATAACTTGTATGGTTTTAAGCTTTTTGCACACAGAAATACTTAATATCATATAACAATATTTAATACAAATAATTTGTACACAATTGCATGATTTCAAGTACTCCTATCTCATACTTATTATTTATATTATTATTATTATTATTATTTTTATACACAATTATATGGTTTTAAGTAACCACTTTTATTCAATAATAATAATTTGTTTGCATGCAGTTATATGGTTTTAAGTAATTAATAATAATAAATATTAGTAAACAATTATAGCTTTAAGTAACTATTCTTAATACAATTTACACAGTTATATGATATCAAGTATTCCTATCCAATATAAATAATATAATACTCTTATTCCTTAATCTTCCGACTGTTATAATCTTGCAACACCCACTGGTTAAAAATGAGACCATCCGAATCCTCTAAGATGAAATGCAAAAATGGAAATCCTGATTATCTGGTGTTGCTTATCCCCCGAATTCTTATTTCTTATGATTTTTGTCACTTCAGCTAAATAATGGACCATTCAGTTTTTATTGTAAAGAAAGGTAAGAAAAAGGACATGCTACACAGAAAAAATATAATAAGAAACAAAGAAGGAAGAGGAAAGATAGAGAGAGGGAGTGAGTGTACAGAAGCGATAATGCTAATCTGTTTCAATCAAACATAATGAAATGAAGGAAAGAAAGACAAAAAAAAAAGTGTGAGAGTTAAATCAAGATTATTCTACTTTTTAAATATTGAACTATTTGCAATAGCTCTTATGTAAACATATCAAACGTCGTAATAATTGAATTATCATAGTGTTGTATATCCACAGGTCCTGTTAGTACAAATAATTGGGACCATATTATCTTTAGGCACCCCTTTTTGATCTCGATTAAGAAAGGACGTTTTTCATTTACACCGTCAATATCCGGTTGTTTGTTAGGGGTTAGGGGTTAGTTTTATAATTTTTAAAAAAATCTAAAAATCGTTTGTTAAAACAACCAGATATTGATGGTGTAAATGAAAAACATGTCCTTTCTTAATCGAGATCAAAAAGGGGTGCCTAAAGGTAATATGGTCCAATAATTGCATACCCTACTACACACAGTTTTGTATAGGGTCTATAAAAAGTATCTTTTTTTTTTTACTCATTTTTCTCTAAAAGTCTAAAAGAATTTGTCTTTTCATCACTCTACTGAGATGCAAGAAATAATCTATCTCTATTTTTGGACTATAAGTCAATAACAGATGGTTAAAGGATGGTAATAAAATTTATACCAACACCAATAATACCATTTAATGTTTTGGTAAAAAAAAGCACATATACAAGGCTATGATATTGTATTGAATTGGATCCAAAATGGTTGCTCCACATTTTTAGCCCTGAACCCTAAATGTAACCACAATTATGGGACAGAGGTAAAATAAGATATATTGTTACATTTACATATAAGTTTCAGATACTAAATATAGGAACTATTATGGGACAGTGGTAGTAAAATAATAATCTCTCCTAATAGATGTTACATTTACATATATAATTGTTTTTTTGGCAACTGTAATGAAAATAAAAACAAAAATACCCACAAATATATTGTAACAGTCTTTTTTTTTTTTTGTGTAGAGTCGATAAAACTATTCAAAGAAACCTTAATGGCAAATCTCATTTAATCTAACAAATCAACTTGTTTTATAGAATTCTCCATTTTATATTTGGGATATTGTTTAAATAAAAGAAAAAAAAAAAATTAAGCTAAGAAGGATTTTATTGACGTTCTTCACTGACTTCTGTCGGTTGTCATCAATAATTGATGCAATCGTTTGCATGACAAGGGAGATGAGAGAATCAAGAAAAAGGCTGAATGAAAGATAATGTCAGAGTGAAAGAAAAAAGGAACGCTCTTTTTTTATCTTTTTTTTATTGTTTACTATTTAAAGCCTTTATAAACAGGCATTTGCTTTGCTTGGGATTAATAGAGAACATTAGGGTTTATCTTTTTTTAGAAAAAGGAGAATAGATAGAAAAAAAAAGAAAGAAAATTTGATGAATGCAGATAAATTGTGAAAAGAGCAGCTCAATTGTCGTTTTTTCTTTTCTTTAAAAATGCAGCACTAACTTTTTACCTTATTGATGATAGTTTATACTCCCTAGTTCTCAGGTGAATAGAATATTTATTGTTATATTTACTTAGAAATTTCATATACTAAATGTAACAACAATTATGGGACAGTGATAATAAAAAGAATACTCTGTCCTATAATATGTTATATTTACATATAAATTTCATATACTAAATGTAGCAACAATTATGGGACAGAGGTAGTAAAAAAAATACTCTGTCCTATATGTTATATTTACATATAGATTTCATATACTAAATGTAGTAACAATTATGAGACAGAGGTAGTAAAAACATACTCAGTCCTATAATTTATGTTATATTTACATATAAATTTCATATACTAAATGTAGCAACAATTATGGGACAGAGGTAGTAAAAAAATACTCTGTCCTATATGTTATATTTACATATAGATTTCATATACTAAATGTAGTAACAATTATGGGACAGAGGTAGTAAAAACATACTCAGTCCTATAATATATGTTATATTTACATATAAATTTCATATACTAAATGTAGTAACAATTATGGGACAGAGGTAGTAAAAACATACTCTGTTCTATAATATATGTTATATTTACATATAAATTTCATATACTAAATGTAGCAACAATTATGGGAAAGAGGTAGTAAAAAAAAACTCTTATGTCCTATAATATATGTTATATTTACATATAGATTTCATATACTAAATGTAGCAACAATTATGGGACAGAGGTAAAAAATACTCTGTCCTATAATATATGTTATATTTACATATACATTTCATATGCTAAATGTGGCAACTATTATGTGACAGTATTAGTCATAATAGCTGCCACATTTGTATATTACTGCATTATCATCATGTGTCTATAGCCCAGATTCCCTTGACTCTCACTCAGCATCTGTCTCAATCAGCCATTGCTCTTGATAAATCATATAAACGGCACACGGTGTCTGCACAGAGGTATTGATGGCTGGCCAACACTGGTGTGTTCATGTGTAGGAGTCCATTAGAGAATGATACTTGTGAGTTTGTCCTTGATTCTCCAGCATGTCTTGCTCATCTTACCTGGATGGTTTGCTAGATGGGAGGTAAGTGGCTATACAGCTGCTGTTTTGTAGGGTAAATCTAATATTCAAGTATGTCCAAATTAGCTCCAATTTTAGACTTAATTTATATATAAAATTTAATAAAAAATGTTAAGATTGTTTCTTTTTACAATATTGCTATAAAGTTATAATTATATATAATAATAAAATTATGATACTAGCTGTACCGATGAAAATTCCAGAGAACATTTATAATTGCATGAATAACATTCAGAAATAAATTATTCTCAATTTTCTTTGTCAATTTTGTGTGAATTAATAACTTGTATCATCATCATCATCATCATCAAGTTATGCCAACAGCATGGATTCCCATGACTCTCTCTTGCCACCCATCCCTATCAGTCATTGCACCTGGCAAGTCCTTCTCACAACATCCACTATCCATACAGAGTTGATCAATGCAATTAAGCCAAAAACTGACCAATCTCTTACTTCACATTCTGCCTGTCACTTTTCCCCTCCCTATGTATATCTTGATTACCTCCTCATTATATATGTCAGTTTCTCAGTGAGGTAGAGAGAGATTGTAGAGTGTGAAATGTATGTTAAGTTTCATAAGCAGCCAGCCCATAGCTTCAACATCTTGGCTCTTAATAAATTTAAATTAGGTCAAACGTTCCCTTTCTTTGAAATCTTACAAAAGGATTTTAATGGTTTTTTAAAAAATTCTACGGTAGTAATCCAACATACAGTGTTATCAGAAGAGTGCTCAATATCTGTGATAGAGCATTAGTAGATAAATAAATAAATGTTTTAGTTTATATTTATTTGCATTGGAACAATTTTTCTACCATTAGTTTCTTGCTGTGTAGCAATCATCAGGCAATGAAAGTGTTTTGAAAATGATGCAAATCATACAAATATGGTCAAATGTGTGCGTTTGGTTAACTTGACCATATTTATATCATTTAATTTGACCATATTTATATCCTTTGCCTCATTTGCAAAACACTTTCGTTGCCTGATGACTGCTACACAGCAAGAAACTATTGAAGTAAGTCAGTTAGACAGTCAACAATTGGTTCGAGCAATGTGACTGGCCAAGCACAACTGCACCAGTGTCAAGACAACTGGTATTTATGGGAATTCAGAACAGTCCACCCATGCATTTGGGTGAGTCCATTCCCTGAGTCCTGATTGGCTGCTTGGTTTGTAGGGTCCTCTGAGGCTCCATAAATCCTGCCACTTTTCAGTGGTCTTTACGGCATCTCAGAATCGTATTCAGTTATGACTGTTTGCCGTCTTGTCTTGCCAATTCGACGGTAATTGGACTTAGTATGCTATAGAAACCAATGATAACAAAATTGTTCTAGTGCAAATAAATATAAACTAAAACATCTATCTATCTATATCTATATCTATATCTATATATATATATATATATATGTGTGTGTGTGTGCGTGTATGTGTATGTATAAAGTAAAGAATAAATAAAAATTAATTGTATGCACTTTTCGAATAATGAATGTAATTCCTTTCTCTGTAATCATAACATTTTAAATTATGCGTTTCAATTGCTATCTTTTGGCGTAATTGAAAATGCTGCTCTTAGGATGAAATCTTGTTATGTTGAATAAGACAAAAGCTTCATCAATTCAATAAATTGGACAAGACTTTTATTTGTTTATATACGTTTATTTATTGATTTCAATTTTAAGATAACATTGTTTTCCTTCAGCTAATTTCTCTTTTTGTCTTTTTTTTTTTTAATCCTAACTTTGAATAAAACATTTTCATTATTGCTATCTTGGTTTTATAATAGTTACATATAGAGCATTAAAAATGCTTACAAAAAAAAAAAAACATGTTGCCTTACATAAATAATAGTAATATTATGTAAGTGTAGAATTCAAAAGTTAACTGGTAATTTGAAGAAGAGTCATGGAAAATACCCAGTAAAATGATAGACAAGACTTAACCTTTGACTAACCTTTTAGCTTGAGGCATCATAGTAGATGGAAGCATAGAAAAATGGCTATTTCTCCACACATGATGGTTATCTTTGGGAATCTTGGGTGAATAAAGATGTGATATATCCGGGTTAAGGGATATATTCTGAAGTTGGTATTTGGTATATTATCGCAGTAGTAATTGGTACATCGAATAGCAATCCGTCTGCCGAGCAGTCGTGGTGTCGTCTAGTGAGTAAGTTTAGCTTGTAGGCTTAGGTATAGGACCAACACAGTGTCGACTATTTATACATGACACTGTACAATCAGATTATAGTGAGGGGGTACCAAGGTATTTACATATTCATTATATCAAGATGTCTAAAATACACTGTCTTGTGTTCATTTATAAGAACGAGAATGGACACAGGAATTAAGAAACCTCCAAATCAAACTGAGAAGTTCCAAAAAGAAGACCCAGGAGAATCAGCCCAGCATAGAAGATATAAGTATAAGAAGATAAGTATGAGGCTATGCGACATATACAGTTGATTAGATAATGAAAATACTCTTGATATACATTAACAGTGATTTTGAATATTAACATGTACAGACATACAAATATATTCTGTATTTGTTGGCCTGTTTTCAAATATATACAGTATAAGATTCACTTTTGAAGAAGAATCTAATAATAGCTTACCATTCCTAGATAGCCTACTTGTAAAATCCCACAACAACTAATTTACAAAGTCTACGGCAAACCTACCAACAAAAACAACTACATACACTTCTACTCCCAACACAACAACAAAATCAAAACGGGCCTTATAATAGACTTCTACCTATGAGCACTGTGCATATGCAGCCCACAGCACCTAGAAGAATAATACAAATACATTGAAAACTCCCTCACAACTTTAAAATACCCTAGACATTTCATTCTAAATGCCACACACACATATGTATGTGTGTGTGTATATATATATATATATATATATATATATATATTTGTGAATAAAAAGGCCTTAAATACCAGGGGTATTGTGATTATGGACCATTTCCACTCGTGATACCCCTGGTATTTAAGGCCTTTTTTATTCACAAATAAATTTGGTCTGTTTATAAAAATTAAGAATTGAGCTCTCATACGGTACCTGAACTTTACAACAAACTGCTGTTAGAGAATAGGACCAGCCTAGAATCACCCTTGTACCAAGAAACTTGGTACTCCAACAAAGAATATATATATATATATATGTACTTACCAGCATATTTTTCAGGATAGGCAATATATATATATATATATATATATATATATATATATATATATATATAAAATGTTGTTTTGGTTCCAACGGGAGAAAATTCAATATTTTTATAAAAAAAGGTCCGCAAAATGTATTTTGTTCTCAGAAAATTTAAAAAAAATTCTTTTTGTTTTACATTATATATATATATATATATATATATATATATATATATATATTTACCTATCCTGAAAAATATGCTGGTAAGTATGTAATACAGTTATGATCTTGCTAGTGGAATTAAAGATAATTAACAGTAATTAAAGATTAAATATTGGAAACAGCAGCATGTGAAAAAGCAGCTGTACAGCCACTTACCTCTTATCACACAAAGTATCCAAGTAAAATGAACAAAAGATGCTGGAGAAACTCATAAGTGACATTTTCCTGTGAAACCTGCACATGGATGCACCAATATAGGCTGACCAGCAAAAACCTATATCAATCAGCTTGGTGCAGATTCTGGATGCTGTGTGGAAGACCTGTCAGGGATGTGTGGTAAGTGAGAATCATGGGAATCTGTGCTGTCAGTACAACCTGATGATGAAAGATTAAATCAAATATGAGGGTCAGATGAAAAGTTCATCGGTTGACCAAGATACTCTCATAAAATGTGACCAAATGATGTTTATTTTTCAACATAGTCTTCCTTGCAGTCCACATACTTCTTCCATTGGTGTTGCAGTGCTTGGATCCCAGTAATAAAAAAAAAGTCATCAGCTGTAGATATGACCTCAAGATATGAAGTTTTTTTAGCCCTGTGTGTGACCTTTTCTTTACAGTGGAGATCCCTTGTGTTCCTTAGTGCTAGGTAGAATCCTTGGTTGTTCCTTAGTGTTAGGTAGAATCCTTGTGTTCCTTAGTGTTAGGCTGAATCCATGGTTGCTCCTGGGCCCATAACCTGTTATGATTTTTGTGACCATTTTTTGGCTGCAGGTGAGAGCACTTTACAGTGGAGATCCCTTGTGTTCCTTAGTGTTAGGCAGAATCCTTGGTTGTTCCTTAGTGTTAGGTAGAATCCTTGGTTGTTCCTTAGTGAAGAATCCTTGTATTAAGCAGAGTCCATGTTGAATATGAGCAAATGAATGGCTTTCAAGATCGGCAATTAAATAGTTAACTAACCACATATTTGAGCGTGTTGTTTGGCTGGCTTTAATCCATGCACCCACACAGTCTATAAGTTTAAGTGGTGGGCTACAGCACACCTTATATAACAAAATATTCCAACACTTGTTTACTAAGCAAGAATAAGATTTGAGGCCAAAGAGGACATTAAAAGAAATATGATGGTGTAGCTTCATACCATATCAGGAGTTTCAGAAGTTCTTCAACCAACGGAAAAATTGATAGAATATAAGTGCACTGAATGCCAAGGAGATTGATTTGAAGAAAATTGACATCTCATTTATTGTTCGATTCTGTCTTGGTAAATATAGCTTCAGCCTTCGATATCTTTTGAACACACCTTGTATGTATATGTGCAAATAGATTACCTAAATACTTTTTTAATCGGAAAGCCATGGTTAAGTTTAAATAATATCTAGACTATGAGGAGCAGTCTATGAAATCTACTTTTCCACAAGTGTAAATACTAACTTGATAATTCTAGACAACAGCTGTCTGATTTCATGAAAATAAATCTCTTCTGCTGTTGTAACAGTTATATAACAAAAATTCTGTCTCCGTAACTTAATGGTTGATATATGCCATAAAGATAGTCTTGGTTATCAAAATCATAATACTTTAATACTTACTGTAATAGAAGACATACTTTCATACATACATACATACATACATATAATATATATATATATATATATGAGAGTAAGTAAATAAACAATGTGTTTATTTGATATGGCTTTTAGCCGACAATCTTTGGAGGATATGTGCTTAAATGAAGTCATACCTAATTTTGAAAATTAATTAGTTAATAATTAATGAATTTTAGGCAGGCATATATGTTCAAATGTAAGGCTAAACAAATCGAGAAAATGTCAATCCCTGTACAAAATGTCAATCCCTGGTTGAAATGTACATTCAGGGTCTAAATGGATTGATCCAGCTATTAAGGGAATATTACACCACACCATCATTCGATTGATTGGGGGGGGGCCTCTCTGACCTCCCGTCTAGCCCAAGTAGAAATCTTAGGGAGTAAGAGCAATTGAAAAAAAAAATGTATGTTTTGATACTGATGTCACTGGGGAGGGGGTGTTGGTGTGGTGTAATATTCCCTTAATAGCTGGATCAATCCATTTAGACCCAATTAACCTGTCAGATGGAATTGGCACTATTTATTTCAGGTGACTTATCCCATAATTAATACTTCAAAGGAGAAAAAGTTGGAAGGAAAGCAAAATTAACAAAACAAAAAAAAACAGATGATATTCAGTGATGCTTTAAAGGGTAGAAGACTGAAGTAAAGAAAATTATAGTGAAAGAGGAGAAAAAAAAAAAAAAATATATTTATTATATATATATATATATATATACACACACATATATGGTCATGACACACAACTCCCAAGAACCCTCCCTTACATATATGAGCATTAAAAAAGAACCCACCTCAAAGAGGTTTTTTTTCACGGAACAGATGGACTTGCTACTATTAATACACTCCTCTACCCTGATTATAACAGCATGTTAAACCCTCAAAAATATTTCAATATAATGAAATGCTCCCTTTCAAAAAAACTCTCTAAAAACAATTTCTTCAAACAAGAAATGTTCTCCTGACGATGACCTAAGGTCGAAACTAGTTGAGATTAAATAACATATACAATATATTCCTGTTTGTCTTATCACTTTTTTTCATACTATATATATATATATATTATATATATATATATATATATATATATATAGCGGTCTTCATCAAGAGCAACATATGAAGGAAAGACGGAATAAATAAGCGTTAGATAGGAGGTACAAACGAACGCTGGTGTTCGATGCTGGAATTTAAAAAAAAATGCGTATTCTGTGTTAAAAATAAAATAAATTTTATTTTAAAAAATCAGAAGCATTATAATCCATATTAAAAACTCTTGCCAACACTACAAAGTCTTGAAACTTTACATCTTTCTTCAATTGGGCTGTGGACTTTTAACTTACTTTTTGTAGCTGGAATACATCATGAACATTTTTGATGCTTTTTATACAATTTTTATATATTTTTTACATCAAACTCTTCTGAGTTATTTTCGGTTATATATATATATATATAATATATATATTATATATATATATATATTTATTATTTATAAAATGGATAAAAGTAACCTACTTGAGTTTCATCGTCTGAATTGTCAGGGTTACATTCGCTGAATTAATCGAGTTTTCGATTAATATCAGTTGGTACCATGTATGACCGTTGAAACAGGTCTTATCTTTTAAAAGATAAGACCTGTTTCAGTGGTCATACATGGTACCAACTGACATTAATCGAAAACTCGATTAATTCAGTGGATGTAACCCTGACGATTCTGACGATGAAACTCAAGTAGGTTACTTTTATCCATTTTATAAATAAATTTTGCTTTACATTGTATTGAGCACTTTGTATTTGTTTTTTCTCGGTCTTAACCCCTGGATACTGTGCACTTCCAACGATCGTACTCGTACCCACCGGTAAGCCACTACTCATATATTAACGTATATATATATACACACACACAGATGCTGATAGGTATGCACAAAAATCTAAAAGGACGCAGTAAAATCGTATCCATGCGTCGCAGTGGGTTTTTTCAAACTAACTGTAAATACATTTCAATATTTTCTTTTACACAGGATAGGATACAAGGTAGGGGTTAGGTTCTTTTATGCTCCATTCATTCTTCATTTCTGTCTTGGTAAATACAGTTTTAAACTTGGTACTTTTTTGACACACCTTGTATTCTGAAAAAAATTAATGAATGGAATGTATTTTTTTTTTTTCAGAATACAAGGTGTGTCAAAAGTACAAAAATCTCGATATTTTTTTGACACACCTTGTATTCTGAAAAAATTAATGAATGGAATGTTATTTTTTTTTTTTTTGAATACAAGGTGTCAAAAAGTACGAAAAATCTCAATACTTTTTTGACACACCTTGTATAGATTTTTTTTCTCATATATAACCTGTATGTTTACTTTTAATAATTAAGTATGCATCAGTAGATTTTTTGTTTGTTGTTTTTAAATATTTCTTATATTAGGTCTTACATCTGTTACAATTGTTGATGTTTGGAATTTTGTTAGAAAAACTAATAAGACATTGGGATATCAAATAATAAATGCCACAATGTTTTAAATAATCTGTTTATGAGTAACAACAAAGAAAATGAGTGATCATTTGACAGGTGAATGGATGAGAAATGAGGAATTATTTATGCTTTAGATAAATTCCATGTATGAGTAACTAGCTGGTGTTGTTGGAAAGTTAAAAATAAATCTCTTCTCTATATTCTTATATACATAAATTTTGCTCTACTTAGCACTAATAAGCACTTGGGAAAGGTATGAATTCTACTCTCCCTCCAGCTATGGGTAAATAGTAGGGCAGATTGGGCTCTTTAACCTTGGTTAGGTAACCGGTCTAGGAGAAGGAAAACTCTGAATTCAAACCTGTTGAACTCTGCTTAAGAAATTGACCTTGTGTCACATCCTGCTCGTGCGAGGGGTTGGTAAATATATATATTCTTATATACAGGATGCTGATAGGTACGCGTCCTGCGTTCCCGACGCATGAAAAGGATGCGTCCCAGTGTTTTTCTTTTTTCTTCCCTCACCATTTCCGCCAAGTTGGGGAGTGGGGTAGCATAAATATAGAAAATAAAGGAAAATAACCAAGAGTTCACCCCACAAGGAAGCAGCTATACGGTCACTTGCCCCCCATCTCACAAACTATCCGAGTGAGACGGTATAGAAAGGGAGGGGGAAATATATGGGGCGAAATAGACCTTTGAATCAACAAGCTCCCGCCGAGGGGGAACCAAAAACAAGCGAGTTCTCCGTCTTCTTACAAGCCAGACCCTCTGTTGGTCAACACATTCTTCATCTAGCAGCTGGAAATTCCGTCGTCGTAGTCGAAATAATCTTTAGCAGTTCAAAATCACATTTCCTATTTAGTTTTGTTTCTGTTCGACTAAAATCCATTTCTTTACTGAAAAGCACTTCGTCGTCGACTGCTGCCGCTGACTGCTGACTGCCCAGTGCTCGACTCACTTGTTATTTTATGGGCATAAAAGCCAAACCTCCGGGCACATCAGTCAAACCTCACGTCCGTCCAGTTCCTACATTGCATCTGTTTTTGCATGCGGGAGGACGCGAGTTCGATCCTGGCAGGCAAGACAATGTCTTGCTCTTTTTCCTTTTTCGTTCTCCGTCACAGACGGACAAGGCATGCAGGACACTGCTGGAGAAGCAAGGATGAGCTCATAAGTGACGTTCTCCTGTGGAAGCCAACACATGGACATGCTAATGTGGGGCGCCCATCTAGGATCTACATTGACCAGCTATGCGAAGATGCTGGTTGCTCCGCAGAGGACCTCCAGGTGCAATGAATGATAGGGAAGGTTGGCGAGAGATTGTCATGGATATCCGTACTGCATGTGCAACAAGATGATGAGGATGATGATGATAAGTCATTAACTTATTTTTTTGTGTTGTTGTTTTTCTTACAAATTATTACCACTTCATTCAGAATCATTCCTATTTTTTCTACTCTTGCAGCTGCTTTTGTAATTACAACAATACATAATCTACTCTATCTACCCTATCTATTGTTTACAGTCAAGACAGGCTGAAAGCACCATTTTCCCACTAGATCACTGAAGTTAAGCAGTGATGAGCCTGTTCAATTTTTACTTGGGTGACCCAGAGATGCTGATAGGTATGCGTCTTGCGTCCCTAACACACAAAAATCTGAAAGGATGCAGTAAAATCATATCCATGAGTCCAGTGTTTTTCTTTTTTCTTCCCTCACCATTTCAAGCTAACTATAAATACATTTCAATAGTTTCTTAGAAATGAATTACACAGGATAAGTTACAAGGTATGAGTTAGATGGCTTTAGTTGTTTCCCCAGATCATAAATAAAAACCCTACAATTTATTAAGAAACTTTAGTTGAGACCCATTAATTTTCCCGAGAACTCATTCAAAGCAAATCTGTGCATCCCAGGATGCAGTAAATCAAAAAGCTATCAGCATCACTCTATATATATATTTAATAAATTTTTTTCTATATATTTTGTTTGGTTTGATTTGTTGGATTTTACGGCATGTCAACCCTTGTTGGGTTATTTTATGCTGAAGACATTTTGTTTTATTCATGCTTGATGGGTATTCAAAAAATTTTTTCTAACACATTTTTTTCTGTTTAACCCATAGATGGGACCCTAACAGGTACTACTACTCCGAGTCAGAGTGGACCTGGGAATAATAGTGATGAAGGGGTACTCCAAACTCCCCTAACCTCCAAATGCAGTTTAATGTTATACCCAGGGCACTAAGACCCTTTCTAGCACATATATGATAAAAAGTGTTGGGGTTTGCCATAAGGGCAATAGGGTTGGGAAAATCTTATAGGTGCTAGGGTTTGACGTGACCCCATTTGACTTGCTTTAGTATAAAGTGAAGCATTGTCAGTCTTAACCAGTGTAGTCTGTTACTTTCACAACCTCGGCAAACACATCTGGACCTTCTGAATTCTGCCTCATGTTACTAAAATATTGCAAAACTTTTGACTCGCCTTAGTATAAAGTGAAGTATTGTCGGACTTAACCATGTTCTATTTTAATACTTTAAGCACTTAGTTGTCATTCTGAGAGTGTATCAATATTGAAGTTGTTATATTAATGAGATTATACAGAAATACAATTTTCTTTTTCTGTATTTTCTATCAGTTACTTTAATCTTTTAAAAGCCAATAAAAAAAAGAACACTTTATGACTTTGGTGATAATGTCATCTTAACTTGAAATGTCTCTATGGAATTGTTTTTTTTTAATTTTTTTTTTTTCTTTTTTTCTTCTTTTTAAAATTTTTCTTCTTTTCTTTTTTCCCCTTTTTTTCTCTTTTTTCTTTCTTTTCCTTTTTTGTGACATTATTATTATTATTGTTCACTCCTTTTTAGTTTTTCACATCAGTCTTAGCTGATGGCCTTTCACTGGAGTCTGAGTGGAAACAAGTCTCCTTAGGTCTCCAGGATTCTGGCAGATTGCAGCAGTGCAGTATTCTGGATGGTCTCGATTCTCCCTCTGATTTCCAGATTTTCCAAAATTTTTTCCACTCTTTTTGGGACGTTCCAAGTGCACCAACTACAATTGGTATCACTTTGACTTTCATATTCCATAACTTTTTCAGTTCTCTGGCAAGGTTCAGGTATTTGTCCATTTTTTCATTTTTCTTCAGTTTCACCCTGTGATCTGCTGGAACTGCAAAATCCACCAGTTGACAAGTTCTTTCTTTTTTGTTAATCAGCACTAGGTCTAATCTTGCTGGAATAAGGTGATCCGTTTTTATCTCAAAGTCCTAGAGAATCTTATGCGTTTCATTCTCAAGAACAGATTCTGGTTTATGCATATACAATTTTGTTGTATGGCCAAAATTTAATTTTTTGCATAATTCCCAGTGGATCACCTTTCCAACCAGTCGTGCCTAGTTTTGTACTCCCGTTGTGCTAGTTTGCTACATTCGCATAATACATGGTTTACAGTCTCATCTCTGTCACCACATATTCTACATTTACTATTTTGTTGAGTCTTATCAATTTTTGCTTTGATATAGTTTGTCCTTATGGAATTATTCTGTGCAGCAATTATTAGTGATTCAGTTTCTCTATTATTATTATTATTATTATTATATATTATATCATTATTATTTTTACATTTAAAAAGAAAAAGAATTTGCATTGAATAAAGGATAAAAGCATAAAAAGAGTCTGGACGAAAATGAAAGCTGATTTGAATATACA
This sequence comes from Doryteuthis pealeii, assembly GCA_023376005.1. Classification (NCBI taxonomy): domain Eukaryota; kingdom Metazoa; phylum Mollusca; class Cephalopoda; order Myopsida; family Loliginidae; genus Doryteuthis; species Doryteuthis pealeii. Next base: position 103,043,034 of record CM042137.1, on the reverse strand, counting down.
GAGTGTTTCAAAATATTTAATATCATTTGAGATATTATATACTTACCAACCCCTCCACACGAGCAGGATGTGACACAAGGTCAATTTATTAAGCGAAGTTTAACAAGTTTGAATTCAGAATTTTCCTTCTCCTAAACCAGTTGCCTAACAAAGGTTAAATAGCCCAACCTGCCCTACTATTTACCCATAGCTGGGAGGAGAGTAGAATTCATACCATTCCCAAGGGTATTAGCGCTAATTGAAAATGCAATTTCCACGTCCAGGATTTGAACTCTGGGCGACGAGTCCATTTCCTATGACTTTAACTATTACACCATGCACTTATCATTTAAGATGTACAAGGTATTGCAGAAAAATTGATATCATTTTGTAATCTAATAACTTGACCAATTCTCATTCAAACGATCTCAAATTTGAACAGCACATGTAGAAACAACTCAAAATTCTATGTTTCATGTTTTTTTCTTCTCAAGTATAAAAAAATCTGAATAGAAAAGGCAGGATCAAGTTATTAGATTACAAAATTATATCAATTTTTTTTAAAAAACACCCTGTACATCTCAAAACAATTTTTCAAGTAATAATGATGAAATAGCTACAATTTCAAGAATATATTTTTGTTTTGTTTTAGAACACTATGTATCCTGATAATCAACTGAATATATATTTATCATGATACAAAATTTAAATAAATGTCTAAGGAAAGTGTTTCTGAAGTTTTAACAGTATGTGTAGAAACAATTCATCATTCTATGTTTCATGTTTTAACACCTTTTCTTTTTTCAGTGAATGACATTTCTATACTTGAAAAGAAAAGGTATTTAATCATTGCAACACTCCACTTTGGTCCTTACTTAGGTTAGATGGGCGGTCAGAAAGGCCTGATCTAATCAATTGGCTGGTCATGTCAAGCTCTAGCACCTATATGATTGTCCTGATTGTACTCTTGAAATTCCTCATGGCAAACTCTCACCCATTTTTATCATATATATATATATACACATATATATTTACCAACCCCTCCGCACGAGCAGGATGTGACACAAGGTCAATTTCTTAAGCGGAGTTCAACAGGTTTGAATTCAGAGTTTTCCTTCTCCTAGACCGGTTGCCTAACCAAGGCTAAAGAGCCCAGTCTGCCCTACTATTTACCCATAGCTGGTGGGAGAGTAGGATTCATACCTTTCCCAAGGGTATTAGCGCTAAGTGAAATGTAATTACCACATCCAGGATTTGAACTCGGGGCGACGAGTCCATTTCCCATGACTTTAACCATTACACCATGCGTTTCCATTTTTATCATATAGGTGCTAGAAAGTGGTGGCTGAGGATCAATCACCAGTATTTATTAATACACATGAAATTAATTAAAATTATTTCAACCAGTTTATTAATACATGTGCAGTTAATGAAAATTATTTCTTTAAAAAATCATATATATATATATAAAAAAACAAGATTTGGCATTAAATAACCCACAAGAGTTAACATGTCATTAATCCAAATAACCAACCAACGAAAATCACAAGACATGTGGGTATTATGTTAGTCCTATCGACTCTGAACTGTTTAGATCGATTATAAGAAGCTGAAAGTTTAGACAGATGCTGTGTGGCTAGAGAGTTTAGATTATTAAATTTTCTGAGAGAGAGAAATCTTATTATAATGGAGATTGTGTGTTTGTCTGTCTGGAACCAAAACTATGTTACTACTTAAGTCACAAGTCCCTTAGTTAATTACGTCACATTCTCCATGATTTTATTTTTATTCAAACCTAAATTATTAATAAAATAGTTTTACATTATTAATACTGTTAACCATATCTACATACTAATAACTTGCAATACTATTTATATATACAACAAAATAGAGGTTTACAGTGTAAATGAGAAGGCTAATTTGCATATTGATATAAAAATTTGATTTTAATAAATATGTACTTAGTATTATTGATTTCTAATTGTTTGGTTTTATCTTAATGAATATGAGCAAACATTTCAGGGATAAATCTTAAAAGAAATTCATTAACAAGAAGAAATGACTGTAATTTTATTATTTATTTCCTAATTAAAGTAAATAGTTAAATTAGGAAAATTGATCAATGAAAGATGGGAGTGATGGAAGAGTAAGTTTCAGTTGTTTTATTTTTCGATTATACCACCCCTGTTTCAAATCATTTTATCTGTATTCTTATTTAGTTTCATTAGCCTTTCTAATTTAATATATTTCATTACATTAAAACTTAAATACTTACACCTGGAAGGTGCATATATTTGCTTGTAAAAATAATTATTCTTTCTTCTTTTTCTCAAGGGAACATATTGCATAGTGTATATACATATTTACCAACCACGTGAGTAGGCTGCGATACAAGGTCAATTTCTTAAGTTGAATTTAACAGGTTTGAATTCAGAGTTCTCCTTTTTTTAGGCTGGTTGCCTAACCAAGGTTAAAGAGCCCAGTCTACTCTACTATTCACCCATAACTGTAGGGAGAATAGTTGGATGCATACCTTTCCCAAGAGTATTAGCACTATGTGAAATGCAAACCGCCTCATCCAGAATTTGAACTCGGGTTGCTGAGTCCATTCCTTCTGGCGGTAACACCACACGCCTCCACATATTGCATAGTGTATGTCTTTCTCTGGATGTTGATTATGAATAGTTGTCTTGGCCAATAGTTTTTTTTTGATTACAGCATATGAATTTTTTTTTTTTTTAATGAAAGGAAATTAATCATTTTTTGGTTTGGCTTGATTATATCTTGATTGATCCTAGATGCAAGTTGATGGCCAGGAAAGCAGTGTCCGCTAAGGTTGGAGTTTAGTATAATATAGAAAAAGGAAAATGACCAGTCATTAACTTTCTTTTTTTTTTTTTTTTCCTTAATTATTAAATACTTCATTAAATCATTCCTATTTTTTTCTATTCTTGCAGCTGCTGCTTTGTAATTACAACAATACATAATCTACTCTATCTACCCTATCTATTGCTTACAGTCAAGACAGGCTGAAAGCACCATTTTCCCCACTAGATCACTGAAGTTAAGCAGTGATGAGCCTGTTCAATTTTTACTTGGGTGACCCAGAGATGCTGATAGGTATGCGTCCTGCATCCCCAACACACAAAAATCTAAAAGGATGCAGTAAAATCATATCCATGAGTCCCAGTGTTTTTCTTTTTTCTTCCCTCACCATTTCTAGCTAACTGTGAATACATTTCAATAGTTTCTTAGAAATTAATTACACGTGATAAGTTACAAGGTATGAGTTAGATGGCTTTAGTTGTTTCCCCAGATCATAAATAAAAGCCCTACAATTCATTAAGAAACTTTAGTTGAGACCCATTAATTTTCCCGAGGACTAATTAAAAAATCTGTAAATACATTTCAATAGTTTCTTAGAAATGAATTACTGTATCTCTGTATATATATATATATATATATATATATATATATATATATATATATATCACATGATTGAAGTAGTTTAAGCAGTGAAAAATATCCACTGTGATTGTAGTATCATGGTAGTTGGTGCGCTGGCACATTGTGCATTGCTCCATTCTGTGTTTGAACTGGGCCATAATTCTGCAGAAGCAACCAAAAAAACATTTGTGTGAAAGATGAAGGCACAGTTTATCATAGTACAATAACCAGAGGGTTTAAGAAATTTTTACGTGGGTTCCAAGAACATCAATGATCAAGCAAGGTCATGTAGGCCTAAAACCATGGATTCCGAGGCAGATAGCCATAGAGGCAAATTCGGAGAGTATCAGGCAAGCTTGGCATCTCACAGTCCACTGATGTTCATCACCTTCATGACCCAAGGGAATCCCTATGCCGTAGTTTCTCGCATGCTGGATTGTGATATTATAGTAACCAAGTTTGAACTCCAGTCATGTGATTACATTCACTTTTGGACTAATACCCTTGGGAAAGGTATGGACCCTCTCATCCATTCAGGTATAGGCTAAATAAATATGGAGGTGCATGGTCTAAGGTTAGAGTCGTAGGAAATGAACTTGTCGACCCTCGAGATCAATTCCTGATGACTGTTTGCATCTTCACCATGGCGCTAAATACCTCTTGGACAAGGTATGCATCCAATCTCTCCCTCCAACTATGAATAAATAGCAGGGCAGACTGGTTCCTTTAACC
>CM042137.1:102990802-103038776 GCA_023376005.1 Doryteuthis pealeii | reverse complement strand
GCAAAGTAGATAGGAACATACCAAGGGTATGCGTGGCCTGTCTTGAACTGATTTTGGAAAGCAGCACCCCAACAAAAAAGCATTTGAATGGCCACTTATCTCCTATCATACAGACCATTCATGTAAAATGAACAAGATATGCTGGACTGCTAGAGAAGCAAGGATGAACTCATAAGTGACGTTCTCCTGTGGATACATATACAAGGACCTACTATGGCGGAGTGTAGGGTAATGGTTAGTTGGAGGAAATGGACTCAATATCGGGTTTATGTGGCATAGGCAAATTGTGCAAATAGTCCATAATATCAAACCAATGGCTTTAACAGATTGAATTCATATACTATCAATAAGGACAATGGCGTCCCATCGTGGTGTAATGGTTAACAAGTTAGTCTTACTAGCTCCAATGGTGAAGTTCCAATTTTGGATCTCTGGGGAGTGTGGAGTACCCCTTCATCACCGTTACTCCCAGGTCCACTCTGACTGGGAGTGGTAGAAGCTGATAGGGTCTCATCAAAATAAATAGATAAAAAATGAGTTTAAGAAATTGAATACTTAACAAGCCATGTCCACGCTACCTTAACTAAAATATAAGTCGAGGAGTCCAATTCCCACGACCCTAACCATTACACCATATGCCTCATAACATCTATACATATATAAAGGGCAGTTGGTGGGTATTTATATATGTGTGTATGTCCGGCTGAAGCTATGAAAATAAAACAATTAACAACAAAGTAAATATATATAAACACTCACTATCACCAGATCTTGCTTTGTGAGCAAAAATAATATTTAATGGATATTCGCGAAGATAATTAAAAATTTAATTGTGTTAAAAAAAAAGTTGAGTTCTCAACAAGAATGAATCAAACAAAATGTCTTTGGCATGAAATAACCCAATAACGGTAGAGATGCCATAAAATTCAACCAACCAACCAACCAACCAACCTCACTAGATCCATTATTACTGAATAGATAGTTTCATCTTTGCTGAATGCCCCATTCTTGCAACCTTGTGTCACATCTTACCCGTGGTGAACGGTTGGCTACATAGACATATAGGCATTCAGAGATGCTGATAGGTATGCGTCCTGTGTCCCTGATGCACAAAATTCTAAAAAGATGCAGTAAAATCATATCCATGTGTCCCACTGTTTTTCTTTTTTCTTCCCTGACCATTTCAAGCTAACTGTAAATACATTTCAATAGTTTCTTAGAAATGAATTACACAAGAGGGGATACAAGGAGTTAGGCGGCTTTTGTTGTTTCCCCAGATCATAAATAAAAACCCTACAATCTATTAAAAATCTTTAGTTCGGACCCATTCATTTTCCTGGCGTCTCATTCAAAGCAAATATGTGCATCCCAGGATGCACTAAATCAAAAAGCTATCATAAAAAAAACCCTACAAGCAATTAAAAACTTTACACACAGACATATATAATATATATATATATACATATACAAGGTGTGTCATAAAAGTATTAAGATTGAAGCTGTATTTGCCATGATAGAAATGAACAATGAATGGAACATTAATTTTTTAAGAATACAAGGTGTGTAATAAAAGTGCCGAGTTTAAAGCTGTATTACTAAGATAGGAAGAAACAATGAATGGAACGTTAATTTTTTCAGAATACAAGGTGTGTCAAAAAGTACAAAATTTTTTTTGACACACCTTGTATGTGTATATATATATTTATATATATATATATATATATATTTTTTTTTTGACACACCTTGTATTATATATATATATTATATTTGATTGTATGTATATATATATATATATATTGACACACCTTGTATGTATATATATATATATAATTGACACCACCTTATATGTATATATATATATATATATATTGACCACACCTTGTATGATTATATATAAAATTATTGACACACCTTGTATGTATATATATATATATATATATTGACACACCTTGTATGTATATATATATATATATATTGACACACCTTGTATGGTATATATATATATATATTGACACATCTTGTATGTATATATATATTTTTTTTTTGACACACCTTGTATATATATATATATATATATATATATATATATATATATATATATTACACTGTCTACGTTAGGTATTCAACTATAATATTAACTAATATTTTTGCATCTGGCTGTCCTATAAGTGGATAATAGATAAAGCAAGCAAGCGAGTGTTAAATAGAAATGTTGTTACCATGACTACATAAAAGCTGTCTATATATATTTTGTTGATAACTCTGACTTTATAAGATTTCATAGATGACTGTATTTGTTGGTGACTTCTGTTTGTTTTGATGTAACTAAAGAAATGTTTTCTATAGCTACTTAATTAAAAAGAAAGAAAGAAAAAAATGCTAATATGGAACAAATAATTCAACAATTACAATTCAAGATTATTTGGTTAATAATACAAGCAAATATATTATAAGTGGTGCTGGTAGCAGACTGGTTACCATTGAAGGAAATGAACATAGAGTTTGAACTTAGCTCCTATCTGATGGTGAGGTTCCAGTTCTAGAGGTCTGGGGAATGTGGAGCATCCCTTCATCACCATTGCTCCCAGGTCCACTCTGACCCAAAGTGGTAGTACTTGTTAGGGTCCTATCTATGGGTTAAATAGAAAAAAATTGAGCAACCCCTTTTTATCATATGAGTGCTAGAAGGCGGTGGCTGCGGGTCTACATGTCCTGGGAATGACGTTAAACTCTATCTGATGGTGAAGTTCCAGTTTTGGAGGTTTGGGGAATGTGGAGCACCCCTTCATCACCATTGCTCCCTGGTCTACTCTGACCTGGAGTGGTAGTACCTGTTAGGGTTAAATAGAAAATGTATTTATAAAAAAATTGTATTATCCATTAAGAATTGATTTTTTACAAAATTTTGTCGGCATTAAATAACCCACCGAGGTTGATATGCCGTAAAACAAACTAAACCAAACCAAAGATAAAGATAATTAGCTTGGTGAGTCAAGTTTGTATATTTGATAAAGCTATTTGCATTTCCCTTGGGGATTACATCTCTTCTCCCTACCCCCCCCCCTTAGCAATAAGTAAATAGTGGACCAGAATGGGCTCTCTTGCCTTAAAGCAACCATTTTAAGAGAAGGTAATCCCCACCCCCCCATCAACAGTGTGGCAGGTTAATTTGCTGAGGTTGATTGTCTTATGTATCCCTGTAATATTAAGAGCTCTGCTGGTGGTGGTGGTGGGGTGTCCTCATTGACAATAATCCGGGAATTGGGGGCAGCGCTCTCTGAGTGGACAAAGCAACTGTCAACAAATTAATACCTCAGCTTTGAAAGTGATCAATAGCTGATAGTGACAGACTTAGTCAACCATGATGGCACGGATCAAACATTCTAATTAGTTTAGTATTGCAATGATAGTCAGGATTTTCTAACGCAGAGATGCTGATAGGTACGCGTCCTGCGTTGCTGCTGTTACAAAAATCTAAAAGGACGCAGTAAAATCATATCCATGCATCCCAGTGTTTTTCTTTTTTCTTCCCTCACCATTTCAAGCTAACTGTAAATACATTTCAATAGTTTATTTGAAATGAATTACACAGGATAGGTTACAATGTAGGGGTTTGACAGCTTTAGTCATAAAAAAAACCTACAATCTATTAAGAAACTTTAATTGGGACCCATAAATTTTCCTGGGGACTCATTCAAAGCAAACATGCGCATCCTAGAATGCACTAAATCAAAAAGCTATTAGCATCACTGCTAATGTCTATCGAGCTACAGAAAGATTTTTTAAAAAAATGACTGGTTGTTCAATTTGGGGAAATTGCTAAATGAAATTCTGAGTGTGCTTGACACAACATACACACACAATATCTTTGGAGGTACATGGTGTAACGGTTAGTCGTAGGAAATGGTCTCGTTGACCTGAGTTCAAATCCTGAATGAGGCTGTTTACATTTCACATAGCACTAGTACTCTTGGGAAAGGTATGCATCCAACTACTCTCCCTCCAGCTATGAGTAAATAGTAAGTCAGTCTGTGCTCTTTAACCTCGGCTAGGTAACCAGTCTAGAAGAAGGAAAACTCTGAATTCAAACCTGTTAAACTCTGCTCAAGAAATTGACCTTGTGTCAATTCTGCTTGTGCAGAGAGGTTGGTAAATATATATATATATACATATAGAGAGAGAGAGAGAGTAAAGAAATAACAAAAGACTTAGACTTGGTTTTGTTTAAATAAAACTCTTGTGTCGTAAGGAAGATTTCTTCTCTGGACTTTTGGATTATATATATATATTATATATATATAATATTATACACACACACACACACACACACACACACATACACTCTGATAGGTAATGCCTCCTGCGTCCTGACACACAAACATCTAAAAGCACGCAGTAAAATCATATCCATGCACCCCAGTGTTTTTCTTTTTTCTTCCCTCAACATTTCAAGCTAACTGTAAATACATTTCAATAGTTGCTTAGAAATGAATTACACAGGATAGGTTATAAGGTAGCAGTTAGACGGCTTTAGTTGTTTCCTCAGATAATAAATAAAAACCCTACAATTTATTAAGAAACTTTAGGTGGGACCCATAAATTTTTACCAGGGACTCATTCAAAGCAAATATATGCATCCCAGGATGCACTAAATCAAAAAGCATCACAGTATATATATATATATATATATATATATATATATATATACACACACACACACACACACACACATCTTTCCTATGTAAAAGCTTCAAACTACTCTGGGGATTAAGACTTTTCATCTAGAGTATTTTTAAAAAAAATTAAAATATATATAGTGTACCATTGATAAGATAAAATAATGACAAGATGATTTGGTTCTCGTGTTATCCACTAATAATTAAAATGTGAAAGAATCAGATAAACAATTATTTATCTTTTTTTCTGTTCTGTCATTGTAGCCATCTTTTAATTTCTGTTCATACACAGTAACTGTTAAAGATTTTTCAATAGCCTGATTGCTTAGAGGACAGAAATTTTAATACACATTTAATTTCTTTCTTCCTCTTTCATTTTTCTTCCTCTTTCATTTTTCCCCTTTCTTTTTTCCCCTTTCTTTTTCCTTTTCTCTTTCTCTTTCTTTCTTTTTCTCTTTCTTTCTTTCTTTTTCTCTCTTTCATTCTTTCTTTGTTTCTTTTGTTGTCTCTTTCATTCTTTCTTCCTCTCCTTCTTTCTCTCTTTTGTTCTTTCTTCCTCTCCTTCTTTCGTTCTTTCTTCCTCTCCTTCTTTCTCTCTTTTGTTCTTTCCTCTCTTTCTTTCTCTCCTTCTTTCTCTCTTTCTTTCTCTCCTCTTTCTTTTCTCCTCTTTCTTTCTTCTTTCTCCTTCCTTCTTTCTTCTCTTTCTTCCTCTCCTTCTTTCTTCTTTCGTTCTTTCTTTTGTCGTTTCTCTTTTGTTCTTCTTGTTTTTTTGTTCCTCACTTTCTTCATTTTTCCTTGCTTTTTTTTAAAAATTTCTGGTGTTGTGCTGTACTAGAGGGAAATCATTTTTTAGTCAACATATTTATATCGACAAAAACCACATGTTTTGAATCATAGAATGTAAGTATTGTCAAAATGTTTTTTTTTTATTATGTAGTACTTATAGCCATAAGTAAAAAAAAATATATAGATGTTGTTTGCTTTTTAGTTTTTTAATAATTTTAAAGTTTGCATTATAATGTTTGCCATTTGTGCGTTATGATGACATCCTGTATGAGTCAAACAATGTTCTTCCTTGCAATAAACATATATATATATAATTTCTTAAAATGAAATGTTGTCAACATTTATTTTCTCTGCTTTGCACAGTGAAGATTTGGTTTAGTTTCATGGCATATCAATCTTTGTGGGTTATTCAATGCTAAAGCCATCCTTGTAGAAGGAAAATAGTGGTACTATTTAACCCATAGCTGGAGGTATGAGTATGTTCATACCTATCCCAAGAGTATTAGTCCAGAGATGCTGATAGGTATGCATCCTGCATCCCTGACACACAAAAATCTAAAAGGACGCAGTAAAATCATATCCATGCGTTCCAGTGTTTCTCTTTTTTTCTTCCCCCACCATTTCAAGGTAACTGTAAATACAACTCAATAGTTTCTTAGAAATGAATTACACAGGATAGGTTACAAAGTAGGAGTTAAACGGCTTTAGTTGGGACCCATAAATTTTTCCAGGGACTCGTTCAAAGTAAATATGTGTGTCCCAAGATGCACTAAATCAAAAAGCTATCAGCATCACTGCTTTCCCAAAGGTATTAGTTTGAAAGTGATTTGGTTCGGTTTCTTTGTTTAATGGCATATCAACTTTCATCGGTTATTCAATGCCAAGGCCATTATAATAATATTAGTAAATGCTCTATATTTTTAACATATTGAGCACTTTTGGATTATTTACTGATGCCATTGCGATGGAAAAGTTAAAGCGGCAATTGGATACTATATATATGAGTAAAGAAAAGAAATGTAAATGGATAAAATGAATTTAATCGATATCACATTAATCGATATCACTTGCACATGTGCTTTGGTCAGTTTATGTGTGTGAAAATATTTCGCACACATAGAAGAATTGACCTTCATCAGAGTGAACATTTATTTTGAAATAAATAAATGTTCACTCTGATGAAGGTCGATTCTTCTATGTGTGCGAAATATTTTCACACACATAAACTGACCGAAACACATGTGTAAGTGATATCGATTAATGTGATATCGATTAAATTCATTTTATCCATTTACATTTCTTTTCTTTATTCATTTTTCCTCATATTGTCGGATTCAATTCCTTTTCCATTTTCATATATATATATATATAAACTTTTTTGATACTAAAAAAAAAATGTTTGAAGTAACATGAACCAAAAACAATGCCCCTGTGTTAGTTTTCTTAATGCTTTCATTGTGAGCTAATAACAATATATATATATATCTATTCCAACAAAATTTGTCCCAGTATTATGTAATTGACAGTTTTAGAGTGCAAATTCATTAATCATTGTACCCTGCTGTTTGTAATAATGATCTGGCATTAAGTGCTTATGAGCCAACAACCCGGCTGTGTTCTAAGCATTGCATATAACTTTCTACTTATTTATAATTATTGCCTATTATCATAATATCTCAGTGATAGATATATAAGGTTATTTACTTTTTGGTGTAGATGTGTGAAATGTCTGGCGAGACAGGGGGAAACTCTTTGTAATTTGACAGGCAAATAGATCGAACAGCTAGTTGCATATAACTTTTGATTATTCATAATTATTGCTTATTATCATAATATCTCGGTGATAGAAAAATAAGGTTATTTACTTTTTGGTGGAGATGTGTGAAATGTCTGGCGAGACAGGGGAAACTGTGTAATTTGACAGGCAAATAGATCGATCAGTCTGTTCCAATTCTCTAAACTTTTGATTAGTACTTTGGATACTTTAGGAGGCTTGGTTAGCGTAATGGTTATTGTTGTAGGAAATGGAATGGGCAACCAGAGTTCAAATCTTGGATGAGGTTGTTTGTGTTTCAGTTTGTGCTAATCCTCTTGGGAAATGCATAAATCTGACTGTTCTCCCTCCCCCCAGCTATGGGTAAATATTTAAGTAGACTGTTTTTTTTATTTTTTCAAAATTTTTTTTTTTAGCCTTGGTTAGGCAACTAGGTGAGAAGGACAACTCTATTGTACTCTGATTAAGAATTGACCTTGTGTCAGATCATGCCTGTGGTGGACAGGTTAGGTAAATACATACTTTGAAATCATAGGAAATAGGCTTGATGAACCAAGTTAAAATTGCAGATGAGATTGTTTTGTTCTCTGAGAAAGGCATGAACCCATCTCTTCTCTCTTCAACTATGTATAAAAAGTAAAGCTCTTTAGTGTAAACCAGTCTAGGAGAAGGAAAAACCCTGAATTTGAAACCAGTGGGTGTGGGGCTAGCAAGTCCACCCGTGGAAAAACTACTAACTGTGGAAACTACAATACCATCACTGATATGGTGTAGATGCGACTCTATGCTCCATAAGGAGCAGACAGGATCAGAATTGTATGTAAAGAACTTTTTTTTTTTTTTCTTTCTATTATTTAGATTTTTCGGATTGCTGTTCTCATTTATTTGGTTATTGGCCACATTTAGAGACTATTGTCCTCATCTTTATTGTTATATACACAATGTTTTGTTCAATGTGCTCTTTGGCCTTTTTCAGGTGTTTCTTTTTTAACTTGGGAACCTTCTTGTCAAACCTTTTTTCTTCTTTTTCTTTTTTTTCTTTTTCTTTTTTTCTTTTTCTTTTTTTTTCTTTTTTCTTTTTTCTTTTCTTTTCTTTTCTTTTTTCTTCTTTTCTTTTTTTTTCTTTTTTCTTTCTTTTTTCTTTCTTCTTTCTTCTTTCTTTTTCTTTCTTTTTTTCTTTTTCTTTCTTTTTTCTTTTTCTTTTTTTCTTTTCTTTTTTTCTTTTCTTTTTTTCTTTTTCTTTTTCTTTTGGGTATATTCACAAAGTTCCATCCGGCCTCCTGCCTCAAAATCCACTAGCCGGTGGCTGCTGAAAAAAAAAAACACCAGCTACGATTGAAGTCCGTAGCCAAAGCGGTGTCACTTGAAAAAAAAACTGGGGTTGGGGTTTAGGGTTAGTTTAATGGGAAAATAAATAAATAATTTGGGCTCTGTTTTTCTGGGTCACCCTGTATACAGGGTGACCCAGAAAAAACAGAACCCACAAATTTTGTAATAAAACTTAATTTTAACTAGGGGGGGTTAGGGGTTGGTGTTGAGTTTGGGGTTGGGTTTTCAGGAAAAACGCCCTACACTGTTTTGGCTATGGACTTCAATCGTAGCTGTTGTTTTTTTTTCAGCAGCCACCGACTAGTGGTTTTTGAGGCAGGAGGCTGGGACGGAACTCTGCGAATATTACCTTCTTTTTTCTTTTCTTTTTCTTTTTTCTTTTCTTTTTCTTTTTTTTCTTTTCATCTTTTCCTTTTAAAAAAAAATCCTTTTCTTTTACCAGGTTTAATTTCATTTTAGCATTTTGAATGTCTTTGCCTGCCTCTTCTTCATACATTTCTGTAAGGGTGTCTGTGTATTAAAACTGCCTGTAAAAAAAAAAAAAAAAATGAATTAATAGATCCACTACAGTTTAATTATTATAAACCTCAATATGGCATTATTCAAAAAATAACCAAACAGAATTTTCCTTTCTTATGTCTGTATAATAAGTAATTCTCTTCTTTGTAACACTGGATAATTACTTACTTCAGGAAGTACAAATTTTCCATTGTCATATCAATAGAGATACTAAAGTAATGACAATTGTTGGTCCCAATTTATATGATGAGAAGAGAAACACTGTAATTTCTCCCAAATAGGTTTTCAGTTCCTCAAAGAACTGAATGACATTAATTTGATTTAAGCATTCCTTATTTTATATATATATATATATATATATATATATATATAACCAGGCATTGATTAAATGATGCCAAAATATTTTTAGCCGCCCATCATTCGTCTACCATTCTGTATCACACATTACTCTGTAGATATATTTTTTCTGTCTACAACTAAAGCAGACTGGGTCATTTGACAATATGCCAACATTCATGTAGACTTGGTCACATGATTTGTGCTAACAGATAATGAATTCAACGTCATCAGAAAGTTAAGGATAAGGAAAAAAAATCTAAGATGAAGATTGTAATGACAAAAGATAACTCCGATAGACTTTGGAAAGCTTTATTCTACTTAGAATAATTGGTACACTTATTGAGAGTTTATTTAGTCTAGTATTCACTAGAGAGTTCTCCAAAGGGGAAGTAATCATAAAATAGGGGGGGGGTAACTCTCAATTACTTATCACAAAGATTGTCCAAGAATCCACATCTTTTAAAGAAAGAATTCCTTTGTTTTTTTTTAATACTGCTCTGCTGGATAGCATTTGAGCACTTTTGATTCATCAAATGGTCTTTATTCTCATCTTTTAACTATATTATATATATATATATATATATATATATATATATATATAACCATCTTTTTAGTGTGTGTATATGTCTTTAGTCAACTCCTCTAACACAGGCAGGGTGTGACACAAGGTCAACTTTAAGCGAAGCCGGTTTAGCTCGGTCAGTAGAGCATCTGCCTAGGAACCATGACGTTCAGGGTTCAATACCAACCTTTGCCAACTCTGTGTATGAGTAGCACAGCTCGGATTTTTATATGCCAAAGCAATCTCCTTAGTCTAGAGCTAGTGAAAAGGGGGTAGACTGTCTGGCTGATAAGAACTATAGGACAATCTGCCGACTACTACAGCAATTACAACAATTCAGAGTTGTCCTTCTCCTACACTGGTTGCCTAGCCAAGGCTGAAGAGTAGTACAGCTTGGGTAATCTAATCTCTGTAGTAAAATGGAGAGCTGATGATAGGTATGGCGCCGCCACCTCAGCAAAAGCAATCTCCCTGGTCTAGCACTAGCAAAAAGGGGATAGACTCCTAATGGCCATTGCAAAAAATGTGTGGTCCCGTCAGTATTCCCCTTGAGGGCACTTCAGGCACTGATCAATAAACTCGGCCCATACCCCTTTTGGGGATGGTCCCCTGGGACCATGTGTGTTTTAACTCACTGGATCAGAAGCCGAGCCTACGAAAATTAATTTGGATCTCCCCTTGCTCAAAATTCCTAATGGGCATATAAGAAGTTCACAGAGTATAAACTCCAGGTCTTAGAAAACATTGGGTTACTTAAAGGAGAAATACCCAATACAAAACATTTCTGTAGGATAACAACAAATGTGTTAATTAAAGACATACAACATTTAATTAATAAATATGGGAGAACTAGGTTCCCCAGGCTATATAACATCACAATTGTCCAAGTGCATGCAGAAGTGTATGGAAAGATAAAAGAGGTGGAAACTACTTACTGATTATGGGGTCTGGACTGAAAGGTATGCACCATATTTTAGGGTTCCCGCGTCATGTGACCAAAAAGGTACTCTTGACGTGGAAGAGTTCCTCAAACCCTGTGACAAGAGAGACTACTCCATTTAGTCCCTTACAGCCTCATCAATCTTAGGCTATAAAAATGAATTTTGTGTTTCTTCTTCAAATATCTATCAAGTACTAAAACCTATAAAAAAAGAACTGATCAGAAAACAGATATGTATCTTCCATCATTCTTAAGTAAAAAAGGCCAATTTGACACATAGCATAGTGGATAAAGGCATTGGGTTAAGATAGTTCTAAGTGACAGTTATCTCTAGGCTGCAGGTTCAGTCCTGGTCAAGGGTGACAGTAACATAGACTAATGATTAACACAGCTTAACACCTGTACCCCAGCTATGGTTATCAGAATTAGAACAGGTTACCCCGTGGATTGAATAAAGGGTTGGGTTCAGGGTTCCGTGATGGCTCCCAATTACAACAAGAAGGTTCCCGAATTCGAAAAGGCTCCCAAGTCTGACGAGAAATACCTGAAAAAAGCCAGAGGGCACATCGGCTGAAACGTTGTACAGATAACAATGAAGATGAGGACAATAGTCCGAATCATCCAAATGATACTAATTATCAAGCCTCATCTCAAAAATTCAGAAAAACAATCTTAATCTTTATTATCTATGAAGAGTTTTCTCCCCTTTCTCTCTGTCTCTCACACACATTTTATTCATTACATGAATAATGTATCCATATAAGGAATAAATTACAAGAGAAATAATCAGTAGCAGCTTTGATTTTAAGTGTTTTTTCTTTTTATAAGTGATTTGTATAAAACACTTAATGACTTCTACTTGCAAAATCCCCACACCACTCTCCACTCATTATGCGTTGCTCATCATTTGTTTACACTTATTTGCTCTTAAGAATTTTCAACATTTCTTTTATTTTTAACACTTTATACTAAAACACAAAAACAAAACAACAAATGAACAAAGGGTACTTGTTCACTTTGATGGTCCCAAGAGAAATGAAGCTTATGTCACATTTAAATGTGGTTTAAGCTGATCTCATCTGACAAAGCAAGTAGTTTTTTTTTTTTTGTAGAGATTTATGGGGTGGCAAGAGCTTTTGTGTTTTAAGGTTTAAAAGGTGGCTGTTGTTATTCTTGGTGTGTATTCTTAGGGTTTGCTTTTAACCCCATCTTATTTGGTGGTTGCGCTGAAAAGGAAGGGACGAAGAGAAAGAGACAAAAACAAAAGGTGGTTTTATGATTTAGGCTTTATTCACAGGACATAGCCACCACGCGACAAGGAAATATATCCCTGGCCAGTAGTAGTAGTAGCATCTAGACATAGTTAAGGTCTCAACTTGAATGGCTGTGAGATTCTCTTTGGGGTCGGAAGTGGGTCTTTTTTTCTGCACATGCATGGAGGGTTCTTCTGGTGAAGATGCATGGGAGTTTGTTTTTTTTCAAATTTTAAATTTTAATTTTATTTTAATCTCCACAGATTTGCCATGAGTAGGATGTGGCACAAGGTCACAAGTATGGGCCATTCAGTAAAGATCAAATTTGCTTTTCAGTAGTAATGGATCTACAGGAAAATCTTTTGTTTTTTTATATACCAATCATGTGTTGAATCCTTCTTATTTCTCGTGTATCTGCTACGTCTTCTAACCTTCTCTTCTTTGGCGGGCCATGTCTTCTGTTTCTCTTTGTTTTTGGAGACATTTTCCTTGTATTGAGTGTTGTCTCTCTTTGCATCTATCTTAATTCTTAATTATGAACATGGAGACATACTTTGGTGTACACATAGTTTATTTCCTGATACTCGTAATAAGTCACTTTTTTTTTACAATCACATTTGAAAATCCAGGAGGCTGAAATAAATTTATGTCTCATAACTTAAAGGTTTTCATTTATTTATTTTATTTTACTCCGTATATATATGTGTGTGTGTGTGTGCACGTGCGCGCATATATATGTGTGTGTGCAATATATATGTTGTGTCATATATGAGTGTGTGTGTGCATATATGAGTGTGTGTGTGTGTATATATATATGCGTGTGTGTGTGCTTATATGTGTGCGTGTGCATATATGTGTGTGTGTGTGTGTGTGTGTGCATATATATATATATATATATATCTGTAATTTGATCAGGTGAATGTGTCACAGTGAAACAAAGCAAATGACCTAAAATTAACACCTTAGAATTGGTGTGATTCAAAACTGTATAGATGGTATAAGAAGTGAGTAGCATCACCATGCAGCAATCTGAAAAATTATAAATGTATTTGCAAAACAGATTCTCATTCCTACACAGAATTGCTTTTAAAATCTTTTGAAATTTTGATATGTAATAATTTGAAGGGGTCAGATTAATTTTTTAAATTAATTTCTTTTTTGATCTTATTTAGAAAAAAAAAAGATAATTTCAAGATTTACCATCAAAAGAGCAATTTCACTCTCATTAATATTTTTATTTCAAATAATATCCTGTTTCAATGAAATAATATTTTTTTAAAGAAATTAAGAAAATGATGCACTTTGAAAAAAATTAAAACATTTTTTACGTCCTTCTCAGCTGGCACTATTTTTTTTTTTTTGCTTCAGGCTTAAGAGCGGGTAGGGGAGAATTGAAAAAAATTTCTTGTCTGCAGATTTTTTTACAAATAATTTGATGATTAAAATTTTGTACAGAATTTCACTTTTCAAAATAGATTTTTTAATTTGTTTTTTAATTTTAGATAATTCAAATTTTATAAAACAAAGTTTCTTAGAGAAAAAAAAAAAAAAAAAAAAAATATATATATATATATATATATATATATATATAAGAAAGATTTTGTATGTCTGTTTGTACAATGACAGAGTGCACATCCTTTTATAAATTTTACTTTACCGGAAGTTTTTTTTGATAATGATCCAGTCGAAAGGGCCTTATGTTTCTCCTTTTTTTTTTGTGTGTGTGTGTTCATTCTTAATAAAGTATGATTCTCCTCATAAAAATAATCATGGTTTTCTGTTGTACCAAAAATTTTGTCCATGTGTGTATAAGTCCATAAGTGAATTGAGACCCATCTGATGAGACGGAATTTTGGGGAGCTAATTTAAATCAACTTAGATTTATATAGGCCCCAAATTTGGTCGAAATAAATTTATTATGGAATTACGTTTTTTTTAGTTCTTCCTTCCTTTATTGATATATATATATATATATATATATGTATGTATATATATATATATATGAATTGCAATATAATGACTTTGGTTTAAGTGTTTCCATTAATAAATATTTTTCTAAGAGTCCTATGAGAAATAACATTCAAATGAAACACTTCACACCACACCCTACCTAGGCATCCCATCTTGGTGTAATGGTTAGCTAACTGGTCTTTCAAACTCATTGCTACTGAATGGTGAGTTGGATTCTCACTGGATGCTCCATCTGGCCATGTGCCAAATTTAAACTATGCATAGTTGTTTTTTTGTGACTTCTGACAGGTAAATGTCCACACCCTACTCTACATATTGGTCATTTGATTCTTATAGGTACTGATACACTAAGGTAAGCTCTGATTTGTCATTAACATAACAAACTCTATCTATTTAATTAGATAATTCTATTCTAAATCATTTTGAGATGAGACTTGATAATTAGTATTATTTGGACTATTGTCCTCATCTTCATTGTTATCTGTACAACGTTTCGCCTGATGTGCCCTCTGGCCTTCTACAGGTATTTCTTGTCGGACTTGGAAGCCTTCTTGAACTCAGGAACTTTCTTCATAATCAGGAGCCATCATGTAACTTTGAACACAACTCTTTATTCAATCCACGGGGGTATCCTGTTCTCATTCTGCTAACCATTACTGGGGTACCAGTGTTAAGCTGTGTTAATTATTATTATTCTATGTTATTGCTGCCCCTGACCAGGATTGAACCTGCAGCCTAGCGATAACTGTTACAGTGAAGGTTCCTGAGTTTGAGAAGGTTCCTGGGTCCAACAAGAAATATATATTTACCAACCCCTCCGCACGAACAGGATGTGACACAAGATCAAATTCTTAAGCTGAGTTTAACAGGTTTGAATTCAGAGTTTTCCTTCTCCTGGACTGGTTACCTAGCCATGATTAAAGAGCCCAGTCTGCCCTATTATTTACCCATAGCTGGAGGGAGAATTGGATTCATACCTTTCCCAAGGGTATTAGCGCCATGTGAAATGCAAACAGTTTCATCCAGGAATTGAACTCGGGTTGACGAGTCCATTTCCTACGACTCTAACCATTAGACTACGTGACTCCTTCTTATCAGATATGTGCTAAAAGGTGGTGGCTGAGGTTCTTCATGTTCTGGGAATGATCTGATGTTAAGGTTCCAGTTCTGGTGGTCTGGGGAATGTGGAACACTCCTTCATTACCATTGCTCCCCCCTGGTCCACTCTGGCCTGGAGTAGTAAGAATGAATTTATTTCAAAACTTTGTTGGCATTAAATGACCCACCAAAGTTGATATGCCACAAACCAAACCAAACTGCATAATCCATGGGTTATTTTATGCTGAAGACGTTTTTGTTTAATTGATTCTTGTTGGGCATTCAACATTTTTTTAAAACTCATTTTTTTAATCTATTTAACCCATAGATGGGTTGGTTGGATTTTATGGCATGTCAAACCTTGTTGGGTAATTTCATGCCAAAGACATTTTGTTTTATTTATTTTTGTTGGCTATTCAATTTTATTTTTTTCAAACTCAATTTTTTTTTTAAACACATTTTTTAATACTCATTCTTTGATCTATTTAACCCATAGATGGGACCCTAACAGGTACTACCACTCTGGATGAGATTGAACCTGGCAGAAAGGGCAATGAAGGGGTAATCCACACTCTCTAGAGATCCAGAATTGGAACCTCACCACTAGATGTATTTTTACGTCATACCCAGGACACTAAGACACTCAGCAACTGCCTTCTAGCACATATGTGATAAAATGGTTGGGGGTTTTGCCATCAGAGCAATGAGGACATGATAATCATATAGGTGCAAGGACTTAATGTGACCAGTCGATTGATGTGATTGCTCATCTAGCCAAAGTAAGGGCCAAAGTGGAGTGTTGCATGTCATAGACTGCTCAGCCACTAGGATTCTGTTTTTATACATCATGAATAGCCACCCACAGCCAATAAGGTGACCCTATTGTGAGGGGTGGGAGTCTTATCCCTATGTAGAGGTGCAGTCGGTATATTCTACAGCCCCAGCCAACAGGACTTCTTATTTTAAGTTTTTAGATACAAATGTATTTGCATTTTCAAGAAGTTCAACATATATATATATATATATATATATATACATGTGGAATTAAATGATTTTACTGGTGATCTTTTCAAGCCTTCTGACCAACTTTTTTTATATTTGGATGGAATTCATGGATTAGTCTACCGAAATTCATATCCCAAGTACTTTCGGCACTTCGAAGTGCCATCATCAGGGGTGATGTGTTCCAGTTTTTTTAATCCACGAATTCCATCCAAATAGAAAAAAGTTGGCCAGAAAGCTTGAAAAGATCACCAATAAAATAGTTAAACAGGAGACCTGCCTTTTGTTTAATTCCACATGTATAAATGAAAGAATGCTGCCCAAACACACACACACACACACACACACACACACACACATATATATATATATATATATATATATATATATATATATATATATATAAGTTGAAAAATGGAAGTGAATTTGGAAAAAATAAAAGGAAAGAAAATGTTGCATGGATTTTGAAAATAAAACGGTAAGAATTCAGAGAATTTGGATGTGTTTGAAAAAAGAATCTTTTTTGAAAAATTTGAGAGATGCTTACGGTTTGAATGTCTATGGGAAATATTTAGTGACACACACATAGTTTAGCATAGTAAAAAAAATACAGGAAAAGTAACTCTGTTCATTATTGTATATGATATGTTGTGTATATGATGCATAACTGGATGTAAAGTCATTATATAACCTTGTTCTGCAAAGAATCTATTTGCACTTTAAAGGAAATGGGTTTGAATACTTGAAACTCTTAGCTGCAATTAAAAAAAAACAAAAAACAATTTTTTTCTTTTTGATTTTGTCATTTGAAGAGTTCAAAGTAAAAAGATCGCTCAACTAGTAAATTATTAAATTGGAGTAATGTTGTTCCACATTACACAATGAATATTTATAAAACATACATATATATATATACATAACAGAATGTGGTTATTCAAAGCCTGAAGAAGATATCAGAAGATCTAAAATGCGTGTCGATAATATAAAATAAAATAAATCTTGCAGACCTTTTTTTATATAAAATACACACACACACACACACACACACACACACACACATATATAAAGGATGGCTTACCGGTGAATATGGGCACGATCGTTGGAGGTGCACAGGATCCAGGGGTTAAGTCCGTGATAAAACAAATACAAAGTGCTCAATACAAAGTAGAGCAAATTTATTGAAGAAATGGATACAACAGAAACCTACTCTAGTTTCATCGCTAGAATCATCAGGGTTAAATCCACTGAATTAATCGAGTTACCGATTAATTGCAGCTGTAACGAAAAATCTTATTCAATGAACATACGTGTGATCAGCTGCAATTAATCGGTAACTTGATTAATTCAGTGGATTTAACCCTGATGATTCTAGCGATGAAACTCGAGTAGGTTTCTGTTGTATCCATTTCTTCAATAATATATATATATATATATATATGCACGCACACATACAAAGTTAAGATAGCATAGACACAGCCAATGGTGCTTTGTGACAGTCAGTTTCTGGCCTATACGATCATCAGTAGTTTCCATGCGGTAGATATCCCTTTTTATACTGTTGTATGGAGCATGGTGGGAAGAGTGATCTAGTTTGTGGAGCATTCTGGGAAGGGTTGTCTTGTCTATACTGATTACCTTTGCCATCATGCCCCCAACAACAATAAAGGGAAAACTACCATGCAGTAACCACTTAGTCTGATTACCATATAGAAACTGACAGTGACTAAGCTCTGTTGACTTTGTATCTATACTATCCTAACTTAGATATATATGCTCTATCACTGATATGGAGCACTCTTTACCTATGGATATAGCAAAGTACATACATACATACACACACACACACACACACACACACACACACAACACACAAATACATATATATATATATATATAAAGATAAACCTAATAGGTCAGATATCTGACTCATTAGGTTTATCTTTATTATTTGCTCTATTTAGGTATTGAGCACTCTTTACTTATTAGCTTTAGTATATCCTGGCGGTTTTTATATGAATATATATTTATATATATATACATATAAATTGTTTTTTCTTTTGGCCAAATATTATAGTATCAACTGATTATTTTCGGTTGGTACGACTATCTTGGTCTTTTCTTTTTTGCAAAAAATTTTTTTTACAGTATAATTTTACAATCAAACTATTTGCTGTTTTTTTTCTTACCACAAGGGTATACCAACAAGTTTATATTACATATATATATATAATGTGTGTGTGTGTGTGTGTGTGTATATATATATATAATGTGTGATATCATCACATTGACACTATTGTTTCCTCAATTTAATCATTTAGTAAAATTATTTTTGAAGACAGTATATATCAATAAAATATCAAAGTAGAAGGGAATTGTTTATTTATTTGTTTATTTGTTGTTTTTTTTTTTGTTAACAAATTTGTTGCTTCATTGTTTATTAAGCCATGAAAACTGTTTTCATTCTCTTTGCAGAATATTTGTTCCACTCTTTACCTAATGTCTGAACAAAATTTCCTACTACAACAGTGGCGATAACTACAGGCATATGCTTAGCTCTACCAGGTTAGTTGACTTTCATTCTCTTCAATTTAATATATAATATATATATATATATATATATATATATATATATATATTAGGGATAAATAATAACACTTTATTTTTGCAATACAAAATTATTTTCTACCATAAACCCTAGAAAAATCAAATATCCAAATTCTAATGGTCTATTTCAGCGTTCCAAATGTGATTTAAAAAAAAAAAAAATTCTATTCAAACATTTCCAAAAATTCTCTGTTCTCCAACAAATTTTTTCATTCAAAATAAAATTTCACTCTGATGAAGGTCGAATCTTCTCTGTGTGCCAAATATTTTCCCACAGATGAACTGACCGAAACACATGTGTAAGTGATATTGATTAAATTCATCTTTTATTATCCATTCTATTCTTTCTTTTCTTTATTCATTCTTCCTCATATTGTCAGATTCATTTCCAATTTCCCTTTATATATATATATATATATATATATATATATAATATTATTCAAATTAGACATACAGTTGGCCCTCCACATATGATCCTAGCTTTTCTGGGAGTTTTAGTCCTGGTAGTCAAGTCCTCCTCCAACTTTTATTTTAAAGAAAATGAGAAAATTAACTCTTTATCATTGCAAAAAATTTCTTGGAGTTCAAATAATGTTGTAATGTTTGTATTTTTTTTTTGAAAATATCCCACTGCAATGTAATCTATCATTGCTAATAATTCTAGTCATCATAATCTGTTATTTGTCAATAAAAAATATTTTAAAGCTATTTGTTTATTTTTATCAGTTTTCTAAAGACTTTACGTTAATTTTACTTTTACAAATAAAAAGCATAGATTTTGCAAATTCTAAAAATATTTTAAAGCATAAAAATATGAAAACTGTTATCCACTTCTAGGTTTTATTTCAAGGAACAAATCACTATTCTTAAAATTCTTTAATCACTTTTATTCTGTCTATTAAGATATTGTTTTATTTACTTTCACTTTCCAAATTTTGTGAGCAGCTGAAGTAGCTTTGGGGCCTAGTTATGATTTGTGTGGCCATTTTAGTTTGATCTTTTGTTGAAGTAGAAAGATGTAGTATCAGTTTTAATGCTTGTCCGCTGATCCACCCTGAGTTGTATTAGAGTTCATCCTGTCTTAAAGTAGAGAGTTGTATAATCATCAGCAGAGATGCTAATAGATATGCGTCCTGCATTCCTGATGCACAAAAATCTAAAAGGATGCAGTAAAATCGTATCCATGCATCCCAGTATTTTTCTTTTTTCTTCCCTCGCCATTTCAGCTAAATACATTTCAATTGTTTCTTGGAAACAAATTGCACAGGATAGGTTACAAGGTAGGAGTTAGATGGCTTTAGTTATTTCCCCAGTTCATAACTAAAAACCCTACAATTTATTAGGAAACTTTAGTTGGGTGTCATAAATTTTCCCAGGGACTCATTCAAAGTAAATATGTGCGTCCCCGGACATACTAAATCAAAAAGCTATCAGCATCACTGCATCAGTTTATGCTGTCTTGAAGTAAAGTTGGTCTGTCATTCTCCAGCAAGTAATTCTAGGACAATTTATCATTAAATACATGTTTGGGCATTTTGATTGGCCAATTCAGCCACTGCTGTTTTGGAATAGTCTATAAATATAAGTTTGGTCATTAGCACACCTTATACCACCAAAATAACCCAACAAAGATATCTTGAAATTACCTAATTCATATCAATATCTGGAACAAAAGGTACAGCTTAATGATATTGAAAACCATATATATATATATTATCAATAATATAAGGGTGGTCTGAAAAGTTCATATGATGATCTCATATCTGCTGTTGATGACATTTTTTTTACCAATGGGATCCAAACATTGCAACACCTATAAAAGAAGTGTGTAGACACTAAGGAAGACTGTTGAAAAATAAATATCATTTGGTCACATTCCATGAGAGTATCTTGGTCAGCCTATGAACTTTTCAGCAAACCCTCCTATAGTGGAAGTCATGGTTAGTTGGTTGGTTTTATTGCATGTCAACTCTTATTGGGCTATTTTATGCAAAAGTCAATTTAACAATTATAGTCTCTAACTGCGCAGTCAGCTGAGGCTGTAGAATACGCCAATTGCCCCTCTGCAGAGGGGTAATACCCTCCTAATGGGGACCTTCGTTGGCTGTGGGTGGCGACACATAATGCCTGAGGACATGGTTATGGTGGTTAAGTGGTTGTGACCCAAGTACTAAGTGGTCCCATGACATGCAACACTCCACTTTGGCCCTTAACCTGGGCTAAATGTGTGATTAGAAAGGCTCCATTTGATCAATTGGCTGGTCATGCCACCTCATGTCACTTTTATGATTATCCCGACCATATTCTTCAAATTGCTCTTATGGAAAACACCCAATCCTTTTGATCATATTGGTGCTCAAAAGTTGTGGTCGAGAGTCAACCACCAGTTTATAATTACATATGAAGTTGTTTCTTTTAATTTATTAGTACACACAGTTAATTAAAAATTATTTCTACCAATTTGTTTATAAAACGTCTTTGGCATAAAATAACTGACGTGCTGTAAAATCCAGCCAACAAACCTATAGTCTCCAAATATACCATACAAAATTGTATCTTCATAATCATTTTAACTGAGTAAATTATCTTGAACAGGTCTATTTGACCCATAGATTGGACCCTGACAAATACTACCATTTTGTGTCAGTGGACCTGAGAATAATGGTTACAAAAGGACTAGTCCATACTCCCCAAATCTCTAGACTGGAGCCTCACTGCTGGATACAGTTTAGTGTCATACTCAGGACATGAATCATCATCTTTTGGGTATTTGCCTCATACCCCACTTGTATGAGCTGGGCACAAGGCCTCGTTTTAATGTGGGCCCACCCACAAGCTGAAGCTCATGTGTGGGAAAGAACAAAAATTGCGTCGATCCCTTCGGCATTCCCCCTAAAGGGGCGCCTCAGGCGCTGGGCAATAAACCCAGCCCTGCCCCAAAGGGGCAGGTATTGCCTGGGGGGATAGCCCCCTGGGACTGACGCTATTAATTGAACACACCGGCCCAGTGGCCGAAGCACACCGGACCCCCGTCCCGAAAGACGGGTTGGAAATGTAATGAATCATCATCTTTTGATGTGTACATGTAATAAGTTTTGGAGTATGGTTCTGTAAAAATGAAAATACTTTTGATATACGAGGTATGTCAGAAAAGTTCCAGGCTGATCGTATTCTTCGATGTAAAGATTATCGTCCACTGTGAGTTCTTGCCACAGGGCCAGACAATTAACCAGCATGTCTACAAAGAGATACAGCAGCATTTGCTTCGTTCAATGTGTGAGAAGAGGCAAGAGATGTGGTAGGACAACTTGTTGGTGCTTCACTATGACAACACACCTGCCCACACTCCCCTGAGTATCCGAAAGTTTCTGGCCCAGAAGAACATCACTGTGCTGGAACAACCTCCCTACTCGCCTAACCTGACTCCATATGATTTTTTCCTCTTCCCCAAGATCAAGGGGGTCATCAAAGGATGTGCATGACATCGAAAAGACCGTGACGACAGAGCTACAGGGAATCCTAGAAGAATCCTTCAGGAGTGCATGCAAGCATGGTAGAGAAGGACGGGAAAGTGCATTAGACTCCAGGGGATTACTTTGAAGGGGATAACTTGTAGTTTGGATTTGAAATAAATCTTTTGTGACACCAGACCTGGAACTTTCCTGACATTTCTGACCTTGTATCTTGCCTGTATTTCAAAAAGGGACAAAATTGTACTAATTCAAATCACTGTATATATAATATTCATCGGATGCGCATGATCTAATGGTTAGAGTTATAGGAAATGGATTCGTCGACCTGAGTTCGATTCCTGAACGAAACTGTTTGAATTTCACATAGTGCTAATACTCTTGGGAAAGGTATGAATCCAATTCTCTCTCCAGCTATGGGTAAATAGTAGGGCAGACTGGGCTCTTTAACCATAGCTAGGTAATCAGTCTAGGAGAAGGACAATTCTGAATTCAAACCTGCTAAACTCCACTTAAGAAATTGACCTTATGTCGCATCCTACTCATGCGGAGGGGTTGGTAAATATATATATATATATATATATATATAGTGTATTTTGGCAGCGTTTTTTCTTTTATACAAGTTTTGTTGAACTGTACAGACAATTCCTGTCAGACAAGTTTTTTGTTGATCCGTTCCAATTGTTGGAAAAAATAGCAAAAATAAAATTCAAAAACTGGAACGGATCAACGAAAAACTTGTCCGACAGGAATTGTCTGTACAGTTCAACAAAACTTGTGTGTATATATATATATATATATATATATATATATATATATATTCATCTGAAGAATTGAATGTGCAACTGTGAGTCTAAGAGATGAATTATTTTCAGTCTGTTTCATCACAGTGCCAGTCACTCAACTTATAATGAATAAAACATTTACTGTACCACAAGCAGAAATTGTCAGATAGACAATGTCAATACATAATATCTCTATTCATATCCATGTCTATCTCTTGCATATATTACCATTGCCAAGATTGTGGATTATTCTATTGTTGGGTCTTTGGATTCTACTACTGTCCACCACATTGTTGGCACAAATTGGAAGAAAGTTCTAGCAAAAAAAAAAAGGAAAGAAAGATCTCTTGGTTTTTGGCACATGAACTATTTACTACTACTAAATTATAGGAACTACATTATGTTTAACCATTTTTATCTTTTCAACACTTGATATATAAAAATCAAATATCTAATGACAACATTGTACATATTTGTTGCAAAAAGCAGAGTATGGCACAAGGCTACATTGATAGAGTACCAAGTAAGAAATAAAAGTTGCAATGATATATTTCCAGGTTCATGTAA
Source organism: Doryteuthis pealeii (assembly GCA_023376005.1). Lineage (NCBI taxonomy): Eukaryota > Metazoa > Mollusca > Cephalopoda > Myopsida > Loliginidae > Doryteuthis > Doryteuthis pealeii. The sequence goes on along the minus strand of CM042137.1, from coordinate 103,015,101 downwards.
ATCCAAGAACATTGTACACCAGGCACAAATATTCCCAAAAGAAAAAAAAATGAGGAAAGAATTATCTATTTCGGCAGCACCAGTCATCGACAATCCTTTACAAAATGAAAAATGAAAAAAACAAACCATACTTTCTAAACATTTCTGGAAACTAAAAGGAAAAAAAAAAATCAAAAACCCACAAATGACAAATCATAAAAATGTCAAAAACACCAAAAGGATTCAAAAAACAAATGCCATCTTTGTCTGAGGGGAAAAAATAGCAAAAATAAAATTAAAAAACTGGAAGAAACTACTTAATAGAAGAAATGAAATCATATTCAAATGTAAACATGCCAAAATGTTGAATTAAATTTATATCTATACCAAGGTATCCATTTATTCATTTATTTATAATACACTGTATATATATATATATATATATATATATATATATATATATACATCCTGATGAAGGTTCAATGAAACCAAAATATTTAAACATCGATAAATTCATCCCATTTTCGGAATACTTGTTTTTTCAAATTTTCTTTATATTGTCGGATTTATTTTCCATATTTACTCCCATTTTGTCCTTTTGAAAAACAAATTCCTGAATTCAACAACATCTCAACAATGGATGACTTCAGATTGATCCATAAATACAAAAGCCTACTATACATCCTGATGAAGGTTCAATGAAACCGAAATATTTAAACATCAATAATTAAATTCATCCCATTTTCGGAACACTTGTTTTTTCAAATTTTCTTTATATATATATGTATGCGCAATTATATTTTTGTTTAAAGAGGTGTCACAATTTTATTTTGTTTTAGATGATCTTGGTAGTAAATAATACCTAATAGTATCCATTCTAATTAACCCCATTATGGTTGAAAAGTTTAGTTATACTGAATACATAATTTCTATCATTAATGAGATAGAAAGATAGTTTTCAAATTCTTATTTTACAGTTCAAGGTTATGTTGATGATTTTGTTTATGTGTGAAACGCCGAGTAAGAAAAAAAAAAAAGTTGTTGTTTTCTTTTTTAACCTTTTAGATTTAGGAGAAATCTGTTGGCATTTGATAAGAACAATTTGTTAAACAATTTACCAGATGTGATTGACTCAGTCCCAAGCAATTAACCCACTTGATTGATGTTAATATAAAATAGGATTAGATTTACACAATCATTTTGAGTGTTTTGTGACTGATTCTTTTTAGTTAACTGTACATCTTTTAAGAGAATATTAAATGCCATATTGAAAACAATCATGTGAATTGATTTGACAGACAAGGATTAATATTTGTTTATTTTTCTTTTGGATTATTTTGTTTTCAAACACAAAAGAGTTTGTTAAATGTTTTTTAGAATATCAAAAGGAAAGTTGCCTTTATTTCTTCTGACATCTGAAGTTGTTAGGTTAAATCAGGGATTACCACAGTGATTGTTTTGTTTTACGGCATATCAACATTGGTGGGTTATTTAATGCCAGCAAAGTTTTGAAAGATTCATAGCATTAGTTTGGAAGAATTTTTTTTAGACTCAATTTTTTTTATAAACAAATTTTCTATTTAATCCATAGATGGGTTTGGTTTTGTCTGACGGCATATCAACCTTGGTGGGTCATTTAATGCCGGCAAAATTTTGAAATAAATTCATTTTTAACGGATACTCAATTTTTTTTAATAAATATTTTTCTATTTAACCCATAGATGGGACCCTAACAGGTACTATTACTCCGGAGCAGAGTGGACCTGGGAGCAATGGTGATAAAGGTGTTCTTCACACCTCCAGAACTGAAACCTCACCATCAGATAGAGTTTAACGTCATTTCCCAGGACATGCAAACCTTCAGCTACCACCTTCTAGCACATATATGATAAAAAGGGTAGGTGCTTGTCATAAGGGCAATAGGGTCAGACAATCATATAGGTGCTAGGGCTTGACATGGCCAGCCAATTGATTGGAAGGGGCCTCTGACTGCCTGTCTAGCATAAGTAAGGGCCAAAGTGAGGTGTTGCAGGACTTAGACTGCTCATCCATCAGGATTCCGTCCTTAAACATCACAGTTTGCCACCCACGGTCAACAGGCGGCTCCATTGGGGGGGGGGTCTTACTCCTCTGCAGAGTTGGTGTATTCTAAAACCCCAGCCGAGAGGGCTGTCAGAGCGATTAATATTGAGCCACTGGAGGTAATGGGACTATTCAAGGAGCTTAGAAAGGGCCCAATAAATGTGGTGGGAATAAAAGCTTATTTTAAGAAATACAAATATGGATTAATCTACCTTTGCCCAATGGCAGCAAACTGGTTGTTTGGTTGGTTTTATGACATGTTAAATCATGATAGGTTATTTAATATCACCCTTCTTTTCCAAGCAATTGTATGGTTTCAAATAAACAATGATGATAATCATTTTTAAATAATTATAATAACTATTCTTAATACAAAAATTTGTATACAGTTATATGGTTTCAAGTATTCTCATCTAACACAAATAATTAGTACACAGATGATTTCAAGTATTCTTATCTAATACTAATGATACTAAACTGCATTCAGTGGTGAGTTTCAATTCTGGAGCTCTGATGAGTGCTGAATCATTCCTTTTTGGTTACCAGTAGATTTGTTTGAAAATTATTAGTATTAGATAGGAATGCCTCAAATCATAACTGAGTGCAAATTATTTATATTAAGAATAGTTACTTGAATTATTATTAGTTATTTGGAACCTTTTAATTGTTTGAAATACTTAACATATAACTGTGTGTAAATTATTAACCATGAATATGCAGTTGACATTGAAACACTCTGAAGTGAAAATATATTTTATTAATTATCATATTATTATATAGATAAATAATTTCATATATATTCAAAGAAAAAATGCCAAAAAATATAAACATATGTTCAGATTTGTTTACGGAATTATGGGTGGCATATTTTATTTTACCTATTTATTCATTTTCAGTATTTTGAATTTTAATTATAAAACTATGAATATGTTGTTTGTTATCAATGCCATAACATTTCATATGACTCTGATTCATCACCTAATATACAATTAAACTTAGAACAGTTGGTAGACACATACAGTGCTTTTTGCATTTTGCATTGTTTTCCATGAAGTATGCATCAACCCAATCCTGCACCATTGGCAGGATGTGACACTAGGTCAACTTTTTAAGCAGTAAAGCTGGTTTGAATTCAGTTTTCCTGTTGCATAATCTATGCAGTGGCATAAGATTATTGTCAATCCCCTGTAATTCTGAGGGGATGACCCTTTTCATACTTATGTAAGGTAGTATAGAGATATGGTGGCGATCAGTGCAGTTGATGGCCCTGAAAGTGAGTGACGGCGTTTGACCTCACTCTCACCTTGCCTTCCGGGGATAAATCGTGGGAACCAGAAGGCATAGAAGAACCTGTTCTGGTGGTTTAAGAATAGTAAGGAGCTTTAGTTTAGTTTGCAGTGGACGTCAGACAGAGCAGTCGGCCATGATGCTCTGTCTAAACTGTAACTCTGCATACACGCGCTATGTTATGTCTGGGTTGGGGATTTACCGAATAAAGTAACATTAAAAGAAAATCGAAGTCTTGTGTTTACTAAAAACTAACAATGACACAGGGCTTCTGTATGGAGAAATCCCTAGCATGGAAAACCAGACCGAAGTCCCCAAGACAACTCCAGACGCAAGATGTTAGAAGATTCCAGACCAAGATAGACGATCAGAATAGCAAAGCCGGCCAGAAGAATAGATGTCCAAGATATAGAAGCAAGTAAGAAGTAATGAAGGGTATACAACATTCCTTCTCCCTGATTTGTTATCTAACAAAGGCTAAAGAACCCAGTCTGCCCTAAATATGTCTACTATGAAGTAAATAAGAAGCTTTGTTCACCAATAAAAACCATTAGTCTGTCTATGGGGCTTAGGATACCCCAATTACATCCTCTGTTGAGGGTTAACATCCCCGCCTCCACCAATGGGGTATCCTGATTATGACACTAAACTGCATCCAATGGTGAGGTTCCAGTGTGGAGTACTCTTCATTGCCATTACTCCCAGGTCCACTCTGACCTGGAATAGTAGAAATTTTAGGGTGCTATCTATGGGTCAAATAGATCTGACTTAGAATCATTTGTTTTTTATAAGAATATTTGAAACCATATAACTGTGTGCAAATTATTTGTATTAAGAGTAGTTAATTGAACCTATAATTGTTTGCTAAAGATTGTTATTATTAGCTACTTGAAATTATATAATTGCTTGCAAATTATTGGTGTTATATAGGAATACTTGAAACCCCATAAGTGTGCAAACAAATGACTATTGTCAAAAAGGAATAGTTATTTTAAACTATATAACTGTGTATGAATTATTTGTATTAGATAGGAATGCTTGGTGGGTAGTCCATGTGGTGTAGTAGCTAACATCCTAGACTGTAATATCATAGTGAATTTGAACTTCAGTTACATTATGTTCACTTTGGGACTAATACCCTTGGAAAAGGTATGAACTCCCTTATCCCCCTAGCAGTGGCTAGTTTACTTCAGTTGGTATAGCATGTCCTTCAGAACCACAAGGTTCCGGATTCGATACTGGCCCTCACCAACTCAGCACATGAGTAGCACAGTCTGGATTTGTGCGGTAAAGTGGGGAGCTGATAGGTGTGGCGCCCCAACTGAGCTACAAAAACAATCTCTCTGGTCTAGCACTAGTGAAAAGGGAATAGACTCCTTTGCTGTCCAGCTGATACCAACAATAGGCCACTCTGACTATTTTTTTTTTTTTTTACTGTTCTTCTACAAGGATGGCTTTGGCATTAAATAACCCATGAATTTTGATAGGCCATTAACCCCCCCCCCCCCCGATGTTGACATAAAATAACCTTTGGGGTAAAGATCAGTAAAAACCTTTTGATATAGCCTAATGATATTAGATATAATAATCTTAAGTTGTCAAAATTTCTTAGCTATGTCTGTTAATCCTTTTGTATCAGTTAGACAGGCTTTTAACACATTTGCTCAAATGGTAGTTCATCCTCACAGACGTTGCCACATTTCCTTTATTGCATCAGTTTTGAAAGTATTGCTGCTAGTCTTAGTTGCCAATAATGTACCACATGTCTGTGGTATGATATAATACCAACACATGTACAGCATTGATGAATTGACTGTATTATGTGTTGGTACACATTTGGCGCATGTATCTATCTGTAATTATTCTTATTATATCATATTTCATACAATAGGATATAATAGCAATATATAAAAAAAATATTTATATATATATGTAAAAAATTATTTGTAACAGGTTATAAGTTATATATATATAATATATATATATATATATATATATATATATATTTACTTTTGTAAAAGCCCAATTACCGTTGAATTGGCAAAAAAAGGTGCGCAAGCAATCCGTAACTCAATACGGTTCCTGCATTGCCACAAGCATAGTACAGAATGATTTATTCATCTAAGCACCATAACCACACTAAAGTTAGCAGCCAATCAGGAATGCTATCACCCAGATGCAAATATGGAATATTCTTGAGTGCTATATATATATATATATATATATATATATATATATATATATATATATATATATATATATATATGTACAAATTCAATTAGACTTAGCTAGTTGTTCTTGTTCAATTCAACTGTGTACTGACTCACTCACATCAACATATATATATATATATATATATATTATGTGCGTGTATGTATATATGTTGATGATGTATTGTAATCCATCTGGGGAAGAGCTAACAAAAGCTGTATCAAAGACCATATGAAGACAATTTTGAAGAAATGCGCCATTACACCATCATGTCTAGAAGACCTGGCCTCCAACAGACTAGGTTGGCAAAATACGTGCTGTACAGGAACAGAGTGGCTCAATATCGGACTCAATAGGGCTGCAGAACAATTTATGTCTTCAGTATCATGCACCACAGAATGAAGATGGAAATTTCACTTGCAATGCGTGTAACCGCATCTGCAAGTCCAGAATTGGACTAATTAGCCATCATAATGTCCATAACTAATTAATGACATGGAGTAATGTCATCATCATCTGCAATGGACTGCTAAAAGGATGTACGTATGTGTATTTATTTAGCTGTGAATGGAATCCTATTTTTGTTTTATTGTTGTATAAAAGTTCTAGTTATAACATAATTTTTAATCGTTTATACTTTTAAGTAGTATATGTAGATATTACTGTGTTATTATGAAAGAGACAGACAAGGCATGCTGGACACTGCTGGAGAAGCAAGGACAAGCTGATAAGTGACGTTCTCCTGTGGAAGCCAACACATGGACATGCTAATGTGGGCCGCCCACCAAGGACCTACATTGACCAACTCTGCGAGGATACTGGATGCTGCGCAGAAGACCTCCCTGGGACAATGAAGGTTGGCGAGAGATTGTCATGGATATCTGTGCTAACTGCGCGACATGATGATAATGATGATGATATTCTAAATATTGTTTTAAAACAAGGGATATGAAATATTTGCAATGGTTCATAGATGTAATAATACATACATCAGTAATATACATAGTGCTACATATGTGTGAAGTATAAATGATTAAAGTTCAGATTTTGTCATAAGGTTTTTCTTTATTTCTAATTAATATCTCGTAACTATCAGTTTTAGAATAAGTGTCAAATTGACCAAAAAATTTCTACTCTTGTAATTCCTCTTTCTGTTGAATCTGGGTCCAGGGATTGAACTCATGACCTTCAGGATTCCAGTGAGAAGCTTTTAATCAGCATTTATTCTCTCTCTTGATCATTGCCAATTTGGGTTCAATTTTTATGAGACTAATGTCACTTTTGGTTCTTCAACCAGACTATGCTCCCTCTCCCTATAATTGTCCATTTTGATGTAATTTATACAAAAAACTCCCTCTATAGTTTTGAGGCTATCAATTAGACAAAAAATAATTTTAAAAAACCCCACTCTCCTGGCAGTGTACAAATTAAGTTTTGCAAGATATTGCCTGAGGTAGGTAGGAAAAAGAATTACATAAATATAATAAAACATTTTTAAAATATTACTTACTTAAAAAGCATCATATTCACTCCACTCAACTGAGATTTTTATTTTGTTTTACGACAGATTACAATGTTTTTTCTAATGTAACGTGGCTCTCTGCAGCAGATGAACTGCACTGGCCACTGCGCTCAGAAGATGGTGATACATAACGCAACGTATACAAGGAGAGCACAGTGGTTTTGCTGACCAAAACAAACTTCTAGTAGCGGTAGCCTGTCAGTGTTCACCCCAAAGAGAGTCTTCCTCTTTCTGTGGACAGGGGAGAATAGTCAGTGGGAGCATGTGCCTTTCATCATGGTCGATTAAGTTCTTTGCGCTCAATTTCCTTATGGAAGCAGATTATCTTTTTCTCCCGTTTTCAGTTTGGGGTGAGTCTGCTTACTGTTTTGTTTGGTTCATTCATAAAACTTTTTGTAGTGACAACGTAGTAAACAGGAGCTTCTTTTCTTTTCAACTAATTTATTACCTCAGCAGTTACTTCTTCTTCTTCTTCTTCTTCGAGAAGAGAATCTTATTGTATATTTTGTTAAGTTCAGCTTAATTAACCCACTGTCTTAGGTTATAATTAACTTAGTTCTCCCAGCCGATAAGTCCCAAATCCTACTTCGAGTCTCTATGTACCAGCGCCTCAGCTCGACCCTCTCAGCCCGACTCCCCAGACCCAACTGATTAACCCAACTCAGACCAGGTGCTTAAATACTTTTTAGTTTAGAATATTCCAGAACAGAGAACCTTCTCAAATATTCTTCCACATTCCGAAACACAGCGGTCACTCCTAAAACATCTGGCGAGTTAGATCAATGAAACTAATCCCTTTTTTTTGTCGCCACTGAGTTTCTTTTTTGGCGGAATTATTTATATAATTAAACTGCCTAGATTATATAACATACAGTATATATAATACAGTTTTTCTTTCTTCTATGTGTTAGTGATTTTGAGTATAAATTGAATACTCATTAATAAACCTGAGGGTATTGTGTCATAAGCAGTGACATAGTTTTGATTATAGACAGACACTGAATCTCCATTATATGTAGATGACGAGAAATTTGGAGGCTCTATCACCAGGACTTTGAATACACTAACTGTAAAGGGATAAGACTCTCCACCGAAGGGGTGTCCTGGGTATGACACTAAAATGAATCTGCTGTTGAGGCTAGAGCACTCCTTCATTATTACTGCCAGGTCCACCCTGACTTGGAGTGGGAGTACCTATTAGGGTCCCATCAATGAGTCAAATAGATCTGTATTATCTGTGTTATTCGGACTATTGTCCCCATCTTATGTATGATTTTTTACCTAGACTCATATTATGTACATATGATAGGCTGTACTGGGCTGTTAAGTAGACCTAGCATAGAAATAAATATAATATGGGAACCCATAATTAAGAAGGCTAGATAAGATTGAGGAGAAAAAAACACAATATGAGTCTAGGTAAAAAATCATACATAAGTAAAATAGGTAGATATTCTAGCCAAATCAAGACATTAGGTTTATAAGTTCCCAAAATTCACACTCAGTTGTCCAATTGGACACATGGCCGAGTGGATAAGGCAGTTAGGTTAAGAAAGTTCTAAGTGACAGTTATCTCTGGTACCCGAGTTCAATCGTGAGTGAAAGCAGTTAGAAAAATAATTAATTAACACAACTCCTACTCCAGCTATGGTTAGCAGAATGAGAACAGGATACCCCCATGGAATAAATAAAGGGTTAGGTTCAAAGTTCCGTGATGGCTCCCGAATACGACAAGAAAGTTCCCGAGTTCGAAAAGAAGGTTCCCAAGTCCGAGAAGGTTCCCGAGTCTGACAAGAAATACCTGAAGAAGGCCGGAGGGTATATCGGCCGAAACGTTGTACAAATAACAATGAAGATGGGGACAATAGTCCGAATAACGCAGATAATACTAATCTTCAAGCCTCATCTCAAACATTCAGTCAAATAGATCTGCTTAAAAATCATTTGTATTTGATAGGACTGAGCAAAAAAAAAAAAAGAGAGAGAAAACTCTTAAGAAATAACTACACAAAAAACTTAAATATGAATGTACAATGAAGGCGATTCCCTAACCTCTGGGCATAAAACAACCCTAGACATGTTGACATGCTATTAGAACCAACCAACCAACCAATCAATCAGAAAAGTAGACATCTTAAGACTTTTCTACCATACAAGAATAATTCCTTTCATTTCTGACAAGATAATTTCTATGTAGATATGTTCAAAGACCACCTCCATTCTGTCCTAAAAAAAAATGTAGTATCTCTCTCATGGATCTGTAGATATGTACAGCCAACCATGGGGGATAGAGATCAACATGTAATCAGGCTGTGATGGCTTTCAAGACTGACTGAACAGCAGCAGCAGCAACAGATAATGGAATTCTCTGCCCAATGTGTGGGCTGTTCTACACATCTTGAGTCCAGCCTACAGTCCCATCAGCAGAGCTACCACTAATGCATAATCAATGACATCTATTTGAATGAATGAATTGACTTCATTTCAAATGACCTTCATATTACTACTAGTACTATAGCGGAGTACTTTTACCCTAAGATCAGAGTGTAGTATCTGTATCTATGTATATTCATTTTTAAAACTATAAGATAAAACATTCCTTGCATGGTGTAATGGTTAGCTAGGCTAGTAGATCATTGCTGAGAGTTTGATTCTCACTAAGTGCCCCATACATTTGGACTTGTTCCAAACTATACTTACCAAATGACTATAAGTTAAAAAAATTCTAAGAATATAAAAGTAAGTAAGTAAGGTCGTTGGTGCAGCCTAATGTCAGTATCAGCCAATCAGCGAGGGAGTCTATCCCCTTTTCACTTGTGCTAGACCAAGGAGATTATCTTAGCATCTGAGGTGGAGCGCCACACCTACCATCAGCTCCTTACTTTACTCCTGTGCTACTCATACGCTGAGTTGGCGAGGGCCGGTATCAAACTAGGAACCTTGTGGTTTCTAGTCGCTAAGAAATAAAAAATTCAGAAGATGATATTTTAAAATGGTGATTATTTGACTAACATGTTTGACTGTAACATCATAGTGAGTTTGAACTACAGTCGTGCTATTATGTTCACTTTCGGACTAATACATGTGGGCTGTAGTTTGGTGACCTCTGCCCTAGACCCTAACAAAGTGCTGCATGCTGTTTTGAACAAATCTTGGAAGCAGCATCCTACAAAAATGCAGCTGTATGGCCATTTACCTTGTATCACACAAACCATCTGAGTAAGATGAACAAGTCATGCTGGACACTGCTGGAGAAGCAAGGACGAACTCATGAATGGACACCTACACATGGACACACTCATTCAGCTCTGTGAAGATTCTGGATGCTGCGCCTAAAATCTCCCAGGGGTGATAACTGTTAGGGATGGTAGGCAAGAGTCGTACATATATAAATGATATATATATATATATATATATATATATATATATATATATAGGGAGTAATGAAAAAAAGTTTTTCTCAAGGCAAGATGGAAAAATTATTTTTACTCGACTCTTTTGAAGCATTAAATTAATATATATGAAGATATTCTGAAAATCAAAAATTCAAATTCAAAACAAACTAGAATTAAACGGATATCTTACTTTTGTGTAATTACATTACACACACACACGCACACACACACACACAAATATATATATATATATATATATATATATATATTAGTGTGTGAGATGGTCACTGTTTCAGCTTTTGCTGGAATGGCATACCATTCAACTGCCAGCACAACCTGATGATGATGATGATACAGCTTCCAAATGCTTTGTTTTTCTATAATGGAATTCCTTCGTTTATTCTCTGAAGAAAGAACAAAAATCTCTGTCCTGATGGAGGTGCATATTATACCTGAAGAAGGCTGAGAGTGCAATGGTCGAAACATTGTGTGAACAACAACAAAAAAAGTTAAATTGTCTGAAGAATAGTTTGCATGTTAATGGCTCTTTTCAAAGATATAAACTGGATGTCAAGTTATATAAAAAGGTAATTTATGAGGAAGTGCGTCCCGGTCTCCTGCCTCAAGAGTTGCTGCCCAGTGACTATTAAAATAACGACCCAGCTCAGTCTATTCAAAACTATCCATCTATCTATCTATGTCAATTTGTTCATATATATCTATATTACTTTAAATACTAAGATTTTTTTTTATTCATGTTTGTTTAATGTCTTGTTTTTAGTTTAAATAAACAAGAATTACGACAAAAAAAGAAGCGATCCCCCCCCCCAAATACATTTACTTGTCGAAAATACCTATCTATCTCCATTTGTTCGTATCTATCTATATTATTTTGTTTGTTTATCTATCTATCTATCTCAGTCTATTCCAAACTATATATCCATCTTCATATCTAAACAAGAATTACGACAAATTACGATGAATAAACAAGAATTATGACAAGCTGGGGTTGTTATTTTGATAGTCACCGGGTAGCGGTTTTTGAGGCAGGAGACCGGGATGCACTTCCTCATAAATTACCTATAAAAAAAATCAATTTAAAGTGTATATTTAAAATTTATCCTTTATCAAATGAATTGCATTAATTTTTTTTATGAGCATAAGAAATATTAAATTTTTATGTTACTAAAGGATTAAGTACCGTAGTATATCAGGCACAACACTCTATTAGGTCTTTCAGCCAAATCTTTCCACTGTAAAGTAATAGTCACTTGTCAGTCGACTCGAAAATGTAAGTCCAACCGTTTCCCTCGACTGTAAAAGACAATCGCCAAAGGGGCTCAAACACTTTGCTTTTATGTCTGTAAACACTTTTCGGTAATTTATGAGGAAGTGCGTCCCGGTCTCCTGCCTCAGAAATTGCTACCCGGTGACTATTAAAATAATGTCCCCAGTTATGTCGTCTCAGTGGTGTTACTTGAAAGAAAACAACCAACTTAGGGCGTTAAATGTATTTTAGAGGGGGGGCTTCTCTTTTTTTTGTCGTAATTCTTATTTATTTATTGTAATTTGTTTAGAAATTTATTTATAGAAATTTGTCGTAATTCTTGTTTAGATATGAAGATGGATATCTATCTATCTATCTATCTATCTACCTACCTCAATTTGTTCATTTTTTACTTTGTTTATATATATCTATCCACCCATCTCCATTTGTTCATATAAAAAAAGAGAAGCCCCCCCCCTCTAAAATACATTTAACGCCCTAAGTTGGTTGTTTTCTTTCAAGTAACACTGCCGAGACGACATAGCTGGGGACGTTATTGTAATAGTCACCGGGTAGCAATTTCTGAGGCAGGAGACCGGGACGCACTTCCTCATAAATTACCCACTTTTCATATCAAATAATAATCTCACCCAATCAAATGCAATCTACAATAATCAGGAGTTTGCGCTGTGACTGCCTGTCTTCGTAGTCAAATGGATTAGAGTTCGCGTCGGACTAGATGCCACCCACATATACCGCATGTGACTCGTTGTCTCTTTGAATGATGAAGACGAGCTGACTCATCACCATGCCGGTCATTTCCCCTACAAGAAGGAAATCATTAGTTAAGCATAACATTTATTATCTGGACTAGCAAATATATGCACCCTCCGGGTGCAAGTATTCAAGTTTTAATGTAATAAAATATTATATTAAATTGGAAAATCTAATAAAACTAAATAAGAATACAGATAAAAATATTTGAAACAGAGGGAGTATAATAAAAGATTTGAAACAGAGGGAGTCTAATAAAAAATGGAACAACTGAAACTTACTCTTCCATCACTCCCGTCTTTCATTGTTATTTTTTCTAATTTAAGTATTTAGTTATAAGAGGAAGTAAAGAATAAAATGACAGTTATTTTTTCTTGTTAATGGATTTCATTTAAGATTCATTGGAGAGATTTTTGCTTATATTCATTAAAATAAAACCAAACAATTAGAAATCAATAATACTAAGCACACATTTAATAAAATCACATTTTTAATATCAATATGCAAATTAGCCTTCCCATTCACACTGCAAACCGCTATTTTTTGTATATATAAATACAATTGCATGTTATTCGTATGTTGATATGGTCAACAGTGGCTTCGGCCTCTGGACCATTGATATAATTAACAGCGTCAATCCCAGGGGGCCAACCTCCCAGGCAACACCTGCCCCCTCGATTTAAAGGGGCAGGGCTGGGTTTATTGCCCAGTGCCTGAGGCGCCCCCCTTGAGGGGGAATGCCGACGGGATCGACGCAATTTTTGCACCTGCCATTCCATGAGCTTCGGTTTGTGGGTGGTCCCACGTTAATAGGGACTTTGTGCCTGACCCGTACAAGTGGGGTACGCGGTAAATACAGTATGTAGATATGGACAACACTAATAAAAAGGTGAAGCAATTTTTATTAATAATTCAGGTTTAAATATAAATAAAATCATGGAGAATGTGATGTAAATAACTATGTTAATTGTGACTTGATTAGTAATATAGTTTCGGTTACAGACATAAAAACACACAATCTCCATTATAATAAGATGTAGACATAATATAAATGATTTATCTATATATCTAGATTTTAAATGCATGTAATCATTCTGTTTTTTTTTCTGCTAACTTTAACTTGACTAATCAAGTCATTTTAGAATGTAATAAAGACGGCTTATTCAACTGTGGCATATGGAAATCTAATAGATTTTAATGGAGTTATTATAATCATAATTAAAATAATTGGTAGACCACGCCTATGATTTAAAGATGTCTGCAGGAGAACTATGAGGATATGCCATATTGACACAAACACGTGGGAGGTAGATGCAAAAAATAGAGTGGCCTGGCGCCTCAACGTTAAGCAAGGCACGGAGACGGGTGAGGTAGAGAGGAGAGTAGCCTCGACAGAAAAGAGAGCCAGAAAGAGAGGGAAAAGCCAGCAGCTCCAGAAAGCATCACAGTTTGTGTACATTCAGTGCACCAAAAACTGTCATTCAAAAATTGGCCTGCTGAGTCACTTGTGCAGATGCAGATAAACATTTTTATTTTTAATTTTGGACACTACGCCATCGTCCTTAGAGGACGGAAAGGATCCAATACAATTAGAATAATTATATTTATTTTGTTATTGTCTAAAAGAACTATAATAGTTAAATTACGAAAATGCTAATAGTACCAGGTACACACTTGGTTACCTCACCCCCTCTCAACTTTTAGAAGTTCCGAGTGCTTTTTACTATATCACAATTTTTCCATAAGGGGACCCTGCCATTTTCAGCATATATGTCCGATACTTAAATTTTACCTCCCACCCCAAGGCCTACCGCAAATAACTGAAATGGCAGTTAGCGAAGATATATCGTATCTTCCAATATTAAACGAATATTATTTTCATTTAGCTTTCTGGTTTAAAAGATCAAGGGAAGTAATCAAGAAAGAGTTATTTCCCTTGAATCGTTATTATGAAGCTTTGGTTATGATTGCGTGATAAGCGATCTAACCAACACTGAACTGTTTTAGGAATCCATAATTTAAATTGGTTGATTCCATCATATTTATTCTTGACACTGCAGATGACGTCATAAAATGAGTTAATGTTTAAAAAAGATTTATTTTATGAAGAAAAATATATTTTGGAACTTTTGGTATAAGGCTTGTCTAACTTTATTATTATTGTTTATTGTTTTTTTAGTAAAATGTTGAGTTACTTTCAGTATTTTTTTTAATGTTTAGGAAAACATGAAAAAACTTCAAATAAAATTTCTTAATGAGTTGATAGTTCATAGAAGTTTATCAGGAAACTTCTAGTGTTTAGTATAAATCAATTAAACATTTTTGTAGATAGAATTAAAAACAGTTTATCCCATTTCTAAAGAATCTTATAAAATGTATTTCTTTTTCTTGTAGATAAAGCATTGTCAGTTAGTATTATCTGCAATATTCGGACTATTGTCCCCATCTTCATTGTTATTTGTACAACGTTTCGGCCGATATGCCCTCCGGCCTTCTTCAGGTATTTCTTGTCGGACTCAGGAACCTTCTTTTCGAACTCTGGAACTTTCTTGTCGTAATCGGGAGCCATCACGGAACTTTGAACCTAACCCTTTATTAATAACAATGAAAATGGGGACAATAGTCAGAATAACGCAGATAATACTAATCATTAAGCCTCATCTCAAACATTCAGAGACATTGTCAGTTAATATTTATAATTTTCACTCATTGATTTTAATGGCATGTAAACCTGTTTAGAGTTATTTTATGCATATAGGTTTGGGTATTTTGTGTAATTGTTTCTTAGGAGGGCTTATTTTTATTTTTATTTTTTAATTTTTTTTTACGTGGTCCTATCGAATATGAATAATTTTTAAACAGATCTATAGCTGGGACTCTAATATGTACTACCACTTCAGGTCAGAGTGGACCTGTGAATAATGACACTGAAGGGGTACTACACATTCCTTAGAACTGGAGCCTCACAATTATAGATGCAGTTTAGTGTCATACCCAGGACATACCATTATTTGGGGGGGGGGGACATTACCCCCTGCAGGAAGATAAAGTCTATGTATTCTATACACCACCGATTCGGTGGTATTAATGATTTTGATTGATAAAATGTAGGACATTTTTATAGAGTTTCTAAATCTTTTAAATCTGTATATATTGAACAAATTTATTTAATGACACTTTTCTAATACAATTGTCTAAATTATTTGTATTAAGAATACTTGAAGTTATAATTGTTTACTAAGTAATATTGTCATTAATAACTCGAAACCATATAATTACTTGAAAATTATTGGTGTTAGATAGGAATACTTGAAACCATGTAATTGCTTGCAAATTATTGGTGTTAGATAGGAATACTTGAAACCATATATAACTGTATGCAAACAACTGATTATCACTTAAGTCCAAAGTTTTGCAATATTTTGGTAATGTGAGGCACAATTTTGCAGCTCTGAATGCTTTTGCCAAAGTCATAAAGGTGACAAACCATACTAAACTGTGAGATGCTGAACACATCTGATACTCTCCAATTGATACTCGCTAGCCTATTCTAGTAGTGACCACCCCAAGCGGAGTTTTAACAGGTTTGAATTCAGAGTTTTCCTTCTCCTAGACTGATTACCTAGCCACAGTTAAAGAGTCCAGTCTGCCCTACTATTTACCCATAGCTGGAGGGAGAATAGTTGGATTCATACCTTTCCTAAGGGTATTAGCGCTATGTGAACTGTAGGTTCGTCCAGGATTTGAACTCTGGTTGACGAGTCCATTTCCTACGACTCTAACCATTTGACCACGTGCCTCCGACTAAATTTGATAGCTCTACGTCAAACTGTATGAACATCTATAGAGAACGGACAAACACTTTCCAATATTATTAATATAGATATCTATCATCTATTTCTAAGTATGAAATTGATATGACAAAAATAGAATTGTTTTTTTGTTTTTTTAGTTTGAGGGAATAAGAGAGCTATCAAATTAGTCGGAGGCACGTGGTCAATGGTTTAGAGTCGTAGGATGGACTCGTCAACCAGAGTTCAAATCCTGGACGAACCTACAGTTCACATTAGCGCTGAATACCCTTAGGAAAAGGTATGAATGCCAACTATTCTCGCCTCCACTATGGTAAATAGTAAGGGCAGAACTGGACTCTTTAACTGGCTTAGGGTTAATCAGTCTAGGAGAGGAAAAACTTGAATCAAACCTGTTTAAAACTCCGCTTGGGTGGTCACTACTAATAGGCTAGCGAGTTATCAATTGGAGAGTATCAGATGTGTTCAGCATCTCACAGTTTAAGTATGGTTTGTCAACCTTTATGACTTTGCAAAAGCATTCAGAGCTGCAAATTGTGCTCACATTACAAAATATTGGCAAAAACTTTTGGACTTAAGTGATAATCAGTGTTTGCATACAGTTATATATGGTTTCAAGTATTACTATCTAACACAAATAATTTGCTTAGCCATTACATGGTTTTCAAGTATTCCTATCTAACACCAATAATTTTCAAAGTAATTATATGGTTTGAGTTATTAATGACAATATTACTTAGTAAACATTATCACTTCAAGTATTCTTAATACAAATATTTAGCATTGTATTTAGAAAAGTGTCATTAAAATAAATTTGTTCAAATATATCAGATTTAAAAAGATTTAGAACTCTATAAAATGTCCTACATTTTTATCAATCAAATCATTAATACACCGAATCGGTGGTGTATAGATACATAGACCTTTATCTTCTGCAGGGGGTAATGTCCCCCCCCGCCAAATAATGGTATGTCCTGGGTATGACACTAAACTGCATCTATAATTGTGAGGCTCCATTCTAAGGAATGTGTAGTACCCTTCAGTGTCATTATTCACAGGTCCACTCTGACCTAAGTGGGTGTAACTATTAGAGTCCAGCTATAGATGCTGTTAAAAATTCATTCGATAGGACAGTAAAAAAAAATTAAAAAATAAAATAAAAAATATAAGCCCTCCTAAGAACAATTACACAAATACCCAAACCTATGATGCATAAAATAACTCTAAACAGGTTTACATGCATTAAATCAATGGTGAAATATAATATTAAACTGACAATGTCTCTGAATGTTTGAGATGATGGCTTAATGATTAGTATTTATCTGCGTTATTGCTGACCTATTGTCCCGCATTTTCATTGTTATTAAATAAAAGGTTAGGTTCAAAGTTCCGTGATGGCTCCGATTACGACGAAAGTTTCCAGAGTTCGAAAAGAAGGTTCCTGGTCCGACAAAGAAATCCCTGAAGAAGGCCGAGGGCATATCGGCCGAAAACGTTGTACAAATAACAATGAAGATGGGGACAATAGTCCGTAAAAAAGAATATTGCAGATAATCTAACTGACAATGCTTTATCTAACAAGAAAAAGAATACATTTATAAGATTCTTAGAAATGATAACTGGTTTTTAAATTCTATCTAGCAAAAATGTTAAATTGATTTATACTAAACACTAGAGTTTCCTGATAAATTTCTATGAACTATCAACTCATTAAGAATAATTTTATTTGAAGTTTTTCATGTTTTCCTAAAACATTAAAAAAAATACGAAAGTAACTCAAACATTTTACTAAAAAAAACAATAAACAAATAATATAAGTTAGACAAGCCTTATACCAAAAGTTCCAAAATATATTTTTCTTCATAAATAAATCTTTTTTAAACATTAACTCATTTTATGACGTCATCTGGCAGTGTCAAGAAATAATATGATGGATATCAACCAATTTAAATTATGGATTCCTAAACGTTCAGTGGTTGGTTAGATCGCTTATCACCAAATCATAACCAAAGCTTCATAATAGATTCAAGGGAAAAACTCTTTCTTGATTACTTCGCTTGATCTTTTAACAGAAAGCTAAAAATGAAAATAATATTCGTTTAAATATTGGAAGAATACGATATATCTTCGCTAACTGCCATTTCAGTTATTTGCGGTAGCCTTGGGGTGGGAGGTAATATTTAAAGTAATCGACATATATGCTGAAAATGGCAGGGTTCCCTTATGAAAAATTGTGATATAGTAAAAAGCAACTCGGGGAACTTCTAAAAAGTTTGAGAGGGGGTGAGGTAACCAGTGTGTACCTGGTACTATTTAGCATTTTCGTAATTTAACTATTATAGTTTCTTTTAGACAATAACAAAATAAATATAATTATTCCTAATTGTAATGGATCCTTTTCCGTCCTCTAGACGATGGCCGTAGTGTCCAAAATTAAAAATAAAAAGTTTATCTGCATCTGCACAAGTGACTCAGCAGGCCAATTTTTGAATGAACAGTTTTTGGTGCACTGAATGTAACACAAACTGTGGATGCTTTCTGGAGCTGCTGCTTTTCCCTCTCTTTCTGGCTCTTTTTCTGTCGAGGCTTACTCTCCTCTCTACCTCACCCGTCTCCGTGCCGTTGCTTAACGTTGAAGCGCCAGGCCACTCTATTTTTTGCATCTACCTCCCCGTGTTTGTGTCAAATATGGCATATCCTATAGTTCTCTGCAGACATTTAAATCATAGGCGTGGTCTACCATTATTTTAATTTATGATTAATAACTCCATTAAAATCTATTAGATTTCCATATGCCACAAGTTGAATAAGCAGTCTTTATTACATTCTAAAATGACTTGATTTAGTCAGTTAAAGTTAGCAGAAAAAAAAACAGAATGATTACATGCATTTAAAATCTAGATTATAGATAAATCATTTATATTATGTTAACATCTTATTAATAATGGAGATTGGTGTTTTTTGTCTGTAACCGAAACTATTATTACTATCAAGTCACAATATACATAGTTAGTTTAATCATCACATTCTCACATGATTTTTTTATATTTAAACTGAAGTTATTAATAAAATTGCTTCACCTTTTATTAGTGGTTGTCCATATCTACATACTGTATTTAGCGCGTACCCACTTGTACGGGTCAGGCACAAAGTCCCTATTAACTGTGGGACCACCCCAAACCGAAGCTCATGGAATGGCAGGTGCAAAAATTGCGTCGATCCCGTCGGCATTCCCCCTCAAGGTGGGGCGCCTCAGGCATCTGGAATAAACCCAGCCCTGCCCGTTTAAATCGAGGGGGCAAGGTGTTGCCTGGGAGGTTGGCCCCCTGGGAATTGACGCTGTATTATATCAAATGGTTCCAGAGGCGAAGCCACTGTTGACCATATCAACATACGAAATAACATGCAATTGTATTTATATATACAAAAAATAGCGTTTGCAGTGTGAATGGGAAGGCTAATTTGCATATTGATAATTAAAAATGTGATTTTATAAATGTGTGCTAGTATTATTGATTCCTCTAATGTTTGGTTTTAATTTTATGAAATATAAGCAAAAATCTCTCAATGAATCTTAATGAAATCCATTAACAAAGAAAAAATAACTGTCATTTTATTCTTTACTTCGCTCTATAACTAATACTTAAATTAGAAAAAATAACAATGAAAGACGGGAGTGATGGAAGAGTAAGTTCAGTTGTTCCATTTTTTATTAGACCTCCCTCTGTTTCAAATCTTTTATTATACTCCCTCTGTTTCAAAATATTTTTATCTGTAATTCTTATTTAGTTTTTATTAGATTTTGCCAAATTTAATATAATAATTTTTATTAACATTAAAACTTGAATACTTGCACCCGGAGGGTGCATATAATTGCTAGTTCAGATAATAAATGTTATGGCTTAACTATGATTTCCTTCTTGTAGGGGAAATGACGGCATGGTGATGAAGTCAGCTCGTCTTCATCATTCAAAAGAGACAACGAGTACATGCGGTATATGTGGGTGGCATCTAGTCCGACGCGAACTCTAATCCATTTGACTACGAAGACAGAGTCACAGCGCAAACTCCTGATTATTGTAGATTGCATTTGATTGGGTGAGATTAATTAATTGGATATGAAAAGTGGGTAATTTATGAGGAAGTGCGTCCGGTCTCCCTGCCTCAGAATATTGCTACCCGGTGACTATAACATAACGTCCCCAGCTATGTCGTCTCGGCAAGTGTTACGAAATAGAAAACAACCACTTAGGGCGTTAAATGTATTTTAAGAGGGGGGGGCTTCTCTTTTTTTATAGAACAAATGGATGGGTGGATAGATATTATAAACAAGTAAAAAATGAACAAATTGATGGTAAGGTAGATAGATAGATAGATGATAGATATCCACTTCAATCTAAACAAGAATTCGACAATTTCTATAATAAATTTCTAAACAATTACAATAAATAAATAAGAATTACGAACAAAAAAAAGAGAAGCCCCCCCTCTAAAATACATTTAAACGCGCGCTAAGTTGGTTGTTTTTCTTTCAAGTACACCACTGAGACGACATAACTGGGGAACATTATTTTAATAGTCACGCGGGTAGCCAGATTTCTGAGGCAGGAAGACCGGGACGCACTTCCTCAATAAATTACAAGAAAAGTGTTTTACAGACATAAAAGCAAAGTGTTTGAGCCCCATTTTGGCGATGTCTTTTACAGTCCGAGGGAAACGGTTGACTTACATTTTCGAGTCGACTGACAAGTGACATTACTTTACAGTGGAAAGATTTGGTCTGAAAAAGACTAATAGAGTGTTGTGCCTGATAATACTACGGTACTTAATCCTTTAGTAAATAAAAATTTAATATTTCTTATGCTCATAAAAATTATGCAATTCATTTGATAAAGGATAAATTTTAAATATACACTTTAATTGATTTTTTTTTATAGGTAATTTATGAGGAAAGTGCTCCCGGTCTCCTGCTCAAAAACCGCACCCGTGACTACAAAATAACAACCCGCAGGCTTGTCATAAATCTTGTTTTATTCATCGTAATTTGTCGTAATTCTTGTTTAGATATGAAGATGGAATTTATATAGTTTTGGAATAGACTGAAGATAGATAAGATAGATAACAAACAAAATAATATAGATAGATACGAACAAAATGGAGATAGATAGGTATTTTCACACGGGGGGGGTTTGGGGGGGGGTGGGTGTTTGGGGGTGAGTAATGTATTTGGGGGGGGGGGATCGCTTAATTTTTTTGTCGTAATTCTTTGTTTATTTAACTAAAAACAAGACATTAAACAACATGAATAAAAAAAAATTTAGTATTAGTAATATAGATATATATGAACAATTGACATAGATAGATGAGATGGATAGTTTTGAATAGACTGAGCTGGGTCGTTTATTTTAATAGTCATGGCAGCACTCTTGAAGGCAAGGAGACGGGACGCACTTCTCATAAATTACCTTTTTATATAAGCTTGACATCCAGTTTATATCTTTGAAAGAGCCATTACATGCAAACTATTCTTCAGACAATTAACTTTTTTTGTTGTTGTTCACACAATGTTTCGACCATTGCACTCTCACAGCCTTCTTCAGGTATAATATGGCACTCTCCATCAGGAACAGAGATTTTTGTTCTTTCTGTCAGAGAATAAACGAAGGAATTCCATTTATAGAAAAAACAAAGCATTTTGGAAGCTGTATCATCATCTACATCAGGTTGTGCTGCAGTTGAATGGTATGTTCCATTCCAGCAAAAGCGAAACAGTGGACCATCTCACAACACCAATATATATATAATTATATATATATATATATATATTTGTGTGGTGTGTGTGCGTGTTGTGTGTGTAATTAATTACACAAAAGGTAAAGATATCCGTTTAATTCTGTTTGTTTTGAATTGATTTTTGATTTTCAGAATATCTTCATATATTTAATTTAATGGCTTCAAAAGAGTCGAGTAAATTAATTTTTTTCCATCTTGCCTTGAGAAAAACTTTTTTTCATTACTGCCCTAATATATTATATATATATATTATATATATATATATAATTATCATTTTATATGTACGACTCTTGCCTATCCATCCCCTAACAGGTTATCACCCCTGGGAGATTTTAGGCGCAGCACCATAATTTCACAGAGGCTGAATGAGTGTGTCCATGTGTAGGTGTCCATTCATGAGTTCGTCCTTGCTTTCTCACAGCAGTGTCAGCATGACTTGTTCATCTCTTACTCAATGGTTTGTGTGATACAAGGTAATGGCCATACAGCTGCATTTTTGTAGGATGCTGCTTCCAAGATTTGTTCAAAACAGCATGCAGCACTTTGTTAGGGTCTAGGGCAGAGGTACCAAAAACTACAGCCCACAATGTTATTAAGTCCGAAAGTGAAATAATAAGCACGACTGTAGTTCAAACTCACTATGATGTTAGCAGTCAAACATGTTAGTCAAATAATCATCCATTTTTAAAATTATCTTCTGAATTTTTTATTGTCTTAGCGACTAAGAAACCACTAAGGTTCCAAGTTTGATCCGGCCTCGCCAACTCAGCGTATGGAGTAGCACAGAGTAAAGTGTAAAGGAGCTGAGGTAGGTGGTCGCCCACCCTCAGATGCTAAGTAATGCTCCTTGCTAGCACAAGTGAAAAGGGATAGACTCCCTCGCTGATTTGGCTGATACTGATCATTAGGCTGCACCAAACGACTTACTTACTACTTTATTTCTTAGAATTTTTTAACTTATAGTCATTTGGTAAGTATAGTTTGGAACAAGTTCCAAATGTATGGGTTCACTTAGTGAGATCAAACTCTCAGCAATGATCTACTACCTAGATAAACGGCATTACACCATGAAGGAATGTTTTATCTTATAGTTTTAAAAATTGAATATATAGATACAGATACTACACTCTGATCTTAGGGTAAGAGTTACTCCGCTTATAGTCTAGTAGTAATATGAAGGTCATTTGAAATGAAGTCATTCATTCCTTTCAAAAGATGTCATTGATTATGCATTAGTGGTAGCTCTGCTGTATGGGACTGTAGCTGACTCAAGAATGTGTAGAACAGCCCACACATTGGGCAGAGAATTCCATTATCTGTTGCTGCTGCGGCTGTTCAGTCAGTCTTGAAAGCCATCACAGCCTGATTACATGTGATCCTATCCCCCCATGGTTGGCTGTACATATCTACAGATCCATGAGAGAGAATACTACATTTTTTTTAGGCAGAATGGAGGTGGTCTTGAACATATCTACATAGAATTATCTTGTCAGAAATAAAGGAATTATTCTTGTATGTAGAAAAGTCTTAAGATGTTCTACTTTTCTGAATTGATTGGTTGGGTTGGTTGTCTAATAGCATGTCAACATGTCTAGGGTTGTTTTATGCCCAGAGTTAGGGAATCGCCTCATTGTAACATTCATATTATAAGTTTTTTGTGTAGTTATTCTTAAAGTTTTCTCTCTCTTTTTTTTTTTGCTCAGTCCTAATCAAATACAAATGATTTTTAAAGCAAGATCTTATTTGACTGAATGTTTGAGAAATGAGGCTTGAAGATTAGTATTATCTGCGTTATTCGGACTATTGTCCCCATCTTCATTGTTATTTGTACAACGTTTCGGCCAGATATACCTCCGGCCTTCTTCGGTAATTTCTTGTCAAGACTCGGGAACCTTCTCGGACTTGGGAACTTCTTTTGAACTCGGGAAGCTTTATTGTCGTATTCGGAAGCCATCACGGAACTTTTGAAACCTAACCCTTTTTTATTCCATGGGGAGGTAATCCTGTTTCTCATTCTGCTTACCAATAAGCTGGAGTAGGAGTTGTGTTAAATTAATTATTTTTCTAACTGCTTTCCTCAGATTGAATCTCGGGTAGCCAGAGATAACTGTCACTTAGAACTTTTTAACCTAACTGCCTTATTCCACTCGGCCATGTGTCCAATTGGACAACTTGAA
>CM042137.1:102900439-102990792 GCA_023376005.1 Doryteuthis pealeii | reverse complement strand
GAGTGTGAAATTTTTGGGAACTTTATAAACCTAATGTCTTGATTTGGCTAGAATATCTGATCCTATTTTACTTATGTAGCATTTTTTTTAACCTAGACTCATATTGTTGTTTTTTTCTCTCATCTTATCTAGCCTTCTTAATTATGGGTTCCAAATTATATTTAATTTCTATGCTAGGTCTACTTAAACAGCCCATACAGCCTATCATAAATGTACATAATATGAGTCTAGGTAAAATCAATACATAAGAGGGGAACAATAGTCCGAATAACACAGATAATACAGATCTATTTGAACTCATTGAAATGGACCCTAATAGGTACTCCACCCAAAGCAGGGTGGACCTGGCAGTAATAATGAAAGGAGTGCTCTAGCCTCAACCAGCAGATTCATTTAGTTGTCATACCAGGAACACCCCTTCGGTGGAGAGTCCTTATCCTTTACAGTTAGTGTTTCAAAAGTCCTGTGATAGAGCCTCCAATTTCTCGTCTCTACATAATAATGGGAGAATTCAGTGTCTGTCTATAATCAAAAACTATGTCACTGCTTATGACACAATACCCTCAGGTTTAATTAATGAGAATTCAATTTATACTCAAATCACTAACACATAGAAGAAAGAAAAAACTGTATTATATAACTGTAATGTTATTATAATCTAGCAGTTTAATTATATAAGTAATTCCCCGCCAAAAAAGAAACTCAGTGGCGACAAGAGGAGAGGAATGGGACTATTAGTTTCAATTGACTAAACATTATACAGGGGAAGATCAGAGAGTTGACACCGCTCTGTGATTCACTTCGGAAATGTGGAAGAATTACACCTTTGGATAAGTGTTTTCCAGTCGGTCGCCTGGAATATTCGTGAGAGAACTGCAAACAAGTATTTCTAACGCACCTGGGTGTTATGTGAAAGATTGGGTTAATCAGTTGTGTCTGGGAGTCGGGCTGAGAGGGTCGAGCTGAAGGCCGCTGGTTAAGACAGTAGAGATCGAAGTAGCGGATTTGCAGGACTGTATCGGGCTGGGGAACTAAGTTAAGTACGGTATGAGCAGGAGTAAAGACAGTGGGTAATTATAGGCTGAGAGAGCAGAGTCAAAAAAAGATACAATAAGATTCTCGTTCTCGAAATGAAAAGAAAGAAGACAGAAGATAAATGCTGGAGGTAACTAACAATAAGTTTGAAAAAGGAAAGAAAGCTCACTGTTTACGTACGTGTCACTACAAAAAGTTTTATGAATGAACCAAACAAACAGTAAGCAGACTCACCCAAACCTGAAAACGGGAGAAAAAAGCATAATCTGCTTCCAATAAGGAAATTGAGCGCAATAGAGACTGTATCGAACATCGATGCAAAGGCACATGCTCCCACTGACTATTCTCCGCGACTGTCCCACAGAAAAGAGGAAAAGGACCTCTTTTGGTGACACTGACAAGGCTAATCCTCTAAGAATTGTGATTTTTGGTCAGCAAACCACTGGGCGTCTCCTTGTTAATACGTTGTCGCTTATGTATCCACCATTGTTGCCTGAACGCAGTGGCCAAGTGCAGTTCATCTGCTGCAGAAGCCCCGTGATACATTAGAAAAAAGCAATTGTAAATCTGTCGTAAAATCAAAATAAAAATCTCAGTTGAGTGGAGTGAATATGATGGCTCACAGTAATATTTTAAAATGTTTACTTCATATTTATGTAATTCCTTTTTCCTAACCTAACCATGCAGGCCAAATATCTTGCAAAACTTAAATTTTGTAACACTGACAGGAGAGTGGGGTTTTTTAAAATTATTTTTGTCTAATTGATAGCCTCAAAAACTATAGAGGGGTATTTTGTATAATTACATCAAAATGGACAATTATAGGAAGAGGGGCATAGTCTGGTTGAAAAACCAAATAGTGACATTAGTCTCCATAAAGAACAGTTGAACCCAAATTGGCAATGATCAAGAAGAGAGAATAAATGCTGATTAAACGCTTCTCACTAGGAGATCCTGAAGGTTCATAGAGTTCTAATTCCCTGGACCCAGAATTCAACAAAAGAGGAATTACAAGAGTAGAAATTTTTTAGTACATGGCGACAATTTTGACCACTTATCTAAAGACTGATAGTTACGGATATGCAGACGGTTGTAGAAGAGAGAGAGAATCAAGACACTTAATGCAAATCTGAAACTCAATCATTTATACTACTTTCCACGACCTCTATAGCATATCTACGTATAGCTTGGAGCGAGGATGAATGTAGTTCGATTACAGCATATGAACCATTGCAAATATGGTTCATATCCCTTATGTTAATATTAAACAATATTTAGATATCATCATCATTATCATCATGTCGCGCATAGATTTAGCACAGATATCCATCACCAATCTCTCTGCCAACCTTCCATTTCCAGGGAGGTCTCTGCGCGAGCATCCAGTATCCTCGCAGAGTTGTCATGTAGGTTCCTTTGTGGGCGCCCACATTATGCAAGTCATGTGTTGGGCCTCCACTAGAGCAGGAAGTCGGTCAACTCTGATCAGCTTGTCACACACTTCGCTTCTCCCAGCAGTGTCCAGCATCCTGCTCTGTCTCTTTCCATAATAACACAGTAGATATCAACACCATATATCTCTACTATAAAAATGATCATAGGCAACGATTAAAAAATTATCGTTACTAATAGAACTTTTATACAACTAAATAAAACAAAATAGGAAATTCCATTCCACAGTAAAATAGGAAGAGTACCATAACCAGTACATCTTTAGTCCATCATTGGCAGATTGATGAATGACATTACTCACGATAGTTCAATTATTAGTTAGATGGACATTATGATGGCTAAGCGTTGAGGTCCCAATTCTGGACTTGCAGTGGGTACACGCATTGCAAGTGAAATTTCCATCTTCAATTCTGTGGTGCATGAATACTGGAAGACTATATTTGTTCTGCACGCCCTAATTATGAGTCCGATACTAAGAGGCCACTCCTGTTCCGTGTACACGCAAGCGATACTTTGTTGGCGCGCGCAACCCTAAGTCAGTTGGAGGCCGAGGTACACTTCCTAGAATGAGTGAATAATGGCCGCATTTTGGCTCCAAAATTGTAGATCCTCTATATTGAGGTCTATTCCGATAACAGCTTTGTGTTAGCAGAATCTTCCCCAGAATGGAATTACAAATACATCTATCTACGTATATATACATACACGCACATAATATATATTATATATATATATATGCTTGATGTGAGTGAGTCAGTACACAGTTGAATTGAACAAGAACAACTAGCTAAGTCTAATTGAATTTGTACATATATATATATATATATATATATAATATATTTATAATATATATATATAATATATTATAATAGTATATAGCACTCAAAGAATATTCCATATTGCATCTGGGTGATAGCCATTCCTGATTTGGCTGCCCTACTTTAAGTGTGGTTATTGGTTGCTTAGATGAAAAATCATTCTGTACTTGCTTGTGGCAATGCAGAAACCGTATTGAGTTAACGGATTGCTTGCGCACCTTTTTTGCCAATTCAACGGTAATTGGGCTTTTACAAAAGAATATATATATATATATATAATATAATATATATATAATATTATACTTATAACCTGTTTTACAAATAATTTTTACATATTTATATATAAATATTTTTTTTATTATTGCTATTATATCCTATTGTATGAAATAATGAATATATAAGAATAATTACAGATAGATACTGCGCCAATGTGTAACCAACACTATACAGTCAATTCACAATGCTGTACATGTGTTGGTAATTATATCAAATACCACAGACATGGTGGTAACATTATTGGCAACTAAGACTAGCAGCAATACTTCAAAACTGATGATAAAGGAAATGTGGGCAAAGTCTGTGAGGATGAACTAACCATTTGAGCAAATGGTGTTAAGCCTGTTCTAACTGATACAAAAGGATTAACAGACATAGTAAAAAATTTTGACAACTAAGAATTATTATTCCTAAATATCATGTAGGCATAATCAAGGTTATTACTGATCTTTACCCAAAAGTTGACTAGTTTGATGTCTCGGAACGCAGGGGAGGGGGGAGTTAAATGGCCTATCTAAATATACTTTCTTGTCATGGGCTATTTTAAATGCCAAAAAGCCAGACCTTGTAGAAGAACAGTAAGAAGAAAAAAAAATAAGTCAGATGGCTATTGTTGGTATCAGCTGGACAGCAAAGGAGTCCTATTCCCCTTTTCAACTAGTGCTAGACAGAGAGATGTTTTTGTAAGCTCAGTTGGGCGCCAACAACCAATCCAGCTCCCCACTTTACCGGCACAAATCCAGACTGTGCTAACTCATGTGCTGAGTTGGTGAGGGCCAGTATCGAATCCGGACCTTCGTGGTTCTGGAAGGACATGCTATACCAACTGAAGTAAACTAGCCACTGCTAGGGGGAATAAGGGAGTTAATACCTTTTCCAAGGGTATTAAGTCCCCCAAGTGAACATAATGTAACTGAAGTTGCAATTCACATGATATTACAGTCTCTAGGATGTTAGCTACTACACCACATGGACTACCCACCAAGCGATTCTATCCTAATACAATAATTCATACACAAGTTATATAGTCTTAATAAACTATTCCTTTTGACAATAGTCATTTGTTGCACACTTTATGGGTTCAAGTATCCTATATACACCAATTAATTTGCAAGCCAATTTTATATACATTTTCAAAGTAGCTAATTAATAACATCTTAGCAAACAATAAGTTCATTAACTACTCTTAATACAAATATGCACACAGTTTAGTACTGGTTTCAATATTCTTCATAAAAACAAATGATTCTAAGTCAGATCTCATTTGACCCATAAAGATCAGAACCCTAAAATTTCTACTATTGCAGGTCAGAGTGGACCTGGAGTACAGTGGCAAAATGAAAGAGTATCCACACTGGAACCTCAACCATTGGATGCAGTTTAGTGTCATAATCTAGGATACCCATTGGGTGGAGGCGGGATGTTAACCCTCAACAGAGGATGTAATTGGGGTATCCTAAGCCCCATAGACAGAACTACATGGTTTTTATTGGTGACAAAGCTTCTTAATTTACTTCATAGAGACTATTTAGGGCAGACTGGGGTTCTTTAGCCTTTCGTTAGATAACAATCAGGGAGAAGGAATGTTGTATACCCTTCATTACTTCTTACTTGCTTCTTACTCTTGGCACTTCATTCATTCGGCCGGCTTTGCTATTCTGATCGTCTATCTTGGTCTGGAATCTTCTAACATTCGCGTCTGGAGTTGTCTTGGGGACTTCGGTCTGGTTCCATGCTAGGGAATTTTCTCCATACAGAAGCCTGTTGTCATTGTTAGTTTTTAGTAAACACAAAGACTTCGATTTTCTTTTAAATGTTAACTTTTATATCGGTAATCCCAACCCAGACATAACATAGCGCGTGTATGCAGACGTTACGTTTTAGACAGAGCACAATGGCCGCTGCTCCTGTCTGACGTCCACTGCAAACTAAAACTAAAGCTTCCTTTACTATTCTTAAACCACCAAGAACAGTTCTTCTATGCCTTCTGGTTCCCACGATTTATCCCCGGAAGGCAAGGTGAGAGTGAGGTTCCAAAACGCCGTCACTCACTTCAGGGCCATAACTGCACTTGATCGCCAACCAATATCTCTATACTTACCTTACATAAAGTATGAAAAGGGTCATCCCCTCAGAAATACAGGGATTGAACAATAATCTTATGCCACGCATAGATTATGCAACAGGAAAAACTGAATTCAAACCAGCTTTACTGCTAAAAAGTTTGACCTAGTGGTCACATCCTGCCAAATGGGTGCAGGTTGGGTTGATGCATAACTTCATGGAAAACAAGCAAAATGCAAAAAAGATGTATGTGTCTCCAACTGTTCTATGAGTTTTTAATGTATATTAGGTGATGAATCAGAGTCATATGAAACATGTTATGGCATTGATAACAAACAAACAATATTCATGTTTAACTAATTAAAGATTCAAAAATAACTGACAAATGAATAAATAGGTAAAATAAAATGATCCACCCATAATTCCGTAAACAAATCTGAACATATGTTTATTTTTTTGGCATTTTTCTTTGAATATAATACATGAGAATTATTTATCTATATAAATAATATGATAATTAAAATAAAATAATTTTCAACTTCAGAGTGTTTTCAATGTCCAACTGCATATTCATGGATTAATAATTTACACACAGTTATATGTTAAGTATTTCAAACAATTAAAAGGTTCCAAATAGCTACATAAATACTTCAAAGTAACTATTCTTAATATAATAATTTGCACTCAGTTATGATTTGAGGCGCATTCCTATCTAATACTAATAATCTTTCAAACAAATCTACTGGTAACCAAAAAAGGAATGATTCAGCACTCACTAGAGGCTCCAGAAGTTTGAAAACTCCACCACTGAATGCAGTTTAGTGATCGATTAGTAATTATGATAAAGAATACTTGAAATCACTGTGACTAATTATTTGTGTAGAATGAGAATTACTTGAAACCATATAAACTGTATACATTTTGTATTAAGAATAGTTATTATATTATGTTAAAAATGAATTATCATCATTGTTTTTTGAAACCATACAAATGTGCTGGAAAAGAAGGTGATTTAAATAACCTATCATGAATTTAAACATGTCATAAAAACCAACCAAACCAACCAGTTTGCTGCCATTGGGCAAAAGGTGAATTATCCATATTTTGTAATTCTTAAAACTAGCGTTTTATTCCCACCAACATTTATTGGCCCTTTCTAAACTCGCTTGAATGTCGCATTACCTCCATGGCTCAATATTAATCGCTCTGGACACGCCCCTCTCGGCCTGGGGTTTTAAGAATACACCACACTCTGCAGAGGAGTAAGACCCCGCCCCCCCAATGGAAGCCCGCCTGTTGACCGTGGTGCAAAACTGGGATGTTTTAAAGGGACGGAATCCTGATGATTGAGGCAGTCTAAAGTCCTGCAAACACCTCACTTGGCCCTTACTTATGGCTAGATCAGGGCAGTCAGAGGCCCCTTCCAATCAATTGGCTGGCCATGTCAAGCCCTAGCACCATATGATTGTCCGAAACCTATTGCCCTTATGACAAGCCCTACCCTTTTTATCATGAATTGTGCTAGAAGGTGGTAGCTGAAGGTTTGCATGTTTTCTGGGAAAATCACGTTTAAAACTCTATCTGATGTGAGGTTTCAGTTCTGTGAGTGTGAAGAACACCTTTAGAAATCACCAATGCACCTCCCAGGTCTCACTCTGCATCCGGAGTAAATAAGTACTGTAGGGTCCCATCTAATGGGTTAAACTGAGAAAAAATATTTAAACTATAAAAAAAAGAATTGAGCTTATCCGTTAAAATGGAATTTATTATTCAAAAATTTGCCGGCATTAAATGACCACCAAGGTTGATAATGCCGTCAGACAAAACCAAACCCCTCTATTGGATTAAATAGAAAATTGTTTTTATTAAAAAAATTGAGTCTAAAAAAATCTTCAACTAATGCTTATGAATTCTTTCAAACTTTGCGGCATTAATAACCCACCATGTTGATATGTCCGTAAAACAAAAACATATCACTGTGGTATATCCCTGATTTAACCTAAGCACTTCAGATGTCAGAAAGAAATAAAGGTCACTTTCCTTTTGATATTCTAAAAAAACATTAACAAATCTTTTGTGTTTGAAAAACAAATATAATCTCAAAAGATAAAATAAACAAAAATATTAATCCTTGGTCTGTCAAATCCAATTCACATGATTGTTTTCATATGGCATTAATAATCTTCTTAAAAAGATGTACAGTTAACTAAAAAGAATCAGTCCACAAAAACAGCTCAAAATGATTGTGTTAAAATCTAATCTATTTTATAATTAATCAATCAAGTGGGTATAATTGCTTGGGACTGAGTCAATCACATCTGGTAAATTGTTTAATCAAATTGTTCTTATCAAAATGCAACAGATTTCTCCTAAAATCTATAAAAAGGTTAAAAAAGAAACAACAACATTTTTTTTTTTTCTTACTCCCGGGTTGTCAACAACATAAACAAAATCATCAACATAACCTTGAACTGTAAATAGAATTTGAAAACTATCTTCTATCTCATTAATGATAGAAATTATGTATTCAGTATAACTAAACTTTTCAACATAATGGGGTTAAATTAGAAATGATACTACTTAGGTATTTATTTACTACCAAGATCATCTAAAACAAAATAAAATTGTGACACCTCTTTTAACAAAAATATAATTGCGCATACATATAATATATAGAAGAAAATTTGAAAAACAAGTGTTCGCGGAAATGGTATGAATTTCACATTATTGATGTTTTGAGATGAATATTCGGTTTCAATTGAACTACGCTATGCAGGAGGTGAGTAGTATAGGACTTTTAGTAATTTATGGATGCAGCCTGAGAGTAACATGCATTGGTTTGAGGATGATTGTTCGAGAAAATTTAGGAATTTGTGTTTTTCACAAAAGGACAAATGGAAGTAGACTATGGAAATAAATCCGTACAATTAAAGAAGAATTTGAAAAAAACAAGTAAATTCGAAAATGGATGAATTTATCGATGTTTAAGAATAATTTGGTTTCATTTGAACCTTCATCAGGATGTATACTATAATAATAGTATAAGACTATATATATATATAATATAGCAGTGTATTTAAATAAATGAATAAATGGATACCTTGGGTCTAAAACGGAGATATAAGAATTTAATTCAACATTTTTGGCATGTTTACATTTGAATATGTTTCATTTTCTTCTATTAAGTAGTTTCCTTCCAGTTTTTTAAATTTTAAATTTTTGCTATTTTTTCCCTCAGACAAAGATGGCATTTGTTTTGAATCCTTTTGGTGTTTTTTTGACATTTTAAAATGAATTGTCAGTGTGGGTTTTGGATCTTTTTTTTTTCCTTTAGTTTGCCAGAAATGTTTGACAAGTAAATGGTTTGATTTTTTATTGTCATTGTTTGTCCAATGTGAGAGAGGCATTGTCGATGACTGGTGCTGCCGAAATAGATAATTCTTTCCTCATTTTTTTTCTTTTGCGGGAATGGATGGTTCTGGTGCGCTGCGCACAAGTAGGATCTGTGGATTTACATGAAACCTGGAAATATAATCATTAGCAACTTTTATTTCTTAACTGGTACTCTTCATGTAGCCTTGTGCCATATCTCTGCTTTTGGCGATGTTGCCTACAAGGCTAATAGAGCCCAGTCTGCCCTACTATTTACCCATAGCTGGTGGAGAGTAGGATTCATACCTTTCCCAAGGGTATTAGCGCTAAGTAAATGCAATTACCACATCCAGGATTTTGAACTCGGGGCGACGAGTCCATTTCCCATGTAATGGGTAAAGACCCATTACACCATGCGCTTCCATTTTTATCATATCGGTGCTAGAAAGTGGTGGCTGAGGATCAACCACCAGTATTTATTAATACACATGAAATAAATCAAAATTATTTCAACCAGTTTATTAATACATGTGCAGTTAATGAAAATTATTTCTTAAAAAAATCATATATATATATATAAAACAAGCTTTGGCATTAAATAACCCACAAGAGTTGACATGTCATTAATCTAAATAACCAACCAACGAAAATCACAAGACATGTGGGTATTATGTTAGTCCTATCGACTCTGAACTGTTTAGATCGATTATAAGAAGCTGAAAGTTTAGACAGATGCTGTGTGGCTAGAGAGTTTAGATTATTAAATTTTCTGAGAGAGAGAAATCTTATTATAATGGAGATTGTGTGTTTTCTGTCTGTAACCGAAACTATATTACTTACTCATGTCACAAGTCCCTTAGTTAATTATGTCACATTCCCCATGATTTTATTTTTATTTAAACCTAAATTATTAATAAAATAGTTTTACATTATTAATACTGTTAACCATATCTACATACTAATAACTTGTAATACTATTTATATATACAACAAAATAGAGCGGTTTACAGTGTAAATGAGAAGGCTAATTTGCATATTGATATAAAAATGTGATTTTAATAAATATGTGCTTAGTATTATTGATTTCTAATTGTTTGGTTTTATCTTAATGAATATGAGCAAAAATTTCAGGGATAAATCTTAAAAGAAATTCATTAACAAGAAGAAATGACTGTAATTTTATTCTTTATTTCTGAATTCAACTAAATAGTTAAATTAGGAAAATTTACCAATGAAAGATGGGAGTAATGCAGGAGTAAGTTTCAGTTATTCTATTTTTTGATTATACCACCCCTGTTTCAAATCATTTTATCTGTATTCTTATTTAGTTTAGCTTATCTAATTTAATATATTTTATCACATTAAAACTTAAATACTTGCACCTGGAGGGTGCATATATTTGCTTGTAAAAATAATTATTTTCTCTTTCTTCTATTTTTTATGGGAACATATTGCATAGTGTATATATATATTTACCAACCACATGAGTAGGCTGCGATACAAGGTCAATTTCTTAAGTTGAATTTAACAGGTTTGAATTCAGAGTTCTTTTTTTAGGCTGGTTGCCTAACCAAGGTTAAAGAGCCCAGTCTACTCTACTATTCACCCATAACTGTAGGGAGAATAGTTGGATGCATACCTTTTCCAAGAGTATTAGCACTATGTGAAATGCAAACCGCCTCATCCAGAATTTGAACTCGGGTTGCCGAGTCCATTCCTTCTGGTGATAACCATTACATCACAAATACAATATTTTAACAGAAGGGTATTAGCACTATGTGAAATGCAAACAGCCTTGTCCAGGATTTGAACTTGGGTTGCTGAGTCCATTTCCTCTGGTAATAACCATTACATCACAAACAGAATATTTTAACAGAAGGTTATTAGCACTATGTGAAATGCAGACCGCCTCATCCAGAATTTGAACTCGGGTTGCCGAGTCCATTCCTTCTGGCGGTAACACCACACGCCTCCACATATTGTGTAGTGTATGTCTTTCTCTGAATGTTGATTATGAATAGTTGTCTTGGCCAATATTTTTTTTTGATTACAGCATAAGGCTTGATTTTTTTTTTTTTTTTTAATGAAAGGAAATTAATCATTTTTTGGTTTGGCTTGATTATATCTTGATTGATCATCTAGATGCAAGAGTTGATGGCCAGGAAAGCAGTGTCCGCTAAGTTGGAGAGTGGGGTAGTATAAATATAGAAAAAAGGAAAATGACCAAGTCATTAACTTATTTCTTTCTTTCTTTTTTTCTTTTTTTTTTCCTTACAAATTATTACCACTTCATTAGAATCATTCCTATTTTTTTCTATTCTTGCAGCTGCTTTTGTAATTACAACAATACATAATCTACTCTATCTACCCTATCTATTGCTTACAGTCAAGACAGACTGAAAGCACCATTTTCCCCACTAGATCACTGAAGTTAAGCAGTGATGAGCCTGTTCAATTTTTACTTGGGTGACCCAGAGATGCTGATAGGTATGCGTCCTGCGTCCCCAACACACAAAAATCTAAAAGGATGCAGTAAAATCATATCCATGAGTCCCAGTGTTTTTCTTTTTTCTTCCCTCACCATTTCTAGCTAACTGTGAATACATTTCAATAGTTTCTTAGAAATTAATTACACGTGATAAGTTACAAGGTAGGAGTTAGATGGCTTTAGTTGTTTCCCCAGATCATAAATAAAAGCCCTACAATTTATTAAGAAACTTTAGTTGAGACCCATTAATTTTCCCAAGGACTAAATAAAAAATCTGTAAATACATTTCAATAGTTTCTTAGAAATGAATTACTGTATTTCTGTATATATATATATATCACATGATTGAAGTAGTTTAAGCAGTGAAAAATATCCACTGTGATTGGTAGTTGGTGCGCTGGCACATTGTGCATTGCCATAACTGGGCCATAATTCTGCAGAAGCAACCAAAAAATATTTGTGTAAAAGATGAAGGCACAGTTTATCATAGTAAACCAGAGGGTTTAAGAAATTTTTACGTGTTCCAAGAACATCAATGATCAAGCAAGGTCATGTAGGCCTAAAACCATGGATTCCGAGGCAGATAGAGCCATAGAGGCAAATTCGGAGAGTATCAGGCAAGCTTGGCATCTCACAGTCCACTGTTGTTCATCACCTTCATGACCCAAGGGAATCCCTATGCCGTAGTGGCTCGCATGCTGGATTGTGATATTATAGTAAGCAAGTTTGAACTCCAGTCCTGTGATTACATTCACTTTTGGACTAATACCCTTGGGAAAGGTATGGACCCTCTCATCCATCCAGGTATAGGCTAAATAAATGTGGAGGTGCGTAGTCTAATGGTTAGTCATAGGAAATGGACTCGTCGATCCGAGATCAATTCCTGGATGAAGCTGTTTGCATTTCATATGGCGCTAATACCCTTGGGAAAGGTATGCATCCAATTCCCACTCCAGCTATAGGTAAATAGTAGTACAGACTGGGCTCTTTAACCTTGGTTAGGTCACTCATCTAGAAGAAGGAAAACTACAAATTCAAACCTGTTAAACTCTGCTTAAGAAATTGACCTTGTGTCACATCCTGCTCGTGTGAAGGGGATGGTAAATATATATAGATTAAATAGTACCACTATGTCAGAATCGATTGTTTTAGGCCTACCTGATCATCAAGGTTCTTGCAACTCTAGTGAAATTTCTTGAGCTATCTAGTTATTTTACTGTGATTAATTGCACCTTCACCTTTCACGCAAATGTTTTTGGTTGTTTTTGTGGCATTATGAGCCAGTTCAAATTCATATAGAATAAGTTCCTGAATTAGACTATGTTGTACCTTCATCTGTGTGGCTTTAAAATCACACACGAAATGAAACCATGCACAATGTGTCAGCACATCAACTACCATGATACTACAGAGATGCCTTTGACATTAAATAACCCACGAAGGTTGATATGCCATTAAAGAAAGGAACCAAATCAAAACTTCATGACCCTGGCAAAAGCATCTGGAGTCGCTGAATTATGCTTCATGTTACCAAAATATTGCAAAACTTTTGACTCGCCCTAGTAATTTAGTCTTGTCGAGAGTGGATGGACACTGTATTAGAAGCAAAACAATTTCTTGGTCATATCGATTAGCAAAATAACCTCTTCTCCCTCTATTGAATTACGGCACTGAAATGCTCTTCTCCCTTGAGTCTCATTGGTTTTCAGCTTTGTCATTTTGTTTTGAGGTTTGGGACTGAGGTTGGTGTCTAAAAAGTACCAAGTTTGAAGCTGTATTTACCAAGATAGAAATAAAAAACGAATGGAACGTTTCATAAGGACATTTTTTTCATTTACACCGGCAAAATCCGGTTGTTTGTTAACAGATGATTTTTAGAGTTTTTTTTTTTAAATTATAAAACTAACCCCTAACCCCTAACAAACAACCGGATTTTGACGATGTAAATGGAAAAAAATGTCCTTATGAAACGAGATCGCAAAAGGTTTGTAAACATCATGACTTTTGTTGCCTAAGAAGAAGACACTGTGCTGTTGTCCGTGGTTTCATGTTGTTTTGGCTTCAATTGCCGCATTAGAGCTGAAAAGAAACTGGGCCATAAGGAAAGTGTCATCATTGATTTCTTGGGCCTGTTTACTCAGGCTTGCCTCACTCAGTTGAATAATTATGGTTGTGGGTTGATAGAAGAAGCAGGCATCGTAAATGTTTGCCCTATTACTTCAAGGCATGGCCTTACTGAGTTCATTTTATTTGCCTAGTCATCGAATAGTCTCTTGGTATTTATCATCTATAGAAGGGAAGGTTGGAAGTCATTAAGACAA
The DNA here is from genome assembly GCA_023376005.1 of Doryteuthis pealeii. NCBI lineage: Eukaryota > Metazoa > Mollusca > Cephalopoda > Myopsida > Loliginidae > Doryteuthis > Doryteuthis pealeii. The sequence continues at coordinate 102,976,966 of CM042137.1, read as the reverse complement.
ATTAAGTTTTTTTTGACCATCCACTTTTAATTTTGTCGGGCCAAACCTTTTTTTTTCTTCTTTTTTTCCTTTTTTGCTTTTCCTTTTTTTTTTTCAAATAAGCATGTGCTTGACTATTTTTAGTCTTACAGCTGTGATAATGAATAACATGATTAAAAAAAAAAAATAAACAAGATATGTTTATTATGACATGAAAGTATTTTAATTTTTTCATCAAATAAGAATATATAGTGGGTGTTAAATGTCCACTCTTGCTTTTGAATTTTCTTTCCTCTCTGCACAATGTTCTACTCATTTTCTCTCTCTCTTGCTCCCTCTTTCTATCTTCATGTATCACCATCTCCATCCATCTCTCTCTCTCTCTCTCTCATATATATATATATATATATATATATATATATATATATATATATATATATATATCGCTCTCTCTCTCTCTTTTTCTCTCTATAATATACATACACAAGGTGTGTCAAAAAAGTATCGAGATTTTTTGTGCTTTTTGACACACCTTGTATTCTGAAAAAAATAATGTTCCATTCATTAATTTTTTTTCAGAATACAAGGTGTGTCTAAAAAGTACCAAGTTTGAAGCTGTATTTACCAAGATAGAAATGAAAATCGATTGGAACGTTATTTTTTTCAGAATACAAGGTGTGTCAAAAAAGTAACAAGCTTAAAGTTGTATGAATAACATGATTTAAAAAAAACAAAAAACAGATATGTTTATTATGACATGAAAGTATTTTCATTTTTTCATCAACTAAAAAAAAAAAAAAAGGTTTGGTCCAACAAAATTAAAAGTGGAATGAGTCTTACCACTAGGTGTAGTTTTATGTCAATTCCACGATACCTTTTTTTTTGGGGGGGGGTGATCTTACCTCTTTGCAGGGGATGTGGTCAGTGCATTCTAAGCCCCATTAGTATAGTAGTATTATTATAGTCTTTGGTGGATGTGTGTATGAAATAAACTTTGGATGAAAAGTTTTCAAAAACGAAAATACTTTACATGTACTCCAATATGAATAATATGCCTGGCACATAGATATTAAATTTGGACCATATTACCTTTAGGCACCCCTTTTTGATCTCTATTAAGAAAGGACATGTTTGTTAAAAGTTAGGGTTAGGGGTTAGTTTTATAATTTAAAAAAAAAATCTAAAAATAGTCTGTTAAAACAACCGGATATTGACGGTGTAAATGAAAAACATGTCCTTTCTTAATCGAGATCAAAAAGGAGTGCCTAAAGGTAATATAGTCCTTAGATTTTTATCTAATTTTTTCACTGGATATGATTACTGTTCCCCACTGAAAAGCCTAAACAACAAAGGAGATTGTTAAAGAATAATTATTATATAAAATAAATGCTTTTTAATTATTAGGTTTATGGATGCACATACATTAATGTAATTTTCGTCTTGTCATGTATGTAGGATTTTAATTGTAAAGTAAACAGACAAAGAATAAAGTGATAGATTGATAATAGTCTTCTTGATAATTGATCACTTTTCAGTTGATTAAGAATAATTTTCTATCATTTTAGAACCATTTTGGATAATATTGATTTATTTATGAAATGAGTAGCATAATTATCTTCCAGAATGTTTTTGAGAAAAGAGGTTTTCTTTTATAAACTATTGCAAGTGAACTTGATTTTTGTTGGATGCTCAATAATTGTAGCCTTATGCCAGACTAAGATCATATTTTTTCCTTACTTTTTGCTTGTTTAATTTTTTCTTCCTTTTTCTTTTGCCTTTCTTTCTATCTTCCTTTTTTTCCTTTTTCTTTTTTCTTTTCTTTTTCTTTTTTCTTCTTTTCTTTTGTTTTCCTTTTCTTTTTTCTTTTTCTTTTTTCTTTATTTTCTTTTTTTCTTTTTCTTTTCTTTTTTCTTTATTTTCTTTTTTCTTTTCTTTTTTTCTTTTTTCTTTTCTTTTTTTTTTTTTTTTTTCTTTTTTTTCTTTTTTTTTTTCATCTTTTTCTTTTTTTTTCTTTTTCTTTTCGTTTCGTTCCATCTTTTTCTTTTCTTTCCATCTTTTTCTTTTTTCTTTTTTTCTTTTTCTTTTCTTTTTCTTTTTTTCTTTTTTTCTTTTTTTCCTTATTCTTTTTTTCCTTTTTTCTTTTTTTCTTTATTTTTCTTTTCCCCTTTTTCTTTGTTCTTCTTTTTTCCCCCCCCGTTTCTTTTTTTTTCTTCTTTTTCTTTCTTTCTCCCGTATTTCTTTTTCTTTCTTCCTTTCTTTCTTTTTCTTTTTCTTCTCTTTCTGCCTTTTTCCTTTCCTTTCCTTTTTCTTTTCTTCCATGTCTTCATCTATGGAATTTCCCCAGATCAATATTGTTGCTCATTTTATTCTTATTATTTGCATGATCTCATGATATTTTATGAGACTATGAAAATTGGCATCCTTCAATTAAAAGAAAAAGCCTGTGAATAATTCCTATAAAAAGTCTTATTATTAGTATCACCCTCAGTCTGAATATCTGACGTTCAGTGTAAAGTATACAAAGTGCTTTGAAAGTAATACCTTTTATTTCCATGAATTATTGATCTTATGGAAATCTGACCTCTCTAAGATATTGACAATTCTGTAGCCCTGTCAGTACTACCATATGGCTGCACCACATATTTCTAAAGAAAAGATTAGAGAAGAGCTAGATAGGAATTACACAAGGATGCTGTGTGCTGTATTGAACTGATCTTGGAAAGCAGCACCCCAACAAAAAAGCATTTGAATGGCCACTTACCTCCTATCATACAAACCATTCATGTAAAATGAACAAGATATACTGGACTGCTGGAGAAGCAAGGATGAACTCATAAGTGACGTTCTCCTGTGGATACATATACAAGGACATACTATGGCGAAGGGTAGGGTAATGGTTAGTTGGAGGAAATGGACTCAATATCGGGCCTACATATGTGGCATTGGCAAATTGTGCAAATAGTCCATAATATCAAGCCAATGGCTTTAACAGATTGAATTCATATACTATCAATAAGGACAAGGGCATCCTATTGTGGTATAATAGTTAACAAGTTAGTCTTACTAGCTCCAATAGTGAAGTTCCAATTTTGGATCTCTGGGGAGTGTGGAGTACCCCTTCATCACCGTTACTCCCAGGTCCACTCTGACTGGGAGTGGTAGAAGCTGATAGGGTCTCATCAAAATAAATAGATAAAAAATGAGTTTAAGAAATTGAATACTCAACAAGCCATGTCCACGCTACCTTAACTAAAATATAAGTCGATGAGTCCAATTCCCACGACCCTAACCATTACACCATATGCCTCATAACATCTATAACCATTACACCATATGCCTCATAACATCTATAACCATTACACCATATGCCTCATAACATCTATAACCATTACACCATATGCCTCACAACATCTATAACATAACATCTATAAACCATACACATATGCCTCTATAACCATTACACCATATGCCTCATAACATTACACCATATGCTCATAACATCTATAACCATTACACCATATGCCTCATAACATTATAACCATCCTATAACTATACACCATATGCCTCATAACATCATAACCATATAACATCTTAACCATACACCATATGCCTCACAACATCTATAAACCCATTACAACCATATGCCTCATAACATCTATAACCATTACACATATGCCTCATACATCTATAACCATTACACCATATGCCTCACACATCTATAACATTACACCATATGCTCAACAACATCTATAACCATTACACCATATGCCTCATAACATCTATAACCATTACACCATATGCCTCATAACATCTATAACCATACCCATATGCCTCATAACATCTATAACCATTACACCATATGCCTCATAACATCTATAAACCATTACACCATATGCCTCACAACATCTATAACCATTACATGCCTCATAACATCTATAACATCATATAACATACACCATATGCCTCACAACATCTATAACCATTACACCATATGCCTCATAACATCTATAACCATTACACCATATGCCTCATAACATCTATAACCATTACACCATATGCCTCATAACATCTATACATATATAAAAGGCAGCTGGTGGGTATGTATATATATATCTCCAGCTGAAGCTATGAAAATAAAACAATTAACAACAAAGTAAATATATATAAACACTCACTATCACCAGATCTTGCTTTGTGAGCAAAAAATAATATTTAATGGATATTCGCGAAGATAATTAAAAATTTAATTGTGTTAAAAAAAATTGAGTTCTCTACATGAATGAATCAAACAAAATGTCTTTGGCATAAAATAACCCAACAAGGGTAGAGATGCCATAAAATTCAACCAACCAGCCAACCTCACTAGATCCATTATTACTGAATAGATAGTTTCATCTTTGCTGAATGCCCCATTCTTGCAACCTTGTGTCACATCTTACCCGTGGTGAACGGTTGGCTACATAGACATATAGGCATTCAGAGATGCTGATAGGTATGTGTCCTGTGTCCCTGATGCACAAAAATCTAAAAAGATGCAGTAAAATCATATCCATGTGTCCCAGTGTTTTTTTTTTTTCTTCCCTCACCATTTCAAGCTAACTGGAAATACATTTCAATAGTTTCTTAGAAATTAATTACACGTGATAAGTTACAAGGTAGGAGTTAGATGGCTTTAGTTGTTTCCCCAGATCATAAATAAAAGCCCTACAATTTATTAAGGAACTTTAGTTGAGACCCATTAATTTTCCCAAGGACTAAATAAAAAATCTGTAAATACATTTCAATAGTTTCTTAGAAATGAATTACTGTATCACTGTATATATATATATCACACGATTGAAGTATGAATTACACAAGAGGGGATACAAGGAGTTAGGCGGCTTTTGTTGTTTCCCCAGATCATAAATAAAAACCCTACAATCTATTAAAAATCTTTAGTTGGGACCCATTCATTTTCCTGGCGTCTCATTCAAAGCAAATATGTGCATCCCAGGATGCACTAAATCAAAAAGCTATCATAAATAAAAACCCTACAAGCAATTAAAAAACTTTACACACAGACATATATATATACATATATAAGGTGTGTCATAAAAGTATTAAGATTGAAGCTGTATTTGCCATGATAGAAATGATCAATGAATGGAACATTAATTTTTTAAGAATACAAGGTGTGTCAAAAAGTACAAAATTTTTTTTGACACACCTTGTATGTATATATATATATATATATATTTTGACACACCTTGTATGTATATATATATATATTTTTGACACACCTTGTATGTATATATATATATATATTTTGACACACTTGTATGTATATATATATATATATATTTTGACACACCTTGTATGTATATATATATATATATGTGTGCTTAATTGGAGTCGTACCTAATTTTGAAAATTAATTAATTAATAATGAATTAGGCGGGAATACCTATTTAAATGTATGGCTAAACAAATCGAGAAAAATCAATCTCTGTATGTACATTTCGGCCTATTAGGCCTCATCAGCAGAGCTATAGATCGGAAGACCGCCCTGTGCGTGATTTGAAACCGGACTGCCAAGCTGACAGGCCGATCCCATAACCCCTACACCAAACGGACTTCTTAGATTTTACGATTTGTTTAGAGTAGGTTAATATTCCTCTTCTAGTGACTTTTATTACACGACGATATGATAAGTTGTAAACACGGTTTGCTTGTAATGGCTTTTTGCTGACAATTTTTGGGAGAATAAGTGCTTAATTGGAGTCGTACCTAATTTTGAAAATTAATTAATTAATAATGAATTAGGCGGGAATACCTATTTAAATGTATGGCTAAACAAATCGAGAAAAATCAATCTTCCCAAAAATTGTCGGCAAAAAGCCATTCCAAACAAACCGTGTTTACAACTTATCATATATATATATATATATATATATATATATATATATATATATATATATTACACTGTCTACGTTAGGTATTCAACTATAATATTAACTATATATTTTGCTTCTAGCTGTCCTATAAGTGAATAATAGATAAAGCAAGCAAGTGATTGTTAAATAGAAATGTTGTTACCATGACTACATAAAAGATGTCTATATATATTTTGTTGATAACTCTGACTTTATAAGATTTCATAGATGACTGTATTTGTTGGTGACTGTTTGTTTTGATGTAACTAAAGAAATATTTTCTACAGCTGCTTAATTAAAAAGAAAGAAAGAAAAATGCTAATATGGAACAAATAATTGTTACCATTGAAGGAAATGAACATAGGAGCTAAGTTCAAACTCTATCTGATGGTGAAGTTCCAGTCCTGGAGGTCTGGGGAATGTGGCGCATCCCTTCATCACCATTGCTCCCAGGTCCACTCTGACCCAGAGTGGTAGTACTTGTTAGGGTCCTATCTATGGGTTAAATAGAAAAATGTGTTTATAAAAAAAAAAAAAAATTGAGCATCCATTAAGAATGAATTTTTTACAAAATGTTGTTGGCATTAAATAATCCACTGAGGTTGATATGCCATAAAACAAACCAAACCAAAGATAAAGATAATTAGCTTGGTGAGTCAAGTTTGTATATTTGATAAAGCTATTTGCATTTCCCTTGGGGATTACATCTCTTCTCCCTACCCCCTCCTTAGCAATAAGTAAATAGTGGACCAGATTGGGCTCTCTTGCCTTAAAGCAACCATTTTAAGAGAAGGTAATCCCCCCCCCCCATCAACAGTGTGGCAGGTTAATTTGCTGAGGTTGATTGTCTTATGTATCCCTGTAATATGAAGAGCTCTGCTGGTGGTGGTGTGGTGTGTGGGGGGGTCCTCATTGACAATAATCCGGGAATTGGGGGCAGCGCTCTCTGAGTGGACAAAGCAACTGTCAACAAATTAATACCTCAGCTTTGAAAGTGATCAATAGCTGATAGTGACAGACTTAGTCAACCATGATGGCACGGATCAAACATTCTAATTAGGTTAGTTTTGCAATGATAGTCAGGATTTTCTAATGCAGAGATGCTGTTAGGTACGCGTCTTGTGTTGCTGCTGCACAAAAATCTAAAAGGACGCAGTAAAATCATATCCATGCATCCCAGTGTTTTTCTTTTTTCTTCCTTCACCATTTCAAGCTAACTGTAAATGCATTTCAATAGTTTATTTGAAATGAATTACACAGGATAAGTTACAAGGTAGGAGTTTGACGGCTTTAGTCATAAAGACCCTATAATCTATTAAGAAACTTTCATTGGGACCCATAAATTTTCCTGGGGACTCATTCAAAGCAAACGTGTGCATCCCAGGACGCACTAAATCAAAAAGCTATTAGCATCACTGCTAATGTCTATCGAGCTACAGAAAGATTAAAAAAAAATGACTGGTTGTTCAATTTGGGGAAATTGGTAAATGAAATTCTTAGTGTGCTTGACACAACATACACACACAATATCTTTGGAGGTATATGGTGTAACGGTTAGTCGTAGGAAATGGCCTCGTCGACCTGAGTTCAAATCCTGAACGAGGCTGTTTGCATTTCACATAGCACTAGTACACTTGGAAAAGGTATGCATTCAACTACTCTCCCTCCAGCTATGAGTCAATAGTAGGTCAGTCTGAGCTTTTTAACCGTGGCTAGGTAACCAGTCTAGAAGAAGGAAAACTCTGAATTCAAACCTGTTAAACTCTGCTCAAGAAATTGACCTTGTGTCAATTCTGCTTGTGCAGAGAGGCTGGTAAATATATATATACACACACACACACACACACAGATGCTGATAGGTACGCGTCCTGCATCCTGACACACAAAAATCTAAAAGCACGCAGTAAAATCATATCCATGCATCCCAGTGTTTTTCTTTTTTCTTCCCTCAACATTTCAAGCTAACTGTAAATACATTTCAATATTTTCTTAGAAATGAATTACACAGGATAGGTTATAAGGTAGCAGTTAGACGGCTTTAGTTGTTTCCTCATATAATAAATAAAAACCCTACAATTTATTAAGAAACTTTAGGTGGGACCCATAAATTTTTCCCGAGGACTCATTCAAAGCAAATATATGCATCCACACACACACACACGCATATCTTTCCTATGTAAAAGCTTCAATCTACTCTGGGGATTAAGACTTTTCATCTAGAGTATTTAAAAAAAAAATTAAAATATATATAGTGTACCATTGATAAGATAGAATAATGACAAGATGATTTGGTTCTCGTGTTATCCACTAATAATTAAAATTTGAAAGAATCAGATAAACAATTATTTATCTTTTTTTTTTCTGTTCTGTCATTGTAGCCATCTTTTAATTTCTGTTCATACGCAGCAATTGTTAAAGATTTTTTCAATTAATAGCCCGATTGCTTAGAAGACAGAAATTTTAATACACATTTAATTTCTTTCTTCCTCTTTCATTTTTCTTCCTCTTTCATTTTTCCCCTTTCTTTTTTCCCCTTTCTTTTTCCTTTTCTCTTTCTTTCTTTTTCTCTTTCTCTTTCTTTCTTTTTCTCTCTTTCATTCTTTTGTTGTCTCTTTCATTCTTTCTTCCTCTCCTTCTTTTTCTCTTTTGTTCTTTCTTCCTCTCCTTTCTCTCTTTCTTCCTCTCCTTTCTCTCTTTCTTCCTCTCCTTCTTTTGTTCTTTCTTCCTCTCCTTCTTTTGTTCTTTCTTCCTTCTTCTTTTGTTCTTTCTTCTCTCTCCTTCTTTCTCTCTTTCGTTCTTTCTTCCTCTCCTTCTTTCTTCTCTCTCTTCGTTCTTTCTTCCTCTCCTTCTTTTCTCTTTCGTTCTTTCTTCCTTCTCTCCTTCTTTCTCTCTTTCTTTCTCTCTTTCCTCTCTCTCTCTTCTTTCTTCTTTCTCTCTTTCTTCCTCTCCTCTTTCTCTCTTTCGTTCTTTCTTTGTCGTTTCTCTTTTGTTCTTCTTGTTTTTTTGTTCCTCACTTTCTTCATTTTTCCTTGCTTTTTAAAAAAAATTTCTGGTGTTGTGCTGTACTAGAGGGAAATCATTTTTTAGTCAACATATTTATATCGACAAAAACCACATGTTTTGAATCATAGAATGTAAGTATTGTCAAAATGTTTTTTTTTATTATGTAGTACTTATAGCCATAAGTAAAAAAAAATATATAGATGTTGTTTGCTTTTTAGTTTTTTAATAATTTTAAAGTTTGCATTATAATGTTTGCCATTTGTGCGTTATGATGACATCCTGTATGAGTCAAACAATGTTCTTCCTTGCAATAAACATATATATATATATATTATATATATATATATATATTATATTATTTCTTAAAATGAAATGTTATCAACATTTATTTTCTCTGCTTTGCACAGTGAAGATTTGGGTTTAGTTTCATGGCATATCAATCTTTGTGGTTATATTCAATGCTAAAGCCATCCTTGTAGAAGGAAAATAGTGGTACTATTTAACCCATAGCTGGAGGTATGAGTATGTTCATACCTATCCCAAGAGTATTAGTCCAGAGATGCTGATAGGTATGCATCCTGCATCCCTGACACACAAAAATCTAAAAGGATGCAGTAAAATCATATCCATGCGTTCCAGTGTTTCTCTTTTTTTCTTCCCCCACCATTTCAAGGTAACTGTAAATACAACTCAGTAGTTTCTTAGAAATGAATTACACAGGATAGGTTACAAAGTAGGAGTTAAACGGCTTTAGTTGGGACCCATAAATTTTCCCAGGGACTCGTTCAAAGTAAATATGTGTATCCCAAGATGCACTAAATCAAAAAGCTATCAGCATCACTGCTTTCCCAAAGGTATTAGTTTGAAAGTGATTTGGTTCGGTTTCTTTGTTTAATGGCATATCAACTTTCATCGGTTATTCAATGCCAAGGCCATTATAATAATATTAGTAAATGCTCTATATTTTTAACATATTGAGCACTTTTGGATTATTTACTGATGCCATTGCGATGGAAAAGTTAAAGCGGCAATTGGATACTATATATATGAGTAAAGAAAAGAAATGTAAATGGATAAAATGAATTTAATCGATATCACATTAATCGATATCACTTACACATGTGTTTCGGTCAGTTTATGTGTGTGAAAATATTTCGCACACATAGAAGAATTGACCTTCATCAGAGTGAACATTTATTTTGAAATAAATAAATGTTCACTCTGATGAAGGTCGATTCTTCTATGTGTGCGAAATATTTTCACACACATAAACTGACCGAAACACATGTGTAAGTGATATCGATTAATGTGATATCGATTAAATTCATTTTATCCATCTACATTTCTTTTCTTTACTCATTTTTCCTCATATTGTCGGATTCAATTCCTTTTCCATTTTCATATATAATATATATAAACTTTTTTGATACTAAAAAAAAAATGTTTGAAGTAACATGAACCAAAAACAATGCCCCTGTGTTAGTTTTCTTAATGCTTTCATTGTGAGCTAATAACAATATATATATATATCTATTCCAACAAAATTTGTCCCAGTATTATGTAATTGACAGTTTTAGAGTGCAAATTCATTAATCATTGTACCCTGCTGTTTGTAATAATGATCTGGCATTAAGTGCTTATGAGCCAACAACCCGGCTGTGTTCTAAGCATTGCATATAACTTCTACTTATTTATAATTATTGCCTATTATCATAATATCTCAGTGATAGATATATAAGGTTATTTACTTTTTGGTGTAGATGTGTGAAATGTCTGGCGAGACAGGGGAAACTCTTTGTAATTTGACAGGCAAATAGATCGAACAGCTAGTTGCATATAACTTTTGATTATTCATAATTATTGCTTATTATCATAATATCTCAGTGATAGAAAAATAAGGTTATTTACTTTTTGGTGTAGATGTGTGAAATGTCTGGCGAGACAGGGGAAACTGTGTAATTTGACAGGCAAATAGATCGATCAGTCTGTTCCAATTCTCTAAACTTTTGATTAGTACTTTGGATACTTTAGGAGGCTTGGTTGCGTAATGGTTATTGTTGTAGGAAATGGAATGGGCAACCAGAGTTCAAATCTTGGGTGAGGTTGTTTGTGTTTCAGTTTGTGCTAATCCTCCTGGGAAATGTATGAATCTGACTGTTCTCCCTCCCCCCAGCTATGGGTAAATATTTAAGTAGACTGTTTTTTTTTGTTTTTTTTTAAATTTGTTTTTTTAGCCTTGGTTAGGCAACTAGGTAAGAAGGACAACTCTATTGTACTCTGATTAAGAATTGACCTTGTGTCAGATCATGCCTGTGGTGGACAGGTTAGGTAAATACATATTTTGAAATCATAGGAAATAGGCTTGATGAACCAAATTAAAATTGCAGATGAGATTGTTTTGTTCTCTGAGAAAGGCATGAACCCATCTCTTCTCTCTTCAACTATGTATAAAAAGTAAAGCTCTTTAGTGTAAACCAGTCTAGGAGAAGGAAAAACCCTGAATTTGAAACCAGTGGGTGTGGGGCTTAGCAAGTCCACCCTTGGAAAAACTACTAACTGTGGAAACTATAATACCATCACTGATCTGGTGTAGATGCGACTCTATGCTCCATAAGGAGCAGACAGGATCAGAATTGTATGTAAAGAACTTTTTTTTTTTTTTTCTATTATTTAGATTTTTCGGATTGCTGTTCTCATTTATTTGGTTGTTAGCCACATTTAGAGACTACTGTCCTCATCTTTATTGTTATATACACAATGTTTTGTTCAATGTGCTCTTTGGCCTTTTTCAGGTGTTTCTTTTTTAACTTGGGAACCTTCTTGTCAAACCTTTTTTCTTCTTTTTCCTTTTTTCTTTTCTTTTTTCTCTTTCTTTTTTCTCTTTTCTTTTTCTCTTTTCTTTTTTTTTTTTTTTTCTTTTCTTTTTTTTTTTCTTTTCTTTTTTCCTTTCTTTTTTTTTCTTTTTTCTTTTTCTTTTCTTTTTTTCTTTTCTTTTTTTTTCTTTTTTTTTTTTTTCTTTTTTTTTTCTTTTTTTTCTTTTCTTTTTTCTTTTTCTTTTTCTTTTTCTTTTCTTTTTCTTTTTTTTTTTTTTCTTTTCTTTTTCTTTTCTTTTTTTCTTTTTTTTTTTTTTTGGGTATATTCACAAAATTCCATCCTGGCCTCCTGCCTCAAAAAACCACTAGCCAGTGGCTGCTGAAAAAAAAAAACACACAGCTACGATTGAAGTCCGTAGCCGAAGCGGTGTCAGTTGAAAAAAAACTGGGGTTGGAGTTTAGGGTTAGTTTAATGGGAAAATAAATAAATAATTTGGGCTCTGTTTTTTCTGGGTCACCCTGTATACAGTTTGAGGTTGGGTTTTCAGGAAAAACGCCCTACACCGCTTCGGCTATGGACTTCAATTGTAGCTGTTGTTTTTTTTCAGCAGCCACCGGCTAACGGTTTTTGAGGCAGGAGGCTGGGACGGAACTTTGCGAATATTACCTTCTTTTTTCTTTTCTTTTCTTCTTTTTCTTTGCTTCTTTTCCTTTTAAAAAAAAATCCTTTTCTTTTACCAGGTTTAATTTCATTTTAGCATTTTGAATGTCTTTGCCTGCCCTCTTCTTCATACATTTCTCTAAGGGTGTCTGTTTATTAAACTGCCTGTAAAAAAAAAAAAAAAATAAAAAAAATAAATGAATTAATAGATTTACTACAGTTTAATTATTTATAAACCTCAATATGGCATTATTCAAAAATAACCAAACAGAATTTTCCTTTCTATGTCTGTAATAAGTAATTCTCTTCTTTGTAACACTGGATAATTACTTACTTCAGGAAGTACAAATTTTCCATTGTCATATCAATAGAGATACTAAAATAATGACAATTGTTGGTCCCAATTTATATGATGAGAAGAGAAACACTGTAATTTCTCCCAAATGGGTTTTCAGTTCCTCAAAGAACTGAATGACATTAATTTGATTTAAGCATTCCTTATTTTATATATATATATATATATATGTATATATATAACCAGGCATTGATTAAATGATGCCAAATATTTTTAGCCGCCCATCATTCGTCTACCATTCTATATCACACATTACTCTGTAGATATATTTTTTCTGTCTACAACTAAAGCAGACTGGGTTATTTGACAATATGCCAACATTCATGTAGACTTGGTCACATGATTTGTGCTAACAGATAATGAATTCAACGTCATCAGAAAGTTAAGGATAAAGAAAAAAAAATCTAAGATGAAGATTGTAATGACAAAAGATAACTCCGATAGAGTTTGGAAAGCTTTATTCTACTTAGAATAATTGGTAGACTTATTGAGAGTTTATATAGTCTAGTATTCACTAGAGAGTTCTCCAAAGGGGAGGTAATCATAAAATAGGGGAGGTAACTCTCAATTACTTATTACAAAGATTGTCCAAGAATCCACATCTTCTTTAAAGAAAGAATTCCTTTTGTTTTTTTTATACTGCTCTGCTGGCTAGCATTTGAGCACTTTTGATTCATCAAATGGTCTTTATTCTTATCTTTTAACTATATATATATATATATATATATATATATATATATATATATAACCATCTTTTTAGTGTGTGTATATGTCTTTAGTCAACTCCTATAACATAGGCACGGTGTGACACAAGGTCAACTTTAAGCGCAGCCGGTTTAGCTCGGTCAGTAGAGCATCTGCCTAGGAACCATGACGTTCAGGGTTCAATACCAGCCATTATCAACTCTGTGTATGAGTAGCATAGCTTGGATTTTTAAATTCCGAAGCAATCTCCTTAGTCTAGAACTAGTGGAAAGGGGTAAGACTGTCTGGCTGATACCAACAATATGCCAATCTGACGACTACTACAGCAGGTTTGAATTCAGAGTTGTTCTTCTCCTACACTGGTTGCCTATCCAAGGCTGAAGAGTAGTACAGCTTGGGTAATCTAATCACTGCAGTAAAATGGGAAGCTGATGATAGGTGTGGTGCCACCACCTCAGCAAAAGCAATCTCCCTGGTCTAGCACTAGCAAAAAGGGGATAGAGTCCTAATGGCCATTGCAAAAAATGTGTGGTCCCGTTGGTATTCCCCTTGAGGGGCACCTCAGGCACTGATCAATAAACTCAGCCCATACCCCTTTTGGGCAAGGTGGCAAGTGCTGCCTGGGGGGATGGTCCCCTGGGATCATGTGTGTTTTAACTCACTGGATCAGAAGCCGAGGCTATTAAAATTAATTTGGATCTCCCCTTGCTCAAAATTCCTAATGGGCATATAAGAAGTTCACAGAGTATAAACTCCAGGTCTTAGATAACATTGGGTTACTTAAAGGAGAAATACCCAATGCAAAACATTTCTGTAGGATAACAACAAAGGCGTTAATTAAAGACATACAACATTTAATTTATAAATATGGGGGAAATAGTTTCCCCAGGCTATACAACGTCACAAGTGTTCAAGTGCATGCAGAAGTGTATGGAAAGATAAAAGAGGTGGAAACTACTTACTGATTATGGGGTCTGGACTGAAAGGTATGCACCATATTTTAGGGTTCCCGCGTCATGTGACCAAAAAGGTACTTGACGCGGAAGAGTTCCCTAAACCCTGTGACAAGAGAGACTACTCCATTTGGTCCCTTACAGCCTCATCAATCTTAGGCTATAAAAATGAATTTTGTGTTTCTTCTTCAAATATCTATCAGCAGTACTTTCTCTTCCACTTATGGGCAGTATCCTAGAAGAAAAAAGTACTAAAACCTATAAAAAGAGAGCTGATTAGAAAACAAATATGTATCTTCCATCATTCTTAAGTAAAAAGGCCAATTTGACACATAGCATAGTGGATAAAGGCATTGGGTTAAGACAGTTCTAAGTGACAGTTATCTCTAGGCTGCAGGTTCAGTCCTGGTCAAGGGTGACTGTAACATAGACTAATGATTAACACAGCTTAACACCTGTACCCCAGCTATGGTTATCAGAATTAGAACAGGTTACCCATCTAGATTGAATAAAGGATTGGGTTCAGGGTTCCGTGATGGCTCCCAATTACAACAAGAAGGTTCCCGAATTCGAAAAGGCTCCAAGTCTGACGAGAAATACCTGAAAAAGCCAGAGGGCACATCGGCTGAAACGTTGTACAGATAACAATGAAGATGAGGACAATAGTCCGAATCATCCAAATGATACTAATTATCAAGCCTCATCTCAAAAATTCAGAAAAAACATCTTAATCTTTATTATCTATGAAGAGTTTTCTCCCTTTCTCTCTGTCTCTCACACACATTTTATTCATTACATGAATAATGTATCCATATAAGGAATAAATTACAAGAGAAATAATCAGTAGCAGCTTTGATTTTAAGTGTTTTTTCTTTTTATAAGTGATTTGTATAAAACACTTAATGACTTCTACTTGCAAAATCCCCACACCACTCTCCACTCATTATGTGTTGCTCATCATTTGTTTACACTTATTTGCTCTTGAGAATTTTCAACATTTCTTTTATTTTTAACACTTTATACTAAAACAAAACAACAAATGAACAAAGAGTACTTGTTCACTTTGATGGTCCCAAGAGAAATGAAGCTGATGTCATATTTAAATGTGATTTAAGCTGATCTCTTTTTTTTTTTTTTTTTTTTTTCTTTTGTAGAGATTTATGGGGTGGCAAGAGCTTTTGTGTTTTTAAGGTTTAAAAAGGTCGCTGTTGTTATTCTTGGTGTGTATTCTTAGGGTTTGCTTTTAACCCCATCTTATTTGGTGGTTGCACTGAAATGGAAGGGACAAAGAGAAAGAGACAAAAACAGAAGGTGGTTTTATGATTTAGGCTTTATTCACAGGACATAGCCACCACATGGCAAGGAAACATATCCCTGGCCAGTAGTAGTAGCATCTAGACATAGTTAAGGCCTCAACTTGAATGGCTGAGAGATTCTCTTCGGGGTCGGAAGTGGGTCCTTTATTCTGCACATGCATGGAGGGTTCATCCAGTGGAGACTCATGGGAGTTTATTTTATTTTTTTTTTCAAATTTTAAATTTAAATTTTATTTTAATCCCTACAGATTTGCCATGGGTAGGATGTGGCATAAGGTCACAAGTATGGGCGATTCAGCAAGGATTAAATTTGCTTTTCAGAAGTAATGGATCTACAGGAGAATCTTTTGTTTTTTTTATATACCAATCATGTGTTGAATCCTTCTTATTTCTCGTGTATCTGCTTCTAACCTTCTCTTCTTTTCCGGGCCATGTCTTCTGTTTCTCTTTGTTTTTGGAGACATTTTCCTTGTATTGAGTGTTGTCTCTCTTTGCATCTATCTTAATTCTTAATTATGAACATGGAGACATACTTTTGGTGTACACATAGTTTATTTCCTGATACTCGTATAAGTCACTTTTTTTTTACAATCACATTTGAAAAATCCAGGAGGCTGAAATAAATTTATGTCTCATAACTTAAAGGTTTTCATTTATTTATATTTATTTTACTCCGTATATATATGTGTGTGTGTGCGTGTGCACGTGCGCGCGCTCATATATATGTGTGTGTGCATATATATATGTGTGTGTGCATATATGAGTGTCTGTGTGTGCATATATGAGTGTGTGTGTGTGTGCATATATATATATGCGTGTGTGTGTGCATATATATGTGTGCGTGTGCATATATGTGTGTGTGTGTGTGTGTGTGTGCATATATATATATATATATATATCTGTAATTTGATCAGGTGAATGTGTCACAGTGAAACAAAGCAAATGACCTAAAATTAACACCTTAGAATTGGTATGATTCAAAACTGTATAGATGGTGTAATAAGTGAGTAGCATCATCATGCAGCAATCTGAAAAATTATAAATGTATTTGCTGAAACAGATTCTCATTCCTACACAGAATTGCTTTTAAAATCTTTTGAAATTTTGATATGTAATAATTTGAAGGGGTCAGATTAATTTTTTAAATTAATTTCTTTTTTGATCTTATTTAGAAAAAAAAAGATAATTTCAAGATTTACAATCAAAAGAGCAATTTCACTCTCATTAATATTTTTATTTCAAATAATATCCTGTTTCAAATGAATAATTTTTTTTAAAAGAATTAAAAAAATGATGCACTTTGAAAAAAATTAAAAACATTTTTTAACGTCCTTCTCAGCTGGCACTATTTTTTTTTTTTTTTGCTTCAGGCTTAAGAGCGGGTAGGGGAGAATTGAAAAAAATTTCTTGTCTGCAGATTTTTTTACAAATAATTTGATGATTAAAATTTTGTACAGAATTTCACTTTTCAAAATAATTTTTTAATTTGTTTTTTAATTTAAGATAATTCAAATTTTATAAAAACAAAGTTTCTTTAGAGAAGAGATAAAAAAAAAACTTAAAATATATATATATATATATATATATATATAAGAAGATTTTGTATGTATGTCTGTTTGTACAATGACAGAGTGCACATCCTTTTATAAATTTTACTTTACCGGAAGTTTTTTTGATAATGATCCAGTCGAAAGGGCCTTATGTTTCTCCTTTTTTTTTTTTTGTGTGTGTGTGTTCATTCTTAATAAAGTATGATTCTCCTCATAAAAATAATCATGGTTTTCTGTTGTACCAAAAATTTGTCCATGTGTGTATAAGTCCATAATTGAATTGAGACCCATCTGATGAGACGGAATTTTGGGGAGCTAATTTAAATCAACTTAGATTTATATAGGCCCCAAATTTGGTCGAAATAAATTTATTTATGGAATTACGTTTTTTTTTAGTTCTTCCTTCCTTATTGATATATATATATATATATATATATTATATGTATATATATATATATATATGAATTTGCAATATAATGACTTTGGTTTAAGTGTTTCCATTAATAAATATTTTTTAAGAGTCCTATGAGAAATAACATTCAAATGAAACACTTCACACCACACCCTACCTGGCATCCCATCTTGGTGTAATGGTTTAGCTAACTGGTCTTTCAAACTCATTGCTACTGAATGGTGAGTTGGATTCTCACTGGATGCTCATCTGGCCATGTGCCAAATTTAATCTATGCATAGTTGTTTTTTTGTGACTTCTGACAGGTAAATGTCCACACCCTACTCTACATATTGGTCATTTGATTCTTATAGGTACTGATACACTAAGGTAAGCTCTGATTTGTCATTAATATAACAAACTCTATCTTTTTAATTAGATAATTCTATTCTAAATCATTTTTGAGATGAGGCTTGATAATTAGTATTATTTGGACTATTGTCCTCATCTTCATTGTTATCTATACAACGTTTCGGCCGATGTGCCCTCCGGCCTTCTACAGGTATTTCTTGTCGGACTTGGAAGCCTTCTTGAACTCAGGATCTTTCTTTTCATAATCAGGAGCCATCATGTAACTTTGAACCCAACTCTTTATTCAATCCACGGGGGTATCCTGTTCTCATTCTGCTAACCATTACTGGGGTACCAGTGTTAAGCTGTGTTAATCATTATTATTCTATGTTTATTGCTACCCCCTGACCAGGATTGAACCTGCAGCCTAGCGATAACTGTTGCCGTGAAGGTTCCCAGTTTGAGAAGGTTCCCGGGTCCAACAAGAAATATATATTTACCGCCCCTCCGCACGAACAGGATGTGACACAAGATCAAATTCTTTAAGCTGAGTTTAACAGGTTTGAATTCAGAGTTTTTTCCTTCTCCTGGACTGGTTACCTAGCGCCATGGTTAAAGAGCCCAGTCTGCCCTATTATTTACCCCATAGCTGGAGGGAGAATTGGATTCATACCTTTCCAAGGGTATTAGCGCCATGTGAAATGCAAACAGTTTCATCCAGGAATTGAACTCGGGTTGACGAGTCCATTTCCTACGACTCTAACCATTAGACTGCGTGACTCCTTCTTATCAGATATGTGCTAAAAGGTGGTGGTTGAGGTTCTTCATGTTCTGGGAATGATCTGATGTTAAGGTTCCAGTTCTGGAGGTTTGGGGAATGTGGAACACTCCTTCATTACCATTGCTCCCCCCTGGTCCACTCTGGCCTGGAGTAGTAAGAATGAATTTATTTCAAAACTTTGTTGGCATTAAATGACCCACCAAAGTTGATATGCCACAAACCAAACCAAACTGCATAATCCATGGGTTATTTTATGCTGAAGACGTTTTTGTTTAATTGATTCTTGTTGGGCATTCAACATTTTTTTAAACTCATTTTTTTAATCCATTTAACCCATAGATGGGTTGGCTGGATTTTATGGCATGTCAAACCTTGTTGGGTAATTTCATGCCAAAGACATTTTGTTTTATTTATTTTTTGTTGGCTATTCAATTTTATTTTTTTTCAAACTCAATTGTTTTTTTAAAACACATTTTTTAATACTCATTCTTTGATCTATTTAACCCATAGATGGGACCCTAACAGGTACTACCACACTGGATGAGATTGAACCTGGCAGAAAGGGCAATGAAGTGGTAATCCACACTCTCTAGAAATCCAGAATTGGAACCTCACCACTAGATGTATTTTTATGTCATACCCAGGACACTAAGACACTCAGCAACTGCCTTCTAACACATATGATAAAATGGTTGGGGGTTTGCCATCAGAGCAATGAGGTCATGATAATCATGATAGGTGCAAGGACTTAATGTGACCAAGTCGATTGATGTGATTGCTCGTCTAGCCAAAGTAAGGGCCAAAGTGGAGTGTTGCAATGTCATAGACTGCTCAGCAACTAGGATTCTGTTTTTTATACATCATGAGTAGCCACCTCACAGCCATAAGGTGACCCTATTTGTGAGGGGTGGGAGTCTTATCCTATGTAGAGGTGCAGTCGGTATATTCTAGAGCCCAGCCAACAGGACTTCTTAATTTTAAGTTTTTAGATACAAATGTATTTTTGCATTTTCAGAAGTTCAACATATATATTATATATATATATATTTAATACATGTGGAATTAAATGATTTTTACTGGTGATCTTTTCAAGCCTTCTGGCGCAACTTTTTTTATATTTGGATGGAATTCATAGATTAGTCTACCGAAATTCATATCCCAAGTACTTTCGGCACTTCGAAGTGCCATCATCAGGGGTGATGTGTTTCGTTTTTTTAATGCCACGAATTCCATCCAAATAGAAAAAAGTTGGCAGAAAGCTTGAAAAGATCACCAATAAAATAGTTAAACAGGAGACCTGCCTTTGTTTTAATTCCACATGTATAAATGAAAGAATGCTGCCAACACACCACACACAACACACACACACACACATATATATCATATATATTTATATATATATATATATATATATATATAAGTTGAAAAAATGGAAGTGAATTTGGAAAAAAATAAAAGGAAAGAAAATGTTGCATGGATTTTGAAAATAAAACGGTAAGAATTCAGAGAATTTGGATGTGTTTGAAAAAAGAATCTTTTTTGAAAAATTTGAGAGATGCTTACGGTTTGAATGTCTATGGGAAATATTTAGTGAACACACATAGTTTAGCATAGTAAAAAAAATACCAGGAAAAGTAAGCTCTGTTCATTATTGTATATGATATGTTGTGTTATATGATGTATAACTGGATGTAAAGTCATTATATAACCTTGTTTCTGCAAAGAATCTATTTGCACTTTAAAGGAAATGGGTTTGAATACTTGAAACTCTTAGCTGCAATTAAAAAAAAAACAAAACAATTTTTTTTCTTTTTGATTTTGTCCATTTGAAGAGTTCAAAGTAAAAAGATCGCTCAACTAGTAAATTATTAAATTGGAGTAATGTTGTTCCACATTACACAATGAATATTTATAAACATACATATATATATATCATAACAGAATGTGGTTATTCAAAGCCTGAAGAAGATATCAGAAGATCTAAAATTGCGTGTCGATAATATAAAATAAAATAATAATGCTTGCGGACCTTTTTTTATATAAAATACCACACACACACACATATATATATATTATATATATAATATATATATATAATATAGGATGGCTTACCTGTGAATATGGGCCACGATCGTTGAGGTGCACAGGAATCCAGGGGTTAAGTCCGTGATATTAAAAATACAAAGTGCTGCTAATACAAATAAGGCAAATTTATTGAAAAATGGAATACAACAGAAACCTACTCGAGTTTCATCGCTAGAATCATCGGGGTTAAATCCACTGAATAAATCGAGTTACCGATTAATTGCAGCTGTAACGAAAAATCTTATTCAATGAACATAACATGTTGATCAGCTGCAATTAATGCGGTAACTTAATTAAATTCAGTGGATTTTAACGCTGATGATTCTAAGCGATGAACTCAAGTAGGTTTCTGTTGTATCATTTCTTCAATAATATATATATAGTATTATATATATATATAATATATATATGCACACCACACACATACAAAGTTAAGATAGCATAGAATACAGCTCAATAGGTGCTTTGTGACAGGTCAGTTTCTGGCATATACAATCATCAGTAGTTTCCCATGTGGTAGATATTCCTTTTTATACTGTTGATGGAGCATGGTGGGAAGAGTGATCTAGTTGTGGAGCATTCTGGAAGGGCTGTCTGTGTCTAATACTAATTACCTTTGCCATCATGCGCCCCAACAACAATAAAGGGGAAACTACCATGCAGCAACCACTTAGTCTGATTACCCGTATAGAAACTGACAGTGACTAAAGCTCCGGTTGACTTTTGTATCTATACTATCTAACTTAGATATATATGTTCTATCACTGATATGGAGCACTCTTTATCTATGGACTATATAGCAAAGTACATACATACATAGCCACACACACCCAACACACACACAACACACACATCGCAACAAATACAATATATATATATATATATAAAAGATAAACCTAATAGGTCAGATATCTGACTCATTAGGTTATCTTTATTATTTGCTCTATTTGGTATTGAGCATTCTTTACTTATTAGCTTTAGTATATCCTTGGGGCGGTTTTTATATGAATATATAATTTTTTATATATATATAACATATTAAATTGTTTTTTTCTTTTGGCCAAATATTATAGTATCAACTGATTATTTTCGGTTGGTACGACTATCTTGGTCTTTTTCTTTTTTGCAAAAATTTTTTTTTACAGTATAGATTTTTACAATCAAACTATTTTGCTGGGTTTTTTCTTACACAAGGGTTAACCAACAAGTTTTATATTAACATATATATATATAATGTGTGTGTGTGTGTGTGTGTGGTGTATATATAGTATAATGTTGTGATATCATCACATTGACCTATTGTTTCCTCATTTAATCATTTAGTAAAATTATTTTTGAAGACAGTATATCAATAAAAATATCAAATAGAAAGGGAATTGTTTTATTTATTTTGTCTATTTGTTGTTTTTTTTTTTTTTTTTTTTGTTAACAAATTTGTTGCTTCATCATGTTTATTAAGGCCATGAAAACTGTTTTTCATTCTCTTTGGCAAGATATTTGCTTCACTCTTATACCTAATGTCTGAACAAAATTTCTCTAACAGTGGCGTAACTACAGGCTACTATATTGCTTAGCTCTACCGAGGTTAGTTTGACTTTCTTCTCTTTCAATTTTAAAAAAAAAATTAATACATTATTATATAAATATAATATATATATATACTATACTATATATTAATAAATATTCAGGGATAATTATAACAACTTTATTGTTAGTTAGCATACACAAATTATTTTTCTAATAGACCGCGTTAGAAAAATCAAAATATCCTAAATTCTAATGGTCTATTCACGTTCCCAAATGTGATTTTAAAAAAAAAAAAAAAATCTATTCGACATTTCCAAAAATTCTCTGTTCTTAACCCAACAAATTTTTTCATTCAAAATAAAATTTCCTCCCTGATGAGGTCGAATCTTCTTCCTCTGTGTGCGAAATAATTTTCCCACAGATGGAACTGACGAGAACACATGTGTAAGTGATATTGATTAAATTCATCTTTTTTAGATTTATCAATTGTCTAAATTCTTTCTTTTCTTATTCATTCTTCCTCATATTGTCGATATCATTTTGCAATTTCCCTTATATATATTATATATATTATATTATATATGAGTAGTATTATATTAGATTCAAATAAGCATACAGTTGGCCGGCCTCCACATATGATCCTAGCTTTTTCTGGGAGTTTAAGTCCTCGGGTAGTCAAGTCCTCGAGACTCCAATTTTATTTTTTAAAAAAGAATGAGAAAAATTAACTCTTTTTAATGCATTGCAAAAAAAATTCTTGGAGTTCAAATAATGTTGTTATGTTTGTTTTTGTTTTTTTTTTTTTTTTAAAATAGTCCCCTGCAATGTAATGTTATCATTGCTTCATAATTCTGTCATCAATAATCCTATGTTATTTGTCATGAAAAATATGCAAAGCTTATTTGTTTTATTTTTATCAAGTTTTTCTAAAGACTTTACGTTAAATTTTACTTTTCTACAAAATAAAAAGGGCATAGATTTTGCAAATTCCTTAAAATATTTTAAAGCATTAAAATATGAAAAGACCGTGTTATCCACTTCTAGGTTTTATTTCAGGAACTAAATCACTATTCTTAAAATTCTTAATCACTTTATTCTGTCTATTAAGTATATTTGTTTTATTTTACTTTCACTTTCCAAAATTTTGTGAGCAGCTGAAGTAGCTTTGGGGCCTAGGTTATGAATTTGTGTGGCCATTTTTAGGTTTGAGTCTTTTGTTGAAGTAGAAAGATGTAGTATCAGTTTTTAATGCTTGTCACTGATCCACGCGCTGAGTTGTAATTAGAGTTCATCCTTGTCTTAAAAGTAAGAGAGTTTGTATAATCATCCATGGGCAGAGATGCTAAATTAGGCTATGAGTCCTGCATGTCCTGATGCACAAACAAAATCTAAAGGATGCAGTAAATCGTATCCATGCATCCTAGTATTTTTCTTTTTCTTCCCTGACGCGCATTTCAAGCTTAAATACATTTTCAATTGTTTCTTGGAAACAAATTGCACAGGATAGGTTACAGAGTAGGAGTTGAGATGGCTTTAGTTATTTCCCCAAGTTCATAACTAAAAGATCCCTACAATTTATTAGGAAACTTTAGTTGGGTGTCATAAATTTTTCAGGGACTTCATTCAAAGTAAAATATGTGCGTCCCCGACATACTATCAAAAAGCTAGGCAAGCAATGCACTGCAATGGCAGTTTATGCTGTCCTTGAAGTTAAAGTGTGGTCAGTCATTCTCCAGCCTAAGTATTCTAAGGACAATTTATCATTAAGATACATGTTATTGGGGCATTTCTGATTGGGCCAATTCAAGGCGACTGCTGTTTTTGGAATAGTCTATAAATATACAGTCTTGGGTATTAGCACAACCTTTATACCATACCAAAATACCAACAAAAGATATCTTGAAAATTACCTAATTCATATCAATATCTGGAAAAAAGGTACAGCTTAATGATTATGAAAACCATATAATATATAATATTAATCAATAATATAAGGGTGGTCTGAAAAAGTTCATATGAATGTCTCATATCTGCTGTTGATGACATTTTTTTTTACCAATGGGATCCAAACATTGCAAACACCTATAAAAGAAGTGTGTAGACACTAAAGGAAGACTGTTGAAAAATAAATATCATTTGGTCACATTCCATGAGAGTATCTTGGTCAGCCTATGAACTTTTTCAGCAAACCCTCGTATAGTGGACTAGTCATGGTTAGTTGGTTGGTTTTATTGCATGTCAACTCTTATTGGGGCTATTTTAAATGCAAAAGTCAATTTAACATTATAGTCTCTAACTGCGCAGAAGTCAGCTGAGGCTGTAGAATACGACCCAATTGCCCTCTGCAGAGGGGTAATACCCTCCTAATGGGGACCTTCGTTGGCTTGGGTGGGGCGACAACATAATGCCTGGGAATGGTTATGGTGGTTAAGTGGTCTGTGACCCAAGTACTAAGTGGTCCCATGACATCGCAACACTCCATTTGGCCCTTACCTGGGCTAAATGTGTGATTAGAAAGGTCACATTTGATCAATTGGCTGGTCATGTATGCCACCTCATGTCAGCTTTTATGATTATCCGACCATATATTCTTCAAATTGCTCTTATGGAAAACACCCAATCCTTTTGATCATATTGGTGCTCAAAAGTTGTGGTCGAGAGTCAACGACAAGTTTATAATTAACTATGAGTTGTTTCTTTTAATTTATTAGTACACTGAAGTTTAATTAAAATTATTTCTACCAATTTGTTTTAAAACGTTTTGGCATAAAATAACTGACGTGCTGTAAAATCAGCAACAAACCTATAGGTCTCCAAATATACCATACAAATTGTATCTTCATAATCATTTTAACTGAGTAAATTAATCTTGAACAGGTCTATTTGACCCATAGATTGGACCCTGACAAATACTACCTTTTGTGTCAGTGGACCTGAGAATAATGGTTACAAAGGACTAGTCATACTCCCACAAATCTCTAGAATCTGGAGCTCACTGCTGGATACAGTTTAGTGTCATACTCAGGACATGAATCATCATCTTTTGGTATTTGCCTCCTCATCCCCACTTGTATGAGCTGGGCACAAGGCCTCGTTTAATGTGGCCCACCCCACAGCCGAAGCTCATGTGTGGGAAAGAACAAAAATTGCGTCGATTCCTTCGGCATTCCCCTAAGGGGGCGCCTCAAGGCGCTGGGCAATAAACCAGCTGCCCCGAGCAAAGGAGGCAGGTATTGCCTGGGGGGATAGCCCCTGGGACTGACGCTATTAATTGAACACACCTGGCCCAGTGGCCGAAGCACATGGATCCCCGTCCCGAAAGACGGGTTGGAAATGTAATGAATCATCATCTTTTGATGTGTACATGTATAAGTTTTGGAGTATGGTTTGTAAAATGAAAATATTTTGATATACGAGGTATGTCAGAAAAGTTCCAGCTGATGCGTATTCTTTCGATGTAAAGATTATCGTCCACTGTGAGTTCTTGCACAGGGCCAGACAATTAACCATGCATGTCTACAAAGAGATATACAGCAGCATTGCTTCGTTCATTGTGTGAGAAGAGGCAAGAAGATGTGGTAGGACAACTTGTTGGTGCTTCACTATTTGACAACACACACTGCCCACACTCCCCTGAGTATGCCGAAGTTTCTGGCGCAGAAGAACATCACTGTGCTGGAACAACCTCCCTACTCGCCTAAACCTGACTCATATGATTTTTTTCCTCTTCCCAAGGATCAAGGGGTTCTTATCAAGGATGTGCATGACATCGAAAAGAACCGTGACGACAGAGCTACAGGGAATCCTAGAAAGAATCCTTTCAGGAGTGCATGCAAGCATGGTAGAGAAGGACGGGAAAGGTGCATTAGACTCCAGGAGATTACTTTGAAGGGGATAACTTGTAGTTTGGATTTGAAAAATAAATTTTTGTGACACCAGAACTGGAACTTTCCTGACATTTCTGACCTTGTATCTTGCCTGTATTTCAAAAGGGATACAAAATTGTACTAATAATCAAAATCACTGTAATATATAATATTCATCGGATGCGCATGGATCTAATGGTTAGAGTTATCTGGAAAATGGATTCGTCGACCTGAGTTCGATTCCTGAACGAACTGTTTGAATTTTCATCATAGTCGCTATACTCCCTTGGAAAGGTATGAATCCAATCTCTCATCCAGTTATGGGTAATAGTTAGGTGCAGACTGGGCTCTTTACCATTAGGGCTAGGTAATCAGTCTAGGAGAAAGGACTTCTGAATTCAAACCTTGCTAAAACGTCACTTAGAATTGACCTTGTCGCATCCTACTCATGCAGGCGGGGAGGGGTTGAAGTATAATACTATTTATAATATAATATTATATATATTAGTATATATTAAAATAAGTGTATTTTTGGCAGCCGTTTTTCTTTATAGCAAGTTTTAGGTTGAAACTGTAGCAGACAAATTCCTGTCAGACAAGTTTTTTGTTGATGCCGTTCAATTGTTGGAAAAAAATAGCAAAAATAAAAAATTCAAAAAAACTGGAACGGATCAACGAAAAACTATGTCCGACAGGAATTTGTCTGTACAGTTCAACAAAACTTGTGTGTATATATATATATATATATATATATATATATATAATATTCATCTGAGAATTGAATGTGCTAACTGTGAGTCTAAAGAGAATGAAACTTATTTTTCAGTTCTGTTTTTCAACATCACAGTGCCTAGTCACTTTCAGCTTCAACTTAATAATGAATAAAAGCATTTACTGTACCACAAAGCAAGAAATTGTCAAATAGACAATGTCAATACATAATAATCTCTATCATATCGCATGTCTTTATCTCTTGCATATATTAACCATTGGCCAAGATTTGTGGATTAATTTATGTTTGGTCTTTGGATTCTTAACTACTGTCCACCACATTGTTGTGCAGCAAATTGGAAGAAAGTTCTAGCAAAAAAAAAAAAGGAAAGAAAGATCTCTTGGTTTATTTGGCAGATGAACTATTTACTACTACTAAATTATAGGAACTCATTATGTTTAACGCATTTTTTATCTTTTTTCAAACACTTGATAATATAAAAATCATAATAATTCTAATGACAACAATGTGTACATATTTGTTGCAAGAGCAGAGTATGGCACTAAGGTACATTGATGAGAGTACCAAAGTAAGAAATAAAGTTGGCAATGATTATAGTTTCCGAGGTTCATTGTAAATCCTAAGCAACATTGTACACCCATGGCTTACAATAATTCCAAAAGAAAAAAAAATGAAGGAAAGAATTATCTTATTTCGGCAGCACGCAGTCATCGACAAATTGCCTTTTACAAAATGAAAAATGAAAAAAAACAAACGCTACTTTCTAAAACATTTCTGGAACTAAAAGGAAGAAAAATAAAAATCAGAAGAACACATAATGACAAAGTCATAAAAATGTCAAAAGCACGCCAAAAGGATTCAAAAACAATGCCATCTTGTCTGAGGGGAAAAAAATAGCAAAATAAAATTAAAAAACTGGAATGAACTTAACTTAATAGAAGAAATTGAAATCATAGTTCAAATGTAAACATTGCCAAAATGTTGACTTAAAATTCATTTCTATACAAGTGTATCACGCATTTTATTCATTTAATTTATATACACTGGGTATATATTTATATAATATTATATATATATATATATATATAGTACTATGCCTGATGTAAGGTTCAATGAAACCAAAATATTTAACATAGATAAATATCATCCCCATTTTTCGGAAATACTTGTTTTTTGTCAATTTTCTTTTATATTGTCGGTATTTATTTTCCATATTTACTCGGCCATTTTTGTCCTGTTTGAAAAACAATTCCTGAATTCAACAACATCTGCAACAATGGACTGACTCAGATTGATCATCAAATAGCAAAAGCCTACTATAGCAGTCCTGAAAATGAAGGTTCAATGAAACGCGAAATAGTTTAAACATCAATAATTAAATTCATCCCATTGTTCGGAACACTTGTTTTTTTTTATCAAATTTCTTTATATAGTATATGTATAGCGCATTATATTTTTGTTAAAGAGGTGTCACAATTTTATTTTTTCGTTTAGATTAGATCTTGGTAGTAAATAATACTAATAGTATCTTCCTAATTAACGCGCCAATTATGGTTGAAAAGTTTTAGTTACTACTGAATACATATTTTCTATCATTAATGAGATAGACAGATAGGTTTTCAAAAATTCCTATTTTACAGTTCAAGTTATGTTTTGATGATTTTGTTTATGTGTGTGGGAAACGCCGGAGTAAGAAAAAAAAGAAAAGTTGTTGTTTTCTTTTTTAACTTTTAGATTTAGGGAGAAATCTGTTGGCGATTTGATAGACAAATTTGTTAAACAATTTACCAGATGTGATTGACTCAGTCCAAGGCAATTAAGCCCACTTTGATTGATGTTACATATATAAATAGGATTAGATTTATCACATCATTTGGTGTTTTGGTGACTGATTCTTCTTTAGTGTAACTGTACATTTTAAGAGAATATTAAATGCCATAATGTGAAAAACAATCTATGTGAATTGATTTGACAGACAGAGGATTAATATTTGTTTATTTTTCTTATTGGATTTATTTTTGTTTTTCAAACACAAAAGGTTTTGTTAAATGTTTTTTAGAATATCAGAAAAGGAACAGTTGCCTTTAATTTTCTTCTGACATCTGAATGTTTTGTTAAGGTTAAAATCAAGGGATTACCCACAGTATGATTGTTTTGTTTTTACGGCAATATCAAGCAATTGGTGGTTATTTAATGCCAGCAAAGTTTTGAAAGATTCCATAGCATTAGTTCTTGGAAAGAATTTTTTTTGTGATCAATTTTTTTTATAACAAATTTTCTATTTAATCCATAGATGGGTTTGGTTTGTCTGACGGCATATCAACAACGCTTGGGGTGGGTCCATTAATCGGCCGGCAAAATTTTTGAAATAAATTCATTTTTAAACGGTATACTCAAGTTTTTTTTAATAATATTTTTCTATTTACGCGCATGATGGGACGCCAACAGGTTACTATTACTCTCGGAGCAGAGTGGACTGGGAGCAATGGTGATACAAGGTGTTCTTCACAGCTCCAGAACTGAAACTCACCATCAGATAGAGTTTTAACGTCTATTGTCCCAGGACATGCAACCTTCAGCTATCGCTACCGTTCTAGCAATATATGATAAAAGGGTAGGTGCTTGTCATAGAGGGCTAATAGGGTCAAGACAAATCATATAGGTGGCTAGGGCTTGACATGGCCAGCAATTGTTGGAAGGGGCCGCTCTGACTGCCTGTCTAGCATAAGTAATGGGCCAAGTGAGGTGTTGCTAGGACTTAGACTGCCTATACCATCAGGAATTCCGTCCTTAAACTATCTACTAGTTTGCCACCCACGGGTCAACAGGCGGTCTCCATTGGGGGGGGGGGGTGCTTACTCCTACGCAGAGTTGGTTGTTTCTAAAACCCAAGCCGAGAGGGTCATGTTCTAGAGGCGATTAATATTTGAGCCATCTGAGGTAGGATTGGGACTATTGCAAGGAGTTTGAAATAGGGCCCAAATAAATGTGGTGGAATAAAGCTTATTTTAAGAAATACAAATATGGATTAACTCTACACTTTGCCAATGGCGAGCAAACTGGTTGTTTTTGGTTGGTTTTATGACATGTTAAATCATGATAGGTTATTTAATATCACCCTTTCTTTTCGGCAAAGCATTGTATGGTTTCAAATAAAGCAATGATTGATAATCATTTTTAAATAATTATAATAACTATTCTTAATACAAAATTTGTATACAGTTATATGGTTTCAAGTTATTCTCATCTAACACAAATAATTAAGTCACAGATGATTTCAAGTATTCTTATCTAATACTAATGATACTAAACTGCATTCAGTGGTGAGTTTTTCAATTCTGGAGCTCTGATGAGTGCTGAATCATTCCTTTTTGGTTACCAGTAAGATTTGTTTGAAAATTATTAGTATTAGATAGGAATGCCTCAAATCATAACTGAGTGCAAATTATTTATATTAAGAATAGTTACTGAATTATTATTAGTTATTTGGAACCTTTTAATTGTTTGAAATACTTAAACATATAACTGTGTTTAAATTATTAACCATGAATATGCAGTTGACATTGAAACACTCTGAAGTGAAAATATATTTTATTAATTTATCATATTATTATAATAGATAAATAATTTCATATATATTCAAAGAAAAAATGCCAAAAAAATATAAACATATGTTCAGATTTGTTTACGGAATTATGGGTGGCATATTTTATTTTACCTATTTATTCATTTTCAGTATTTTGAATTTTAATTATAAAACTATGAATATGTTGTTTGTTATCAATACCATAACATTTCATATGACTCTGATTCATCACCTAATATACAATTAAACTTAGAACAGTTGGTAGACACATACAGTGCTTTTTGCGTTTTGCATTGTTTTCCTGAAGTATGCATCCACCCAAGTCACTTCACCATTGGCGAGGATTGTGACACTAGGTCAACTTTTTAAGCAGTAAAGCTGGTTTGAATTCAGTTTTCCTCCTGTGGCATAATCTATGGCAGTGGCATAAGATTATTGTCAATCCCCTGTAATTCTGAGGGGATGACCCTTTTCATACTTAATGTAAGGTAGTATAGAGAGATATGGTGGCGGATCAATGCAGTTGATGGCCTGAAAGTGAGTGACGGCGTTTGACCTCACTCTCACCTTGCCTTCCGGGGATAAATCGTGGGAACCAGAAGGCATAGAAGAACCTGTTCTGGTGGTTTAAGAATAGTAAGGAGCTTTGTTTAGTTTGCAGTGGACGTCAGACAGAGCAGTCGGCCATGATGCTCTGTCTAAACTGTAACTCTGCATACACGCGCTATGTTATGTCTGGGTTGGGGATTTTACCGAATAAAAGTAACATTAAAAGAAAATCGAAGTCTTTGTTTACTAAAAAACTACCAATGACACAGGGCTTCTGTATGGAGAAATCCTAGCATGGAAAACCAGACCGAAGTCCCCAGACAACTCCAGACGCAAGATGTTAGAAGATTCCAGACCAAGATAGACGATCAAGAATGCAAAGCGGCCAGAAGAATAGATGTCCAAGAATATAGAAGCAAGTAAGAAGTATGAGAGGGTATACAACATTCCTTCTCCCTGATTTGTTATCTAACAAAGGCTAAAGAACCCAGTCTGCCCTAAATATGTCTACTATGAAGTAAATAAGGAGCTTTGTTCACCAATAAAAACCATTAGTCTGTCTATGGGGCTTAGGATACCCCAATTACATCCTCTGTGAGGGTTTAACATCCCCGCCTCCACCAATGGGTGGTATCCTGATTATGGCACTAAACTGCATCCAATGGTGAGGTTTCCAGTGTGGAGTACTCTTCATTGCCATTACTCCCAGGTCCACTCTGACCTGGAATAGTGAAATTTTAGGGTGCTAGGGCTTTTTAGAATCATTTGTTTTTTTTATAAGAATATTTGAAACCATATAACTGAGTGCAAATTTATTTGTATTAAGAGTAGTTAAATGAACCTATAATTGTTTGCTAAAATTGTTATTATTTAGCTACTTGAAATTATATAATTGCTTGCAAATTATTGGTTGTTATATAGGAATACTTGAAACCCCATAAGTGTGCAAAAAAATGACTATTGTCAAAAAGGAATAGTTATTTTAAAACTATATAATGTGTGTATGAATTATTTGTATTAGATAGGAATGCTTGGTGGTAGTCCATGTGGTGTCGTAGCTAACATCCTAGACTGTATAATATCATAGTGAATTTGAACTTCAGTTAACATTATGTTCACTTTTGGACTAATACCCTTGGAAAAGGTATGAACTCTCTTATCCCCCTAGCAATGGCTAGTTTACTTCAGTTGGTATAGCATGTTGCTTCAGAACCACAAGGTTCCGGGTTCGATACTGGCCCTCACCAACTCAGCACTTGAGTAGCACAGCTGGATTTGTGCGGTAAAGTGGGGAGCTGATAGGTGTGGCCCCCAACTCAGCTGCAAAAACAATCTCTTGGTCTAGCACTAGTGAAAAGGGAATAGACTCCTTCGCTGTCCAGCTGATACCAACAATAGGCCCACTCGACTATTTTTTTTTTTTTTTACTGTTCTTCTACAAGGATGGCTTTGGCATTAAATAACCCATGATTTTTGATAGGCCATTAATTACCCCCCCCCCCCGATGTTGACATAAATAACCTTTGGGGTAAAGATCAGTAAAACCTTTTGATATAGCCTAATGATATTAGATATAATAATCTTAAGTTGTCAAAATTTCTTAGCTATGTCTGTTAATCCTTTTGTATCAGTTTAGACAGGCTTTTAACACATTTGCTCAAATGGTAGTGCATCCTCACAGACGTTGCCACATTTCCTTTATTGGCATCAGTTTTGAAAATATTGCTGCTAGTCTTAGTTGCCAATAATGTACCACACCTCTGTGGTGTATGATATAACACCAACACGTGTACAGCAATGATGAATTGACTGTGTTATGTGTTGGTACACATTTGGCATGTATCTATCTGTAATTAATTCTCATTATAGGTCATTATTTCGATTACAATAGGAAAGTGTAATAGCAATATTAATTAATAATAAAAATTAATTTATATAATTATGGTATAAGAAATTGATTTGTAGCAGGTTTATAAAGTGTATATAGGTAATAGTAAATATAGATATATATAGTAATAATATGAGTATATATAGTATATTTACTTTTGTGATAAGCTTACCTGTTGATTTAAAAAAAGGTAAAGGCAATCCGTAACTCATAACAGTTCCTGCATTGCCACAAGCATAAGTACAGAATGAATTTGTATTCATCT
This sequence comes from Doryteuthis pealeii, assembly GCA_023376005.1. NCBI lineage: Eukaryota > Metazoa > Mollusca > Cephalopoda > Myopsida > Loliginidae > Doryteuthis > Doryteuthis pealeii. Next base: position 102,943,697 of record CM042137.1, on the reverse strand, counting down.
AAGCATGATAACCACACTAAAGTTAGCAGCCAAATCAGGAAATGCTATCACCCAGATGCAAATATGGAATTTCTTGAGTGCTATATATTATATTTATATATATATATATATATATATATATATATATATATATCAATTATATGTACAAATTCAATTAGACTTAGCTAGTTCTTGTTCAATTTCAACTATGTACTGACTCACTCACATCAACATATATATATATATATATATATATATATATATGTGCGTGTATGTATATATGTTGATGATGTATTGTAGTCCATCTGGGGAAGAACTAACAAAAGCTGTATCAAAGACCATATGAAGACAGTTTTGAAGAAATGCGCCATTACAGCATCAAGTCTAGAAGACCTGGCCTCCAACAGACTAGGTTGGCGAAATATATGCTGTACAGGGACAGAGTGGCTCAATATCGAACTCAATAGGGCTGCAGAACAATGACATCTTCATTATCATGCACCACAGAATGCAGATGGAAATTTCACTTGCAATGCGTGTGACCGCATCTGCAAGTCCAGAATTGGACTAATTAGCCATCATAATGTCCATAACTAATTAATGACATGGAGTAACGTCATCATCATCTGCAACGGACTGCTAAAAGGATATATGTATGTGTATTTATTTAGCTGTGAATGGAATCCTATTTTTGTTTATGTTTGTTTATAAAAGTTCTAGTTATAACATAATTTTTTCGTTTATACTTTTAAGTAGTATATGTAGATATTGCTTTTAAGTAGTATATGTAGATATTGAAAGAGACAGACAAGGCATGCTGGACACTGCTGGAGAAGCAAGGACAAGCTGATAAGCGACGTTCTCCTGTGGAAGCCAACACATGGACATGCTAATGTGGGCCGCCCACCAAGGACCTACATTGACCAACTCTGCGAGGATACTGGATGCTGTGGAGAGGACCTCCCTGGGACAATGAAGGATAGAGAAGATTGTCGAGAGATTGTCATGGATATCTGTGCTAACTGCGCGACATGATGATGATGATGATGATGATATTCTAAATATTGTTTTAAAACAAGGGATATGAAATATTTGCAATGGTTCATAGATGTATCAATACATACATCAGTAATATACATAGTGCTACATATGTGTATCAATACATAGTCAATGTGTTAAGTATAAATGATTAAAGTTCAGATTTTGTCATAAGGTTTTTTCTTTATTTCTAATTAATATCTCGTAACTATCAGTTTTAGAATAAGTGTAAATTGACAAAAAGATTTCTACTCTTGTAATTCCTCTTTCTGTTGAATCTGGGTCCAGGGATTGAACTCATGACCTTCAGGATTCCAGTGAGAAGCTTTTAATCAGCATTTATTCTCTCTCTTTGATCATTGCCAATTTGGGTTCAATTTTTATGAGACTAATGTCACTTTTGGTTCTTCAACCAGACTATGCTCCCTCTCCTATAATTGTCCATTTTGATGTAAATTTATACAAAAAACTCCCTCTATAGTTTTGAGGCTATCAATTAGACAAAAAATAATTTAAAAAACCCCACTCTCCTGGCAGTGTACAAATTAAGTTTTGCAAGATATTGCCTGAGGGAGGTAGGAAAAAGAATTACATAAATATAATAAAACATTTTTAAAATATTACTTACTTAAAAAGCATCATATTCACTCCACTCAACTGAGATTTTTGTTTTGTTTTACGACAGATTACAATGTTTTTTCTTATGTAATGTGGCTCTCTGCAGCAGATGAACTGCACTGGCCACTGCGCTCAGAAGATGGTGATACATAATGCAACGTATACAAGGAGAGCACAGTGGTTTTGCTGACCAAAACAAACTTCTAGTAGCGGTAGCCTGTCAGTGTTCACCCCAAAGAGAGTCTTCCTCTTTCTGTGGACAGGGGAGAATAGTCAGTGGGAGCATGTGCCTTTCATCATGGTCGATTAAGTTCTTTGCGCTCAATTTCCTTATGGAAACAGATTATCTTTTTCTCCCACTTTCAGTTTGGGGTGAGTCTGCTTACTGTTTTGTTTGGTTCATTCATAAAACTTTTTGTAGTGACAACGTAGTAAACAGGAGCTTCTTTTCTTTTCAACTAATTTATTACCTCAGCAGTTACTTCTTCTTCTTCTTCGAGAGGAGAATCTTATTGTATATTTTATTAAGTTCAGCTTAATTAACCCACTGTCTTAGGTTATAATTAACTTAGTTCTCCCAGCCGATAAGTCCCAAATCCTACTTCGAGTCTCTATGTACCAGCGCCTCAGCTCGACCCTCTCAGCCCAAATCCCCAGACCCAACTGATTAACCCAACTCAGACCAGGTGCTTAAATACTTTTTAGTTTAGAATATTCCAGAACAGAGAACCTTCTCAAATATTCTTCCACATTCCGAAACACCGCGGTCACTCCTAAAACATCTGGCGAGTTAGATCAATGAAATTAATCCCTTTTTTTTGTCGCCACTGAGTTTCTTTTTTGGCGGAATTATTTATATAATTAAACTGCCTAGATTATATAACATACAGTATATATAATACAGTTTTTCTTTCTTCTATGTATTAGTGATTTTGAGTATAAATTGAATACTCATTAATAAACCTCCTGAGGGTATTGTGACATAAGCAGTGACATAGTTTTGATTATAGACAGACACTGAATCTCCATTATATGTAGATGACGAGAAATTTGGAGGCTCTATCAGCAGGACTTTGAATACACTAACTGTAAAGGGATAAGACTCCCCACCGAAGGGGTGTCCTGGGTATGACACTAAAATGAATCTGATGTTGAGGCTAGAGCACTCCTTCATTATTACTGCCAGGTCCACCCTGACTTGGAGTGGGAGTACCTATTAGGGTCCCATCAATGAGTCAAATAGATCTGTATTATCTGCGTTATTCGGACTATTGTCCCCATCTTATGTATGATTTTTTACCTAGACTCATATTATGTACATATGATAGGCTGTACTGGGCTGTTAACTAGACCTAGCATAGAAATAAATACAATATGGGAACCCATAATTAAGAAGGCCAGATCAGATTGAGAAAAAAAAAACAAAAAAAAACACAATATGAGTCTAGGTAAAAAATCATACATAAGTAAAATAGGTAGATATTCTAGCCAAATCAAGACATTAGGTTTATGAGTTCCCAAAATTCACACTCAATTGTCCAATTGGACACATGGCCGAGTGGATAAGGCAGTTAGGTTAAGAAAGTTCTAAGTGACAGTTATCTCTGGTACCCGAGTTCAATCGTGAGTGAAAGCAGTTAGAAAAATAATTAATTAACACAACTCCTACCCCAGCTATGGTTAGCAGAATGAGAACAGGATACCCCCATGGAATAAATAAAGGGTTAGGTTCAAAGTTCCGTGATGGCTCCCGAATACGACAAGAAAGTTCCCAAGTTCGAAAAGAAGGTTCCCAAGTCCGAGAAGGTTCCCGAGTCTGACAAGAAATACCTGAAGAAGGCCGGAGGGTATATCGGCCGAAACGTTGTACAAATAACATGAAGATGGGGACAATAGTCCAAATAACGCAGATAATACTAATCTTCAAGCCTCATCTCAAACATTCAGTCAAATAGATCTGCTTAAAAATCATTTGTATTTGATAGGACTGAGCAAAAAAAAAAAGAGAGAGAGAAAACTCTTAAGAAATAACTACACAAAAAACTTAAATATGAATGTACAATGAAGGCGATTCCCTAACCTCTGGGCATAAAAACAACCCTAGACGTGTTTGACATGCTATTAGAACCAACCAATAAATCAGAAAAGTAGACATCTTAAGACTTTTCTACCATACAAGAATAATTCCTTTCATTTCTGACAAGATAATTTCTATGTAGATATGTTCAAAGACCACCTCCATTCTGTCCTAAAAAAAAAAAAATGTAGTATCTCTCTCATGGATCTGTAGATATGTACAGCCAACCATGGGGGATAGAGATCAACATGTAATCAGGCTGCGATGGCTTTCAAGACTGACTGAACAGCAGCAGCAGCAACAGATAATGGAATTCTCTGCCCAATGTGTGGGCTGTTCTACACATCTTGAGTCCAGCCTACAGTCCCATCAGCAGAGCTACCACTAATGCATAATCAATGACATCTATTTGAATGAATGAATTGACTTCATTTCGAATGACCTTCATATTACTACTAGTACTATAGCGGAGTACTTTTACCCTAAGATCAGAGTGTAGTATCTGTATCTATGTTTATTCATTTTTAAAACTATAAGATAGAACATTCCTTGCATGGTGTAATGGTTAGCTAGTCTAGTAGATAATTGTTGGGAGTTTGATTCTCACTAGGTGCCCCATACATTTGGACTTGTTCCAAACTATACTTACCAAATGACTATAAGGTAAAAAATATCTAAGAATATAAAAGTAAGTAAGTAAGGTCGTTGGTGCAGCCTAATGTCAGTATCAGCCAATCAGCGAGGGAGTCTATCCCCTTTTCACTTGCGCTAGACCAAGGAGATTATCTTAGCATCTGAGGTGGAGCGCCACACCTACCATCAGCTCCTTACTTTACTCCTGTGCTAGTAGACAATTGTTGAGAGTTTGATTCTCACTAGGTGCCCCATACATTTGGACTTGTTCCAAACTATACTTACCAAATGACTATAAGGTAAAAAAATTCTAAGAATATAAAAGTAAGTAAGTAAAGTTGTTGGGGCGGCCTAATGTCGGTATCAGCCAATCAGCGAGGGAGTCTATCCCCTTTTCACTTGCGCTAGACCAAGGAGATTATCTTAGCATCTGAGGTGGAGCGCCACACCTACCATCAGCTCCTTACTTTACTCCTGTGCTACTCATACGTTGAGTTGGCGAGGGCTGGTATCGAACTAGGAACCTTGTGGTTTCTAGTCGCTAAGAAATACAAAATTCAGAAGATGATATTTTAAAATGGTGATTATTTGACTAACATGTTTGACTGTAACATCATAGTGAGTTTGAATTACAGTTGTGCTATTATGTTTGTTACATAATTATTGGATCCCTAATACTTATATAAGGTATTGTAGAAACATAATGGCGATTAGTGCAGCCCACGGCCTTGAAGGATGAGTGACAACGCTTGACCTCACTCTCACCTTGCCTTCCGGGGATAAATCGTGAGAACCGGAAGGCATAGAAGACCCTGTTCCGGTTTAAGGATATTAAGTAACTCAGTCAGTTAGAAGGTAGCAGCGAGCTCGAAGGGGTAAGTCGTGTTATACACGTGGTCCCTCAACTGTGCAGGTGTCTGGGTTGGGGATTTGGAAATAAAGTAACATCAACGTAAATCGAAGTCTTGTGTTTATTACCTAAAAACTAACAATGACACAGGGCTTCTGATAAGGAGAAATCCCTAGCATGGAAAACCAGACCGAAGTCACCAAGACAACTCCAGACGCAAGATGTTAGAAGATAGAACCAAAGCCGGCCAGAGGAGAAGACGACTAGAGTAAGAAGTAAGAAAGGGTATACAACATTATATCGATTTGGTACCATGAAAACGTCAGTATATAACATGTTCACTTTCAGACTAATACCTGCGGGCTGTAGTTTGGCGACCTCTGCCCTAGACCCTAACAAAGTGCTTACAGAAAAAGCCACGATGGGAGCTATACAAGGATGCTGCATGCTGTTTTGAACAAATCTTGGAAGCAGCATCCTACAAAAATGCAGCTGTATGGCCATTTACCTTGTATCACACAAACCATCTGAGTAAGATGAACAAGTCATGCTGGACAATGCTGGAGAAGCAAGGACGAACTCATAAATGAACACCTGTGGACACCTACACATGGACACACTCATTCAGCTCTATGAAGATTCTGGATGCTGCGCCTAAAATCTCCCAGGGGTGATAACTGTTAGGGATGGTTGACGAGAGTCATGGATATCTATGCTGCCAGCACAACCTGATGATGATGATGATGATACAGCTTCCAATTGCTTTGTATTTCTATAATGGAATTCCTTTCCTCGTTTATTCTCTGAAGAAAGAACAAAAATCTCTGTCCTGATGGAGGTGCATATTATACCTGAAGAAGGCTGAGCGTGTAATGGTCGAAACAACAAAAAAAGAGTTAAATTGTCTGAAGATAAACATTTAATATTTCTTATGCTCATAAAAAAATTAATGCAATTCATTTGATAAAGGATAAATTTTAAATATACACTTTAAATTGATTTTTTTTATAGGTAATTTATGAGGAAGTGCGTCCTGGTCTCCTGCCTCAAAAACCGCTACCCGGTGACTATCAAAATAATAACACCAGCTCGTCGGAATTCTTGTTTATTTATCGTAATTTGTCGTAATTCTTCTTTAGATATGAAGATGGATATATAGTTTGGAATAGACTGAGATAGATAGATAGATAAACAAACTTGTCTGAAGAATAGTTTGCATGTTAATGGCTCTTTTCAAAGATATAAACTGGATGTCAAGTTATATAAAAAGGTAATTTATGAGGAAGTGCGTCCCGGTCTCCTGCCTCAAGAGTTGCTGCCCGGTGACTATTAAAATAACGACCCAGCTCAGTCTATTCAAAACTATCCATCTATCTATCTATGTCAATTTGTTCATATTTATCTATATTACTTTAAATACTAAGATTTTTTTTATTCATGTTTGTTTAATGTCTTGTTTTTAGTTTAAATAAACAAAAAAAGAAGCGATCCCCCCCCCAAATACATTTACTTGTCGAAAATACCTATCTATCTCCATTTGTTCGTATCTATCTATATTATTTTGTTTGTTTATCTATCTATCTATCTCAGTCTATTCCAAACTATATATCCATCTTCATATCTAAACAAGAATTACGACAAATTATGATAAATAAACAAGAATTACGACGAGCTGGGGTTGTTATTTTGATAGTCACCGGGTAGCGGTTTTTGAGGCAGGAGACCGGGACGCACATCCTCATAAATTACCTATAAAAAAAATCAATTTAAAGTGTATATTTAAAATTTATCCTTTATCAAATGAATTGCATTAATTTTTTTATGAGCATAAGAAATATTAAATTATTATGTTACTAAAGGATTAAGTACCGTTGTATATCTGGCACAAAACTCTATTGGGTCTTTCAGCCGAATCTTTCCACTGTAAAGTAATATTCGCTTGTCAGTCGACTCGAAAATGTAAGTCCGACCGTTTCTCTTGACTGTAAAAGACAATCGCCAAAGGGGCTCAAACACTTTACTTTTATGTCTGTAAACACTTTTTGGTAATTTATGAGGAAGTGCGTCCCGGTCTCCTGCCTCAGAAATTGCTACCCGGTGACTATTAAAATAACGTCCCCAGCTATGTCGTCTCGGTGGTGTTACTTGAAAGAAAACAACCAACTTAGGGCGTTAAATGTATTTTAGAGGGGGGGGGGCTTTTCTTTTTTTTTTGTCGTAATTCTTATTTATTTATTGTAATTTGTTTAGAAATTTATTTATAGAAATTTGTCGTAATTCTTGTTTATTTATAGAAATTTGTTGTAATTCTTGTTTAGATATGAAGATGGATATCTATCTATCTATCTACCTCAATTTGTTCATTTTTTACTTTGTTTATATATATCTATCCACCCATCTCCATTTGTTCATATAAAAAAAGAGAAGCCTACCCCCCCTCTAAAATAAATTTAACGCCCTAAGTTGGTTGTTTTCTTTCAAGTAACACTGCCGAGACGACATAGCTGGGGACGTTATTTTAATAGTCACCGGGTAACAATTTCTGAGGCAGGAGACCGGGACGCACTTCCTCATAAATTACCCACTTTTCATATCAAATAATAATCTCACCCAATCAAATGCAATCTACAATAATCAGGAGTTTGCGCTGTGATTGCCTGTCTTCATAGTCAAATGGATTAGAGTTCGCGTCTGACTAGATGCCACCCACATATGCCGCATGTGACTCGTTGTCTCTTTGAATGATGAAGACGAGCTGACTCATCACCATGCCGGTCATTTCCCCTACAAGAAGGAAATCATTAGTTAAGCATAACATTTATTATCTGGATGTAGACATAATATAAATGATTTATCTATACTAGCAAATATATGCACCCTCCGGGTGCAAGTATTTAAGTTTTAATGTAATAAAATATTGTATTAAATTAGAAAGGCTAATGAAACTAAATAAGAATACAGATAAAAAGATTTGAAACAGAGGGAGTATAATAAAAAATGGAACAACTGAAACTTACTCTTCCATCACTCTCGTCTTTCATTGTTATTTTTTCTAATTTAAGTATTTAGTTATAAGAGGAAGTAAAGAATAAAATGACAGTTATTTTTTCTTGTTAATGGATTTCATTTAAGATTCACTGAAGAGATTTTTGCTTATATTCATTAAAATAAAACCAAATAGTTAGAAATCAATAATACTAAGCACATATTTATTAAATTCGATTTTTTAATATTAATATGCAAATTAGCCTTCCCGTTCACACTGTAAACCGCTATTTTGTTGTATATATAAATATAATTGCATGTTGTCAGTATGTAGACATAGTTAACAGTGTTAATAATGTAAGACAATTTTATTAATCATTGAGGTTTAGATAAAAATAGAATCATGGAGAATGTGATGTCAATAACTAAGAGAATTGTGACTTGAGCAGGAATATAGTTTCGGTTACAGACAGAAAAACACACAATCTCCATTATAATAAGATGTAGACATAATATAAATGATTTATCTATATATCTAGATTTTAAATGCATGTAATCATTCCATTTTTTTCTGCTAACTTTAACTTGACTAATCAAGTCATTTTAGAATTTAATAAAGATGGCTCATTCAACTGTGGCATATGGAAATCTAATAGATTGCAATGGAGTTATTATAATCATAATTAAAATAATTGGTAGACCACGCCTATGATTTAAAGATGTCTGTAGGAGAGCTATGAGGATATGCCATATTGACACAAACATGTGGGAGGTAGATGCAAAAAATAGAGTGGCCTGGCGCCTCAACGTTAAGCAAGGCACGGAGAGGGGTGTGGCAGAGAGGAGAGTAGACTGTCATTTAAGAATTGGCCTGCTGAGTCACTTGTGCAGATGCAGATAAAAATTTTTATTTTTAATTTTGGACACTACGCCATCGTCCTTAGTGGACGGAAAGGATCCAATACAATTAGAATAATTATATTTATTTTGTTATTGTCTAAAATAACTACAATAGTTAAATTACGAAAATACTAATAGTACCAGGTACACACTTGGTTACCGAACTCGGAACTTCTAAAAGTTGGGAGGGAGTGACCCTCCCAACTTTTAGAAGTTCCGAGTACTTTTTACTATATCACAATTTTTCCATAAGGGGATCCTGCCATTTTCAGCATACATGTCTGATACTTAAATTTTACCTCCCACCCCAAGGCCTACCGCAAATAACTGAAATGGCAGTTAGCGAAGATATATCGTATCTTCAAATATTGAACGAATATTATTTTCATTTAGTTTTCTGGTTTAAAAGATCAAGGGAAGTAATCAAGAAAGAGTTATTTCCCTTGAATCGTTATTATGAAGCTTTGGCTATGATTGCGTGATAAGCGATCTAACCAACACTGAACTGTTTTAGGAATCCATAATTTAAATTGGTTGATTCCATCATATTTATTCTTGACACTGCAGATGACGTCATAAAATGAGTTAATGTTTAAAAAAGATTTATTTTATGAAGAAAAATATATTTTGGAACTTTTGGTATAAGGCTTGTCTAACTTTATTATTATTGTTTATTGTTTTTTTAGTAAAATGTTGAGTTACTTTCAGTATTTTTTTTAATGTTTAGGAAAACATGAAAAAACTTCAAATAAAATTTCTTAATGAGTTAATAGTTCATAGAAGTTTATCAGGAAATTTCTTGTGTTTAGTATAAATCAATTAAACATTTTTGTAGATAGAATTAAAAACAGTTTATCCCATTTCTAAAAGAATCTTATAAAATGTATTTCTTTTTCTTGTAGATAAAGCATTGTCAGTTAGTATTATCTGCGTTATTCTGACTATTGTTCCCATCTTCTTTGTTATTTGTACAACGTTTCGGGTGATATGCCCTCCGGCCTTCTTCAGGTATTTCTTGTTGGACTCGGGAACCTTCTTTTCAAACTCTGGAACTTTCTTGTTGTAATTGGGAGCCATCACAGAACTTTGAACCTAACCCTTTATTAATAACAATGAAGATGGGGACAATAGTCCGAATAACACAGATAATACTAATCATCAAGCCTCATCTCAAACATTAAGAGACATTGTCAGTTAATATTTATAATTTTCACTCATTGATTTTAATGGCATGTAAACCTGTTTAGAGTTATTTTATGCCTATAGTTTTGGGTATTGTGTGTAATTGTTTCTTAAGAGGGCTTATTTTTTATTTTTTTATTTTTTCTAACATGGTCCTATTGAATATGAATAACTTTTAAACAGATCTATAGCTGGGACTCTAATATGTACTACCACTTCAGGTCAGAGTGGACCTGTGAATAATGACACTGAAGGGGTACTACACATTCCTTAGAACTGGAGCCTCACAATTATAGATGCAGTTTAGTGTCATACCCAGGACATACCATTATTGGGGGGGGGGGGTATTACCCCCTGCAGGGGGATAAAGTCTATGTATTCTATGCACCACCGATTCAGTGGTATTAATGATATTGATTGATAAAATGTAGGACATTTTTATAGAGTTTCTAAATCTTTTAAATCTGTATATATTGAAAAAAATTTTTTAATGACACTTTTCTAATACAATTGTCTAAATTATTTGTATTAAGAATACTTGAAGTTATAATTGTTTACTAAGTAATATTGTCATTAATAACTCGAAACCATATAATTACTTGAAAATTATTGGTGTTAGATAGGAATACTTGAAACCATATATAACTGTATGCAAACAACTGATTATTACTTAAGTCAAAAGTTTTGCAATATTTTGGTAATGTGAGTGCTTTTGCCAAGGTCATAAAGGTGACAAACCATACTGAACTATGAGATGCTGAACTCGCCTGATACTCTCCAATTGATACTCGCTAGCCTATTCTAGTAGTGACCACCCCAAGCGGAGTTTTAACAGGTTTGAATTCAGAGTTTTCCTTCTCCTAGACTGATTATCTAGCCACAGTTAAAGAGCCCAGTCTGCCCTACTATTTACCCATAGCTGGAGGGAGAGTAGTTGGATTCATACCTTTCCTAAGGGTATTAGCGCTATGTGAACTGTAGGTTCGTCCAGGATTTGAACTTTGGTCGACTAGTCCATTTCCTACGACTCTAACCATTTGACCACGTATCTCCGACTAAATTTGATAGCTCTACGTCAAACTGTATGAACATCTATAGAGAACGGACAAACACTTTCCAATATTATTAATATAGATATCTATCATCTATTTCTAAGTATGAAATTGATATGACAAAAATAGAATTGTTTTTTTGTTTTTTTAGTTTGAGGGAATAAGAGAGCTGAAAACAATGACTTTGGAAGCCATGTTTTTGGTTCAGGCTTCTTTGAATGCCAAATTAAATGATCGACATTCTATCTCACAAGGTTAGACTAATATTATTAGTCTAATAAAAAGAAAATCCGAGATCGAGTGGATTTTCTTATGTTAGGTTCAGTCAGATTATAAAAGAATCTGGTTTGTTTGTCTGATAGCTTTTGGCGTATTCCATTATCTTTGGAATATATCTTCAATGTGATGCCAAAATAGTGTTACCAGACTTATGACGTTAGAATTGAAAAATAAAACAAAAAAAATCTTTCAAATAACCAGATATTTCTGTATGTACAGTATTGCCCATAAATGAATATTCAATAAGTACTTATCAAACACTAAATGATTGAAAATAAAATTGTATATATATATATATATGTGTGTGTGTGTGTATATATATATGTGTGTGTGTGTGTATATATGTGTGTATGTATATATATATATATATATATGTGTGTTTATCATATGGGTGCTAGATGGTGGTGGCTGAGGGTCTTCATGTCATGAGTATGAAGTTAAACACTAACTGATGGTGAGGTTCTAAGTCTGGGGAATGTGGAGCACCATTGCTCTCAGGTCCACTCTGACTGGGAGGGTTAGTATCTGTTAGGGTCCCATCTATGGGTTAAATGGAAAATTTGTTTACAAAAAAAGATTGAGTTAAAAAATATTTCTTCTTAACTATCACTACGAATCTTTCAAAACTTTACTGGCATTAAATGACTCACCATGGTTGATATGCCATAAAACAAAACAAAACTAAACTACCTAGATATGTGATAATTATTAGTATTAATATGTTCATTGAAGCTATAATTGTTTACAAATAATAATCATTAATTACTTAAAAATCATTGCATGTGAAAAAAAAAAGAACTTTGGCATCAAATAACCCAAGAAGGGTTGGCATGCTGTTAAACCAACCAACCAACCAATAATGAGAATTTTAAAAAAATGTTATGTGATTTATTCATGGTTGTTTGTCAGGTGAACCTTGTTTCAAATTCAACACATAAATTTAAGTAAAAAAAAAAAAACCCTCAGTTTGTAGGATGCATGGTAAATTTTCAAGACATCTTGGGAGGAAAAAAAAAATTAGCATCTTTGAAGTTGAAAAATATAATATTTCCCTGAGGCATAAATATAAAACCTGATTTCTGAGAAGTAAGGAAGAAGGAACTTAGCATTCTGATATTTTCCTGTTTTATCTTTTGTCATATCTACTGGTGTGACAGACATTTGAAATTAATTATTTAACATTTGAAAGAATGAAAAAAAAAACAAACCTAAGTGCAAAACAATGAGTAATATAATCATCTGTGATATTAATCATCTGTGTCTGATCTTCTTTTCACTGTTGGGATATTTCCATTCTTCACCTGATATGATAATTATTAAGATTATATTGTTTATTTATTGTTTAATAATTAAGATTATATTGTTTAAGATGTTTTAGAGATTCTTCATCTTTGCTCACTCTTTTTCTTTTTTCATGTGTTTTCTCTTTTCTTTCTTTCACTCTCCTATTTTCATTCTTTCTTTTGCCTAATGTTTATTTTTAAAAAATTCTTTTTCTTTTGATTACTCTGTTTTTTTCTTTTGATTACTCTTTTTTTTTTTCTTTTTTTCTTTCGATTACTCTATTTTTATTCATTCTTTCTGTCACTTACTATTATTTTTTTTTTTTTTTTTTTTTTTTTGATTACTCTTTTAAAATTTTTTTCCTTTGATTACTTTTTAATTTTTTTCTTTCTTTTGATTACTTTTTAATTTTTTCTTTCTTTTTTTTCTTTTGATTACTCTTTTTTCTTCTTTTCTTTTTCTTTCTTTTTGATTACTCTTTTTTCTTTCTTTTTTCTTTTGATTACTTTTTTTCTTCTTTTTCTTTTCTTTCTTTTGATTACTCTTTTTTTCTTCTTTCTTTCTTTCTTTTGATTACTCTTTTTTTCTTTCTTTCTTTTCTTTTGATTACTCTTTTTTTTCTTTCTTTCTTTTGATACTCTTTTTTTTTCTTTCTTTTTTCACTTACTCTCTTTTTCTTCTTTTTTTTTTCTTTCTTTTTTTCAATTACTCTCTTTTTTCTTTCTTTTTTTTCAATTACTCTCTTTTTTCTTTCTTTTTTTCAATTACTCTCTTTTTTTCTTTCTTTTTTCAATTACTCTCTTTTTTCTTTCTTTTTTTCACTTACTCTTATTTTTTTTCCTTTTTCTTTCAATTACTCTTTTTTAAATTTTTTTTTCTCTTTCGATTACTCTTTTTTTCTTTTTCTTTGACTTTTTCAGTTATTCTTTTTCTTTCTTTTCAACCATTCCTTTTGATTGCACTAATTATTTTTTTTCATTCTTTCTTTTGATTACTCTCTTTTCTTTTCTTACAATGACTCGATTTTTATTTTTTCATTCTTAGTCTTGCTTACTCTTTCTTTTTCTTTTTTTTTCATTGCAAGGATTCATCTGCATATGATTAGCATGTTACCTAACTAGCTTGTTGAGACATACTTCTAAAATTAGAATTAATTTCAACAACAAAGAAAGATGGCAGAAAGTAATTTCTTCAATTTGTGCTTCAGTAATTCGGATTCTGATGACCAATTTGAAATGTTTGATCTTGAAATCCCCATTCCATTACAATGTTGAGTTTGGAGACAATTTGTGCAATGACATGGAAATGTTTGATTGTATGCATTTACCCACTGACAGCATGTGACACATGGTCAATTTTTAAGTGGAGTAAAGCTGGTTTGAATTCAGAATTTTCCTTCTCCTAGACTGGTTGCTTAAATGAGGCTAGGGAATTCAGTCTGCTCTACCATTTGGCAGCATGTTTAAATTTAGTTTTCCTTCTCCTAGACTGGTTGCCTAAATAAGGTTTGAATTCAGAGTTTTCCTTCTCATAAATAAATAAATAAGGTTTGAATTCAGAATTTTCCTTCTCCTAGACTGGTTGCCTAAATGAGGCTAAAGAACCCAGTCTGCTCTACCATTTGGAAGCATGTGACACACAATCAATTTCTGATCCTAGGTCAATATATCTACATTACACCAATGGAGACGGTTAGAGTAGTCTCATTGTAGGGATCAGGCAATTTTTTATCCTTGTTCATATGTATGTATTTACCCAACCTTACTGTTGTGAGCAGGATGTGACACAGAACCCAGTCTGCTCTACCATTTACCCATAGCTGGGCAAAAAACAAATGGATTCATGCCTTTCTCAAGAGAATTAGTGCAAAGTGAATCATAAACAACCTTGTCCAGGAAATAAACTTGGGTTGCCAATGATGATAACTGTTATACTGAGTGTGATTTTCATTGTATGTGAACCAAGATATAACTAAATACAATAAATAATGAATATGGATAAAAAAAAAACCTTACTTATTCAGAGATGCTATAGGTACATGTCCTGCGTCCCTGACACACAAAAATCTAAAAGGACGCAGTAAAATCATATCCATACATCCCAGTGTCTTTCTTCTTCCCTCACCATTTCAAGCTAATTGTAAATATATTTCAATAATTTCTTAGAAATGAATTACACAGCATATGTTACAAGGTAGGAGTTAGCCGGCTTTAGTTGTTTCCCCAGATAATGAATAAAAACCCTACTATTTATTAAGAAACTTTAGTTGGGACCCATAAATTTTCCAGGGAACTCATTCAAAGCAAATATGTGTGTCCCAGGATGCATTAAATCAAAAAGCTATCAGCATCACTGCTTATTATTTGTGTACATAACTTGGATGGTTGGATTTTATGGCATGTCAATATTTGTTGCGTTATTTCATGTAGAAGATGTTTTGTTTTATTCATTCTTGAAGGGTATTAAAATTTTTTCTGCATAAAATAGTCCAACAAGGGTTGAATTGCCAGCTCATTTCGTAGAATCGTTGGACATAGACAATTTTTCACCTCAATTGGTTCAAATCGCAATTTCTCGGGTATTTCTGATCCAATCTTAAAAATATTTATATGGTTGGAAAGAAAAATAAAGTAATCTTTCTAAGTATGTAATTTTCATGTGTTTTTATCAATTGAATTATTTTTTACAGTGAGTTAAAATGATATTTTGCTTTGAAAAGCTGAAAACATAAAATATTAAAAAAAAAAAAAAAAATTTTTTTTTTAACTAATTTTCACAGGCTACTTTGTTTTTCAAAATCACAGTGGCTAATCTTTATTAATCTTTGAAATTTTACTCTCAATTAGAAGACACATAGAAGTACAAACGGACCTTTTTCTTTTGTTTCTAGGCCCCATGGAAGTGAAAATACAATAGAGCAAATTTGAAGGCAATTTCTTCAAAAAATATCAGAGAAGCAAAAAAAAAAAAAAAAAAAAAAAGAAAAAAGCACTATACCAATATTAAAAGACACACTCAGAATTATTTTCATATATAATGTGTGAAATAAAAACAATTGTATACTGTCAGGGATTTTGCTCAAAGTTTTAATTTTGAAAAGAAAACCTTCAATTCATGCTATTTTCAAATGTAAACAATCTCTCATAATTCTGGCCTTATCGGCTTAAAAAGTAATTTCTAGTGTATTTCGGGTCCAATTTTTTTTGGCTAGAAAGAAAATGAAATAATCTTTCTAAATATGTAATTTGTATGTGTTTTTATCCATTGAATTATTTTTTACAGCGAGTTAAAACAGTATTTTGTCTTAAAAGGGCTGAAAACATGTTATACAATTTTCTGTGTTACTTTTTTTGTAAAATCAAAATGATTAATCTTTATCAATATTCTTGAAATTTTACACTTAAATAGGAGATGTTTTTAACTACAAGCAGAAACTTGTTTTTTTCTTTGTGACCTTTAGTATAAAGTAACCCAACAAGGATTGGCATGCCATAAAATCCAACCAACCAACTGGTTATGTGTATCATCACTTTGAGTGGTGCTGACCTAGGGTTATCCTGTGTACAAATTCAGAGTTTTCCTTCTCCTTGACTGGTTGCCTAAATGAGTCATTTTGTGTACAAATTCAGAATCCATGTACTTTAAACATCATTACTTGCCTAGGTAGCTGGGTGTTTTTTTTTGTTTTTTTTCTCGCCCACGGTGATCAATAAACTTTCTTGCCTTCTTGCTACTATTTCACATCATGTGTTTGTGTATTTTTATTGAAAACTGCCAATTAAATTATTTGCAGCTTTAAATCCAAGAAAACAGTTTCTAATTCAACAGTTCAACATTCTTGGTTTCTTTCAATCAAAAAACAGATGTTTTTTTAAAAAATTTTTATTAAAGTAAAATCTGTTCAGAGCCAGGATTTGTATTTTTATTTGGTCAGTTTATTTATTGATTGAGCAATTCACAGAAAGCTGCTTGCTTTCATGTCTCGGTCGATCAAACAACTTACTTTAGAAATAGCTTATTTTCTTTAAATAAGCAATAAACAGAATTCGTGTTCTGTTTTTTTTTTTTTTAGTCACCCTGTAGGATTATGTATGTACAAAAGACATGAGAGATATATTTAGAATTGTATAGGTGACATTTTGTTCTTCCTGAAAAAAAAAAAAAAAATTATACCAAAAAATATAACAATAAGCTTGAACTTTATCCTATAAACTTATCCCTCAAAGTGATTCCCAATCCATTTAGTAACAATCAACTGCAAACAACTTACTGTCAAAACCAAGAAAAATCCTTGGAAAAAATATAACAATAAATCTGACCATCTGTCACAATTTAGCACTTGGCATAAAATAGCCCTAGACTAGTTGGCATGCCATTATCATCATCATCATCATCATCATGTCACGCTGTTGGCACGGATATCCATGACAATCTCTCTCCATCCATCCCTATCACTCATCATTCTCGGGAGGTCCTCTATGCAGCATCCTGTATCCGCACAGAGCTGATCAATGTACGTCTTTGCTGCTCGGCCCACAATGGCGTGCCCATGTGCTGGCTTCCACAGGAGGATGTCGCTTATGAGTTCGTCCTTGCTTCTCCAGCAGTGTCTTGTCCATCTTACTCGGATGGTTTGGGTGATATATGACAGGTGGCTGTATAGCTGTTTTCTTGTGGGGTGTTGTTTCCACATCTTGTTCAGGATCACCCGCAGCATTCTTGTGCAGCTCCCAGTTTATTCTCTAGTCGCTTCCTTAGGGTCCAGGTGGTGCAGCCATACAGCAGTACTGACACGACAACGGCCTGGAAGAACTGTTTCTTTAACTTGTCTGTGAGATTGGATTTCCATATGACCGATAATTTATTCATAGCGGCCCATGCCTTTCCTATACGTGCATTTTCTGTAGAGATGTTACTGCCTAAGTATCTAAATTATTCTACTGAGTTTAGGAGTTTGTCATCGATGGTTGAGATGTTGCTTTTGTTTTTGAAAGACATGAACTCAGTTTTATCAGAGTTTACGTATAGGCATGCCATTAAAACCAGTCATATTAAGGAAAGATTTGTCTGTAGCTTGCTCAGTTTCACATGCTAAATGATCTCAACTCCACACTGTATTTGCTTTTAAGAAAAATTAGTTGGGTGCAGGTTTTTGGTCCAAACTGTATAAGCCATGGGTCAGCTCCACAAAGAAGAAGAAGAAACCCCAAAAAACAAAAACCATAGTGAATTCATGTGCACAAAAGAAAAACAAACCTAAGCAACTAAACAAAAAATGTAAATATAAACATCTATATATTTATTTATTTATTTATTTATAATTAATAATACAATTGAAAAGTCGGTCCTACATTGGTTCTGAATAACACTTTTTCGGTGTTATTCGTCGTCAGAGGCGTTGACTTTGAAAAAAATCTTTTCAAAAGTCAACGCCTCTGACAACGAATAACACCGAAAAAGTGTTATTCAGAAACCAATGGTAGGACCGACTTTTCAATTGTATTATTAATTATAAATAAATAAATAAAGCTCTTACATAAGTAATTGAGCCCTCTATAATCACTTCTCCAACAATAATAATAATTTAACCTTATATATATATATATATATATATATATATATATAAAAAGGGCAGTTGGTGTGTATGTATGTATGTCCGGATGAAACTACGAAAATAATATAATTTACGACAAAATAAGTCACATCCCCCAAGACCTACTGTATGGTGAATTAGTAGAAGACACCCGACTAGTAGGGAGACCACACCTGTGCTTTAAAGATATCTGCCAGAAGGACATGAAGACATACCACATCAACACCAACACACGGGAGGCTTGTGCAGAAAACTGAATGGCCTAGCGCCTCCTCGTCAAACAAGGGACGAAAAGGAGTGAAAAAGAAAGGAAAGAAGCCGCCACAGAAAAGAGATCCAGAAGGAAGGAGAGACAACAGCAACTCCAGCAAGCATCACTGTTTGTTTGCAGTCACTGCACCAGAGATTGCCATTCAAAAATTGGTCTGTTCAGTCATTCATGCAGATAAAAAAAGAAAAAGTGGACACTATGCCATTGTCTTTAGCAGATTGAAGGATGCCAACAAGTGTATATACACATTAAATATCACTAGTTCTTGCTTTTTGTGCAAGATATAAACATCTATACATATATAAAGAGCAGTTGGTGTGTATGTATGTCCGGATGAAACTATGAAAATAAAATAATCAACCACAATGTGTATATACACATTAAATATCACTAGTTCTTGCTTTTTGTACAAAATTATGAAGATTTGCTTTATATTTCAAAGATATTTAAAAACCAAGACATACATAGAAATAGCATTGAAATTCTACTTAGCTTTGGGGAGTGTGGAGTACCCCTTCACTTCCAGGGTAACAACCTTATTGGTTTTTCCTTTGATAAAAAAATAATGTTTTATCTATACATATATAAAGGGCAGTTGTGGTATGTATGTATGTCCAGAGGAAACTACAAAAATAAAACAATTAACGACAGAGTAAATATATATACACATTCACTATCACCAGAGCTTGCTTTTTGTGCAAAAATAATGAAGAGTTTACTTATATTTGGGAATGGAAGTGCGTGGTGCAATGGTTAAAGTCATGGGAAACGGACTCGTCGCCCCGAGTTCAAATCCTGGACGTGTTAATTACATTTCACTTAGTGCTAATACCCTTGGGAAAGGTATGAACCCTACTCTCCCTCCAGCTATGGGTAAATAGCAGGGCAGACTGGACTCTTTAACCATGGCTAGGTAACCAGTCTAGGAGAAGGAAAACTGAATTCAAACCTGTTAAACTCCACTTAAGAAATTGACCTTGTGTCGCATCCTGCTCGTGTGGAGGGGTTGGTAAATATATATATTTGGGAAAGAATTCCTGATGTCCCACCAGATGTTTTTTACGTGGGGATTTTTATGGGGCATCCAACGAAGATCGAACTCGCAATTAGTAAGAATGGATCTGCGTGTGTAACTTTTTTACCCCACCCTCCTCTACCCAGGTGACGCCGGGTAGCCGCTTCTAGTTTAAATGAAATCTGTTCAGAGCTGGAGTTTATATCTTTATGTGCTCAGTTTATTGAGCAATTTGCAGAAGCTGCTTGCTTTCCAGTCTCGGTCGATCAAACAAGTTACTATAGAAATAGCTGATCGTCTTTAAGTAAACAATGACTTACTAACATCTACGCAATAGTGACAGGAATATTTGTATACACTGGAGAAATAGTGTTTTATGGTTTAATGGTTATTGTTGTTGGAAATGGAAATGGCGAACCAGGTTCAAATCCTGGGCAAGGCTGTTTGCATTTTCACATAGTGCTAATACTCTTTGGAAAGGTATGCATTCAATTATTCTCCCTCCAGCTATGGGTAAATAGTAGGGCAGACTGAACTCTTTATAGTCAAAATCATTTATACATAGAATAAATAGATCTTATTTATTAATGGTCTCTATAAAAATCTGAGTTAGATTTGCTTCAAAACAGCCCATCTTATTAGTGTGTTTAAAATCCTGAAAAGTGTCTCATATATCACTAAGAAATAAAGGTTTACATAATATATTGTGTGGTTAATTTGCATACTGGTTTTAACAAATCAGGATTAATAAATAATAATATCATTGTTTTATTCTCCAATGTATTAAAATCAATCTTATGAATGATTTTATATAGAAAGCAATTAAAATATAATTAAAATAAGTGTAATCTTTTTATATACATCCTTATTTATTTTCATTTGTCTTTCTAATTCAATGTATTTCATTTCATATATATATATAATTCATTTCCAAGAAAATATTGAAATGTATGATATATAATGAGATATCTTATAAAGCGTATGGTTTGCAAAGAAGAATAATGGACGAGAAGGTTTGGATTAAAATCATTTATTAAAAATAAACAAGGGTTGAAAATGTTGGTGTTGTCATCAGAAGAATTTGTAGTAATCTCTGGAATGGCCGAGTGGAGTAAGTTCCTTCGACCGGAAGTTATTTCTGAGCCTATGTGCAGATCCATGTTAAATTGGTCACTTTGTTTTAGGGTACTGTTGGGTTAACTTCCGCTGGTAGGTGTCCGTGACTCGTGTTTTGTTTTGCTAGCGAGTGGATATATTGTGGAATAAGGATTGTGAATCATAAGAGATATCTATTTCTGTTATAACATGTATTTACAGTTAGCTGGAAATAGTGGAAGAAGAAAAAAAACACTGGGACGCATGGATATGATTTTTATGCGTCCTTTTAGATTTTTATGCGTCAGTGATGCAGGACATATACCTATCAGCATCTCTGAAATAGTTTACTAAGGATTTTTTTATTAGTGAATTGAAACCATATAACTATGTGCAAACAAATAATCATTAAATATCATGATTGTGTATTAATTATTAGTATTAACTAGCAAATTTATGCACCCTCCGGTTGCAAGTATTTAAGTTTTAATGTAATAAAACATTATATTAAATTAGAAAGGCTAATGAAACTAAATAAGAATGCAGATAAAAAGATTTGAAACAGATGGGGAAGTATAATCGAAAAATAGAACAACTGAAACTTACTCTTCCATCACTCTCGTCTTTCATTGTTATTTTTTCTAATTTAAGTATTTAGTTAAAAGAGGAAGTAAAGAATAAAATGACAGTTATTTTTTCTTGTTAATGGATTTCATTTAAGATTCATTGAAGAGATTTTTGCTTATATTCATTCAAATAAAACCAAACAATTAGAAATCAATAATACCAAGCACATATCTATTAAAATCACATTTTTAATATCAATATGCAAATTAGCCTTCCCGTTCACACTGTAAACCACTATTTTGTTGTATATATAAATACAATTGCATGTTATTAGTATGTAGATATGGTCAACAGTGTGAGTAATGTAAAACAATTTTATTAATAATTGAGGTTTAAATAAAAATAAAATCATAGAGAATGTGACGTAAATAACTAAGGGAATTGTGACTAATTGAGTTTTGGTTACAGATAGAAAAACACACAATCTCCATTATAATAAGATAATGTGTGCACATTATTTGATTTAGATAGGAATAGTTGATATCATATAATTGCAAACAAATGATTAGACAAATAACAAAATTGCAATTTAAGAAATGCAAAAGAACATAGAAACATACAGTTATGATTACAATCAAACATTTACGAATGAATCAAATCTTGGCATTAAATAACCCCTAAGGAGTTGATATGCTATTAAACAATTAAAGCAAACCTATTAATTTTAGTTGTACTAACAACTACTTATATACAAGATCACTACATTTGTATATGCATTAAAATTGAAGTACAAACTGTTGCTGATGAAAACCAAGTATAATTCCAGTTACATGCCTAAAGAAATAACCAAAATAGCACTTGTTCATTTATATATATATATATACATACATACCTGCTGGCAAGTGGCATTGAATTTTTTTTCTTCTGTTAGCATAGTAATCTATTTGTTTTGCTTATGACTGTTGTCTATACAACCTTACCAGGTATGTATGTTTATTATATATATATATATATGTGTGTGCATGTTTTCATATCTATCTATCTATATATATATATATGTATTGCACTGGCAGGATACGATGCAAGGTCAATTTTTAAGTGGTGTAAAACTAGTTAGGATTCAGAGTTTTCTATCTCCTAAACTGGCTGCTAAGAATAAAGAACTTAGTTTGGCCAACTATCTACTCATGGGGAAGGGGTCAGCTGGATTCATGTATTTCCTAAAGGCATTAGTGCAAAGTCAAATGCAAACAGCCTTGTCCAGAATTTGAACTTGGGTTGCCAATTCCATTTCCTCTGACAATAACCATTATGCTAAGCACACCACATTACATATTTTATAACAGTTGGAATGTACATAATATTCACTTTGACCAAAGTCATTCTTTTGTTCCCAAGCAATTTAGATTTCAAGTAACTAATTATCATTTGTAAAAGATTATATTCCTTCAGGAATGTGACCTGTGTATGATGTTAAACTGCATCTAATGATGTAGTTCCAGTTCTATAGCTCTGGGGAGTGTGGAGTACCCCTTCATCATTAATCCCAGATCCACCCTAACCCAGAGTGGTAGTACCTGTTAAGGTCTTATCTATAGGTTGAATAGATTAAAAAATGAGTTTAAAAAAATAATTTTGAATACCCATCAAGAATGAATAAAACAAAATGTCTTCAGTATGAAATAACCTAACAAAGGTTACATGCCGTAAAATCCAACCAACCAACCATCCTTCAGGAATAAAATGAAACTATATGTTTTAATGTCATATAGTTTCATTATATTCCTGGAGGATGGTTGGTTGGATTTTATGGCATGTAACTGTTGTTAGGTTATTTCATACTGAAGACATTTTGTTTTATTCATTCTTGATGGGTATTCAAAATTATTTTTTAAACTCATTTTTTAATCTATTCAATCTATAGATAAGACCTTAACAGGTACTACCACTCTGGGTTTTTAAACTCAAACAAATAATAATTGCATTAGTGAAGATATTGTTGTAATTAGTTTTTCTCTGAGTCTGCTCAATTTAAAATGCAATTTGACAGTTTCATAAAGAGAAAATAAAAGATGAAAATCTTTTTGATATTATCTCTTCTTTTTTGTCAGTCTATCCATCATTCTCTCAACTTGTTAAATTATAAACCACTCTATTCATCATTTATCTTTGTTCTGTCATTCATGCTACTCGTATCAATCAACCATTTAACAGTTTTGTCACCCTTTAACCAGGTCAGGAGCAGCTGTTTTTAAAAATAGCTCTAACCTCTTAATTCCAACACTATATACTGTTATATAATAATCAAATTTATTGTGTACAGTACTCAGGTGCACCACAACTCATCAAAGTCTCATGTCTAGTACACAGAATAATGTATTAGTGTCAGGAACATGAATAGCGTACAGTAATAATATACATGTATGTGTGCACGTGTGTGCATATGAGTGTGAGGGGAGTAAACCCAAATAACAAATCTGGAGTCTCTAAGGTGGAGTAATGCTGAATTTTAGTGCTACACAGCAACTCCTGTGACACTGCCGTTGCTAAACTGCATTGGTTTCTTATCCTTTCCTTTGGACCATGGCTGCAGTGTAGAGAGGGGGGACCTGCTGCTTGGGCAACAGCACATCCTCCAAAACAAACTATGTAGTTAAAAAAAAATTTAAAAAATTGGACACTACTCCATTGTCTTTCTCAGACGGAAGGATATCAACAACAACTGTTATATAATGAATAGGCATAGCCTATCATTTTTTTGATGTAGTGTAAGATTTAGATTTAACATTTATTCATGAAAAAATACAAATAAGTTCAGATAAGTTTAATAGACAGGCTTTGACCCATAATTGATCTAGAACAGGATTCACTGATTGATTGATTGATTGAATCACAGGACTAGGCCAATGTATGGGGAAAGAGTGAGAATTGATTAGAGAGCTGTCATGTTTAGACACAGATTTTTGTTAATTCTTCTGTTCACTAAAGTGGAATCAGCAAATAAGAATGTATACACTAAATTAATAAGTCTCTGTGTTCATCATTGAGAAGTAACAAAGATGAAAGTGGAGAGAGACAATACCCAGTACGATCCAATGAAGAGGAAATCAAAGAGAACTCAACACAGCTTGCAGATATGTACTTAAAAGAATGGCAGATTGCAGCAGACATAAGAGAGTAATATGAATCTATCCAACACTATGTGCGGACACTAGATGCCACTTAGAGAACTTACCAAGAATGTAATAACATACTATCCAACATTTTCACACTGGTGATCATATAAAAAACAAACAAAATAAAACAAAAAAATAGAGTGGTCATTCATTACAAGTAAAGCATATTTGAATTTAAAAAAAAATCATTTTTATTGAAACTCTGATTGCTTGGTATTATATCAACCTTTATTGAATTATTTATACCAAAGTCAGTTTAACAGTTACAGGGTGTTTTCGGAGAAATTTGACAGTTTCATAAGGAAAAAGAAAAAGTGCTTGGTAACTACAAAATTTAATGGATTGTAAAGAAATTCAACAGGCACGGAAATTACACTACTGTCAACAAGTTTCTCTCAAAATAACTGCCATTAGCATTGATCACAGCCTCAATCCTGCTCTGGAACCTGGAACAAGCTGATGTTACAATTTCCCTGGGAAGGGTTTCAAAAAACTACCTTAATTCTGTCGATTAACTGGGCTTTTTTACTTCTGGCATGGTCTTTGGTATCTTTCTCAACAGAGCCACATACATAATAATCCATGGGGTTAAGATCTGGGGAGTTTGGAGGCCAAACATTAGGACTGGTGTAGTCGTAAAAATTGACCTTGTACTTCTCTGCACAGTGTGATTTTACTGTAAAAAAATATGTATTTACACAAACCCTCCATTCAAACAGGATATGACACATGGTCAATTTTTAAGCAAAATTTAACAGGTTTGAATTCAGAGTTTTCCTTCGCCTTGACTGATTGTCATACCAAGGTTAGAGAGTCTAGTCTGCTCTACTATTTACCCATAGCTGGAGGGAGAATAGTTGTATTCATACCTTTCCCAAGCATATTTGATCTCTCTTTTTCATGTCCATTTCTTACAATGATAACCATTACACCACAAGAGCCTCTAGACTCTAAGAAGTTGTACTTGGTGTATTTGTTTGTGATTTGATAAATCTACACTTGTGATCTTGATAATAAATTCTTTTTTACTACCAGATAATAAATCTGAGCTTAACTGATCACTTTCTTAAAAGATATTTGCAAAGCTCTTCTTCATTATAAAGCTGCTTTGCTGTTTTGAGAGTGAAGACAAAAAATTGTAATGATTCTCTCAGACTAATTAGCTTCTGAGCTCTAATTGCTTAGAAGTGCCAGTTTGGTTCCCTTGTTGAATCTTATTACAACTTATGTTATCTACTAAGTCTTCTAACTTATTTTTGGTGTACATATTAGGGTAGGTCGATTTTTCACTTTTAAAAAATATCAAATTGTCCTTCTATGCAAAAGTTGTGTGTTAGATATTTTACTTGCATCATTATTTGAGGAAATAGCATCAAAGATCGTCTACTAAAATGCACTAAAATTCCTCATTTTCTAAAGGCTAAATTTTGCGAAAATGAGGATTTTTAGTACATTTTAGTAGATGATCTTTGATCCTATTTCCTCAAACAATCGTGCAAGTAAAAGATCTAATTTTTGGTATCAGTATTCAGTATACTAACACACAACTTTTGCAGAGATGGACAATTTGATATTTAAAAAAAGTGAAAAATCAACCTACCCTAGTACACATAGTCTATAGTGGAGAACACAAATATATGTCTATTCCCAATGGCTGCTTAGTCAATTCTCTAAGATTCTGACTACTTTCCTATAGATTGGCCTGGTCATGGGATTTTGATCAACCAATGAGAATCCTGTCCAAGGTCAACCTGGGCTGAAAGCTTGCCCATCAAACTGAGAGAATCCACAAGATATAATTTAAACTTGCACACATGAGAATAAAGACAGTTTGTAAAATAAAATTGAAATGTTTCACTAGTGGTCTAGCACCATCAGAATGCAAATCAATTTATTAACAAAAATAGATTATCCTTAGTTAAATGTCTTGAAAGTCAACACAACCTGACATGTTGCTTTCCATCTCCCACAGTTGGCTGTACATATTTTATCCATCTCTCTTTCTCTTGTGTGTGTGTGTGAATATATATATATATATCTTCTTATTATAATGGAGATTGTGTGTTTTTTTGTCTGTAACCGAAACTATATTACTACTCAAGTCACAATTTTTTTAGTTATTTACGTCACATTCTACAGAATCTTATTTTTATTTAAACCTCAATTATTAATAAAATTGTTTTACATTATTAATACTGTTGACAATATCTACATATTAATAACATGCAATTATATTTATATATACTACAAAATAGCAGTTTACAGTGTGAATGGGAAGGCTAATTTGCATATTGATATTAAAAATCTGATTTTAATAAATATGTGCTTAGTATTACTGATTTCTAATTGTTTGGTTTTATCTCAATGAATATTAGCAAAAATCTCAGGGATAAATCTTAAAAGAAATCCATTAACAAGAAGAAATAACTGTAATTTATTCTTTACTTCCTATTTTTAACTAAATAGTTAAATTAGGAAAATTTAGCAATGAAAGAAGGGAGTAAGGAAAGAGTAAGTTTCAGTTGTTCTATTTTTTGATTATACACCCTCAGTTTCAAATCTTTTTATCTGCATTCTTATTTAGTTTTATTAGCATTTCTAATTTGATACAAAATTTTATTACATTAAAATTTAAATACTTGCACCCGGAGGGTGCATATATTTGCTAGTATATAAAAGTAAAAATGTAAAGTCGTTGGGTTGGCCTAAAGTTGGTATCAGCCAAACAGCGAGGGAGTCTATCTCCTTTTCACTAGCGCTAGACCAAGGAGATTGTTTTAGCGCCTGAGGTGGAGCGCCACACCTACCATCAGCTCCTTACTTTACCGCACAGATCCCTGTGCTACTCATACGATGAGTTGGCGAGGACCAGTATCGAACCAGGAACCTTGTGGTTCTTAGTCGAACACTCTACTGACTAAGCTAACCTGGCCAATGTAATGATCTTTGTACCTGTTTTCTTTATTTACTCTTTTTAAAATATTTCTTTCTTATCTAACTATGTATCTATTTCCTGCTTCTGGTGTAATGGTTATTGTCATAAGAAATGGACATGGCTATCAAAGAAGTTTGAATTGAATTGAAATGAGGTTGTTTGGTAAATAGTAGGGCAGACTGGGCTCTTTAACCTGAGTATGGTAACCAGCCTAGGAAAAGGAAAACTCTGAATTCAAACCTGTTAAACTCTGCTTAAAATAATGACCTTGTGTTGCATCCTGCTCGTGCGGAAGAATTAGATAAATAGATATATATCTATTTCCCATATGACAATTTGTTTTTATATTTACTTTCAATTTACCAAATAGAAATATTTGTATCATTAATTTGTTCTTTAAGTGATTGCTAGGTCTTTATTTTCTGGGGAATCCCGATAGTGTAATAGCTAATGTTCTGGACTACGACATTATAGTAAATGAGTTTGACCTCCAGTCATACTATTACATTCTTTTTTGGATTAATACTCTTGGGAAAGGTATGAACCTTCTCACCCCCCCCCAGCTATGGATAAAATAAGTATTGCTACTGTTCTTCTACAAGGATGGCTTTGGAATTAAATAACCCATAAAGTTGATATACCATTAAAACAAAGAAACCAAACCAAACCTTATCTTCAAATTTTTTTTTATCAGTGATGAAATAATCAAACTTGTTCACTGATATGGAAGTTTCTTTCTTGACATTTAATATTTAATGTTTTTCCCAACTGTACTGCTCTTATGGCAACCCCCAATCCTTCTAATCATATCGGTGCTAGAAGGCGGTGGCTGAGGGTCTACATGTCCTGGGAATGACGTTAAACTCTATCTGATGGTGAAGTTCCAGTTCTGGAGGTTTGGGGAACGTGGAGCACCCCTTCATCACCATTGCTCCCTGATCCACTCTGACTCGGAGTGGTAGTACCTGTTAGGGTCCAATCTATGGGTTGAATAGAAAAACATGAGTTTATAAACAAAATTGTATTATGTATTAAGAATGAATTTATTTCACAACTTTGTCGGCATTAGATGACCCACCAAGGTTGATATGCCATAAAACAAAACAAACAAACAATCAATATTAAATATTTTTGGATTAATACTCTTGGGAAAGGTATGAACAGTCTCCCCCCCCCCCAAGCTATGGATAAAATAAGTATTGCTACTGTTTTTCTACAAGGATGGCTTTGGCATTAAATAACTTATGAAAATTGATATGCCATTAAAACAAAGAAACCAAACCAAACCAAACCTTATCTTAAATTTTTTTTTATCAGTGATGAAATAATCAAACTTGTTCACTGATATGGAAGTTTCTTTCTTGACATTTAATATTTAACTATTGAAAACACATTTTTCCGATACTAAAGAGTCAATTGCATAACATTATTACTAAGCGGAAATGTTAAAATTTTAAGTTATCAAGGTAATTGCCATTGTGTTTAACCTTCAGTCTCTAGAATTTGACTTTTATTTTCATTTTTTGGAATGCTTTTTTTGAAAACAAAAAAAAATCTGTATTTTCTTGGAATTTAAAAGGTTGTTGGGGTGGGTTGAATATGTTTGTAGATGATAAGGTTTCAGATCATATTCAAAATGTCTTAAGGTTTAAAATTTGTTTGCCAAATGGTAAAATGTTGCGATAAAGATGTGTATTTAGAGATAAGATATCTTCTTTGTCAATTATGAGAAGGGCAAATCTTTGTCACATCTAAATAAATAAAATGTTGATAAAATAATAAAAAAATTCAGATTATTTAGGCTAGTGTGTATTTTTTTTTCTTCTTCTTCCAGCTAAAGAGAGGTATATGGACTTTGTACTGTGAACAATTATCTAGCTGAACCCATGGAAATTTCACAATTAGTATATACAAATTATATATATGTGGAAGTCTGGGTTCCATGTATGCTTGAAGTTAAGCAGCAATGAGCCTGTTTGGTGCTTAATTGGTGACCACTTAAGCAACAACTGGTACTGTAAGCCTCAGTCTTTTGTTTATCAAAAGTGACTTCATTTGGCATTAAATGACTTGAAAAGGGTTGATATGCTGTAAAATAAAACCAACCAACCAACTAGCCATGTATGCTTCTTATATAGATAGATGAAATTTGTGTGGCTTATATATTTGACTAATGTAAATAAAAGAAATTGTTGAAAAAAAATTAATGGTACTTAAAATTGGATGCCATATAGACTGAAGCATGAGAAAAAAAAAATATTCATGGTTATATTTTGGTATAATTTTATCTCTTCCTCTGGCAGAGAAAATAAAGAATAAAATTAAACTGTCACATTCTTTCAGAATACAAGGTGTGTCAAAAAAGTACCAAGTTTAAAGCTGTATTTACCAAGATAGAAATGAAGAATGAATGGAACAGTATTTTTTTCCCAGAATACAAGGTGTATCAAAAAGTACAAAAAATCTTGATACTCCTTTGACACACCTTATATATATATATATATATATATATATATATATATATATATAATAGTTTCTGATAATTTGCTTTTGAAGCATTGTTAAGTAAAGTATATTATTATTTATATTTTTGAAGGTAATTACAATGCATATATCGTATAAAATTTGATAATTATTGAAAATAATCATGACAAGCAAACTTGGTGAATAATGCGTGTGATGTGTGGAATGCCGTACAGCTGTTTCAACTTTATTAAGTCTCATCAGTGGTGTATACCTACGATCTCCCTCCGACAGAGATCGAACCCGAGAACCCAGCATGCAGAGTCAGAGACTCTCCCTCTGGGCTAATAAATAATAATAATAATAATATATATATATATATATATATATATATGCCTACACACACCTACATATGTGTGACTTTGTAAATTTGTAGCCTCCTTACCATTTTCTTACTATATAATTTAGTTGCATCATCCCTATAACAAATTGTAGTAGTAATAATTAGTTTCTCTGGAAGATGTCTCTTGGATTTTTACTCTGCTAGGTTTGTCCCCTTGTAGCTAGTTCCACTCTCCAGTTTTCCATAACTCGATGAAAATCTGTATTTAAAATATGAATCTGTAACAGTACAAAAATAGACACACCCTTTATATGTTATGTATTTATACAATTTTATTTTAGGTTACAATTTTTTAATGCTGTAGAGTTTGGTAATAAATAATACTTAGGATCTAGTAACACCTATTTTGATTGGATAATGTTCCACTAGAAATCACCTTATTGGCTGGGGCGTTAGAATACACCCACTGCACCTCTGCATAGGGGTAAGACTCCCACAAATGGGGCCATCTGTTATCTGTAGGTGGCGAGCCATGATGCTTAAGGATAGAACCCAGGTGGCTGAGCAGTGTATGACCTGCAACACACCACTTTGGTCTCTACTTAGGCTAGATGGGTGGTCGGAAAGGCCCCCTCCGATCAATTGGCTGTTCATGTCAAGCCTTAGCACTTATATGATTGCCCTGATCCTATTACCCTTATGGTAAGGCCCATCCCGTTTTATCAGATGGGTGCTAGAAGGCGGTGGCTAAAGGTCTTCATAGCCTGGGAATGACATTAAACTATATCTGATTGTAAGTGCCAGTTCTGGAGGTGTGGGGAATGTGGAACACCCTTTAGCACCATTGCTCCCTGGTCCACTCTGACCTGGGTGGTAGTACCTGTTAGGGTCCCATCTATGGGTTAAATAAGAAAATGTGTTTATAAAAAAAATTGAGTATCCATTAAGAATGAATTTATTACAAAACTTTGTTGCATTAAATGACCCACCGAGGTTGATATACGGTAAAACAAACCAAACCAATCTTTTAATAGTCAGTCAGAATCTAAACCACCCTGTTGGTGGAGCCTAGAATACACTGACTGTATCCCCCTGCAAAGGAAGTGTCCTGGGTATGACACTAAACTGCATCTGATATTGAGGATCCAGTTATGGAGCTCTGATCCAGAGTGGTAGAACCTTTAGGGGTCCGATTTATAGGTCAAATAGATCTGTTAAAAAATTATTCATATTCGATCGGAATAGTTGATGCCATATAACTGTAAATTATCCAAATTAAGAATAATTACCTGAAGCTATAATTGTTTACTAAGGATTATTATTAATTACTTGAAACTATATAACAGTTTGCAAACAAATGACTATTATTCTATAGAAACTTGAAACCATGTAATTATTAGTATTAGCTAGCAATTCTTGAAACCATACAATGGTGTGAAAATTATTGTATTGATAGGAACATTTGATATTATATAACTGTGTGCCAAAAAACATTTTGTACCATGGTCGCTGAGATTGCTATGCTATTCTCTCTCTCTCTCTCTCTCTCTCTAATCTCATCCTTGTTGCCAAAAATTGTTATAAATCTGTTAGGATCAACAGATAAAAACATAAAATGGTAAAATGTATATTTAACTCAAACAATATGTTTTTATTCTCACCAAACATGGTACAGGAGGATTGATATGGATTAGACATTAGCAGTCCGTATGTGTGTTCATTTAGCCATACTGTTTTCTTTCTCCTTGATTATGCTTGTTGTTGATGTTACTTTTATAGTTTCCTTTTGAGTGTTTGTTAGGGAAGAATTATCTCCCCTAACACTTTTAAAAACATAATTAAACAATTAAAGGTGCATTTGTCTTCAGTTTTTGGCACTTCAGATTAATAAACTCAAATTTAATGTTTCATTGTTTATTAAATTTGATTCTGTATGATAACATGCAGTAAGACTTTAATATGAATAATTTTTGTCTTTATTTCTGTTTCATTTGCAGTGTAGCAAGTCTTAATTCTTTCAATGGTTATGAATGGTCCTAAATTGGTGATGAAGGATCAAGAAGGAAGAAAAAGTCCGGTTCGTATCTATTTATTATCTTATAATTTATTTAAAAAAAAAAAAGATATTGAAGTCAGGAATTATTTGGCTGAATTTTTGAGATGAGGCTTGATAATTTTGAATTATCTAGATTTTTCGGACTGTTGTCCTTGTAGAATAATCATACTAGTTCTAATTACCGTCGAATTGGTAAGACAAGGCAGCAAGTAGTCGTAACTTAATACGAATCTGTCTTGCTGCAAATACTACTGCAAAATGCCAGGTTATTTATGAAACCTCATAACATCATAGAAACCAAGCAGCCAATCAGGACTCAAGGAATGCATGAGTGGTCTATTCTGGATTCCCATAAGTACCAATTGTCTTGGTACTGGTTCAGTTGTGCTTAGCTTGTTGTTCAAACCAACAGTACGCTAACTCACTTCAACAGTCATCATCTGTATTTACCCCAATGGATTAAATAAAAGGTTCAATTTGAAGTTCCATGAAGGCTCCTGATTACAACATGAAAGATCTCAAGTTTCACAAGAAACACCTGAAGTAGGCCGGAGGGCACATCAGCCAGATCGTTGTGTATTTAACACTAAAGATGAGGACAACAATCTGAAAAATCTAATACAAATGAAATCAAGCAGTTTTTCCTCTTTTAGCTTTTGATAATTTTTTTAACCCTTTAAATACTTAATTACTGGCCCATCAGATACTTTATACCTGAGCTCCCAAATTTCTCATAAAAAATCAAGCACAAAACAAACTTTGACCCAGAGTACAGATATTTTTCTTAAAGCTGTTCTGTCATTTTATTAAAACCGTTTTCAAACCGGGTTATGTGTACCTCTTGTATGAACATCATACTCACCTTCACAGGAAGGCTGTGAGTAGCATTCAGTCACTGAACAAAAAAAAAAAAAAACATAGCGTAACTGAATACATTCTGTAGCAACTGACAGAACATGGTCTAATATTCAGTATATATGGATAAAAATATCCACACTTGAACCACCAGCCAATAAAAATCCTGTTTGCAGTGCCATGTAGAGATTTGTGTAGATTGAAGCAGATTCAACTTGCAATTCAGTTGAATACTGATCAGTCTACACAAATCTCTGCACCCCTAAGAGTATGCAAAAGAAATTACAGAGGTACAGAAGGTTTGGGGCCCCCAAAAAACAAAAAACAACAAAATTTGAATTTTGAAGTGATCATACCCAACTAAACAAGTGTGTCTTGTAAACTGAGTAGTGAGGTTGGTCCTCACTAAGCGATTCATACTTGTTGCCTTGTGTCAAATTTAAACTATGCTTTGTAATCAGCTATACCCATGCTTATTCTAATTACTCTTTTGAAGAAAGCATTTCAAGAGTGTAGGGTAGGGGATAGCTGGTATATTCAGACCCACTGACTTTTGGTGGCAAAATAGGAAAATTTTTTTTTTTTTTTTTTTTTTTTTTTTCGAAAATAATACACAAGTAGGTCTTTTATATATTTTATATTTAATGAAACTCTTAGGTGAAGGACTGTTACAACATTTTGCACTCTTTGACCCAGGTAACTGGATGTTTTTTATTTATTTTTTTTTTTTTAACCAAAGTGTTTGTTTACTAGGCCATTGTCTCATTGGGGTTAGAAAGAAAAGATTGGGCTTAAAACCTAAAATTTTACTGCCTGATTTCACTATAGGTAGTGCAGAAAGTCATATGTTCTGCTTCAGTTGAAGAGGTAGGACAAGCGCAAGATTAGGTTGAGGTCTCCAAATTATCAAGGCCAAATCATGCAGAAAATGGTGGTAAATCAAGCAGCTTTATCATTTACAAGAGAAATAACCTTTTTTTTCCTTTAATTGGTAGGTTCTTTTTTATTTTATAAGCATGAGACATTAGCATAATGTTTATTTTTATGTCTATTGTTATTGCGCTATTTACCGTGTCTCCAAGGAAAAATTTATGAACCTCGACATCCTGCTATTAATAAAGGTTATGAGTTCCGAAACATGAAAGAAGGAACACATTTTCTTTATTTTCCAGATGCCTCGGAAAAACAATAGGGTTATTGTTTTTTTCGTTCTACTTTTGTTTGATATGTTTACTTAAAAGCTATTGCCAAATAGTTCAATATGTAGATGCTTAGATGTTTATCGCAGACAGGATAGGA
Source organism: Doryteuthis pealeii (assembly GCA_023376005.1). Lineage (NCBI taxonomy): Eukaryota > Metazoa > Mollusca > Cephalopoda > Myopsida > Loliginidae > Doryteuthis > Doryteuthis pealeii. The sequence goes on along the minus strand of CM042137.1, from coordinate 102,909,152 downwards.
CACAAGTTCAGGTTTTTTGAGTTCTAATATTTAGGAAATTGGATGATTAAAAATGACATACAGTGTGATTGAAAATCTAAAATAATCATTTTAAAATTGGACTGGATATTTCTTTATTCTCTAAGAGTATCTAAATTTGCTAGCAGGACCTGTGGATATTCCATAGTATGATAATTTAATTATTACGTTTGATATGTTTACTTAAGAGCTATCACGAAATACTTCAATATGTAAAAAGTATAATAATCTTGATTTAACTCTCTCTCTATCTTTTTTTTTCTTTCCCTTTCATGTTTCATTATGCTCAATTGAAACATGTTAGTGTTATAGCTTCTGTGCACTCAACCTCTCTTTCTATCTTTTCCCTATTCTCTTTCTTTCTTTGTTTTTTCTCATCTTTAGTATTTTCATCTCCAATTTAAAAAAAAAAGAAGGATTTTAGGTCTAAACTTAGAAGCAAATTTGATTTCTTTAAAAATATTTTGTTCATTTTATTGCTGGAGGCGCTGGTCGTATAATGGTTATTGTCATACGAAATGGACACAGAGACATGAGTTCAAATCCTGGATAAGTCTGGTAGCATTTCACATAATGCTAAGACCCTTGGGAAAGGTATTTAATTCGGCTATTCTTCCTTCAGCTATAGGTGAATAGGACAGATTGGGCTCTTTAACCTTGGTATGGCAATCAATCTAGAAGAAGGAAAACATCTCTGAATTCAAACCTGTTAAACTCTGCTTAAAAGACCTTGTGTAACACTCTGCTTGTGTGGATGGGTTAGTAAATACATTTTATTTAAAAAAAAAAATTTTTTATTTACTTTTAAAAATATTTTTTAAATAATTCTATTAAAAAAGCAAATAAATGTATAAGTCTTTTTAAAAGTTATATAGCTTAAAATTGGAAGAAATATGATTTTCATCTATTAATCTATTAAAAATGGAGATTCTTTCTCTATTTGTCTATAACAAAAACTATGTCACTACTTATGTCACAGTTACCAAAATTGTAAATACATAGAATAAAGAACAACCCTGTATATAATATATATTATATATATATATATATATATATAATATATATATATATATTTATCTTTTTTAAAATATTCAATATTAATAAAATAGATAAGAGCTGTTCCTTATAATTCAACATTTGAATCCTTTCCATTGTAATAAATAAACTATATATTATCTAAATAAATAAAGTACATAAACTCTGAGATTAATTTTTTAAAAATTGTATTACTTTAAATGGAAAAAATTATTTGCAAAATTTGTAATCAATTTTTAAAAATCTGGGTCTATAAATCTAAGGAATAATGCTATATAGTTATTTTACTATTTCACTGAATGCTTGATGATTAGTATTATCTGCGTTATTCGGACTATTGTCCTCATCTTCATTGTTATCTGTACAACGTTGCCAGCCAACCTGACAATTACGGATGTAATTGTCAGGTTGGCTGGCAGCAAAGGGATTGGATCATTTTTCCTTTCTTTTCTAACTACAATTCCAAGACTTACAGAAGTTTAGATCATATTGAACATGCTTCTTATGTTGGATATTGTACAAACGGAAATAGGAATTTCCAGTTGAATTAAACAGAGGGGGGACGACAAAGGTGACAAAGGACTTTTCCTGGTGGGAGCGAACAAAGAAAACGCGTAGTCGTTTGAGATATATAAAAGACAGTCAGACAGGAGACGGCGAATGGAGTGACCGACGCTCGCGCACCAGCACTGCCAGTGGGCAGTGAGGTTTCCACCCCTCTTTGCCTCAGATCCCAGCAGTGGTAGTAGTCATTGTTAACCCTCGGTCATTTCATTGTCAACGCTCGCCGCCCACCACGTACAGCCGAGAAGAAGAAATAAAGTCAAACCTCCTCTATACTCATGTGTTGTGATTTCATTAAGCGACCTCTACATATATCGTCTAAGGGTTAGTGACGAGACCCGCAGTATACCAGCAACGTATACGATTCAGCGTGAGTTTGAAGAAGCCGCTATATAACATATAAAACTTGATGCCAGTATACAACACTTAAAGGTTACAACAAGACATTGTTGCAAATAAGCGGAATGAGAACAGGATACCCCCGTGGACTGAATAAAGAGTTAGGTTCAAAGTTCCGTGATGGCTCCTGAGTCCGAAAAGAAGGTTCCTGAGTCTGACAAGAAATACCCGAAGAAGGCCGGAGGGCATATCGGCTGAAACATTGTACAGATAACAATGAAGATGAGGACAATAGTCTGAATATTGCAGATAATACTAATAGTTATTTTACATTTACAACTTGATGTTAACTAAATTTTATGTTTAAAAAAAAAAAAAAAATGTCTTTACTAAAATAATTATTCTTATTTAAAAACAGGTATTACTAATTAAGTTTATAGATAATTCTTTAAGCTTGAGATATTAAATAGCATTGTTGCTTAGTTAGGATTAACAATCCTAACTAAAATTATAAAAAAAACAAAACAACTGGTTAAATCAATCTCTTGACAGTCCACCACTTAAATGATTAAATAATTACAATGATTATTAATTTGAGAGGCTGGTTTAGCTCAATTGTTATAGCATCTACCTCGGAACCACAAGGTTCCGGCTTTGATACTGGCTCTCGCCAACGCAGCGCATGAATAGCACAGCTTTGATTTGTGCGATAAAGTTGGGAGCTGATGTTAGGTGTGACACTCCACCTCAGAAGCAAAAATAATCTCTCTGGTCTAGCACCAGTGAAAAGAGGATAGACTCCCTCGCTGTTTGGCTGATACTTACAATAGGCCACTCCACCAACTTTACTTACTATGTTAAAGCATTTTTGGTATATTGCTCTAATAAAACTCTTGCTATGATGTGCTGTTTTTGTGGTTTATGGTTTTATATATAACATCGAGTCATGCCAACAGCATGGATCTCCATGATTCTTCCTTTCCTTCCACCCGTCTCTAATGGCCATCGCTCGTGACAGGTATTCTTTACAGTATTCAGTATCCATGCATATTTAAATGATGTAGTTCTGTGCTGGTCAACCAACACTGGCATGTCCATGTGTGGGTGCCCATAGGATAATATCACTTATGAGCTTGTTCTTGCTTCTCCAGCAGTGTCCAGCATGTCTTGTTCATCTTATTTGGATGATTTGTGCGATAGGAAGTAAGTGGCCATACAGTTGCTTTTTTTGTGGCGTGCTGCTTTGAGGATTTATTCAAGACTGCTCGTCATCCTTGTACAATTTCCATGTGTATATATATATATATATATATATATATATATATATATATATATATATATATATATATATATATATGCAAGTTTGTTTGATTATAATGTTTTTTTAAAACAAATTTAACGTCATCACATCACGTGAACACAATCCATGTCACATAAACGTTAAACAAGCTACAGTTTAAAAAAAACAATTTTTAGCTTTACATTTCCCATCGCGTGAAAAACGCTTCATATAAACGCTAAAAAATTTGATTTTTAACATCTCAACCATTTCACTACTGGTGTTTGACATCTCAACCACTGATCTCATCTGATGATTGGATTACCATGAAACTTTAAGTTATGAGTGTGAAACCATAATATTACCATTGATTTTATATATAATATATATTATATATATATATATATATATATATATATGTAAGAAATGAATTGTTTCTGACAAAAATATTCATTATTTATATATTTTTTCAAAAATATATTTGTATTTTGTAGGTCAGTTGACATATAGACCACACTTTATTTATAATGTATACAAAAATTGTGCACATGTACATTAAATAAGAAAGTCGTCGGGGCGGCCTAATGACGGTATCAGCCAGTCAGCAAGGGAGTCTATCCCCTTTTCATTAGCGCTAGACCAAGGAGATTATGTTAGTATCTGAGATGGAGTGCCACACCTACCATCAGCTCCTTACAGATCCCTGTTAATTTTTTATATGCGCGTTTGTTTATCACGCCATTGGCTTTCATAAACAAACGCGCATATAAAAATTAACGGTTAATAACATCATATTCACACATTCACTATACACTTAACATCTTTCATTTTGTCCCTCACATAAACATTACTTAACAGTGTCCTGAAGATGGTACAATATACCGAAATGCTTAATTATTGACGCACAAAATTGTTTCCCCATATCACCACATCCTGTGTTTGTTATATTTTTGAAATATTTTCTTCTCATATATATATATATATATATATATAATATATATATATGCTCCAGTATGAATCAGTTACACTCAATCTAATTTGTTAAAATAAACGTGTAGCTAGACTCTAAAATAACCTTGACACATGGTGAATAGTTAAATGTTGGCATATGATTTGTAAATGCTCCATTGGAGTTAAGAACTGATCTGATTATTTTGACTCGGTTTAATATCCTCCTTTGCTGGTTAATGGTGGGTGGATTGAATATCATGCAGACATCTCCATATCATTGTGCAACTTCTGCTCGGCAATGTAATCTTTTTGCTTAATCTGTCTTAATAACTGACACTGTTTGCTTTATAAATAGATCAGTTGAAGAAGGAGCTGCTTGTTTGTGAATGTTTTTTAGTTTTTATTTGTGAATTTGAGTAAGCTTCATTTAGTTCAATCATTTGTGCACTTAAAAGTTTAATTCTCTGATCTTGACTTAATCATTGAACTTGATAGGATTTCTTCTTTTTTTTTTCTATTTGTTTTAATTGAAACATTTTGTTTTTCAATTTAAATTTGTGAGGAAAAATAAATTTTTGATGATTACAAAATGGATGGCAAGTTTTAAAGAAAGTATAAATTTTGGAGCAAAAAGAAAAAAAAGTGAATTAGGAAAGAAGAAAGGGTGTAAATTAGAGACAGAGAAAGAAAATGTAAATTTGGAAAAAAGTACAAAATTGAAATGAAATGTAAATTTTGTAGGAAGGAAGGAAAAGACAAAATTGAAATGAAATGTAAATTTTGTAGGAAGAAGGAAAAGTACAAATTGAAATGAAATGTAAATTTTGTAGGAGGAAGGAAAAGTACAAAATTGGAATGAAATGCAAATTTTGTAGGAAGGAAGGAAAAGTACAAAATTGGAATGAAATGCAAATTTTGTAGGAAGGAAGGAAAGTACAAATTGGAATGAAATGTAAATTTTGTAGGAAGGAAGGAAAAGTACAAAATTGGAATGAAATGTAAATTTTGTAGGAAGGAAGGAAAAGTACAAAATTGAAATGAAATGTAAATTTTGTAGGAAGGAAGGAAAAGTACAAAATTGGAATGAAATGCAAATTTTGTAGGAAGGAAGGAAAAGTACAATTGGAATGAAATGCAAATTTGTAGGAAGGAAGGAAAAGTACAAAATGGAATGAATGCAAATTTTGTAGGAAGGAAGGAAAAGTACAAAATTGGAATGAAATGTAAATTTGTAGGAAGGAAGGAAGGAAAAGTACAAAATTGGAATGAAATGTAAATTTTGTAGGAAGGAAGGAAAAGTACAAAATTGGAATGAAATGTAAATTTTGTAGGAAGGAAGGAAAAGTACAAATTGGAATGAAATGTAAATTTTGTAGGAAGGAAAAAGTACAAAATTGGAATGAAATCAAAATTGGAATGAAATGTAAATTTTGTAGGAAGGAGGAAGGAAAGGTACAAAATTGAAATAAAATGTAAAAATTGTAGGAAGGAAGGAAAAGTACAAAATTGAAATGAAATGTAAATTTTGTAGGAAGGAAGGAAAAGTACAAAATTGGAATGAAATGTAAATTTTGTAGAAGGAAGGAAGGAAAGGTACAAAATTGAAATAAAATGTAAAAATTGTAGGAAGGAAGGAAAAGTACAAAATTGAAAGAAAATGCAATTTGTAGGAAGGAAGGAAAAGTACAAAATTGAAATAAAATGTAAATTTTGTAGGAAGAAATAATGAAAGCAAGCAAAATATAATTTAGAGAGGAAGAAAGAATGAAATAGAAAATATGACAAAAATGTTGTAGGAAAAATCAATATGAAAATGAATATAAAGACTACATGATAAATTTGGTAGATGAATGAAAAAGGAATTGCCAAAATAAATGGTGGGGTGCCAGAAAATCACAAAAATTGGAAGGGCAAATGGAAAAACCAAAAATAAGTAGAAACAGAATACAAAAAAAGATTTTTTTTTTTATTGAAATTGCTGTCTTCATCTCTGTTGCTATGACATTTTAGCCATTCTATCTTCCAGCCATCTTAAGGTGCATTTCATTTTCAGAAATGTTTTTTTTGATTAAAAATTAAAAAAAAAAAAAGAATCAATGTCAAAGAAAGAAAATGAAAGTGAAAATCAATTATCCCTCCCCCAACCCCCCTCTATCCCTTAATAGTTGTTACTAACAGTTTATATTTATATGCATATATAAAACATATTATAAGATGGACATAAGTAAAGTCTGCAGAGTGACCTATCATTGGTATCAGTCGAACAGCGAGGGAGACTATTCCCTTTGCACTTGCAGTAGACTAAGGGAGATTGTTTTACTGAGATGGAAGCACCACACCTACCGTCAGCTCCCAGATGCTTTACCGCGCTGATCAGGTTACCCAAACTGATGTGCTGAGTTGGTGAGTACTGCTATCAAACTGGAACTTTGCAATTTCTTGGCGAATGCTCTATTGACTGAGAAAACCGGCCCCTAAAGGATGGGGGTAATAGTTATTTAATAAGATTAGTTTGGCACAAGGTCAAATATATGGGCATCCTGTAAGAGTGACTACCAATCTAAATAAAATTTTAAATTAGTGAAATTGATCACTAATTAGGACTGAGTCTATTCTAGTAGTGACCACCTCAAGTGGAGTCTTAACAGGTTTTAATTCAGAGTTTTCCTTCTCCTAGACTGGTTGCCTAACCAAGGTTAAAGAACCCAGTAGGGTACTACTATTTACCCATAGCTAGAGGGAGTGTTGTTGGATTCATACTTTTCCCAAGGGTATTAGTGCTATGTGAACTGTAGTGTTGTCCAGGATCTGAACTCTGGTCGATGAGTCCATTTCCTACGACTCTAACCATTACACCCTGCTCCTCCAACAATGGTTTGCTAGATATATGAAGTGCCTTCATAAGCAGAGAAGTAACCAGAAACCGAAACGGTTGGAAATGGTTTTAAGCCAAATTTTCTATTAGATTAATATTGGGCATATTGGCGTGTATTTAAAAAGAAAAATTCTTCCTTTTGAAAACTTAATTTGGGATGAAAATGATTTTTTTAATTTAGGGTTCAACGAGTTTAGATAAATTAGATGTTAATGAATGTGCATAATTATACGTAATCGTTAGGTCGAAATGATCTCGTTAAGATTTTGTGCTTTTAATGTTTTGTAATCAATAGATTTTTTGAGACGATTATTTCTTTATAGTTGATGATATGCATTCAGTTTTAATGAGCCATCATTTGTTTACAAACACCGAAACGAAAAACAAAATGCGGTTAGAGAACGCCCTCAGGGCAGGCAAGTGTTTTTCTTGCTGGTTATTGATGCTTCATCTGAATTTTCTTGTATATTCCAGGAATGAAGTCGTGTGCCAGATTATAAAGGTTTCAAGACCAAACCTAAGATCCCTTTTGAATAGGGCGTTAGAATACACCGACTGCATCTCTGCAGAGGGGTGTAGGATTCAAAGTTAATAATTGAACAACAGCTCCGACACATTGTGAGACAAAACATTTAATAGGTGTACAGCACATGGTAACGATAAGATACATAAAGTACATAGATACATAAGATACAAATAAGATATAAGAGGACACATTCATGAATGGTAAATACAAGATACAATATTTAGGTATAAACGAGATACCCAAATGTACATAAAATATAAATGTTACAGACATGGAACTAAAGGATAGTCCATGCTGTATAAAAGACTTACAGTAATGTAAGGGGGTGCCAAAGCCCCACCGAGAAGGGGGTAGACATAAGTCTAACCCATGTGCTCGTTCAGAGGCAGTAAGGAAAGAAAGAGGGAAGCATTTGAATCAACCGCTTATATACCAGAGGTCCCCTGGTGGCTACAAACGGCAACACAGTGGGAAGATAACTCTTCCAGGCAAAGACTCCCCCAATTTGGCTACATGTTGGTGGTAGGTGGCGACCCATGATGCTTAAGAATGGAACACTGGTGGCTGAGCACTCCATGACATGTAGCACTCCACTTTGGCCCTTACTTAGGCTAGAGGGGGGGGGGAGAGACCCCCCTCCGATCAATCGGCTGGTTACATCAAAATCTAGCACCTATATGATTGTCCCGACCCTATTGCATTTATAGCAAGCCACAACCCTTTTTATCGTATGGGCAGTAGAAGGTAGTGGCCGAAGGTCTTCATGTCCTGTGTATGATGTTAAACTCTAACTGATGGTGAGATTCCAGTTCTGGAGGTCTGGGGAATGTGGGTACCCTTTCGTCACCATTGCTCCCAGATCTACTCTGACTTGGAGTTTTAGTACCTGTTAGGGTCCCATCTATGAGTTAAATAGTAAAATGTGTTTATAAAAAAATTGAGTATCCTTTAAGAATTAATTTATTTCAAAAATTGTTGGCATTAAATGACCCACCGAGGTTGATATGCCATAAACCAAACCAAACCTAAGGGTCAAAACTGAGTTTTCATTCTTGTGTCTGAAACATAATGATGAGGGGGAGGAAACTGAAATTTTTAAATATATTTATGGGCAATATTGTATAAA
>CM042137.1:102865439-102890439 GCA_023376005.1 Doryteuthis pealeii | reverse complement strand
CTGAACTGGCCCCAACGTTTACACCCAGGATTCAATCTGCTATTCCCTAGCAAGCTGGGACAGTGACAGCAAGGTCCTCAGGTTGTGGGTTTTACATCAGAGTATCCTTCTCTTAGCCTCCTCAGAGGTATAGTGGCAATTACCCAGGCTAGGACATGATGCTACAAAATATGTCACTGGATCTAGGTTCTTGACACATTGTTTTTCCAGCATGCCTTTTTACTAAGACCGCGATTATGACAGTAAAAGTTGTTATCATCGTCACAATGATTTGTTAATTATACTCTTCAGGTCACTATCATTTTCCAACCCGTCCTTCGAGACAGGGGTCTGGTGTGCTTCGACCACTGGACCGGTGTGTTCAATTAATAGCGTCGATCCCAGGGGGCTATACCTCCAGGCAATACTTGCCCCCTTGGGGGCAGGGCTGGGTTTATTGCTCAGTGCCTGAGGCACCCCCCTTGAGGGGGAATGCCGAAGGGATCAACGCAATTTTTGTTCTTTCCCACCCATGAGCTTCGGCTTCTTCTGGGAGTTTCAATCTGAACTCTTTTTATTCAACACAAGGTTTGGTGATTATTATAGTCACGGTGATTAAGCTGTTGTACACTTCAGGTAACCCTCATTTTCAGTATCCTCCTTCAGTGATGCCAATAGCTTTTTGATTTAGTGCATCCTGGGATGCACATATTTGCTTTGAATGAGTCCCCGGTAAATTTTATGGGTCCCAACTAAAGCCATCTAACTTCTACCTTGTAACCTATCGAGTGTAATTTGTTTACTTAGCATCTCTGCTCCTTATATATATTTACCAACCCCTCCACATGAGTAGGATGTAACATATGGTCAATTTCTTAAACAGAGTTTGTCTTCTCCTAGACAAGTTGCCATACCAAGGTTAAAAGAGCCCAGTCTGCTCTACTGTTTACTCATAGCTGGAGGGGGAGTAGTTGGATGCATACCTTTCCCAAAGGTCTTAGCACTGTGGGAAATGCAAACCACCTCATCCTGGATTTGAATTCATGTCACTGTGTCCATTTCCTACAATGATAACCATTACACAACAAGCACCTCCTAACGTATACACTAAATGTAACAGTTATTATGGGACACAGCTTCATCCAGAATTTGAACTTGGATCGCTGATTCCATTTCCTGTGATGATAACTCTAATCAGTGTGTGGGGGGGGGGTCACTGTCAAGTCTGACGCAAGATTCCAATCGACAGTCTAAACACTCCCAACTGTATCATGCTCCAAAATCCAATATCCAAAATTATTTCTTTGTCCCGCTTGTCTCGACAACAAAATACTACTGCAGTCGTTCTCTCTGGTCTGTGAGAATAAGTCTTTTAAATACACCTCAATTTCACCACATCCGGGCTCCTCACTCATAATTGTCTGTGCGCGACCACCTACATCCGGGCCACTATGCTATTTCTTATTTCACTGATCGTCCACAGCTCTCACATTCTGAAGGAAGCGGGTTCGACTCTAGGTCAGCCTAGCCCACTTCCTTCGAGAATACGGCAAGTCTTCACACCCGCCACTCCCTCTGTCACACCGTGTTGCATGAGGTAGGTCTCCTCTCTCACTACAATAACCATAACACCAAGCACCTCCATCTTTTCTATCTTCTATTAATCTGATACCAAAAAAGTTTTATGATCATTAGTATTGAAGTAAGTCAGTTAGACAGTCAACAATTGGTTTGAGCAATGTGACTGGCCAAGCCTAACCATGCAGTTACTAGTTCTCCAATGAACCCACTATAACAGCTTAAATAATTACTGCCACCACTGCCAGGAAGAGTCCATTAAGCTGAGGAGGTGTTTGACTGTTCCACTGTCCAATAGTTAACAATCTGTAACAGTCATTTCCAGACTGCAGGTTCAATCCCGGCTAAGGGTGAAAGTAACACAGAATAACAATTAACAGTATTCTACATCTCCCCTTCCTCCCCCCTCTCCCATTGCGATTGCACCCATTAAGGGCGAAGCAGCTGCAATCGCCTGGTCATTAGACAAATGCCGCATGTTTATCATGGGATAATTCTACAATTAGGAAGAGACATTGGCATTTGAACAAAGTTAAATAAATAGATATATAAAATATTTGCATATTGCTAAGCATATGGAACTTTTTTAACAAAAATTCTGGAATATTTATTTAGTATTTAAGATAGAAATCAGCAATAAGCTCATAAATGGTTTGCATATGGTGCTAGGAAGATTTGATCTTGAAGAATTAGGTCACCAAAAGCTCTATGACGGAATGTTTGGTCTAAAGAATTGTGGAACTTAAAAAAGACTCATAAGACAAACATTAAAAAAATGGAAATTGATGGCAAATTTGATAAACCAAATCTTGATATGAAATTTTCTGAGACGAAATTTTCCAAACACCTTTGTAAACCTAAGCGAAAATTGATGTCTTTTTTTTTTTTTGGAGGGAGTAGGAGGAAAGAGGAGGAGGAGGAGGAGCTCTCAAAGTAGTTTTGACTATGAGAAGAGAATCCCTTTGGTTTGAATTTAGAGATTTCCTTCTAGACTGGTTGCCATACTAATTTGGGGAGCCCAGTCTGCCATACTATTTACCAATTGTTGGAAGTTAAATAGTTAAATTCATACCTTTTCCAAGGGTATTTCCGCTGTGTGAAATGCAAACAGCTGTGTGCAGGATTTGAACTTGTCTCGTGTTTATTTTCTATGATGGTAAACATTATATTGATGAATATCAAACTGATGGGAATTGATAAAAGAAGTTGATTTATTGAATTGGATTTGAATATTTGGAATGTATTTCAAGCAACACTAATATTGCTTTCTTTCATATAAAGTTTGTCTAAGATTATTGGTGACTGGTAAAATATAAATGGATTTCAGTCTATTCAGAAATTGAAATAAATTTATTTTCATCATTCCCTGTGCATTTCACTTTGAATGGCCGATTTTTTTTTCTCTTTTTATATCTTTTCAAGCTAACACATTAATCAGTTTACTTTCTATGGATTTTCTTTTTGTAGTTTCAGTTGCAAAAAGGTTTATCTAATGCTTCTGTCTGGTTACTTAAGAGTGCAAGATGATTTACTCTAAATCGGGGATATTTGTATACTCAAAGACCTCTACACGAAAACAAACTATGATTTATTGTATTTATAAGTGTTTGCTTAAAGTCTTTCTTGTCTTGGAGTAGTTGATTCAATCGTTTAGATGAAGATAATTGAAAATCAAATACTAGCTCAATCGGTACAGCACCCACCTCAGAATCACAAGGTTCTGAATTCGATACCAGTCCCTGCCAAATGAGTGCATGAGTAGCACAGATTGGGTAATCTGATCTGTGGGGTAAAGTGGGGAGCTGATGTTAGGTGTAGCTCTCCACCTCAGCCAAAAAAAAAGAAGAAACAAACAACAATTACCCTGGTCTAGTGCTAGCGAAAAGGGGATAGACTCCTTCCTGATACCAACAAAAGGCCACTTCGCCAAGTTTAATTTTTTTTTTATAGTTTAGCAGAAATAGTTGTATAGCAGAAACTATTCAATACAAAATTTAAAAAAATATTTTTTATTTTTGTGGTCAAGCAGAAGCCATTCAGTTGGAATATTTTTGTAGGCAAGCAAGTGAATAAGAAATTTAAAAGAAATAATTGTCTGTGGTCAAGCAGAAGCAATTATTCAGTAGGAAAATTTAAAAGAAATAGTTGCTTATGTGGTCAAATAGAAGAAATTATTGAGTAGGAAAATTTAAAAGAAATAGTTGCTTTTGTGGTCAAATAGAAGCAATTATTGAGTAGGAAAATTTAAAAGAAATAGTTGCTTTTGTGGTCAAATAGAAGAATTATTGAGTAGGAAAATTTAAAAGAAATAGTTTTTTTTGTGGTCAAATAGAAGCAATTATTCAGTAGGAAAATTTAAAAGAAATAGTTTCTTTTGTGGTCAAATAGAAGAATTATTGAGTAGGAAAATTTAAAAGAAATAGTTTCTTTTGTGGTCAAATAGAAGCAATTATTCAGTAGGAAAATTTAAAAGAAATAGTTGCTTTTGTGGTCAAATAGGAGCAATTATTCAGTATAAAATTTAAAGAAATAGTTTCTTTTGTGGTCAAGCAGAAGAAATTATTCAGTAGGAAAATTTAAAAGAAATAGTTGCTTTTATGGTCAAGCAGAAGCAATTATTCAGTAGGAAAATTTAAAAGAAATAGTTTCTTTTGTTGTCAAATAGAAGCAATTATTCAGTAGAAAAGTTTTAAAGAAATAGTTTCTTTTGTGGTCAAATAGAAGCAATTATTCAGTAAGAAAATTTAAAAGAAATAGTTTCTTTTGTGTTCAAGCAGAAGAAATTCAGTTGGAAAATTTAAAAGAAATAGTTGCTTTTGTGGTCAAGTAAAAGCAAGTCAGTAGGAAATTATAAAAAAAACAAAAAAACAAAAACAAAATATGATTCCTTTTGTAGTCTAGCAGAATTTAATCAATAAGAAATTAAAAAAAAAAAAGTTTTCTTTGTTATTTAGCTGTAGCTGGGCAATGGAAAATTAAAAAAGTAATTTAGAAATCTTTTCATTTACACTTACTTGGATATTTTTTCCCTTTCTGTTTATTAAAGATTTTTAGTCTTTCAATTTTACAATGTAAAGACAGTATTAAAAAAAATTGTGATTTATGTCAGACTAGAGACCATTATAAAATATCAGCATGTTGCTCTTTATGGTGAAATTAAATCTTGTTCTTGGTTTTCTTTTGTGAAACCCATCATTTCTTTGAATGGTTTTTCTATATTTATGGCCATTTCATCCATTGTTTCTTCATATCCTCTTAGCTGTTGTCAGTTCAATTCAATTTAATTTGATTTTTATTACTGTGTGACTGCCTTGACCTCTTCTATATTACTTTGTCTGAAATTCTGTTATTTCAACACCACTAACTCATTGTCAGTTCAACTCTTTCACTCCCACTGGGATACCTGTGTCTTGGTCAATCTTTATTTAAACTCTTTGTCTACTTTAAGCCGCCCACAGCAGCTCTCCCACCACACCCAAGCAAAGTACAAAAACTGATTGTTAGTTCATTATAACTGAGCAGAATGAGTTGGGTTACAATAAGGATAGGGCTTTATTTGAATAGAACGAGTTCTGAGGTAAATAGATTGTGAACTTTGAAACGTCCTATGATACAGGTAAAAATACCAAGAAAATTTGGTACAGCCTTGATGAGAAATTTGGTAGGCAAAAAGTTAAACCTTAAATTTTTTTCTTAAAGCTTGATTTTGCATATCCAAAGCTTAAAAAAAAAAAAATCAAACAAACTTGGTTGTTAAAGGGTTTAAGATGGAGTTTATCGGTAAAAGGCTTGCAGCACAAAGATTATATATATATATATATATATATATATATATATTTGAAAAGACAAGTGTTCCGAAAATAGGATGAATTTATTTATCGATGTTTAAACATTTCGGTTTCATTAAACCTTCATCAGGATGTATCTTGGGGTGAAGAAATTGATGGATGTTTTATAGATGACAGTAGATGAAAATGTTTATAAAATCTTATAATTATAACGCTGAACAAATACAGTTACACAACAAAAAAGATTTTATAAACATTTTCATCTCCTAGAAATCATAGAAACCAAGCAGCCAATCAGGACTCAAGGAATGGAATCACCCAAATGCATGAGTGGACTATTCTGGATACCCATAAGTACCAGTTGTCTTGACAATGGTTCAGTTGTGCTTAGCTTGTTGCTCAAACCAACAGTACGCTAAATCACTTCAACAACTATTTATTTTTAAAACATTTAAGAATAACCAGCTTGTAAGGAAATTCATAAAAATATTTTCATATGACAGTAAGAAGGTTAATGTAATGGAGTTGGTTTGTTAATGTCATTATATATGTCAACTTGATTAGTTTTTATTTAATTTCTTACCTTAATTATATTTAATTATATATCTCCCCATTTACATGATTCAAGGGCTGAACACAACACACATTCATTTAATAATGACGTTCAAAGTTAATTTGTTCACCCAGAGAATGTTTACATATTTTTCTTTTCTCACTTGAAGCTTTGTGCCTAAAAAAACAACAAACAAAAACAAAATTTTTAAGAACTAGTTCTTTGACACTTGTACTAATTAAGCTTTAACCCTTTTGCTGTAGAAATTTTTTACAAAAAAATGAATATGAGAAGAACACACATAACATGGTGTTTTATTTTAAAATTATATATGAGCACCAGCATTGGCCTCCAGCCTCTCAAGCCGCTCGGGAATCGCATCAACTGATCTTCCCAGGAACTCTTGTAGAATGGCAGAAATAAATTCTCGTATTCATCCTTCAAGTTCTTCCAAAATCGTTGGTTTCGTAGAGTAGACTTTCTCTTTCAACCACTCCAAAGAAAAAAATTTGCAGGGTGTTAAATCAGGGTTTCTGGCCGGCTACATGCCGCCCCCGTCTACCCATCCATCTGTCAGGAGAATGTTGATTCACGAACAACAATAGCAAATTGTGGAGGAGCACATTTTAAATAGTTTAAAATAGAGAGTCACTTTTAAAAACCCCCAATATATGAAGGAACATACATTAAAGAATTTAGAAAAATGAAACTGCATATAAAAGAATTATTATATTATAATGGAGATTGTGTGTTTTTCTGTCTGTAACCGAAACTATATCACTATTCAAGTCACAATTCCATCACATTCTCCATGATTTTATTTTTATTTAAACCTGAATTAGTAATAAAATTATTTTACATTATTAATACTGTTGGCCTTATCTCCATACTAGATATTTACCATGTACCCCACGTGTACAGGTTAGGCACAAGGCCCTATTAATGTGGGACCACCCGAACCGAACCTCATGGGTGGCGGGTGAAAAAATTGCATTGATCCTGTCAGTATTCCCCTTCAAGGGGAGTGCCTCAAGCACCGGGCAATAAACCCAGCCCTGCCCCTTTAAATCAAGGGGGCAGGTGTTGCCTGGGAGGGGGATAGCCCCCTGGAATCAACACTGTTAATTGTAGCCACGGTCAAGGGCCGAAGCCACTGGACCCCTGCCCCGAAGGACAAAAACCTCTCCTTATGCTATGAGAAGTTTATACACCCTCAGTAACTTTTTATCATTGTGTCAACCCTTGCTGACCCAGGATCAATTTTATTTTTTAGTGGATGATTGACATTATTCTTTCTTTCTTTCTTTTTGTTTGTTCGTTCTTTAATTCTACCTTCCGAGCAGAGGGGTTGGTAAATACATATATATAAATGTACACAGACATTAAAATACATAATCATTTGATATATACACACTCATTAAAATGCATAATAATTTTATATATATAGCAATAGCATAATCTTTACAAATCATTGCCGTCCCTCACAATCCCACAACTCCACCACCAGAACCCTTCCTTGCATGAGCCCTCAAATGGCTCATCAAACCTGCTGCAGATCCACAAAGTTTGATGCAAATATGACATTGAAAAGACTCCCCCCCCCCCCTGATGAATCAGATGAGTCAGATGATAAAATTTAATGCTTATGCACCACCATATGTCTCTTAAGACCAGAAGCCGACTTACAGACCTTTTATATATACATATATATAAACACACATTAAAATACATAATCATTTTATATATATATATATATATATATATATAATATATATAACACATGCATATAATATTAATATACATAATCATTTTTCATGTATATTCATTCGGAATAAATCCCTGGCATATTTTCTCATGCACTTCAATGTGAAATTCAATATTTCTTAAATGCAGCTTAATGCAATATATATATATATATATATATAAAGTTTTGTTTGTTTATAGAACAGCAAAGGTCGATTATTTTCCTGACATCCAAATTACAACCTGAATCCAGTTTTTACTTTCCCTGTGGTTAATCATCATACACATTACAATTTGCCCTCGTGCATCTCAAACGAAAGCCTAAACATTATATATATTTTTTATTAATGCATTCTTTATGATTGTATTTAAGCTGACATGATACTCTCTTATTATGTAATACTTGGTGTAGCATAGAAAGAGAATAAAAAAAACGTTGTGCTGAATACATTAATCACTTTTATTTTTTATTCAATGTTTTTATCTAGTTTCATAAGAATGTA
Organism: Doryteuthis pealeii; assembly: GCA_023376005.1. Lineage (NCBI taxonomy): Eukaryota > Metazoa > Mollusca > Cephalopoda > Myopsida > Loliginidae > Doryteuthis > Doryteuthis pealeii. The sequence continues at coordinate 102,882,295 of CM042137.1, read as the reverse complement.
AAATAATAAGATATACTTAATGCTGGATATTTGCATCTTCAAAGATTTCTAGATGGAAACAAGCTGTATTGATAATTCAATTGAAAGTTGCCGAGTTTGTGATAGTTGCCTTGGTGGTTTTGTGGTGGGGAAAAAGAAGAAAAAATGTTGCCTTATTGGTTTTGTAGAACTAGTCTATAGGAAATAAGAAAAAAGAAAAAAATGTTGCCTTATTGGTTTTAAAGAAACTAGTCTATAGGAAAAAAAAAAAAAAAAAAAAATGTTGCCTTATTGGTTTTGTAGAACCTAGTCTATAGGAATAAGAAAAAAAGAAAAAAATGTTGCCTTATTGGTTTTAAAGAAACTAGTCTATAGGAAAAAAAAAAATAAAAAAAATGTTGCCTTATTGGTTTTGTAGAACCTAGTCTATAGGAAATAAGAAAAAAAAAAATGTTGCTTATTGGTTTAAAGAAACTAGTCTATAGGAAAAAAAAAAATAAAAAAAATGTTGCCTTATTGGTTTTGTAGAAGCTAGTTTATAGAAAAAGAAAAAAATGTTTTATTGGTTTTCTTATTGGTTTCATAGGAAATAGGAAAAAAGAAAAAAAGTGGCCTTATTGATTTTGTAGAAAATAGGAAATAGGAAAAAAGAAAAAAAAATGTTGCCTTATTGGTTTTGTAGGAAATTAGCCATTATGCCACAGTGAGGTAGGTTGATTTTTCACTTTAAAAAAAAAATCAAATTCTCTCAAACAGCAAAATTTGTTTGTTGGTATAATGAATACTGATACCAAAAACTTGCATATCTTTTGAGGAAATAGCATCAAAGATTGTCAGTTAAAATGCACCAAAAAAACAGAAAGGTTGTCATATCACTTTACTAAGATGAAACAAATAAGATATTATAACAACAATTCAAATTGAAAATATGCCCCCATCACCACTGACACCTCCGATACGCTGCTTTTTACCCCATTAATTAAAACAGGGATAACATTTTAAAAGATTGAAATCTATTTCCTCAAAGAAAGGCAAAGGTTTGAAGAAAAATATTTTGTGTAGTAATTATTTATGTTAATTTGCAATTTTTCGCCACATGGGAGATGTTACAGTTCCAAAATCAACCTACCCTAATACCACAGGGACCAGTTTATTTACCTTGGAATGAAGGTTGCTCTTAAAAGCACCTTGCTCTTTATTGGGAAATATGGATTTTGATCTTTATTTTCTTTCCTGAACTTTGAGTTCCTTTGAAGGATTTTTCTTTCTTTGATTCTACATAAGCCAACATGATGTTGTTGCCTTCTTATGAAATACTTGGTATATCACAAGAAGTGAATAAAAACCTTGACCTTTTTGTATCATTTCTCATGAGAAATAATTCCTTGAAATTTTATATGAGGAATAAAACGAGATGTGGAATTGTCATATTGATTCTTTCTCTTGTTATTTCTATACATTCAAGACTTTATGTAAGACTCGTGTTTATGGCTAAGAATTACCTTTTATTCATTCATTTATTTATTGATCATCGGGTGGGGGTACAGTGGCTTCGGCCCTGGACCACAGAAGTTAACAACATTGATCCCAGGAGGCCATCCCCTCAGGCAACACCTGCCCCCTTGATCTACTAACTCTTAACATCCTATACCGCCTCATTCTCCCCGGCCGGAAATCACATTCATTTTCCTAATCTGCTCCAAACGATAGCTTTTGTTTAAATATAATACTAAACATATTTAGAAGTCTTATATTAAAGGGAAATAACAGGTAACTTTAAAGGAAAAGGCCAATTTTAGGCATTTTTTGATAAAATTAGAGGAAAATAAAAAAAATTCTTAATGTTAAGAGTTAAAGGGGCAGGGCTGGGTTTATTGCCCGGTGCCTGAGGCACCCCCTTGAGGAAGAATGCCGATGGGATCAACATATTTTTTGTACCTGCCTCCCATGAGCTTCGGTTTGTGTGTGGTCCCACATTAATAGGGCCTTGTGCCTGACATTTCTTATCTATTTCTCTTTTGTATTGTGGTTGCTTCTTCATTAGCTCAAATCAGCTGAGATAGCATCCATTCTGTATTAAGATATTTGATTAAGGAAAATAATTCCGATGGAGGAGATGCATGGTTAAAACCTGATAACTCCCTCTAATCAATTGACTGGTAACGCCAAGCCTTAGCACCTATTATGCCCTTATGATAAATCCCAGCCTTTTTATCCTATATGTGCTAGAAAGCGTTGGCTGAGGGTTAGCGTGACATATGCCAAATCTCAAAGATGAAGGTAGGTATAAAAATGTATGGATATATAGTATATATGCTGCTGTTATTATCAATATAAGTACTACAACTACAAAAATATTTTACTTTAAAGTGATCAATATTTGAATAGTATTAATCCTTCAGATTTTTCTCCAAGATAATTAGACTAATTAATTTATACTATAAAACTAAAAGAAAACCCAAAAAATGAAGGTATAAGAACAGACATTTGTTTATTTTCATATCTAATGGGGCTCCTTGAACTAATTTGAAACAATTTAGAAAATTTGGATCCCTCTAATTGGAGTGGGTCTTTTAAATTTGATGGGTCCATTCGAAGGGATCCCCATTTACATTTTGATGGATCTTTTTTTATACAAGGTGTGTCAAAAAAAGTTTCGAGATTTTTTTGTACTTTTTGACACACCTTGTATTCTGAAAAAAAAAAAAACGTTCCATTCATTCTTTATTTCTATCTTGGTAAATACAGTTTTAATCTTGGTACGTTTTTTGAAACACCTTGTATTCTGAAAAAAAATTGATGAATGGAATATTATTTTTTTTTTTTTCAGAATACAAGGTGTGACAAAAAAACAAAAAATCTTGATACTTTTTTGACACACCTTTGTATACATATAGATTTTTGATGGAGCTTTTTTTAGTCTTTCAAAATTGTGTCTAATTTGCTCAGTGTTACACTTTATTAAACACAGACATGTGATAAGTGCAAAATTGCTCAATATTGTGTATGTCAGACAAAAGCATCATCCAAAAATATTTTTTGTAGATGTTGGGGGTGGGCAACTTACGTAATATAGGGGCCTCAAATTCCATTAGCCCGGGTGCCTCTTACAGCCTAAACCCGACTCTGATCACAGATATACTAATGTTAATATTGGTTTTTCGGTGAGTGGGGACTCTACTAAATATCTTCCCTACCACCAAGCATTCCAATAAAAGGTTTTAATGGTACAAACTTAGTTTTATTATTTATTTTTTGATTAATTTCTAAACGTGAGCTTTAGAATTCATGAATATGAGACTGACTGACTTAATGGTGCAGAATGTTGAACTGAACGTTACTAAGACATACCAATGAATGCATTGATTTTATTTCTATGGATTTTTTTCCCTTCTTTTTCCATTCAGGTTGTTAAGAGACCAGGGAGGTTAATAATATTTTCATACTCTGCGACCCCTGAAAAAATTATATTTTTTAAAAATATTTTTTTTTTAAAATTATATCTTTTTTAATATTTAAAAAAATTATATATTTTGAAAAATATTATTTAAAAAAAAATTTTTTCTAATATTATTTTAAAAAAATTATATATTTTAAAAAATATTCTTTTTAAAAAAAAATTACAATTTTTTTTAATATCATTTAGAATATTTTTTTTCCTTTGACATTTTTTTCATAATATTTTCCTCTGCATTGCAAGGACAAAATTTTTTTTATTAATTAAAATAACAAGCAAAAAAAACGAAAAAAAAAAAAAACGCCCACCATGTTGTGTAAAAAGTAATTTTTTAAAAAGATATTGGCTGAGTGGAGGGGGGTTAAAAATTCAATGTCAGAGAGTTTGTATCATAAGTTAGTAAAATCATCAAATATATTTAATTAAAAAAAAAAGGCGAGATTAAAAAGTAATTTTCAAAATTGATTACAAACTTCACAAATAATTTTTTCCATCTAAAGTAATAATACAATGAATTTCATAGTTTATTTATCTAAATTGTCATCATTAAAATGAAAATGATTAAAATGCTGAATTATAAGAACAGCTTTTATTTATTTAATTATTATCAATATTGAATATTTAAAACAGATTAATACAAGAATTAAATGAAATAAAACATTTAATAAATTGAAAATGAATGAATGAATTAAAGAATAAATGAAATAACATGAATTCCCGTATTGTGACGTAAACAGTGACATAGTTTATGTTACAGAAAAATTGAGACCGAAACTCCATTATTGATGGATTTAATCTAGTTTGTTTAAAGAATATTTTTTATAAAGCCAGAATGTTTAGCTATTAAAGAAAAAATGTTTTGCATTTTATCTGTTATTAGTTTATTTACTGCTAAATAATTAAAAAAACAAACAAACCTAAGTGAACATCCTCTAAGTGTGCTAATCTATATATTAATACACTTGTTCCTTAATCTTCCAACTGTTATCATTTTTTAAACCCCTTCTGGTTAAAAATGAGACCATCCAAATTGTCCCAGATGAAATTAAAAAATGTAAATTCTTATTATTTGGAGTTGCTTATCAGCTTAATTCTTATTTCTTATGAGTGTTGTCACCTCAGGTAAATAATGGACCTTTCCGTTTTTATTATGAAGAAAGAAAGGGAAGAAAAAGAACATGCTACACAGAAAAATATGATAAGAAAGAAAGAAAGAGAGTAGGAGAAAGATAGACAGAGTGGGTGAGCATGTGGTAGCGATAATGCTAATGTGTTTCAATCGAACATAATGAAAAGAAGGAAAAGTAAATGTTAGGGCAGATAGGGTTCTTGGTTAGACAACTGGAATAGTTGATTAAGTAACCAGTCTAGGAGAAGGGAAACTGTATTCAAAACTATTAAACTCCACTTAAAATTGACTTTGTGTTGCATCCTACTCGTTTGGAGGTGTTAAATATATACATAAGACCAAACGCATATGCCTAAGTATCTGCCTTAGAAATGAGGAAAAGGTTTGTTTTTTTTTCTCTTCGGTAAAAAGATCTTTTCTAAATTAAAGTCATAGGTGGTCCATTCAGAAGACACTGGTCCGTATTTAGCTTGTGGTCCACATTTAGCCAATGACTGATCTATAGATAATAAATGCAAACTTATATAGTTCTTTGACGGTAAATTATCAGTTCCCACTTTTCTTTTGATGTAAAAAAGTATTGATTTGAACAAATAGAAAAGTGAAAAATCAACCTACCCTACTGTGGCATAATGGCTAATTTCCTATAAAACCAATAAGGCAACTTTTTTTTTTCCTATTTCCTAGTTTCTTTAAAACCAATAAGGCAACATTTTTTTCTTATTTCCTATAGACTAGATTCTACAAAACCAATTTGGCTATAATTAAACCCTGACCTGAAAATAGAGTTCACTTGACATTTTAAGCCTGTGATATCAGCAGGTTGTAAAATAAGGATTTTTGAGTAAGGAGCATTTCAGAAGAGAAAAATATTAACTGTTATTGTTTGGCCTTTCTAATTCCCAGTTGGTTGTATTTTATAAGCAAAAGAAATTAAACATTTCTGACATATGGTTTGATCTTTATGACAGATGGTAGAACTTAAAATATACCTCTTTCTTACATACATACTCACATACACAGGTGTGAGGGTGTGCATAGAGGATAACCCATAAATTAGTGATGCTGTTAGCTTTTTAGTTTAGTGTGTCCTGGGACACACATCTTTGCTTTGAATGAGTCCCCAGGAAAATGTATGGGTCCCACTTAAAGCCATCTAATGCCTATCTTGTAACCTATCCTGTGTAATTCGTTTCCAAGAAAATATTGAAATGTATTTACAGTTAGCTTGAAATGGTGAGGGAAGAAAAAAGAAAAACACTGGGACGTATGGATATGATTTTACTGACTCCTTTTCAATTTTTGTGTGTCAGGGACACAGGATGTGTACCTATCAGCATCTTTGCTTATGTAATTATTGAAATTCATTTTCTTTCCAAGTTGTCCCTTTTGATCTTAGCAAAGAAAATTTATTAAAGAATAAATGAAAATCTTAGTATTAACACTAACAGTTAGCTGGAAATAGCGGGGGCGGGGGAACAAAACAATGGGATGCATGGATATGATATTTTTGCATCCTTTTAGATTTTTATGTGTCAGTGACACAGGACGCATACCTATCAGCATCTCTGATACAGTATAACTCATAAATAAGTACACCCCTGCCAGTTTTTATCTTTTATAAAAGTTTAATTTTCATCTAAACCAAAGCTCCCTGGATTTTTAAAAATTTCTTGTTAAACATTATAGAAACAAGATATCATTAGGCGTTATTTATTACTAAACTCTACAGCATTGAAACTATAGTCAAAAATAGAATTATAACATTTCGGAACATATTACCTTTAGGCACCCCTTTTTGATCTCGATTAAGAAAGGACATGTTTTTCATTTACACCGTCAATATCCGGTTGTTTTTTAGGGGTTGGGGTTAGGGTTATGATTAGGGGTTAGTTTTATAATTTAAAAAAAAAATCTAAAAATCGTCTGTTTAAACAACCGGATATTGACGGTGTAAAGGAAAAACATGTCCTTTCTTAATCGAGATCAAAAAGGGGTGCCTAAAGGTCATATGGTCCAACATTTCTATAACCAAAAATTAAATTTCATAAATATGAATTTTTTTTTTTTCTGCTACAATTTGATCTTTTTGGTTAGATAGTTTTAATGCTGTAAAATCTATCACAGAATACTGCATCAACGATTGGATTATGCTAACAAAGAAATTTCCAAACATTGATTTCACCAAAATGTCTGGTCACCAACTTAAATTATTCATCAAAATAGAAATTCTTAATATCTATAAGTAAACTTATATCATGCTATCACTATAATCAAATTTCAAAATATGAAAAAAAAAAAACAAACCCAAAACAACAACAACAGAGATGGTCACTACTAGAATAGGCTCAGTCCTAATTAGGTTTGGTTTGTTTTGTTTTACGGCATATCAACCTCAGTTGGTCATTTAATGCCGATAAAGTTTTGAAATAAATCAATTCTTAATGGATAATACAATTTTTTTTATAAATACATTTTTCTATTTAACCCATAGATGGGAACAGTCCTAATTAGTGATCATCCTCCGCACATTATTACAACAAGCGGCATTATGTTTTTTGTTCTGTGTGACATTGTTTATATTGTGTAATGTGTGAAAATAAACCTTTTTCTTCTTCTTCTACAGTTTAATAAAGAATACTGAATTAGCTTTATTGATTTAGAGCAGGTATGTCGATTGTTTGGCCTCAGGGCCAATTATTTTCAGATTTCTTATGGCTGTCTTATGTATTATTTATGGCCAGTGTCAAACAGGGCATGGAAGGGAAAGTAAATAGTAGGGCAGACAGGGTTCTTGGTTAGACAACTGGAATAGTTGATTAAGTAACCAGTCTAGGAGAAGGGAAACTGTATTCAAAACTATTAAACTCCACTTAAGATTGACTTTGTGTTGCATCCTACTCGTTTGGAGGTGTTAAGCATATGCGTATGGTCTTATGTATATATTTAAGTAGCTGCCTTAGAAATGAGGAAAAGGTTTGTATTTTTTTCTCTTCGGTAAAAAGATCTTTTCTAAATTAAAGTCATAATTAAAGTGAAAATAAACCTTTTTCTTCTTCTCCTTTCTTCTTCTAAAGTTTAATAAAGAATACTGAATTAGCTTTATTGATTTAGAGCAGGTATGTCGAATGTTTGGCCTCAGGGCCAATTATTTTCAGATTTCTTATGGCTGTCTTATGTATTATTTATGGCCAGTGTCAAACAGGGCATGGCGCCGATCCACCCTGGCGATTTGGACAAGAATACATAAAATTGCCAGATAATTTGAAAATGTCGCACTTGTTTTCCTTCCATTGATTTGTAAACATAAACAATGTTTTATGGAGATTTTCACTTCTGATAAATTTAATAATTTTAGCAAAAATCCTTTGGTACATGTTTACGATGGGACCCCTAGCAAATTTGAGATTTCCAGAACAGCTCCTGACAATATACTGGAAATCTTTGAAGTGTATAGTAGTAAGTAAAGTCGACAGGGCGGCCTAAAGTCGGTATCAGCCAGTCAGCGAGGGAGTCTATCTCCTTTTCAATAGCGCTAGACCAAGGAGATTGTTTTTGGTATCTGAGGTGGGGCGCCACACCTACCATCAGCTCCTTACTTTACCGCACAGATCCCTGTGCTACTCATACGCTGAGTTGGCGAGGACTGGTATTGAACTAGGAACCTCGTGGTTTCTAGCCGAACGCTCTACTGACTGAGCTAACCATTTACATGTAATTTTGTGGTTAAAAAAAACAAAGAACCATTGACCCCCCGGGCATCTTCACTTTATCAAATTTGACCATCTTTGCAAAAATTTTGAACACAACTGATCCCGGGTCTAGCACTAGCAAAAAGGGGATAGACTCCCTCGCTGTCTGGCTGATACCGACAATAGGCCACTCCACCAACTTTATTTACTTATGTGAATGTTTGTGTGTGTGTGTGTGTGTGTATGAAAATGTATATGTACATATGTATAATATTTGCTATATCTATACATATGTATGCACACATGCATCTTAGTACAAATAATGTAGGCACATTAATAAATGTATATTTATGTAAAGAAATACATATGTCTGAATACATATTATTGCATCTTTTTTTTGTTGTATTAATAAGGTGGGAAAAAAAATTCAAGTCACTCAGTCAATAATCAAATCCCTAAAGCAATGACTGGGGTTAATGGAGGCCACCAGGGAAGAGAGTTTTGTATTCTCCCTTTCTTCATAAGCTTTTAACAACCTCATCCCAATCTTCCTGGACAAGTAGGGATGGGGGAGGCAGAGGACCCCCATCTTTCCAACTTCTGTGCATCCACTGCACTTTTTTTTTCTACTCTCTCAAAACTCCTACTTTCATTTTTCTTGGAAGACAAGGATTTTTTCTGAATGATTCACCCAGAACCTGAAGCATTGATTACATCTGTGATATTCTTGCCATATGGTTTAATGGTCTTTCTTTCTTTCTTTACTTTGCTTGTGCATTTTCTTATCTCAAGAAATGCATGTTTCTTTATTGTATATTCTGTCGTCTTATGGGAACTCTTGTTTTTTTTTGTTGACATCATTTTTCGAGTACTTTATTTTTTATATGAATGTGAAGTGAAATATATTCATTCATATTCAGAATAGATAAATAATATATATATATATATATATATATATATATATATATATATAACCATATTAGTTGGTATTGGGAATGATTCTAAGAAGGGTCTTTTTTAATATTGCAATATTAAAATTGGTCTTGTCAATGTTTAGAGCTCAATGCATAATAATTGGAGAATTATGTACAGATAAAAAAAAACTGTTAATATGGCTGGTATTTAAGCCTTTTCTTTGCCATATATATATATATATATATATATATATATATATATATATATATATATATATAAAAACGTTGTCCATAACCTTCACGGACATAGGTCAAGCTAAATTTCAAACAATCAAATGCAGTGATCATTTTTAGGTTTTATGGCATGTAAACTCTTGTTGGGTTACTTTATGCAGAAGCCAATTGAACAGTTAACAAGGGTCAATTTTTAAACTGAATTTAACAGGTTTGCATTCAGAGTTTTCCTTCTTCTAGACAAGTTGTCATACCAAGGTTAAAGAGCCCAGTCTGCTCTTCTATTTACCCATAACTGGAGGGAGACTAATAGGATTCATACCTTTCCCAAGGATATTAGTATTATGTAAAATGTAAATAGTCTTGTCCAGGATTTTCTTAGATGGTAGAGTATCTTCCTAGGAATTGCAAGGTTCCAAGTTTGATACCTTTCCCTGCTAACTCGGTGCATTAGTTGCACTGATTGGATAATCTGATCTGTGCGCTAGAGTGGGGAGTTAATGGTAGGTGTAGCGATCCACCTCAGCAAGAAAAAGACTCCTTGGCCTAGTGCTAGTGAAAAGGGAATAGACTCCCTTGCTGCCCGGCTGATACCGTCAATAGGCCATACCACCAACTTTACTTACTTTATATCCTGTAAAATGACCAATGATGGTGGAAACTTCTTGGAAAGAAAATCTCTGACAATTCTTATATAAAACTAGTAAATATATGCACCCTCCAGGTGTAAGTATTTAAGTATCCCTGTAATAAGATATTATATTAAATTAGAAAGGTTATTTAAACTAAATAAGAATGCAGATAAAAAGATTTGAGAGGAGGTATAATCGAAAAATAGAACAACTGAAACTTACTCTTCCTTCACACCCGTCTTTCAATTCAAAATCTTCCTAATTTAACTATTTAGTTAAAATAGGAAGTAAAGAATAAAATTACAGTTATTTCTTCTTGTTAATGGATTTCTTTTAAGATTTATCGCCAAGATTTTTGCTCATATTCATTAAGATAAAACCAAACAATCAGAAATCAATAATACTAAGCACATATTTACTAAAATCAATTTTTTTAATATCAATATGCAAATTAGCCTTCTCATTTACACTGTAAACCACTATTTTGTTGTATATATAAATACAATTACATGCTATTAGTATGTAAATAAGGCCAACAGTATTAATAATATAAAACAGTTTTATTAATAATTGAGGTTTAAATAAAAATAAAATCATGTAGAATGTGATATAAATAACAAAGGGAAGTGTGACTTGAGTGGTGATACAATAACGGTTACAGACAGCAAACACACAATCTCCCTTATAATAAGATTGAACCATATGTAAAGAATCTTGTAAGACAAAAAAAAAAAATTCTTAAAAGAAACCTATCTGTAGATTTTTAATGAAGCATGCATAAAAGAATGACTGCTGCCTACATTTAAATGTTTATAACAGAATATTTAAGAAGTAATTGCCAACATCTGCTCATCTCTAATTATTAATCAGCCTAAAGTCTTTACTGAGTTTATAATTGGTTGCTATAGGTCATTTAATTTTTTGTAAGGTAGTTTATTAGATATTTTTTTATGAGGCTCTTAGCCTAATGAGGACATAGGTATGCTGTCTGGATCAGATAAACATACACATGAAATACGGAGTAGCAAGTATTATTGTCTTATATGTATATATTTGCGTATCTGTTCATTAAGTTTATTCATACTTTGTTAGGAATTGATAATGAATTTAAATACACAAAGATAAGATTTTTGCATAACTACCAGCATATGTGTGTATATACATGTCTGGTTTGGAACTATATATATATATATATATATATATATATACACACACACACTAAATATATATGTATATGTATGTATGTATATATATATATATATGTATGTGTGTATGTATATATATATTTATATATATATATATATGCTTTTGTCACAATACCCTCAAGAATTGCGTAAGTTTATCAATGATTATTTAATTTATTGTCAAAATCATTAATACATAGAATAAATTTTATCTATCCCAAAACAGCCCACACAAGAAGGGTGTAGACATAAGCGTCTAACCCATGTGCGTTCGTTGGGTCCCGGAGAAGAACGAGAATTCAAACTTGGAGCTCCACTGATTAAATAGTCAGTGGCGCCTGGTGGTGAAAACCAGAAACACAAGAGAAAATAACTCTTCCAGTGAAACAGGGGCAGACAATCCCACAGCCCCATTTTGGATTTTTACCTCTCTGCAGAGGTGCAGTTGGTGTATTCTAAAGCCCCAGCCAACAGGGCTGTATATTTAATTGATATTGAATGTTAAGATTCATAAAAATTTTTCTTCAACAATTTGAGTTTCATGTACGTGATCTTCAGATAGGATTAAATTGATTATCTTCTATTAGAAGACATTCCCCAAATGTATGTCTCTAAACAATTGTTGTGTACTGGCATCAAATTCTATATGTTATATAGCGGCTTCTTCTTCATGTTACTAAATCGTGGGTATGATCACAGTACCCAAAGCGATGTATGTTAGTAGTCAGCTACGACCAACTACTGGACTTCAATAACAACGGATATGTATGTACAAAAGAGGACCCTTCTTTATTTTCTTCGGTGTGTGGGTGGTGAAGGCACAGAGCTTACAATGAGTGCATGAGGGATGGTTGCTGATGGGAGACGTGAAGTGTCCTTTCCGCTGTCGGCTGGCATCTGAGTCTGTCGGCTTGACCCTCTGTATTGACGACACGCCTACACATCTTTATCTTTTTTATCTGATAACGGACCTTTGTTATATATTTCTTTTATCTTCTCCCTGCTTCCTTGATCGGAAACTATCTCTTCCGCTTTCTCTTTCTTTTTAAAAATATATTTTTATCTTTCTCTTTGTCCCTCAGCCGGAAGTTCCATCTTCCAGGCAAGGACAATACAACACAATTTCCTTCTGTTATATGATTTATGAGCAGCCATAAATTATGAACATACCTGTAGTTAGAATTTTGAATAGGGTCCGTAAACTTAAAAATTATGAGGTCCTATGGAAAGTGACTTGCCGGTTATGGACAGTTAGTGACCTTTTACTTGACCCATTGAAAACGTATGATTGGATGCGAGGGAATAGGTTTTAGTTTAGTTAGTCAGATGCGAGCTGGTTTCCTATGAGAGAGGATGTCTCTTAGGGTTTGCAACTCGCTCAAAGCAGAATCAAATGGGCAAGATTGAAAATGAAAGCTTGATCAAGAAATAAACAAGTCTTGTTTTGTTAATTAAATATTAAAAGACAGTAGCCAGCTCAGCCCAAAGAAGAACCCACCTTTAAAAGAAACCCCCCTAAATCAACAGAGAAAATGGTGATGAGTTAGCAGGAACCAGCAGTAAGCAGAAGTTACTAAGTAAGACCACCTATCATCAACTATCATCTCTAATCTATTATCTATCTGTCTGTCTGTCTCTCTGTATTGTATACCCGAGATAACTCTTCTTCATTTATATACTTAGATGTCATAGAAGTGCTATATAACACTATTTTTTAATTTTAAAACCCTCATTGAACAAATTGTGGGGATGCCAATAAAATTAACTGCTCATAAATATTTGGTGACAGATCTGAAAGTAATTATAAAGAGTTCTATTTAGAGAAACCTGTTTATTTAAGACATCCGTGAGTGGGAACAGCTTTTGTTTTGTACGTTTGGTGCCACAGTAATAGAAGTCATTCTATGCCCTACTCGATTAATCAATAAAGACAGGCATTGTGCCAGAATGTTCAGAAAGGAATTGTAAATTCTAATAAATAGTTTCACTATTTGTACAGCTTGCACTAATTCAGCTGATGCAATATGTTGCTGTTGTTACTACTGTTTTTTCTATTCTCAATCCCGATCTTCTTGGGGGGGGGGCTACAAAGAATATAATGCTAATTATTCTTGTCTTTCTCCCCCCCAACCTCAGTGAAAGCTCCAGAAGTGATTCTGGATTAGAAGAGTTGAATACAATACAGTGTAAGATTCAAGTTAATTAATGAACATTACAATTCCGACACATTGTGAGACAAAACATTTAATATATATAACAGCACATGGAAAACGATAAGATACATAAAGTACCGGAAAATAGAACATGTTACATATACAAGAGTAGAGATAAAAGATACAATAAGATATAAGGACCCATTCATGAATGGTAAATGCATAAAATATAAATGCTACAGACATGGAACTAAAGGGTAGTCCATGCTGTATATAAGGACGTACAGTAATGTAAGGGGGGGGGGCAAAAGCCCCACCGAGAAGGGGGTAGATAGACTCTAGCCCATATCAGTTCGTTGAGAAGATCCAGCTAAAAGAAGGAAGACAAGTTCAATCGGATGCTTAAATACAGAGGTCCCTAGTGGGAACAAACGGCAATGCAGCGAGAAGATAACTCTTTCAGGCAAAGGGAAATATCAAGCACTACCGTGAATTTCCCATATATCCCAACCCCTCTTCATGAGCAGGATGCAACAGATGGTCTATTTCTTAAGCAGAGTTTAACAGGTTTGAATTTAGAGTTTTCCTTCTCCTAGACTAGAAGCCTAACCAAGGTTAAAGAGTCTAGTCTGCCCTACTATTTACCCATAGCTAGAGGGAGAATAGTTGAATGCATACCTTTCTCAAGGGCATTAGCGTTATATGAAATCCAAACAGCCTTGTCCAGGATTTGAACTCATGTCGCTGGGTCCATTTCCTTTGATGATAACCATTACACCATGCACCTGAATTTCATATATAAGTAAAAAAAGATCTGACCCAAGGTCAATTTTTAAGCAGAACATGTATTTATTCAACCTCACTGCCATTGGTAGGATGTGACATTAGGTTAATTTTTAAGCAGAACATGTATTATTCAACTCACTGCCATTGGTAGGATGTGACATTAGGTCAATTTTTAAGGAACTGTATTTATTCACCCTCATGCCATTGGTAGGATGTGACATTTTTAATTTTAAGGCAGAACATGTATTTATTCAACTCACTGCCATTGGTAGGATGTGACTTAGTTAATTTTTAAGCGAAATGTATTTATTAACTCACGCATTGGTGGATGGTGAATTAGGTAAATCTTTAACAGAAATGTTTTATCAATCACTGGCATTGGTAGGCATGTGACATTAGGTTAATTTTTAAGGCAGAATGTATTTATTCAAACCTCATGCATTGGTAGGTGTGACTTAGTACTTTTAAAGCAGAAATTATTTATTACCTCACTGCATTGGTGGATGTGACATTGTTATTTTAAAGAAACATGTTTTATCACCTATGCATTGTAGGATGTGAATAGGTTATTTTTAAGCCAGAACTAGTATTTATTCACTATGATTGTAGGATGTGACATAGGATTGAATTTTTTAAGGCAGAATGTAAATTATCAACCTTAAACTGCATTGGTAGGATGTGACTTAGTTTAATTCTTAAGCAGAAACATGTATTTATCTAACTCACTGACATTGGTAGGATGTGAATTAGGGTCAATTTTTAAGGAGAACATGTATTTAACCCACATTTCCCTAGGAACTGGATCACTTAGTCAATTTTTAAAGAGAAGCTGGAGTTTTTCATTCATAGATTAGTTGCAACAACAAGGCTAAAGGCAGTCTGACCTAATTTTTTAACTCGCTGGGAGGAACAGATTCAGGGTATTAGATGAGTGAATGCAAAACTGCTAGTCGAAGGTTTGAACTTGGTTACTGAGTCTATTCTGTCAATATACTATTAAGTGCCGTGCACATTTGTGACTTGTGCCAGACTATACTTTTAGTAAATGTAATGGTTGGAACAGATAGAGCGAAATAACATCATTATTTTGTTGAATACTACAATGCATGATGATCACGATGGTCCCATTAATTTGTGACCATTGTACCAGACTACTTACTTATAATGTATTGTTTGCAAAGCAGCATAGAGAAAGAATAAATCATTTTTTGGTTGAATACTCAACTGTATTGAGTTAGTCTTACCGGGTCACTAATTTGTGACCTTGTACAACTAATGCTCTTTTTTTCCAGTGTAGTAATGGTGGTTTTTGAAGTCAGATTTTTTCCTTCTAGATCAGTTGCTAAGCGAAAGTTGCTGTACAAATTGCCTACTATTTAAGCCAGGGGGGAGGGTAAGAAAGATGAATGCTTTCGTAAGGACATTAATGCAAAGGAAATGTACTAGCTTTCTGGATTTGATTGACTTGTCAAGTCTATTTCTATGTAGATAACAAATACAGTCTGTAATTATCTAAGGTAAGCATATAAATTTACCTGATATAAGAAGCTGATAGTTTTATCAAAGTCCCTTTAACATTTTTAAATGGGAGATACAACCCACCTTTTTGTTGTCAATTTTTGACTTTTGATCAAGAGATTGAAGATTTAGATAATATAAGAGTGTTATCAAGACAGTGCTCATATTCCATATTGCCACTGTTGGGTAGGTTTTATTTTAGTAATTGCTCAGTAGTAAAGTGTTAATCAGTGTGCTGCACAAATGAATAGGTGCTCGAAATTCTGATTGTATAATTTTGTTTCATGGTTTAATTGGTACTCATGATTAGATGTTTTGTTTACTACTTATATATTTCTTTTTTTATGAGTTTTTTTTTACTGTGACACTAATTGTTTAAAAATGTAGCACTAAAGATTTTTATGTGGTTTAGGTGATTATAACAATAAAACAATTAATAAGCCTATTACATCACAGCACACGGCCAACCAACACACAACACACACGCATATATATAGTATAACATTAATATTACTTTGTTTGGGGGACAAAGTTCTTGTAAAAGTTGATTCCAAGCTGTTCTATTCTCTAACAGTAGTTTGTTGTAGAGTTCAGGTTCTGTACAAAAAGACGCTGAAGAAATGTATAAAGTAACTGAATTTAGTCATTGCCTGTCTGAATAAAATAAAACATGGTCTGACGAAGCTGTAGCCCAGATACCATGATGGAAATGGTCCGATAATCATGAACCCATGGGTATTTAAGGTGCTTTTATTCGAATATATATATATATACCATATTTATATATATATATATATTATATATTAATAATATATCTATATATATGGAATGAAATTAAGGAAGAAAGTTGTTGAATGATAATAGGATTATTTTTTTTAAATTTTATTTTAAGCAACTGACACTTTTTGCAGGAGCTTATACATGCATACATGTATTCTATCTATTATTCATTTAAGGGCAAAATTAAAAAAATAAATAGAAAATAAGAAATGTCACAAAGAAATAGCAACTTCATCAAGAGTAATCTTATTGATAGAAGGTAATATTATTGTGTACTGAACATTTCTGTATTTTTCTAACTATTGTTATTGGTTATTTTAATTTGTATTTAAGTAATAATGAATTAGAACATGTATACATAGATAAGCTCCTGAAACAATGTTCAGTTAAATAAAATA
>CM042137.1:102779578-102865429 GCA_023376005.1 Doryteuthis pealeii | reverse complement strand
ATACATATACATATATAATACATAATATATAACATATACATGATATATCATATACATATACATATATATTTAGTGTGTGTTGTATATATATATGGTCCAAAAACCCAAAACATGTATATACACACATTGCTGGTAGTTATGCAAAAATCTTATCTTTGGTATTTAAATCATAATCAATTCCTAACAAAGTATGAATAAACTAAGAACAGATACGCAAATATATACATATAAGACAATAAATACTTGCTACTCCGTATTTCATGTGTATGTTCTATCTGATCAAGACGCATACCTATATCCTCATATAGCTAAGATCCTCATAAAAAAAATATCTAACAAAAACCCACAAAAAATTAAATGACCTATAGCAACCAATTATAAACTCAGTAAAGACTTTAGGCTGATTATAATAGAGATGAGCAGATGTTTGGCAATACTTCTAAATATTCTGTTATAAACCATTTAAATGTAGGCAGCAGTCATTCTTTATGCATGCTTCATAAAAATCTACAGATAGGTTCTTTTAAAATTTTTTTTTTTGTCTTTACAAATTCTTTCATATGTTCAATCTGTATTATAATGCAGATTATGTGTTTGCTGTCTGTAACCGTTTTGTTATCACCACTCAATCACATCCCTTTTTATTTTATCACATCTACATGATTTTATTTTTATTTAAACCTCCAATTATTTATAAACTGTTTTATATATTAATACTTGTTGGCCTCATTTACATACTTAATAAATACAATTGTAATTTATATATACTACAAGATACGGTTTGACAGTGTAAATTATAAGTAATAATTTGCATATTTATAATTAAAAAAATATTTAGTAAATATGGCTTAGTATTATTGATTCTATATTTGCTTTATCTTAATAATAATGACAAAAATCTCATCGGATAAATAAACTTAAAAGAAATCATAACAAGAAGAAATAATTGTAATTTTATTCTTTTCTTCCTATTTTAACTAATAGTGATAAATTAGGAAGATTTTGAATTGAAAGACGGGTTGAAGGAAGTAAGTTTCATTGTTCTATTTTCGACTTATACCTCCCTCAAATATTTTTATCTGTATCTATTTAGTTAATTTAAAACTTTTTATTCTAATATATCTTATTACAGAATACTTAAATACTACACCTGGAGGTGCATATATTTTGCTAGTTCTATATAAGATTGCAGAGATTTCTTTCCAGAAGTTTACACATCATTGGTATTTACAGGATATAAAGTAAGTAAAGTGTGGTATGCCTATGACGGTTCAGTCCGGACAGCAAGGATCTATTCCCTTTTCACTAGCACTGGCCAAGAGTCATTTCTTGCTGAGGTGGATCAACACCTACATTAGCTCCCACTCAGCACACAGATCAGGATTATCGATCTGTGCAACTAATGCACCGATTAGCAGGGAAAGTATCAAACTTGGAACCTTGCGATTCCTAGGAAGGTACTCTACCATCAGAAAATCCTGCGACAAGACTATTTACATTTACTAGGCTATATCCTTGGAAAGGTAGAACTTCTATTAGTCTCCCTCCATTATGGTAAATAGAAGCGCAGACTGGGCTCTTAACCTGGTATATACAACTTTGTCTAGAAGAAACTCGAATTCAAACTGTTAATCAGTTAAAAATTGAACCTTGTAACATGTCAATTGGCTTTCTGCATAAAAGTAACCCAACAAGAGTTTACATGCCATAAAACCAAATATGATCACTGGCATTTGATGTTTGAAATTCAGCTGACCTATCCGTTTGAAGGTTATGACAACGTTGTTTATTTATATATATATATATATGCAAAGAAAAGCTTAAATAGCCATCCATATAAACAGTTTGTAGCGTTTAGTGATTCGCCTGTGGAGTTGTCTGCCCCTTTAATTGCTGGTGCCCACTTAGGCACCATAGTATTTAAGCGCCGGATTCAAAACCCTTTCACCCTCTTTTTCCTGTTCAGAACTACGAGCCACAGGGTAGATTCATCTTAAACCCTCTGTTGGGGCTCGCCCCCCTTAATTACTTAAGTTCATACAGCATGGACTATCGCTATCTCATGTCGATGTACTCTTTTATGTTACAATTACCATTCATGAATGTTCTTTATCTTATTTGTGTACCCCTTTTTATATGTACTCTGTTTACCATGTACTTTATCTTCATATCATGTGCTGTGTACTATTAAATGTTTGTCTATTAACCTCGTCGATATTTGTATCAAGTATGTATACTTTCACCAACTTATAAGTTTTTTATCTACATAATTCTCAATTATTAATGCATTGAGCTCTAACATTACAAGGACAATTTAATATTCCAATATTTAAAAAGACCTCTCAGAATCATTCCCAATACCAACTAATATGGTGTATATATTATATATATAAATATATATATATTATATTATATATATATCATTATTTATCTATTCTGAATATAATGAATATATTCACTTCACATTCATATAAAAAATAAATACTCGTAAAATGATGTCAACAAAAAAAAAAACAAGAGTTCCCATAAGACGCAGAATATACAATAAAGAAACATGCATTTCTTGAGATAAGAAAAATGCACAAGCAAGTAAAGAAGAAAGAAAAGACCATTAAACCATTATGCAAGAATATCACAGGATGAATCAATACTTCAGGATTCGGGGTGAATCATGCGAAAAAATCCTGCTTCCAAGAAAAATGAAGTAGAGAGTTTGAGAGAGTAGAAAAAAAAAATGCAGTGGGATGCACAGAAGTGGAAAGATGGGTCCTCTGCCTCCCCATCCCTACTTGTCCGAGGAAGATTGCGGATGAGGTTGTTAAAAAGCTTATGAAGAAGGGAGAATACAAACTCTCTTCCCTGGTGGCCTCCATTAACCCCATCATTGCTTTAGGGATTTGATTATTGACTGAGTGACTTGAATTTTTTTTCCCACCTTATTAATTACAAACAACAAAAAAAGATGCAAATAATATGCATTCAGACATATGTATGTTTTGCTTTACATAAATAAACATTATTAATGTGCCTACATTATTTTGTACTAACATGCATGTGTGCATACATATGCATAGATATAGCCCAAAGATTAAAATGTACAATACATTTTCATTCATCACACACCAAAACATTCACATAAGTAAAGTAAAGTTGGTGAGTGGCTATTGTCGGTATCAAGCCAGACAGCCGAGGGAGGTCTATCCCATTTTTGCTAGAAAATGCTAGACCCGGATCAGTGTTTCAAAATGTTTGCAAAGATGGTCAAATTTGATAAAGTGAAGATGCCGCGGGGCACATGTAATTTGTTTTTTTTAACCACAAAATTACATGTAAATGGTTAGCTCAGTCAGTAAGAGCGTATCGGCTCAGAAACCGAGTTCCTAGTTCGATACCGGTCCATCGCCAACTCAGCGTATGAGTAGCAACAGGATCTGGCTAAAGTAAGGAGCTGATGGTAGGTGTGCGCCCACCTCAGATACAAAAACAAATCTCCTGGTCTACGCTATTGAAAAGAGATTAGACTCCCTCGCTGACTGCTGATACCGACTTTAGCCCCCGTCGACTTTACTACTACTATACACTTCAAAGGATTTCCGATATATTTCAGAGTGTTCTGGAAAATCCTCAAAATTTGCTGGGTCCATCGTAACATGTACCAAAGGATTTTGCTAAAATTATATAAATTTATCAGAAGTGAAAATCTCCAAAAACATTTTTATGTTTTAGCAAATCAATGGAAGGAAAACAAGTGCGACATTGTCAAATTATCTGCAATTTTATGTATTCATCCAAATCACCAGGTGGATCGGCGCGCCCATGCCCTGTTTGACACTGCCTAAATAATACATAAGACAGCCTAAGAAATCTTACCATAAATTGGCCCTGGGCCCAAACATTCGACATCCTGCTCTAAATCAATAAGCTAATTCAGTATTCTATTTAAAACTTTTAGAAGAAAGAAGAAAGAAAAAGTTTATTTTCATTAATTATGACTTTAATTTAGAAAAATCTTTTATTGATAGAGAAAAAAATACAAACCTTTTCCTCATTTCTAAGAGCTACTTAAGCATATGCGTTTTGCGCTTATGTATATATTTAAACACCTCCAAAACGAGTAGGATGCAACACAAAGTCAATTTAAGTGGAGTTAATAGTTTTGAATACAGTTTCCCTTCTCCTGACTAGTTGCCAAATCAACCTTTCCAGTTGTCCTAACCAAAACCCTGTCTGCCCTACTATTTACTTTTCCTTCCAGCCCGTTTTGACACTGCCATAAATAATACATAGGCAGCCATAATAAATCTTACCATAATTGGCCCTGAGCCCAAACATTCGACATACCTCTGCTCTAATCAATAAAGCTAAGTCAGTATTCTTTATTAAACTTTAAGAAAAAGAAGAAGAAGAAAAAGTTTTATTTTACACATTACACAATATTAAACATGTCACACAGAAACAAAAAACGTAATGTCGCTTGTTGTTAATAATGTGTGGAGGATGATCACTATTACGACTGAGCCTATTCTAGTAGTGACTTATCTCCTGTTGTTGTTTTTGATTTTTTGATTTTCGTCATTATTTTAAAATTGATTGTGTAATAGCAGGATATAGTTTAACTTATAGATATAAGAATTTCTATTTTAATAAATAATTTGAGTTGGTGACCAGACATTTGTGAAATCAATGTTGGAAAATTTTTTTTAGTGTAAAACGTGATCAGGATTCTGTGATAGATTTACAGCATTAAACTATTCTAACAAAAAGATCAAAATTGTAGCGAAAAAATCTTACTATTTATTTGAAATTTTAATTTTTGTTATAGAAAGTGTTGGACCATATGCCTTAGGCACCCCTTTTGTCTGATAAGAAAGACATGTTTTTCATTACAACCGTCCAATATCCGGTTGTTTTAACAGATGATTTTTAGATTTTTTTTTTTTTTTTAATATAAAATAAACCTCTAACCATAACCTTTAATTCCCAACCACTAAACAAACAACCGGGATTATTGAACGGTTTGTAAAATGTAAAACATGTCCTTTCTTAATCGAGATCAAAAAATGGTGCCTTAAAGGTCACTATGTTCCAAAATGTTTAATTCTATTTTTTGACTATAGTTTCAATGCTGTAGAGTTTAGTAATAAATAACGCCTATGATATCTTGTTTCTATAATGTTTAACAAGAAATTTTTAAAAATCCAGGACTTTGTTTAGATGAAAATTAAACTTTATAAGATAAGAACTAATTAAAGATGCGGGTGTACTTATTTTTATGGATATACTGATCCAGAGATGCTGATAGCGTATTGCGTCCTGTCTCACTGACAAACATAAAAATCTAAGAAGGATGCAAAAATATCATAATCCATGCATCCCAGTGGTCCCCCCCCCTCTATTTCCAGCTAACTGTTAGTGTTAATACGTAAGATTTTCATTTTTTCTTTAATAAATTTTCTTTGCTAAATCAAAAGGCGGACAACTTGAGAAGGAAATGAATTCAACAATTACATAAGCAAAGATGCTAAATAGTACACATCCTGTGTCCCTGACACACAAAAATTAAAAGACTCCAGTAAAATCATATCCATCGTCCCGAGTGTTTTCTTCTTTTCTTCTCACCCATTTCAAGCTAACTGTAAATACATTTCAATATTTTCTTTGAAACGAATTACACACGGTAGGTTACAAGATAGCATTAGATGGCCTTAATGCACCCATACATTTTCCTGGGACTCATTCAAAGCAAAGATGTTGTCCCAGGACACACAAACTAAAAGCTAACAGCATCACTAATTTATGGGTATCCTATGCACACCTCACACCTGTGTATTGAGTATTGTATGTTAAGAAAGAGGTATTTATTTTAATTCTACCATCTGTCATTAAAGATCAAAACCATATGTCAGGAAAATGTTTAATTTCTTTTGCTTATAAAATACCAACCAACGGGAATTAGTTAAAGGCCAAACAATAACAGTTAATATTTTTCTCTTACTGAAATGCTCCTTACTCAAAAATCCTTATTTTACAACCTGCTATTCACAGCTTAAAATTTTCAAGTGAACTCTATTTCAGCGTCAGGGTTTAATTATAGCCAAATTGGTTTTGTAGAATCTAGTTCTATAGGAAATAAGAAAAAATGTTTGCCCTTATTGTTTTGTAGAATCTAGTCTATAGGAAATAAGAATAAAATGTTGCCCTTATGGTTTTGTAAATCTAGTCTATAGGGAAATAAGAAAAAATGTTGCCTTATTGGTTTTGTAGAATCAGTCTATAGGAAATAAGAAAAAATGTTGCCTTATTTTTGTAGAATCTAGTCTATAGGAAATAGAAAACAATGTTGCCTTATTGGTTTGTAGAAACTAGTCCTATAGGAAATAAAGAAAAAAAAAAAGTTGCCTTATGGTTTTGTTAGGAAATAGCCATTATGCCACAGTAGGGTAGGTTGATTTTTCACTTTTTATTTGTTCAAAACAATACTTTTTTACATCAAAAGAAAAGTGGGAACTGATAATTTTTACGTCAAAATAATAAAGTTTGCATTTATTTCTATAGATCAGTATTGGCTAAATGTGCGACCACAACTAAATGCGACCACATGTCTTTCTGAATGACCATCTACGACTTTAATTTAGAAAAGATCTTTTTATTGAGAGAAAAAAAAAACAAACCTTTTCCTCATTTCTAAGCACTGACTTAGGCATTGCGTTTGCTCTTATGTATATATCTTTAACACTCCACACGAGTAGGATGCAACACAAAGTCAAATTTTAACGTGGATTTACATAGTTTTGAATACAGTTTCCCTTCTCCTAGACTGTTACTTAATCAAACTATTCAGTTGTCTAACCAAGAACCCTATCTGCCCTACTATTTACTTTCCTCTTTTCATTAGTCATTGAAATACATTAGCATTATCGGCTACCACAGCTCAGCCCACTCCTGCTATCTTTTTCTATAAATAATATATAAATATTAATATATATAATAATGATAGCATGTTCATTTTTCTTCCTTTTTTCTCAAATCAGTCTATTTAATAAAGACAACTATTAAATATATATTAATATACATAATATATATATTCTCATGCATTTGGATGGTCAGCATTAAACCAGAGGGGTTTCAAAAATGATAACAGTTGGAGATAAGTATATTTAATTAGACCATTGTATATCTTAGTGAGTTTTTATTATATTTTATTTAGACATATAATAACAGTTGGCCTTTTTTCTTAATATGCTACATTCGCTTCATTAAATTCTTAAAACAACTAGATTTCTATCAATAATGATTTTTATCTCAATTTTTCTGTATCATAAAACTTGTCACTGTTTACATCACATACGGAAATTCATGTTTCATTATTCTTAACTCATATTCATTCAATTTATTAAAAGTTTTTCATTAATTCTTGTCTTAATCTGTTAAATATTCAATATTGAATTAATAATAACATAAATAAAAAGCTGTTCTATATTCAACATTTTAATCATTTTCATTTTAATAATGACCAATTTAGATAAATAAATATGAAATTCATGTATTATTACTTTAGATGGAAAAAATTATTTGTGAAGTTTGTATCAATTTTGGAAAATTACTTTTAATCTCGCCTTTTTTATTTAATTAAATATATTATGATTTTACTAAACTTATATACAAAACTCTCTACATTGAATTTGTAACCCCCTCCACTCAGCCAATATCTTTTTTAAAAAAATTACTTTTTTACAACAAACATGTGGGCGTTTTTTTTTTTTTTTTCGTTTTTTTGCTTGTATTTTAATTAATAATAAAAAATTTTGTCCTTCAATGCAGGGAAAATATTATGAAAAAAAAATGTCGAAGGAAAAAAAAATTCTAAATTGATATTAAAAAAAAAATTGGTAATTTTGTTTTAAAAAAGAATATTTAAAAAATATATTAATTTTTAAAATAATATTAGAAAAAATTTTTTAAAATAATATTTTTTTTTTTTCAAATATAAATTTTTTTTAAATATTAAAAAAATATAATTTTAAAAAAAATAATATTTTAAAAAATATAATTTTTTCAGGTCGCAGATATGAAAAAGTATTAACCTCCTGGTCTCTTAACAACCTGAATGGAAAACAGAAGGGAAAAAAAATCCATTAGAAATAAAATCAATGCATTCATTGTATGTCCTTTAGTAACGTTCAGTTCACATTTCTGCCACATTAAGTCAGTCAGTCTCATATTCATGAATTCTAAGCTCACGATTAGAAATTAATCAAAAAAAGTAATAATAAAAACTAAGTTGTACCATAAAAAACCTTTTATTGTGATGCTTTTGGTGGTAGGGAAGATATTTCAGTAGAGTCCCCACTCACCGAAAACAATATTAACTTAGAATCTTGACAGAGTCGGGTTGTGCTGTAAGAGGCACCCGGGCTAATGCGAATGTGAGGCCCCTACATACGTAAGTGCCCACCCCCAACATCTACAAAAAAATATTTTTGATGATGCTTTGTTTCTGACATACACAATATTGAGCAATTTTGCACTTATCACATGTCTGTGTTTATAAAGTTAACACTAGCCAAATTGACACAATTTTGATTAGACTACAAAAAAAAGGCTCCATCAAAAAATCTATATGTATACAATGTGTGTCCAAAAAAAGTATCAAGATTTTTGTTTTTTTGTCACACCTTGTATTCTGAAAAAAAAAAAAAAAAATATTGCATCATCAATTTTTTCAGAATCACAGGTGTTTCAAAACGTACCAAGATTAAAACTGTATTTACCAAGATAGAATAAAGAATAATGGAACGTTTTTTTTTTTTTTCAGAATACAAGGTGTTCAAAAATACAAAAAAATCCGAAACTTTTTTTGACACACCTTGTATAAAAAAGATTCCATCAAAATGTAAATGCGATCCCTTCGAATGTGACCCATCAAATTAAAAACCCATCCAATTGAGGATCCAAATTTTCTAAATTGTTTTTCAAATTAGTTCAAGGGCCCCATTAGATATGAAATAAACAAATATCTTTCTTATACCTTCATTTTTTGGTTTCTTTTAGTTTTATAGTATAAATTAATTAGTCTAATTATCTTGGAGAAAAAGGCTGAAGGATGTAATACATTTCAAATTATTATCACTTTAAAGTAAAAAATATTTTGGAGTTTAGTACTTATATGATAATAACAGCAGCATATATACTATATATACCATACATTTATACCATACTTCATCTTTGAGATTTGCCATATGTCACCTAACCCTCAGCCAAACCTTTCTTAGCACTATAGGATAAAAAAGCTGGGTTTTCATAAGGGCATAAATAGGTTGTAAGGCTGGCGTACCAGCCATTGATTAGAGGAGTTATCAGGTTTTAAAACCATGCATCTCCTCCATCGGATTATTTCTTAATCAAATTATCTAATACAGAATGGATGCTATCTCACTGATTTGAAGCTAACTGACGAAGCAACCACAATACAAAAAGGAGAAATAGATAAGAAATGTCAGAGCACAACCTATTAATGTGATGACCACACACAAACCGAAGCTCATGAGAGGCAGTACCAAAAAATATTTGATCCCATCGCATTCTTCCTCAAGGGGTGCTCAGGCACCGCGGGCCAATAAACGCCAGCCGCTGCCCTTTAACTCTTAACATAAGAATTTTTTTTATTTTCCTCTAATTTATCAAAAAAATGCCTAAAATTGCCTTTTCCTTTAAATTACCTGTTTATTTCCCTTTTAATATTAGACTTCTAAATATGTTTAGTATTATATTTAAAACAAAAGCATCGTTTGGAGCAGATTAGAAAATGAATGGATTCCGCGGAGAAGTGAGGCGGTATAAGGATGTTAAGAGTTAAGTAGATCAAGGGGGGCATGTTGCCTGAGGGGGATGCCTCCCTGGATCAATGTGTTTTAAACGTCTGTGGTCCAGGGCCGAAGCCACTGTACCCCCACCGATGATCAATAAATAAATAATGAATAAGTAATCTAGTCCATAAACACGAGTTCTACATAAAGTCTTTGAATGTATAGAAATAACAGAGAAAGAATCATATGACAATTCCACATCTCGTTTTTATTCCTCATATTTAAAATTTCAGGAATTATTCTCATAGAAATATACAAAAAAGTCAAGTTTTATTCACTTTCTTATTGTATATACCAAAGTGATTCATAAGAAGGCAACACAGCATGATTGGCTATGTAGAATCAAAGAAAAAAAACCTTCAAGGAACTCAAAGTTCAGAAAGAAAATAAAGATCAAAATCCATATTTCACCAATAAAGAGCAGGTTCTTTTAAGAGCAACCTTCATTCCAAGGTAATAAACTGGTCCCTGTGGGTATAGGGCTAGGTTGATTTGGAACTGCTAACATCTCCCATGATGCCGAAAAATTGCAAATTAATATAAATAATTATCACACAAAATATTTTCTTCCAAACCTTTGCCTTTCTTAAGAAATAGATTTCAATCTTTAAAATGTTATCCCTTGTTTTAATTAATGGTAACAGGCAGCTTCCAGGATGGTCAAGTGGTGATGGAGGGGTATTTTCAATTGAATTGTTGTTATAATATCTATTTGTTCATCTTTAGTAAAGTATATGTACAACCTTCTGTTTTTTTGGTGCATTTTAACTGGACCAATCTTTGATGCTATTTCCTCAAAAGAATATGCAAGGTTTGGATATAGCATTATACCAACAAACCAAAAGTTTTTGCTGTTTGAGAGAATTGATTTTTTTTCTAAAGTGAAAAAATAACCTACCTCCACTGTGGCATAATGGCTAATTTTCCTACAAAACCAATAGGCAACAGTTTTTTCTTTTCCTATTTCCTATTTCTACAAAATCAATAGGCCTTTTTTTTCTTTTTCCATTTCCTTATTGAAAACCAATAAGCAAAGAAATGTTTCCATTCTATATAAAACTTAGCTCTACAAAAACCAAAAGGCAACATTTTTTTTATTTTTTTATTTTCTATAGACTATTTCTTTAAAACCAATAAGGACATTTTTTTCTTTTTTCTTATCCTATAGCAGAGTTTCTAACCAAACCAAATAAGGCAACATTTTTTTTTTTTTTTTTTTTTTCCTATAGACTAGTTTCATTTAAAACCAATAAGGCAAACATTTTTTTCGTTTTTCTTATTCCTATAGACTAGTTCTACAAAACCAATAAGGCAACACTTTTTCCTTCTTTTCCCCCCCACAAAACCACCAATGCAACTATCACAAATCGGCAACTGCAATGAATTATCAATACAGCTTGTTCCATCTAGAAATCTTTTGAAGATGCAAATAATCAGCATTAATATATTCTATAGTTACATTCTTATGAAATAGATAAAAACATTGAATAAAAAATAAAATGATTAATGTATCAGCCAAAAGCGTTTTTTTATTCTCTTTCTATGCTACACCAAGTATAACATAATAAGAGAGTATTCATGGCTCAGCTTAAATACAATCAAAGAATGCATAATAAAAAAATATAATATAATGTTTAGGCTTTCGTTTGAGTGCACAGGGCAAATTGTAATGTATGAGATTAACCACAGGGAAGAAAAAGCTGATTCAGGTTGTAATTTGGATGTCAGGAAAATAATCGACCTTTGCTGTTCTATTAAACAAACAAACTTTATAATATATATATATATAATATATATATATATATTCATATATATATATATATATATATTGCTTAACTGCATTTAAGAAATATTGAATCAATTGAAGTGCATGAGAAAATATGCCAGGGATTTAATTTCCGAAATGAATATACATGAAAATGATTATGATATATTAATATATACGCATGTGTATATATATTATATATATAATATATATATATATATAAAATGATTATGTATTTTAATGTGTGTTATATATATGTATATATAAAAAGGTTCTGTAAGTCGCTTCTTGTCTTAGAGAACATATTGGTGGTGCATAAGCATTAAATTTATCATCTGACTCATCGATTCATCGGGGGGAAGTCTTTTCAATGTCATATTTGCATCAAACTTTGTGATCTGCAGCAGGTTTGATGACTATTGAGGGCTCATGCAAGAGTTCTGTTGTGAGTTGTGGATTGGAGGACGGCAATATCTGTAAAGATTATGCTATGCTATATATATAAAATTATTATGCATTTTAATGATGGTATAATAAATGAATTATGTATTAATGTGTGTGTACATTTATATTATATGTATTTACCAAACCCTCTGCTCAGGAAGTACAATTAAAGAACAAACAAACAAAAAAAGAAAGAAAAATAATGTAATCATCACTAAAAAATAAAATTGATCCTGGTCATAAGGTTGACACAATGAATCAAAGTTACTGGTGAATAAACTTCCATAGCTAAGGAGGGTTTTTTTCCTTTGGGCAGGTGTCCATGCTTTGGCCCTGGACAGTGGCTACAATTAACAGAGTGAATCCCAGTGAATCCTCCAGGCAACACCTCCCCCTCGATTTAAAGGCAAAGGCTGGGTTTATTGCCTGTGCTTGAGGCCTCCCCTTGAAGGGGAATGTTGACAGGATAATGATGTTGTCCCCCGCCACCAGAGCTTTGGTTCATGGTGTGTCCCACATAATAGCCTTGTTGCCTACCTGTAATGGTGGGGTACATGGTAAAATATCTATATGTAGATAAGGCCCAACAGTATAATAATGTAAAATTAATTATTACTAATTCAGGTTTAAATATAAAATAAAATCATGTGGAATGTGATGGAATTGTGACTTAATAGTAATTAGTCGTTATAACAGAAAACAGCACAATCTCCATTATAATAAATTAATTCTTTATATGCATTTTCATTTTTCTAAATCTTTAATGTCATGGCGCTCTATATTGGGGTTTTTTAAAGTATCTCTATTTAAACTATTTAAAATGTGCTCCTCCACAATTTTGCTATGTTGTTCGTGAATCAACATTCTCCGACAGAATGATGGTAGACGGGCGGCATTGTAGCCGGCCAGAACCCTATTTAAACACCCTGCAAATTTTTTTCTTTTGTGGCTGGTTGAGAGAAGTCTACTTCTACGAACCAAAGATTTTGGAAGAACTTGAAGGATGGAATACAAGAATGTTATTCTGCCATTCTACAAGGAGTTCCTGAAGATCAGTTGGATCGATTCCCGAGCGGCTTAGAGGCTGGAGGCCAATGCTGGTGCTCATATGATAATTTTAAAACTAAAAACACCATGTTATGTGTGTTCTTCTCATTATTCATTTTTTGTAAAAAAAATTTCTACAGACAAAAGGGTTAAAGCTTAATTATACAGTGTCAAAGAACTAGTTCTTAAAAAAAATTTTGTTTTTGTTGTTTTTTAGGCCACCAAAGCTCGAAGTTGGAGAAAAAGAAAAAATATTGTAAACATCTCTGGTGTGACCCAAAAATTAACTTTAACGATTATTAAATAATGCATTTGTGTCAGCCCTGATCATTAAAATGGAGATATATAATTAAATATAATTAAGGAGAAATTAAATAAAAAAACTTAATCAATGTGACATTATTAATGACATAACAAACCAACTCCATTACATTAACCTTTCTTACTGTATTATAAAATATTTTTTGATTTCCTACAAGCTGGTTATTTCTAAATGTTTTAAAAATTAAATAGTTGTTGAAGTGATTAGCTACTGTTGTTTGAGCAACAAGCTAGCAACAACTGAAACTATTGTCCAAGACAACTGTGGTATTCATGGGTATCCAGAATAGTCCACCATGCATTTGGTGTATTTCCCATTCCTTGAGCCTGATTGGGGCTGGTTTCATATATTTCTAGGAGATGAAATGTTTATAAAATCTTTTGTTGTGTAACTGTATTTGTTCAGCGACTTATAATTATAAATTTATAAACATTTCATCTACTGTCATCTATAAAACATCCAATCAATTTCTTCACCCCAAAGATACATCCTGATGAAGGTTTAATGAAACCGAAATGTTTAAACATCGAAATAAATTCATCCTATTTTCGGAAAACACTTTTTGTTTCCTTTTTTTTTCCCAAAATTTATTATAAATTAAATATTATATATATAATCTTTGTGCTGCAAACCTTACCATAAAACTCCATCTCTAACCCTTTTAACAACCAAGTTTGTTTGGATTTTTTTTTTAACTTGTGCTAAAAAACAAAACAAAAACAAAATTTTTAAGAACTGTTCTTGACACTTGTACTAATTAAGCTTTAACCCTTTTTGCTGTAGAAATTTTTTTACAAAAAAATGAATATGAGAAGAACCACACAGAACAATGGTTTATTTTAAAATTATATATAAGCAACAGCAGTGGCCTCCAGCTCTCAAGCCGCTCGGAATCGCATCAACTTATTCTTCCCAGAACTCTTTAGAATGGCAGAAATAAATTCCTGATTCATCTTCAATTCTTCCAAATCTTTGGTTCGTAGAGTAGACTTTCTCTTTCAACCAGCCAACAAAGAAAAAATTTGCAGGGTGTTAAATCAGGGTTTCTGGCGGCTACATGCCGACCCCGTCTACCCATCCATCTGTCAGAGAATGTTGATTCACGAACAAACATAGCAAATTGTGAGGAGCACATTTTAAATAGTTTAAAATAGAGAGTCACTTTTAAAAAACCCAATATATGAAGGAACATACATAAAGAATTAGAAAAATGAAACTGCATATAAAAGAATATTATATTATAATGGAGTTGTGTGGTTTTTCTGTCTATAACCGAAACTATTCACTATTCAAGTCACAATTCCATCACATTCTCCAGATTTTATTTTATTTAAACCTGAATTTAGTATAAATTATTTTACATTATTAATACTGTTGGCCTATCTACATACTAATATTTACCTGTACCCCACATGTACAGTTAGGCACAAGCCCTATTAATTGGGACCACCATGAACCAAAGCCTCATGGGCGGGGGAAAAAAATGCATTGATCCTGTCAGCATTCCCCTTCAAGGGAGTGCCTCAAGCACCAGCAATAAACCAGCCCTGCCCCTTTAAATCGAGGGGGCAGGTGTTGCCTGGGAGGATATCACCCTGGGATCAACTCTGTTAATTGTAGCCACTGTCCAGGGCCAAAGCCACTGGACACCTGCCCCAAAGGACAAAAACCTCTCCTTATGATGAGAAGTTTATACACCCTCAGTAATTTGATCATTGTGTCAACCCTTACTGACCAGGATCAATTTTATTTTTAGTGGATGATTAACATTATTCTTCTTTCTTTCTTGTTTGTTTGTTCTTTAATTGTACCTTCCTGAGCAGAGGGGTTGGTAAATAACATATATATATAAATGTACACACACATTAAATACATAATCATTGATATATACACACTCATTAAAATGCATAATAATTTTATATATATAAGCAATAGCATAATCTTTACAGATCATTGCCGTCCCTCACAATCCCACAACTCCACCACCAGAACCCTTCCTTGCATGAGCCCTCAAATAGCTCATCAAACCTGCTGCAATCCACAAAGTTTGATGCAAATATGACATTGAAAAGACTTCCCCCCCGATGAATCAGATGAGTCAGATGATAAAATTTAATCTTATGCACCACCATATGTCTCTTAAGACCAGAAGCCGACTTACAGACCTTTTATATATACATATATATAAACACACATTAAAATACATAATCATTTATATAATATATATATATATATATATATATAAAACACATCATATAATATAATATACATAATCATTTTTCATGTATATCATTCGGAATAATCCCTGGCATATTTTCTCATGCACTTCAATGTGAAATTCAATATTTCTTAAATGCAGCTTAATGCAATATATATATATTATATATATATATATATATATAATATTATATTATATATATATATATAAAGTTTTGTTTTTTATAGAACAGCAAAGGTCGATTATTTTCCTGACATCCAAATTACAACCTGAATCCAGTTTTTACTTTCCCTGTGGTTAATCATCATACACATTACAATTTGCCCTCGTGCATCTCAAACGAAAGCCTAAACATTATATATATTTTTATTAATGCATTCTTATGATTGTATTTAAGCTGACATGATACTCTCTTATTATGTAATACTTGGTGTAGCATAGAAAGAGAATAAAAAAAACCTTTTGTGCTGAATACATTAATCACTTTTATTTTTTATTCAATGTTTTTATCTAGTTTCATAAGAATGTAAAATAATAAGATATACTTAATGCTGGATATTTGCATCTTCAAAGATTTCTAGATGGAAACAAGCTGTATTTGATAATTCAATTGAAAGTTGCCGAGTTTGTGATAGTTGCCTTGTGGTTTTGTGTGGGGGAAAAAGAAGAAAAAATGTTGCCTTATTTGGTTTGTTAGAACCTATCTATAGGAAATAAGAAAAAGAAAAAAATGTTGCCTTATTGGTTTTAAAAAATAGTCTATAGGAAAAAAAAAAAAAAAAAAAAAAAAAATGTTGCCTTATTGGTTTTGTAGAACCTAGCCTATAGAATAAGAAAAAAGAAAAAAATTGCCTTATTGGTTTTTAAAGAAACTAATCTATAGGAAAAAAATAAAAAAATAAAAAAAATGTTGCCTTATTGGTTTTGTAGAAGCTAGTTTATAGGAAATAGGAAAACATTTTTGCCTTATTGGTTTCATAGGAAATAGGAAAAAAGAAAAAAAAGTGGCCTTATTATTTTGTAGAAAATAGAAATAGGAAAAAGAAAAAAAAATGTGCCTTATTGGTTTTGTAGGAAATTAGCCATTATTCCACAGTGAGGTAGGTGATTTTTCACTTTAAAAAAAAAATCAAATTCTCTCAAACAGCAAAATTTGTTTGTTGTATAATGAATACTGATACCAAAAACTTGCATATCTTTTGAGGAAATAGCATCAAAGATTGTCAGTTTAAAATGCACCAAAAAAACAGAAAGGTTGTCATATCACTTTACTAAGATGAAACAAATAAGATATTTATAACAACAATTAAAATTGAAAATATGCCCCCATCACACTGACACCTCCGATACGCTGCTTTTTACCCCATTAATTAAAACAGGGATAACATTTTAAAGATTGAAATCTATTTCCTCAAAGAAAGCAAAGGTTTGAAGAAAAATATTTTGTGTAGTAATTATTTTATGTTAATTTGCAAATTTTCCCACATGGGAGATGTTTACAGTTCCAAAATCACCTACCCTAATACCACAGGGACCAGTTTATTTACCTTGGAATGAAGGTTGCCTCTTAAAGAACCTTGCTCTTTATTGGAAATATGGATTTTGATCTTTATTTTCTTTCCTGAACTTTGAGTTCCTTTGAAGGATTTTTCTTTCTTTGATTCTACATAAGCCAACATGATGTTTTTGCCTTCTTATGAAATACTTGTATATCACAAGAAGTGAATAAAAACCTTGACCTTTTTGTATCATTTCTCATGAGAAATAATTCCTGAAATTTTATATGAGGAATAAAACGAGATGTGGAATTGTCATATTGATCTTTCTCTTGTTATTTCTATACATTCAAGACTTTATGTAAGACTCGTGTTTATGGCTAGAATTACCTTTATTCATTCATTTATTTATTGATCATCGGGTGGGGTACAGTGGCTTCGGCCCTGGACCACAGAAGTTAACAACATTGATCCCAGGAGGCCATCCCCTCAGGCAACACCTGCCCCCTTGATCTACTAACTCTTAACATCCTATACCGCCTCATTCTCCCCGGCCGGAAATCACATTCATTTCCTAATCTGCTCCAAACGATAGCTTTTGTTTAAATATAATACTAAACATATTTAGAAGTCTTATTAAAGGAAATAACAGGTAACTTTAAAGGAAAAGGCCAATTTTAGGCATTTTTTGATAAAATTAGAGGAAAATAAAAAAAATTCTTAATGTTAAGAGTTTAAAGGGGCAGGGCTGGGTTTATTGCCCGGTGCCTGAGCACCCCCTTGAGGAAGAATGCCGATTGGGATCAACATATTTTTGTACCTGCCTCCATGAGCTTCGGTTTGTGTGTGGTCCCACATTAATAGGGCCTTGTGCCTGACATTTCTTATCTATTTCTCTTGTATTTGGTTGCTTCTCATTAGCTCAAATCAGCTGAGATAGCATCCATTCTGTATTAAGATATTGTGATTAAGGAAAATAATTCCGATGGAGAGATGCATGGTTAAAACCTATAACTCCCTCTAATCAAATTGCTGTAACGCCAAGCCTTAGCACCTATTATGCCCTTATGATAAATCCCAGCCTTTTTTCCTATATGTGCTAGAAAGCGTTGGCTGAGGGTTAGCGTGACATATGCCAAATCTCAAAGATGAAGGTAGGTATAAAAATATGGATATATAGTATATATGCTGCTGTTATTATCAATATAAGTACTACAACTACAAAAATATTTTACTTTAAAGTGATCAATATTTGAATAGTATTAATCCTTCAGATTTTTCTCCAAGATAATTAGACTAATTAATTTATACTATAAAACTAAAAGAAAACCCAAAAAATGAAGGTATAAGAACAGACATTTGTTTATTTTCATATCTAATGGGCTCCTTGAACTAATTTGAAAACAATTTAGAAAATTTGGATCCCTCTAATTGGAGTGGTCTTTTAAATTTGATGGGTCCATTCGAAGGGATCCCCATTTACATTTTGATGGATCTTTTTTATACAAGGTGTGTCAAAAAAGTTTCGAGATTTTTTTGTACTTTTTGACACACCTTGTATTCTGAAAAAAAAAAAAACGTTCATTCATTCTTTATTTCTATCTTGGTAAATACAGTTTTAATCTTGGTACGTTTTTTGAAACACCTTGTATTCTGAAAAAAAATTGATGAATGGAAATTATTATTTTTTTTTTTTTCAGAATACAAGGTGTGACAAAAAACAAAAAATCTTGATACTTTTTTGACACACCTTTGTATACATATAGATTTTTGATGAGCTTTTTTAGTCTTTCAAAATTGTGTCTAATTTGCTCAGTGTTACACTTTATTAAACACAGACATGTGATAAGTGCAAAATTGCTCAATATTGTGTATGTCAGACAAAAGCATCATCCAAAAATATTTTTTGTAGATGTTGGGTGGGCAACTTACGTAATGTAGGGGCCCCAAATTCCATTAGCCCGGGTGCCTCTTACAGCCTAAACCCGACTCTGATCACAGATATACTTAATGTTAATATTGGTTTTTCGGTGAGTGGGGACTCTACTAAATATCTTCCCTACCACCAAGCATTTCCAATAAAAGGTTTTAATGGTACAAACTTAGTTTTATTATTTATTTTTTGATTAATTCTAAAACGTGAAGCTTTAGAATTCATGAATATGAGACTGACTGACTTAATGGTGCAGAATGTTGAACTGAACGTTACTAAGACATACCAATGAATGCATTGAATTTTTATTTCTATGGATTTTTTTTCCCTTCTTTTTCCATTCAGGTTGTTTAAGAGACCAGGAGGTTAATAATATTTTCATACTCTGCGACCCCTGAAAAATTATATTTTTTAAAAATATTATTTTTTTAAAAATTATATCTTTTTTAATATTTAAAAAAAATTATATATTTTGAAAAATATTATTTAAAAAAAAATTTTTTCTAATATTATTTTTAAAAAATTATATATTTTTTTAAATATTCTTTTAAAAAAAATTACAATTTTTTTTTAATATCATTTAGAAATATTTTTTTTCCTTCGACATTTTTTTCATAATATTTTCCTCTGCATTGCAAGGACAAAATTTTTATTATTAATTAAAATAACAAGCAAAAAAAACGAAAAAAAAAAAAAAAAACGCCCACCATGTTGTGTAAAAAGTAATTTTTTAAAAAGATATTGGCTGAGTGGAGGGGGGTTAAAAATTCAATGTCAGAGAGTTTGTATCATAAGTTAGTAAAATCATCAAATATATTTAATTAAATAAAAAAGGCGAGATTAAAAAGTAATTTTCAAAATTGATTACAAACTTCACAAATAATTTTTTCCATCTAAAGTAATAATACAATGAATTTCATAATTTATTTATCTAAATTGTCATTATTAAAATGAAAATGATTAAAATGTTGAATTATAAGAACAGCTTTTATTTATTTAATTATTATCAATATTGAATATTTAAAACAGATTAAGACAAGAATTAAATGAAATAAAACATTTTAATAAATCGAAAATGAATGAATGAATTAAAGAATAAATGAAATAACATGAATTCCCGTATTGTGATGTAAACAGTGACATAGTTTATGATACAGAAAAATTGAGACCAAAAATCCATTATTGATAGATTTAATCTAGTTTGTTTAAAGAATATTTTTTATGAAGCCAGAATGTTTAGCTATTAAAGAAAAAATGTTTTGCATTTTATCTGTTATTAGTTTATTTACTGCTAAATAATTAAAAAAACAAACAAACCTAAGTGAACATCCTCTAAGTGTGCTAATCTATATATTAATACACTCGTTCCTTAATCTTCCAACTGTTATCATTTTGAAACCCCTTCTGGTTAAAAATGAGACCATCCAAATTGTCCAAGATGAAATTAAAAAATGTAAATTCTTATTATTTGGAGTTGCTTATCTGCTTAATTCTTATTTGTTATGAGTGTTGTCACCTCAGGTAAATAATGGACCTTTCCGTTTTTATTATGAAGAAAGAAAGGGAAGAAAAAGAACATGCTACACAGAAAAATATGATAAGAAAGAATGAAAGAAAGAGAGTAGGAGAAAGATAGACAGAGTGGGTGAGCATGTGGTAGCGATAATGCTAATGTATTTCAATCGAACATAATGAAAAGAAGGAAAAGTAAATAGTAGGGCAGATAGGGTTCTTGGTTAGACAACTGGAATAGTTGATTAAGTAACCAGTCTAGGAGAAGGGAAACTGTATTCAAAACTATTAAACTCCACTTAAAATTGACTTTGTGTTGCATCCTACTCGTGTGGAGGTGTTAAATATATACATAAGACCAAACGCATATGCCTAAGTAGCTGCCTTAGAAATGAGGAAAAGGTTTGTTTTTTTTTCTCTTCAATAAAAAGATCTTTTCTAAATTAAAGTCGTAGATGGTCCATTCAGAAGACACTGTGGTCCGCATTTAGCTTGTGGTCCACATTTAGCCAATGACTGATCTATAGATAATAAATGCAAACTTATATAGTTCTTTGACGGTAAATTATCAGTTCCCACTTTTCTTTTGATGTAAAAAAGTATTGATTTGAACAAATAGAAAAGTGAAAAATCAACCTACCCTACTGTGGCATAATGGCTAATTTCCTACAAAACCAATAAGCAACTTTTTTTTTTTTTCTTATTCCTATAGACTAATTGTTTCTTACAGACTAATTCTACAAAAACCAATAAGGCAACATTTTTTCTTATTTCCTATAGACTAGATTCTACAAAACCAATAAGGCAACATTTTTTCTTATTTCCTATAGACTAGATTCTACAAAACCAATAAGGCAACATTTTTCTTATTTCCTATAGACTAGATTCTACAAAACCAATAAGGCAACATTTTTTCTTATTTCTATAGACTAGATTCTACAAAACCAATTTGGCTATAATTAAACCCTGACCTGAAAATAGAGTTCACTTGACATTTTAAGCCTGTGATATCAGCAGGTTGTAAAATAAGGATTTTTGAGTAAGGAGCATTTCAGAAGAGAAAAATATTAACTGTTATTGTTTGGCCTTTCTAATTCCCAGTTGGTTGTATTTATAAGCAAAAAGAAATTAAACATTTCTGACATATGGTTTGATCTTTATGACAGATGGTAGAACTTAAAATATACCTCTTTCTTACATACATACTCACATACACAGGTGTGAGGGTGTGCATAGAGGATAACCCATAAATTAGTGATGCTGTTAGCTTTTTAGTTTAGTGTGTCCTGGGACACACATCTTTGCTTTGAATGAGTCCCCAGGAAAATGTATGGTCCCACTTAAAGCCATCTAATGCCTATCTTGTAACCTATCCTGTGTAATTCGTTCCAAGAAAATATTGAAATGTATTTACAGTTAGCTTGAAATGGTGAGGGAAGAAAAAAGGAAAACACTGGACGCATGGATATGATTTACTGAGTCCTTTTCAATTTTTGTGTGTCAGGGACACAGGATGTGTACCTATTAGCATCTTTGCTTATGTAATTGTTGAAATTCATTTTCTTTCCAAGTTGTCCCTTTTGATTTTAGCAAAGAAAATTTATTAAAGAAAAAATGAAAATCTTAGTATTAACACTAACAGTTAGCTGGAAATAGCAGGGGGGGGGACCCACTGGGATGCATGGATATGATATTTTTGCATCCTTTTAGATTTTTATGTGTCAGTGAGACAGGACGCATACCTATCAGCATCTCTGATACAGTATAACTCATAAATAAGTACACCCCTGCCATTTATAGTTCTTATCTTTATAAAAGTTTAATTTTCATCTAAACCAAAGCTCCCTGGATTTTTTAAAAATTTCTTGTTAAACATTATAGAAACAAGATATCATTAGGCGTTATTTATTACTAAACTCTACAGCATTGAAACTATAGTCAAAAATAGAATTATAACATTTCGGAACATATGACCTTTAGGCACCCCTTTTTGATCTCGATTAAGAAAGGACATGTTTTACATTTACACCGTCAATATCCGGTTGTTTGTTATGGGTTGGGATTAAGGTTATGGTTAGAGGTTAGTTTTATAATTTAAAAAAAAAAAATCTAAAAATCATCTGTTAAAACAACCGGATATTGACGGTGTAAATGAAAAACATGTCCTTTCTTAATCAAGACCAAAAAGGGGTGCCTAAAGGTCATATGGTCCAACATTTCTATAACCAAAAATTAAATTTCATAAATATAAGATTTTTTTCTGCTACAATTTGATCTTTTTGGTTAGATAGTTTTAATGCTGTAAAATCTATCACAGAATCCTGCATCAACGATTTTACACTAAAAAAAAAATTTCCAAACATTGATTTCACCAAAATGTCTGGTCACCAACTCAAATTATTTATTAAAATAGAAATTCTTAATATCTATAAGTAAACTTATATCCTGCTATCACTACAATCAAATTTTAAAATATGACGAAAAAACAAACCAAAACAACAACAACAACAGAGATAGTCACTACTAGAATAGGCTCAGTCCTAATTAGTGATCATCCTCCACACATTATTACAACAAGCGACATTACGTTTTTTGTTCTGTGTGACATTGTTTATATTGTGTAATGTGTGAAAATAAACCTTTTTCTTCTTCTTCTTTCTTCTTCTAAAGTTTAATAAAGAATACTGAATTAGCTTTATTGATTTAGAGCAGGTATGTCGAATGTTTGGCCTCAGGGCCAATTATGGTAAGATTTATTATGGCTGCCTTATGTATTATTTATGGCCAGTGTCAAACAGGGCATGGAAGGAAAAGTAAATAGTAGGGCAGACAGGGTTCTTGGTTAGACAACTGGAAAGGTTGATTTGGCAACTAGTCTAGGAGAAGGGAAACTGTATTCAAAACTATTAAACTCCACTTAAAATTGACTTTGTGTTGCATCCTACTCGTTTGGAGGTGTTAAATATATACATAAGACCAAACGCATATGCTTAAGTAGCTGCCTTAGAAATGAGGAAAAGGTTTGTATTTTTTTCTCTTCAATAAAAAGATCTTTTCTAAATTAAAGTCATAATTAAAGTGAAAATAAACCTTTTTCTTCTTCTTTCTTCTAAAGTTTAATAAAGAATACTGAATTAGCTTTATTGATTTAGAGCAGGTATGTCGAATGTTTGGCCCCAGGGCCAATTATGGTAAGATTTCTTATGGCTGTCTTATGTATTATTTATGGCCAGTGTCAAACAGGGCATGGCGCCGATCCACCCTGGTGATTTGGACATGAATACATAAAATTGCCAGATAATTTGAAAATGTCGCACTTGTTTTCCTTCCATTGATTTGCTAAACATAAACAATGTTTTATGGAGATTTTCACTTCTGATAAATTTAATAATTTTAGCAAAAATCCTTTGGTACATGTTTACGATGGGACCCCTAGCAAATTTGAGATTTCCAGAACAGCTCCTGACAATATACTGGAAATCTTTGAAGTGTATAGTAGTAAGTAAAGTCGACAGGGCGGCCTAAAGTCGGTATCAGCCAGTCAGCGAGGGAGTCTATCTCCTTTTCAATAGCGCTAGACCAAGGAGATTGTTTTTGGTATCTGAGGTGGGGCGCCACACCTACCATCAGCTCCTTACTTTACCGCACAGATCCCTGTGCTACTCATACGCTGAGTTGGCGAGGACCGGTATCGAACTAGGAACCTCGTGGTTTCTAGCCGAACGCTCTACTGACTGAGCTAACCATTTACATGTAATTTTGTGGTTAAAAAAAACAAAGAACCATTGCCCACCGGGCATCTTCACTTTATCAAATTTGACCATCTTTGCAAAAATTTTGAACACAACTGATCCCGGGTCTAG
Source organism: Doryteuthis pealeii (assembly GCA_023376005.1). Taxonomy (NCBI): domain Eukaryota; kingdom Metazoa; phylum Mollusca; class Cephalopoda; order Myopsida; family Loliginidae; genus Doryteuthis; species Doryteuthis pealeii. The sequence goes on along the minus strand of CM042137.1, from coordinate 102,840,963 downwards.
CACTAGCAAAAATGGGATAGACCCCCTCGCTGTCTGGCTGATACCGACAATAGGCCACTCCACCAACTTTACTTACTTATGTGAATGTTTGTGTGTGTGAGTGTATGAAAATGTATATGTACATATGTATAATCTTTGCTATATCTATGCATATGTATGCACACATGCATGTTAGTACAAATAATGTAGGCACATTAATAAATGTATATTTATGTAAAGAAATACATATGTCTGAATGCATATTATTGCATCTTTTTTTGTTGTTGTATTAATAAGGTGGGAAAAAAAATTCAAGTCACTCAGTCAATAATCAAATCCCTAAAGCAATGACTGGGGTTAATGGAGGCCACCAGGGAAGAGAGTTTTGTATTCTCCCTTTCTTCATAAGCTTTTAACAACCTCATCCCAATCTTCCTGGACAAGTAGGGATGGGGAGGCAGAGGACCCCCATCTTTCCAACTTCTGTGCATCCACTGCACTTTTTTTTTTCTACTCTCTCAAAACTCCTACTTTCATTTTTCTTGGAAGACAAGGATTTTTCTGAATGATTCACCAGAACCTGAAGCATTGATTACATCTGTGATATTCTTGCCATATGGTTTAATGGTCTTTCTTTCTTTCTTTACTTTGCTTGTGCATTTTCTTATCTCAAGAAATGCATGTTTCTTTATTGTATATTCTGTCGTCTTATGGGAACTCTTGTTTTTTTTTGTTGACATCATTTTTCGAGTACTTTATTTTTTATATGAATGTGAAGTGAAATATATTCATTCATATTCAGAATAGATAAATAATATATATATATATATATATATATATATATATATATATATATATATATATAACCATATTAGTTGGTATTGGGAATGATTCTGAGAAGGGTCTTTTTTAATATTGCAATATTAAAATTGGTCTTGTCAATGTTTAGAGCTCAATGCATAATAATTGGAGAATTATGTACAGATAAAAAAACTTATAACGTTGGTGCAAAGTTATACATACTTTGGATACAAATAACTCCGACGAAGGTTAATAGACAAACATTTAATATACACAGCACATGGATATGAAGATACAAAGTACATGGTAAACAGAGTACATATAAAAAGGGGTACACAAATAAAGATAAAGACACATTCATGAATGGTACATTGTAACATAAAAGAGTACAGACATGAGACTAGCGATAGTCCATGCTGTATAGAACTTACAGTAATGTAAGGGGGGCGGAGCCCCAACGAGAGGGTTTAGATAGAATCTACCCCATGTGGCTCGTAGTTGCTGAAACAGGAAAAGAGGGTGAAAGGGTTTGAATCCGGCGCTTAAATACTATGGTGCCCTAGTGGGCACCCAGCAAATTAAAAGGGGCAGACAACTCCACCAGGCGAATACAAACTAACGCTACAAACTGTTAATATGGCTGGTATTTAAGCCTTTTCTTTGCCATATATATATATATATAAATAAACAAACGTTGTCCATAACCTTCACGGACATAGGTCAAGCTGAATTTCAAACAATCAAATGCAGTGATCATATTTAGGTTTTATGGCATGTAAACTCTTGTTGGGTTACTTTATGCAGAAGCCAATTGAACAGTTAACAAGGTTCAATTTTTAAACTGAATTTAACAGGTTTGAATTCAGAGTTTTCCTTCTAGACAAGTTGTAATACCAAGGTTAAAGAGCCCAGTCTGCCCTTCTATTTACCCATAACTGGAGGGAGACTAATAGAATTCATACCTTTCCCAAGGATATTAGCACTATGTAAAATGTAAATAGTCTTGTCCAGGATTTTCTTAGATGGTAGAGTACCTTCCTAGGAATCGCAAGGTTCCAAGTTTGATACCTTTCCCTGCTAACTCGGTGCATTAGTTGCACAGATCGGATAATCTGATCTGTGTGCTAGAGTGGGGAGCTAATGGTAGGTGTAGTGATCCACCTCAGCAAGAAAATGACTCCTTGGCCTAGTGCTAGTGAAAAGGGAATAGACTCCCTTGCTGTCCGGCTGATACCGTCAATAGGCCATACCACCAACTTTACTTACTTTATATCCTGTAAAATGACCAATGATGGTGTAAACTTCTTGGAAAGAAAATCTCTGACAATTCTTATATAAAACTAGCAAATATATGCACCCTCCAGGTGTAAGTATTTAAGTATTCCTGTAATAAGATATATTAAATAAGAAAGGTTAATTAAACTAAATAAGAATACAGATAAAAATATTTGAGGGGAGGTATAATCGAAAAATAGAACAACTGAAACTTACTTTTCCTTCACACCCGTCTTTCAATTCAAAATCTTCCTAATTTAACTATTTAGTTAAAATAGGAAGAAAAGAATAAAATTACAATTATTTCTTCTTGTTAATGGATTTCTTTTAAGATTTATCCGTGAGATTTTTGCTCATATTCATTAAGATAAAGCCAAATAATTAGAAATCAATAATACTAAGCACATATTTACTAAAATCAATTTTTTTAATATCAATATGCAAATTATCCTTCTCATTTACACTGTAAACCGCTATCTTGTAGTATATATAATTACAATTGTATGTTATTAGTATGTAAATGAGGCCAACAGTATTAATAATATAAAACAGTTTTATTAATAATTGAGGTTTAAATAAAAATAAAATCATGTAGAATGTGATATAAATAACAAAGGGAAGTGTGACTTGAGTGGTGATACAATAACGGTTACAGACAGCAAACACATAATCTCCATTATAATAAGATTGAACCATATGTAAAGAATCTTGTAAGACAAAAAAAAAAATTCTTAAAAGAAACCTATCTGTAGATTTTTAATGAAGCATGCATAAAAGAATGACTGCTGCCTACATTTAAATGTTTATAACAGAATATTTAAGAAGTAATTGCCAACATCTGCTCATCTCTAATTATTAATCAGCCTAAAGTCTTTACTGAGTTTATAATTGGTTGCTATAGGTCATTTAATTTTTTGTAGGGTAGTTTGTTAGATATTTTTTTTATGAGGATCTTAGCCTAATGAGGATATAGGTATGCTGTCTGGATCAGATAAACATACACATGAAATACGGAGTAGCAAGTATTATTGTCTTATATGTATATATTTGCGTATCTGTTCATTAAGTTTATTCATACTTTGTTAGGAATTGATAATGAATTTAAATACACAAAGATAAGATTTTTGCATAACTACCAGCATATGTGTGTATATACATGTTTGGTTTGGAACTATATATATATACACACACACACTAAATATATATGTATATGTATGTATGTATATATATGTATATGTATATATGTATGTATATATATATGTATATGTATATATATATGTATATGCTTTTGTCACAATACCCTCAAGAATTGCATAAGTTTATCAATGATTATTTAATTTATTGTCAAAATCATTAATACATAGAATAAATTTTATCTATCCCAAAACAGCCCACACAAGAAGGGTGTAGACATAAGTGTCTAACCCACGTGTGTTCGTTGGGTCCCGGAGAAGAAAGAGAATTCAAACTTAACGCTCCACTAATTAGATAGTCAGTGGTGCCTGGTTGTGAAAACCAGAAACACAAGAGAAAATAACTCTTTCAGTGAAACAGGGGCAGACAATCCCACAGCCTCATTTTGGGTTTTTACCTCTCTGCAGAGGTGCAGTTGGTGTATTCTAAAGCCCCAGCCGACAGGGCTGTATATTTAATTGATATTGAATGTTAAGATTCATAAAAATTTTTCTTCAACAATTTGAGTTTCATGTACGTGATCTTCAGATAAGATTAAATTGATTATCTTCTTTAGAAGACATTCCCCGAATGTATGTCTCTAAACAATTGTTGTTACTGCATCAAATTCTAATGTTATATAGCGCTTCTTCTTCATGTTACTAAATCGTGGGTATGATCACAGTACCCAAAGCGATGTATGTTAGTAGTCAGCTACGACCAACTACTGGACTTCAATAACAACGGATATGTATGTACAAAAGAGGACCCTTCTTTATTTTCTTCGGTTGTGGGTGGTGAAGGCACAGAGCTTACAAGAGTGCATGAGGGATGGTTGCTGATGGAGACTGAAGTGTCCTTTCCGCTGTCGGCTGGCATCTGAGTCTGTCGGCTTGACCCTCTATTGACGACACGCCTACACATCTTTATCTTTTTATCTGATAACGGACCTTTGATATATTTCGACTTCTCCCTGCTTCCTTGATCGGAAACTATCTCTTCCGCCTCCAAAAATATATTTTTATCTTTCTCTTTGTCCCTCAGCCGGAAGTTCCATCTTCCAGGCAAGGACAATACAACACAATTCCTTCTGTTGATATGATTTATGAGCAGCCATAAATTATGAACATACCTGTAGTTAGAATTTTGAATAGGGTCCGTAAACTTAAAAATTATGGGGTCCTATGGAAAGTTACTTGCCAGTTATGGACAGTTAGTGACCTTTTACTTGACCCATTGAAGGCATATGATTGGACGCGAGGGAATAGGTTTTAGTTTAGTTAGTCAGATGCGAGCTGGTTTCCTATGAGAGAGGATGTCTCTTAGGGTTTGCAACTCGCCCAAAGCAGAATCAAATGGGCAAGATTTAAAATGAAAGCTTGATCAAGAAATAAACAAGTCTTGTTTTGTTAATTAAATATTAAAGACAGTAACCAGCTCAGCCCAAAGAAGAACCCACCTTTAAAAGAAACCCCCCTAAATCAACAGAGAAAATGGTGATGAGTTAGCAGGAACCAGCAGTAAGGAGAAGTTACTAAGTAAGACCACCTATCATCAACTATCATCTCTAATCTATCTATCTATCTGTCTGTCTGTCTCTCTGTATTATATACCCGAGATAACTCTTCTTCATTTATATACTTAGATGTCATATAAGTGCTATATAACACTATTTTTAATTTTAAAACCTCATTGAACAAATTGTGGGGATGCCAATAAAATTAACTGCTCATAAATATTTGGTGACAGATCTGAAAAGTAATTATAAAGAGTTCTATTTAGAGGAACCCTGTTTATTTAAGACATCCGTGAGTGGGAACAGCTTTTGTTTTGTACGTTTGGTGCCACAGTAATAGAAGTCATTCTATGCCCTACTCGATTAATCAATAAAGACAGGCATTGTGCCAGAATGTTCAGAAAGGAATTGTAAATTCTAATAAATAGTTTCACTATTTGTACAGCTTGCACTAATTCAGCTGATGCAATATGTCTGCTGTTGTTACTACTGTTTTTTCTATTCTCAAATCCCGATCTTCTTGGGGGGCTACAAAGAATATAATGCTAATTATTCTTGGATCTTTCTCCCCTCCCCCCCCACACCTCAGTGAAAGCTCCAGAAGTGATTCTGGATTAGAGAGTTGAATACAATACAGTGTAAGATTCAAAGTTAATTAATGAACATTACAATTCCAACACATTGTGAGACAAAACATTTAATATATATAACAGCACATGGAAACGATAAGATACATAAAGTACCGGAAAATAGAACATGTTAATACATATACAAGAGTAGAGATAAAAGATACAATAAGATATAAGGACCCATTCATGAATGGTAAATACATAAAATATAAATGCTACAGACATGGAACTAAAGGGTAGTCCATGCTGTATAAAGGACGTACAGTAATGTAAGGGGGGGGGGCAAAAGCCCCACCGAGAAGGGGGTAGATAGACTCTAGCCCATATCAGTTCGTTGAGAAGATCCAGCTAAAAGAAGGAAGACAAGTTCCAATCAGACGCTTAAATACCAGAGGTCCCCTAGTGGGAACAAACGGCAATGCAGCGAGAAGATAACTCTTCAGGCAAAGGGAAAATATCAAGCACTACCATATGAATTTCCCATATATCCCAACCCCTCTTCATGAGCAGGATGCAACAGATGGTCTATTTCTTAAGCAGAGTTTAACAGGTTTGAATTTAGAGTTTTCTCTATTAGCGTTATGCATACCTTTCTGTTATATGAAATCCAAACAGCCTTGTCCAGGATTTGAACTCATGTCGCTGGGTCCATTTCCTTTGATGATGCATGGGGATTGCACTGCCTATGCACTGCCATTGGTAGGATGTGACATTAGGGACTGCCCATTAGGTACATGACTGCCACATTATAATTTTTTGTATTTATTTCAGTAGGATGTGACATTAGGTCAATCTTTAAGCAGAACATGTATTTATTCAACCTCACTGCCATTGGTAGGATGTGACATTAGGTTAATTTTTAAGCAGAACATGTATTTATTCAAACTGCATTGGTAGGATGTGACATTAGGTTAATTTTAAGCAGAACATGACTGCCATTGGTAGGATGTGACAATTTTTAAGCAGAACATGTATTTATTCAACCTCACTGCCATTGGTAGGATGTGACATTAGGTCAATTTTTAAGCAGAACATGTATTTACCCAACCTTTCCACTAGGAACTGGATACAACTTAGTCAATTTTTAAACAGAGCAAAGCTGGAGTTTTTTCATTTCATAGATTAGTTGCCACACCAAGGCTAAAGGCCCCAGTCTGCCCTAATATTTTACTCACAGCTGGGAGGAAACAGATTCCCAAGGGTATTAGCATGAAGTGAAATGCAAACTGCCTAGTCAAGGATTTGAACTTGGTTCACTGAGTCTATTTCCTGTCACAATAACTATTAAGCCCTGCACAAATTTGTGACCTTGTACCAGACTATACTTCCTTAGTAAATGTCAATGGTTGCAACAGCATAGAGCAAAGAATAACATCATTATTTTGTTGAATACTACAACTGCATTGAATTCGATCCGCACTGGGTCCACTAAATTTGTGACCTTGTACCAGACTATACTTCCTTAGTAAATGTCATTGGTTGCAACAGCATAGAGCAAAGAATAACATCATTATTTTGTTGAATACTACAACTGTATTGAATTCGATCTGTACCGGGTCCACTAAATTTGTGACCTTGTACCAGACTATGCTTCCTTTTTTTCAGTGTAGTATGGCTGGTTTGAAGTCAGATTTTTTCTTCTAGATCAGTTGCCATACCAAAGTTGCTGTACCAAATCTGCCCTACTATTTAGCCAGGGGGGGAGGGTAAGAAGAGATGAATTCATGCCTTTCCTAAGGACATTAATGCTAAAGGAAATGTCAACAGCCTTGTCCTGGATTTGAATTTGACTTGTCAAGTCTATTTCCTATGTAGATAACAAATACACCTCTTGTGAATTATCCTAAGGTAAGCACATATAAAAATCTTAACCTGATAAAGAAGCTGATAGTTTATCAACAGTCTTCTTATGACACTTTTTAATGGAGATAACAAACCCCCACCTTTTTTGTTGTCACTTTTGACCTTTTCGATCAAGAAGATTTGAAGATTTAGATAATATAGAGTGCTTATCAAAGAACAGTGCTTCATATTCATATCTTGCAACCTGTTGATGGTAGGTTTATTCTTTAGTAATTGCTCAGTAAGTAAAGTGTTATACTCAAGTTGTGCTCAACAAATGACATAGTGCTGAAAATTCTGATTGTATAATTTGTTTACATGGTTTACATTGGTACTATGAATTAGATGTTTTGTTACTCTTATATATTTCTTTTTATTATGACTTTTTTTTTACTGTGAACACCTTAATTGTTTTAAAAAAATGTAGACACTTAAAGATTTTTATGTTGGTTTAGGTGATTATAATATAAAACAATTAAATAAGCTATTACACACGCACACGCACACACACACACACACAACACACACACACATATATATATATATATATTCTTTGTTGGGGGGACCAAGTTTCTTGGTACAAGTTGATTCCAAGCTGGTTCTATTCTCTAACAGTAGTTTGTTGTAGAGTTCAGGTTCTGTATCAAAAAGACGCTTGAAAGAAATGTATAAATGTAAACTGAATTTAGCCATTTGCCTGTCTGAATAAAATAAAAACATGGTCTGACGAAGCTTGGTAGGCCCCAGATACCCATGAATGGAAATGGTCCATAATCATGATACCCATGGTATTTAAGGCCTTTTTATTATATATATATATATACATATTTATATATATATTATATATATATATATATATATATATATATATATTGAAATGAAAAATTAAGGAAAGAAAGTGTTGAATGGATAAAATAGGATTTATTTTATTTTATTTTATTTTATTCATACTGACACCTGTTTTGGCCAGGAGCTTATCCATGCATACATGTATTCTATCTATTATTATTTTAAATGCAAAATAAAAAAAAATAATAGAAAAAATACAGAAATGTACACAAAGAAATAGCAACCTTCATCAGAGTAAATCCTTATTGACGAAGGTCGCTATTTCTTTGTGTACTAAACATTTCTGTATTTTTTCTACTATTGTTATTGTTATTTTATTTTGTATTTAAAATAATAATAGATAGAATACATGTATACATAGATAAGCTCCTGGCCAAAACATGTGTCAGTTAAATAAAATAAAATAAATCCTATTTTATCCATTCAACACTTTCTCTCCTTTATTTTTCATTTCAACATACTGTTGGATTCGCCTCCATTTTCAACTTACATATATATATATATATAGGAGTCATTTTCTTATCATTAGGAAGCCAATTTTGCAAACCAATTAATACTGGGTATGTATTTACCCAACCCTTTTGCATGGGCAGGATACAGCCCAAGGTCAATTTTTAAGTGGAGTTTCAGTTTTCCTTCTCCTAGACTGGTTGTCATACCAAGGTGAAAGATCTCAGTCTGCTCTTCTATTTACTCATAGGTGGGGAGAGAAGAAATGGATTCATACCTTTCCCAAGAGTATTAGCACTATGTCAAATGCAAACAGCCTTGTCTGATAAAGTTTTCCAATGTATAAATGTAATTTATTTATAGTAAATATAAATATTTTTTTCTTCGTCTTCATTGACTTTAAATATACACTCCTATATTTGGGACACTGGTGGTTGTCGTCAGTAATGTTATCTGCATGGGTCATTGGGAAGTTTCGGGTCTTCCAACATCAGACTTCCCTCGCCATGCTGATCCTATCAGAGGTGATCAGACTACAATACCCCCACCAACATTAGACGCTAAAAGATGTTTGACTTTTAATTCTTTTGGACAATTGTAAAATTCTAATCCCGCGAATCTGATTGGCTGGCTCTAACAACCAATCAAATGCATGGCACATTCTATTTAAATGGAATACGTGGACAGTAACACTTTTCATAGTCTAGCAGATCATTGCTAGTAAGTTTGATTCTCACTTGGTGCTTCATACTTTTGGCCTTGTGCCAAACTAAGCAAAAATCTTAGTAAATGATTACATTCTAAAAGTCCGTATGAATAATACTGTTTTATTAGTTTTTTTTACAAATCTTTTATTGAGGTCTGGTTTAATAGGTAAGCAACTGCATTCTCATATATGTCATTTATTCTATAGTTTTAATTAGTTTTTATTGTTGTGTATGCATAGAATTCTGCTGGTTTGAAAGGAGATAATTACTTTACTTACTTTTTCTCATGACTATACATCTGAATTTTCAAAGTGTCAGTTTTTTAAATGTGACCTCTAAAGTGTAATTTGAAGTGAAGTTGGTAAACTTTTCATATTCCACTCTGCCCTGTCAGCTGGGGCATTAGAATGCACCGACTGCACCTCTGCAGAGGGGTAAAACCCCCACCCAAATCGATCCACCTGTTGGCTGTGGTTGGTGACCCGTGATGCTTAAGGATAGAACCTAGGTGGTTGAGCAGTCCATGACTTGCAATACTCCACTTTGGGTTATTTCCTAGTTGAGTAACATGAGTGACCCAGAAAAAAAACAGAACCCAAATTATTTATTTATTTTCCCATTAAACTAACCCTAAACCCTAATTCTTGTTGTACTTAAACTTTAAAAAAAAATTAAAATTAACAGTTTTATTACAAAATTTGTGGGTTCTGTTTTTTCTGGGTCAACTTGTAATATTATGTTACTCAACTAGAGGGGGGGTAGGGTTTAGTGTTATGGTTAGGGTTTAGCGTTAGTTTGATGGAAAAATAAATAATTTGGGTTCTGTTTTTTCTGGGTCACCCTGTAATATTATGTTACTCAACTAGGAAATAACCCCACTTTGGCCCTTTCTTGGGCTAGACGGGCGGTCCGATTGTATACAGAGTGACCCAGAAAAAACAGAGCCCAAATTATTTATTTATTTTCCCATTAAACTAACCCTAAACCCCAACTGCAACCCTAACCCTAACCCTAATATTTAGCTACAAAATATTTTCTTAAAAATCATATATACAGAAAAATCAACAAAAAAAACAAGATTTGGCATTAAATAACCCACAAAGATTGATATGCCATTAAACAAAATAACCAATCAACCAACCAAATTTGATTTATATGATTCTTTTCAAGACCAGTAATATCTTTCCAATGAATTTCAGTTGAAGAAAATTGATCTTTAGTGAAATAATCAAACTAGCTGAAGTGACTATGACCAAAACTGGAATATTTCTTAGAATAGAAATCACAAAAATAAAACAATTAATGACAAAGTAAATATATATATATATACATATTCACTATCACCAGATCTTGCTTTTGAGCAAAAATAATGATGATTTATCTTATAAACGTGAACATAATTAAAAAATAAAATTTAAATAGTGACAGCATGGATTTTTTTGCATTTAATTTTTTTAAATAGGAGACACTGAGTGTCTATGAACTTTCTTTTTCTGACAACCCACCAGGCCGAATCTGCTCTTTAGTGAAATAATCCAACTAGCTGAAGTTGGTTATTTCCTATAAGTATAGCATAATCAAAAGGGAACCACTCTTGACTGATAAATTATTTATTTGTTTTCCCATTAAACTAACCCTAAAGCCTTTCCCTAAACCCTAACCCTAACCTCTTTTTTTTCTAGTAGATCAATAAATAAATAAATAATTTATCAGCCAAGAGTGGTTCCCCTTTGTCTATGTTAGACTTATAGGAATTAACCCTGAAGTTACTATAACCAAAACTGGAATATTTCTTAGAACAGTACTAGTAGTACTGAGAGGGATACCAAATGGTGAACTGACCTTCCACCATTCATTTCAAGATTATTTATCTTATTTTGATGTTATAGCCTGAAAACTGTTGGACTACTAATATGCGTCAGGCAATGGCTTGCTTATCTGGGTGACATGACCTAAACTAAATAATTCGTCAAAGGATGTATTCTATGTTAGCTCAGTGGGATTATCAGATAATTTGTATTGCACAGTTTGTTACAATTTTTGTGGCCATTTTTTAGGTTTCAAGTGAGAGAACTTTACAGTGGAGATCCCTTGTGTTAAGCAGAGGCTGATCCTTAGTGAAGAAATCTTTGGTTGTTCCTCAGTGTCCCTTAGTGTTGGGTAAAACAAGTAAAGTCCTTGGTTGCAGGTCCGTTCATCAGTGACGAATCCGTGCAAATGAATGGTTTTCTAGATTGGCGATTAAATAGTTAACTAACCACATATTCGAGCTGTTGATTGTCTGGTTTTAATCCACGTGCCCATGCCGAGTCTATATGTTTAAGTGGTGGACTACAGCAAACCTTATATATCAAAATATTCCAACACAGTTTATGTTTTTTTCACTTATTCTCAATGGTATTTTTTCATGGTCTGTGCATGACCAAAAATGCCCTAGAGCCTGGAAGGTGTATACATATTTACCCCCCCCCCCATATGAGTAGGATATGATACTAGGTCAATTTTTTAAGCAGGGTTTAACAGGTTTGAATTCAGAGTTTTTCTTCATCTAGACTGGTTGCCTAACTGTTGTAACTCGGTATATGAGTCAAATAGTACCACTACTGTTTTTCAACAAGAATTACTTTGGCCTTAAATAACCCATGAAGGTTGATATGCCACTAAACAAATAAACCAAACCTTACTCTCCATGTCTTGTTGTCCCCCTTGCTGTAAAAGGGTGTCCATCACACAGCTTTTACTCACTCTCTTGGTAATTGTTATGAGAGTCAGATGGCTCTCTCCTTCCCTCTATGCATTTAGACCCTCTCTGTCATGGTTAAGTGTTGAACCATTAAAACGAATTCATTTTGTTTCAATGGTGGACTGGCCTAAAAAGGCCTAGAAACCCATTAAAAAAAAATTAAAGTTAATACTACTCTTTCATGTCTGGAAAATAATAAAATTAAATATCTATTTAAAATATTCATTCATTTTTATGGTTTTTTTTGTGAGTATCTGAACTTTTTGAATGAACCTAAAATTGTCTTCTGCATGCCACACTTGTAAATAAATGATAAAATCAAATAAAATGTTCTTATTAAACATGAATAGTTAGGGGCCGTGGTGTAATGGTTAGAGTTGTAGGAAATGGACTCATTGACCCAAGTTTAAATCCTGGATGAAGCTTTTCTTTTTCCTTATGAAACTGTCAAATGTATTCCGAACACCCTGTAATATATATATGTATATATATATATATATATATATATATATGCACACACAAGGTGTGTCAAAAAATATTGAGATTGAAACTGCATTTGCCATCGTAGAAATGAACAATGAATGGCATGTTAATATTTTCAGAATACAAGGTGTGCCAAAAAGTACAAAAAATCAATACTTTTTTGACACACCTTGTAGATGTGTGTGTGTGTGTGTGTGTGTGTGTATATATATACATATATGGTATTTGTGAAAAGGTGACTTACCGGTGAAAATGGTCACAATGGTTAGTTGATGCAAGTTTCACAATGATAAGACAGCGATATAACAAATATAAAGTGCTCAATACGTTAGTAGAGCAAATTTATTATCATAATGGTATACGGTAATAACCTACTCAAGTTTAACCATAAGGATCTTCAGGGTTAAATCCAGTGGATTTAACCCTGAAGATCCTTATGGTGAAACACGAGTAGGTTATTACCGTGTGCCATTATGATAATATATATATATATATATATATATATATATATATATATATACATAACACATCTCAGAAACTAACCATTCCTTCAATTTTAAAGAATCCAAGTTGTTAATTAGAATTCACAATAAAAAAGAAATAAAAATGGTAGAATCTAGCGCCATCTCCATTTTCAATACAATCAAACAGAGACCCGGATTTTTCCTTCTATCACCTTACCTAAACCTGTGTTTTTTCATTTTTCTTGATATATTACATATATACATATATATTTAAATAAAATGACCATCTCACAAACCAAATATATGGATAAGTAAGTAATGATAATTCATCTTTTGAAAATTGCAGACAACCATTATTTACTGGTGGTATATCATCTCTTTCTTCAGGCCTTCAAACTCTTTCATATTAAGCCACATGAGTATTAGTTTATCAAGAAGAAAAAAAAACCCAAACTTAATTCATTTTAATTTGCTTGATGAGGAATTATCATTACTAGTAGTACTTATGCACATTATATTCAGTAGCAAAGTTTGAAGTGACATAGACCTAACAAAGACTATCTAGCATGAGTATGTAATTATCTTTTGTGCAATGAATGACATTTGATTTTCTCGTTGAGTATCAAATAATTTAATAGGATTTTTTTGGAGCATTTTTTTTTTGTGTGTGCTGTTGATAGGGAATAATGATAAGAACTGTCTGCTTATGTATGATACATTAAAAGGGGCTCTTAGGAGTTTGCAGAGTCAGTAAGAAAAAAAGGGATGATGACATGCATTGAAAACATATACTAATGTTTACATAACAATGAATATACTCATATATACACACATAAGTATAGAAGCAGGCTATAAAGAACAAACTATATATACATGTTCCTAGACAGTACTATTCTACTGTTATGAGAGCCAGATGGCTCTCTCCTCATTTATGGAATACTTTATTAAATGTACATCTATATATTCCTAAAATTTTCATTGTGTGTGTATATATGCATATATTTATCACCTGGTTTAGCTCAGTTGGTAGAGCGTCTGATTAGGAACCACAAGGTTCTGGGTTCAATACCAGCCCTCGCCAACTCATCAATTCATTAATGTATGTTCCTTAATATGTGGTAATTAAATCTGTGTTGTTGTTGATGGTGCTCCTTCACATTTTGCTATTGTTGTTCGTGAATGGCTGGTTGTTGGTTGGTTGGGTTTTACGGCATGTCAACCCTTGGGTTATTTTATGCCAAATACTCCTATTGATAAAAAAAAAGTTTAATGCTGACAAAGTTTTGAAATAATTTCATTTTTAATGGATAATACAATTTTGTTTATAAACTCAAGTTTTCTATTTAACCCATAGATGGGACCCTAACAGGTACTACCACTCCGGGTCAGAGTGGACCAGGGAGCAATGGTGATGAAGGGGTGCTCCACATTCCCCAAACCTCCAAAACTGGAACCTCACCATCAGATAGAGTTTAACGTCATTCCCAGGACATGTAGACCCTCAGTCACCGTCTTCTAGCAACCATATGATAAAAAGGGGTTGGGACTTGCCATAAGGGCAATGGGTTGGGAAAATCATATAAGTGCTAGGGCTCGACATAACCAACCGATTGATCCGAGGGGGCCTCTCCGACCACCCGTCTAGCCCAAGATAGGGCTATCATGAATTGCTGAATCACCATTTTCCTAGGAGATAGATGGGTAGACGTGGTCCATATAAGTGGCCAGCCAGAAGCCCTGATTTATAACACCCTGCAATTTTTTTCTTTGGGGGTTGTTTGAAGGAGCAAGTCTACTCTACAAAACCAATGACTTTGAAAGAATTTCAAGGACAAATATGAGAATATATTTCTGCATTCCACAAGAGTTCCTAGGAAGATCAATTGATACAATTCCCAAATGGCTTGAGAGGCTGGAGGCGTATATAGTGCCCATAAAGAATTTTAAATAAAACTCCATGTGTTCTGCCTTTATACATACATAGCTGGCAACAATTCAAACTGAAGACCAACAGGATGGGTGGAATGGTTGTCCGCTGGATGGTTTTTATATAAGAGATTTCCTTCTCCTAGATGGGTTGCTTTCACTTCGACTTATCGAGTCCCTTCTGCCCGCTTATGTCATTTACCCATGACTGGGATGTATGTTATGTGCTAGATGGCTGTTGAGCGATATGCTTCTTACGTCCTTTGACAGTTTTGTTTTTTGTCCTGCTGGGTGTCTAGCCACCCTCCTCATAAGACAAGCTTGGTAGGGTAACCGGTTTAGTCGATAATCCGACTATGAAACAGGTACTACTGGATTACATAGTACCCGTAGCGCTTTGAGCGACCTGATTACATACATACATTCATTGACTCCTCTCAGAATTTATTTCTTCTTTCCTTCCTACCCAGTGTCCAACCCTTGCATGAACCTGATGATTATGTGACAATCAACATGTACCTACACCCTACCCCACCTTGATGAGTACGCGACAATCAATACATACTCCACCAGACCCTTTCCCGCACATTTGGACACTTCAGCAGTTCTTACCAATGTTTGAATTTTTCAAGTGTTCAGCTCTGTTACCAAGCTGGCTACTAAACTGAAACTAGAGTTTAGTAGGTGGCTTATATGGAGCTTTGGATTGTTCCACTATGAACTCAGGCAAGTTCATTTGCTAGGTTCTGATTGGCTGTTGGTTTCCTGGGTGAGTAAGGACATGTACAAGTACCCACTCTTCAGCCATCACTTTGCGCTATGCCAGGACTGTATTTAAGTTACAGCTTGCATGTTTGTTCTTGTCTGCTAACTTGATGGTAATTAGACTTCTACATCTCCTCTCTCCCTCCCCCGCGTGCAGGCAGGGCTCTGCGAGGAAAGAGCTGTTCTTTAAGGCCTGCCCTGTTATGCGGGAATAACCTGGACAGGGCTTGAGGGATTTTTTCGATGGGCGAAGGCGTGTTGATATATCAGTGCTCAAAACACCAAGACAACTACACGCATTTCTTCACTGCTCTTCGATCAACTTCACACACTCAATACTTTTTTACTGCTGAGGTCTGTTAAGGACTTTGAACATAATATCCTTTTTGTCATCCTGTTTAATTGTTTGTGTTTATGTTCAATATATAACATTTATGTTAAATCTATTTTCTTCAGTTTTCCCTTTTTTGTTATTTCATTCAATTGTTTGATCTCAAAATATCAATATCAGGGGTCATAAGTTTAAAACTCTTAAAAAAAATGGGCCGGGATAGCTCAGTCGGTAGAGTGTTTGGCTAGAAACCACAAGGTTCCTAGTTCGTATGAGTAGCACAGGGATCTGTGCGGTAAAGTAAGGAGCTGATGGTAGGTGTGGCGCCCCACCTCAGACGCCAAAAACAATCTCCTTGGTCTAGCACTATTGAAAAGGGGATAGACTCCCTCGCTGACTGGCTGATACCGACTTTAGGCCGCCCTGACGACTTTACTTACAGAGTGGTGAATACATGGAATAAACTACCATCATCAATAGTGAATATCTCTAAACTCCTGTAAGGCAATGTTAGATAATCTGCGGAAAGATTATAAATATTCTGTGGAATTAAGATGAATATTTAGAAGGAACAGCTGACAGGTCTCAGACCTAATATACTAGCTGAAAAGATATTATTATTATTATTATTATTATTATTATTATTATTATTATAAGATTTTTGGATGTTTGTTTATTTTAGAAGCATTGTTGAATGAAGTATATATTAATATTTATATTTTTACTTGAAGGCAATTACAATGCGCATATTGCATAAAATTTGATAATTATAGAAGATAATAATGACAAGTGAATTTCAGCAGGATAGTCAGAAACTATACTGCTTTGGCCACGATACACCGAATAATTCTTTGCAAAATTCACTTGTCATTATTATCTTCTATAATTATCGAATTTTATGCGATATACGTATTGTAATTGCCTTCAAGCAAAAATATCTTATTATAATGGAGATTGTGTGTTTTTCTGTCTGTAACCGAAACTATATTCCTAATTATTAATAAAAATGTCTTACATTATTAATACTGTTAACTATGTCTACATACAAACAACATGCAATTATATTTATATATACAACAAAATAGCGGTTTACAATGTGAACGGGAAGGCTAATTTGCATATTAATATTAAAAATCTAATTTAATAAATATGTGCTTAGTATTATTGATTTCTAACTGTTTGGTTTTATTTTAATGAATATAAGCAAAAATCTCTTCAATGAATCTTAAATGAAATCCATTAAACAGATAAAATAACTGTCATTTTATTCTTTACTTCCTCTTATAACTAAATACTTAAATTAGAAAAAATAACAATGAAAGATGAGGGTGATGGAAGAGTAAGTTTCAGTGGTTCCATCTTTTATTATACTCCCTCTGTTTCAAATCTTTTTATCTGTATTCTTATTTAGTTTCATTAGCCTTTCTAATTTAATACAATATTTTATTACATTAAAACTTAAATACTTGCACCCGGAGGGTGCATATATTTGCTAGTAAATATTAATATATATTATTATTATATTATTATATAAAGACTGCTTGGTTAAGTTATCTGTCCGATCTTTGCAGAAAGGAGAAGGCAGAATACCATTTTATGTGTTTTCTTCTCATATTCATTTTTTTTTAATAAAAATAATGATTCAGAAATAAATTATAAGATTTTAAAAATAGAATAGGGAGTTACATTATAATTACTCTGTATATATTTGAATTGAAACATGTAAGTCAATGACTTTTTCAACCTAACCTCTTTTTACTTAGAGTAATTCTTATATGAATAAGATAAATGAATTCTTTTTAATCAGACATTTTTATTTCAATATCAAATGCAGGATTTTATACTATTCTAAAAAAAAAAAAAAACTTCTCTCCTCCGCAAAAAGCCCCCCCCTCCCCCAAGTATTTTCCATTTCATACCCAATGTCTTTTTTTAATCAGTAACTTTTTTCAAAGTCTATAGCAATGCTTATACAATACATAATTCTTTCTTTTTTTTTCTGTTAGAATACAGAAAGCACAAATCTGGAAAAAGAAACGTACAATTGATCGAAAAAACAACGTAATTCAGAATTAATTCCGGAAATTTTGTCTTTATGAAATTGTAGAGAATAGTAGGTGGAATGGTCTATTATTGGTATCAGCCAGGCAGTGAGGAAGTCTATCCTCTTTTCACTAGGGCTACACCAGGGAGATTGTTTTTTTTTTGTATCTGAGCTGGAGCACCACACCTTCCATCAGCTACCCAGTTTACCTCACTGATCCAAGCTGTGTTATTCATTCGGTGAGTTGGTGAGGGTTGGTATCAAATCTGGAATCTTGTGGTTCTGAGATGAATGCTCTACCGACTGAGATAAACTGGCCCTGACTGATTTGGATTAATTGATCTTAATGGCATGTCAATCCATGCAGTGTTATTTTATGCCAGAAGAAAAGGTTCCCGAGTCCGAAAAGGTTCCCGAGTCCGACAAGAAATACCTGAAGAAGGCCGGAGGGTATATCGGCCGAAATGTTGTACAGATAACAATAAAGATGAGGCCAATAATCCGAATAACGCAGATAATACTAATTGTTGATAATGGTCTTCTAGGCTAGCTTGATAACCATTTTACCACCATTGATTGGAGCAATAAATTTGTATGAATTGTTGTAATAGCCCTGTCGGTGGGGCTGTGAATTACGCAGACTGTATCCCCTGCTGAGGAGTAAGACCCCCACCCCTGGTGTGTCCTGGGTATGACACTAAACTGCATCTGATGGTGAAGCTTCAGTTGGGGAGTACTCCTTAATTACCATTATTACAGGTCCACTCTAACCTGGAGTGGCAGTATGGCTTAGGGTCCCATCTCTGGGTTAAATAGATCAGTCTTAGAATTATTCATATTAGATAGGAATAAGTAAGTAAAGTCAACGGGGCGGCCTAAAGTCGTATCAGCCAGACAGTGAGGGAATCTATCCCCTTTTCAATAGCGCTAGACCAAGGAGATTGTTTTGGTGTCTGAGGTGGTGCCACACTTACCATCAGCTCCTCACTTTAGTGCACAGATCCCTGTGCTACTCATACGCTGAGTTGGCGAGGGTCGGTATCGAACCCGGAACCTTGTGGTTTCTAGTCCGACGCTCTACTGACTGAGCTAACTCTAAAATGAAACAATTGCACAAAAAATGTAAATATGAATGTATAATGAACACAATTCCCCAACCTCTTACAAATAAAGTAATCCTAAAACTGTTCGAATACAAAGGTTGCATCTGCCAGGTTTATCTTTTCAGACATGATTGGGTTAAGTCAATTGACAAGAAAAGATATTATGTTAAAAAGTAAATATCTGCTGATGTGGTGAATAAATGTTTTTTTTTTTCATTATTAAGCTATGAATTTATTCATGTACCTACGTATGTACAGGTGTTTTCATGCAAATCTTACTTGTGTTCACTCACATATATATATGAAACTCACAAATGAATATAAATACAAATATTTGAATATTGTGTTCAGTGTGAATGCAGACCCCCACAGAATTATCATTCACTTGCAAATTGTACTGAAAATTGCTTTATTCTCTAAGTAAGAGCATTTTAAGGGTATTGTTCTAATTAAAAAAATCTAGTATGTGCTGTTTTTGCTGGGTTATGGATGTGTTTATACATATACAAGGTATGTCAAAAAGTATCGAGATTTTTGGTACTTTTTGACACACCTTGTATTCTGAAAATTCACATTCTATTCATTCTTTATTTCTATCTTGGTAAATACGGCCTTAAAATCTGTACTTTTTGATACACCTTGTATTCTGAAAAAAATTAATGTTACATTTATTGTTCATTCCTATCTTGGTAAATACAGCTTCAAATCCGTACTTTTTTGACACACCTGTATATATATATATATATATATATATATATATATGTATACCCACACACACAATTAAATTTTAGTAATTAATGGGTAGATAGATAAAAAAATATTTATTCTGAGTCTACAAAATTTGGATTCAGTTGCAAATTTGACTTGAATCTCATTCTCTAAATTAGAACGTTTTATGGGTATTGCTCTAATAAAGAAATGATGTGCTGTTTATATATAATTCTCCTTATGTTAGTATGCATGCATATATATATATATATATATATATATTTTTTTTAATTTTTTTAATGTATATACACACAAGGTGTATCAAAAAAATATCGAGATTGTTTGTACTTTTTGACACACTTGTATTCTGGAAAAAAAATAACGTTCATTCATTCTTCAGTTCTATCTTTGTAAATACAGCTTTAAATTTGGTACTTTTTTGACACACCTTGTATTCTGAAAAAAAAAAATTAATGAATGAAACATTATTTTTTTTTTTTTCAGAATAAAAGTGTCAAAAAGTAAAAAATCTCAATACTTTTTTGACACACCTGTGTATGTATATATATATATATATATATATATATATATATATATATATAATGAGAATTGTGTAAATTATGGATATATAGATTTTTAAAAAAACTTGGATTTACTTGCAAATGTGACTGGAAATTGCTTTATTCTCTTGATTAATAATTTTAAGGATATTGCTCCATCAAAATCTCACTATGGTATACTGTTTTTGCTGGGTTACAGTTACACACACACACACACACACACACACACACACACACACGCATATGAAATAAAATGGAAATTAATCCGACAGTATGAATATGATAAAATGAAAAAACAAAAGATGTTTACAAACAGAATGGGCTCCTGATGAGCCCATTCTGTTTGTAAACATCTTTTGTTTTTTCATTTTATCATATTCATACTGTCGGATTAATTTCCATTTTATTTTCACATACTTGTCCATGAAAAAACTTTACTATGAATGTTTACTCCTTCAATGATATTTATCCATAACACCACGGATTTACCTATAAAAGTGGGCTACTTATTTTACAGACTTTTTTTTGAGTCTTATGTTATAACTATAATGCTTCTGATTATTTTTAAAATTAAAAATGAGGTTCATTTTCTTTTTAAATAAAATTCATTTTATTTTTAGTATAGACAGCGCATTTTTTGATTAATTCCAACGTTTGACTAGTAGCGTTCTGTTTTTGCTAACGGTCATTTTTCCCGTCTTATTTTTGTTGATGACCGACCCACGTGCGGTCGATGCATGATATTACGAGGGTCCTCATATATTAATGAGGAAGGGCCGGTGTTGCTTTTTATAAACCGTCGAGAGAAAGGCCCCGAAACGGTTTGCACACTCTCTCCTGATGAGCCCATTCTGTTTGTAAACATCTTTTGTTTTTTCATTTTATCATATTCACACACCCAATATATATATATATATATATATATATATATATATAAAGCATGGATGTAAATTTTAGTAATTTATAGATGGATGGATACACATGTTATTACATGTTTGTCAATAGATTAACCTTCAGAAAATAATGCTTTACATCAATACCTGCTCCTAGGGAAATGTACACATTGTACCAGCCACTGGCCTCTGCTGCTGTTGTTGTACCGACTGGTAGTGACAACTCATGGATGCTGGATACTATTTATACAGTCCATTAATAATACTACTAATACCAGCTTTAGCTATGTTTTCTTCTATAACTATTATCATTATTATTATTATCTCTAAACAAGTTTTTCCCACTAGTAGTAACTAGTGGTTTTTGCTGATGTCTGAGTGACAGCAAGTTTTATCAGATCTCCAGGACTCTTCTAAGTTTTCTAATTGATCTCGGTAGTGCTACACCCATATCACCCATTCTCACCTTTATAAAAGGGGAGGACGCCTTGGTGTGCCCAATATGCAAAGTACAACTTACAACCAAACATATCCTCCTAAATTGTAACAGCCTTAAACATATCCGCACTAAATACTATCAAACAAGAAACCTGAGGGACCCCTTTAGGAATACAAACCTGAAACCATTTTAAATTTTCTAAAAAAAAAAAAAAAGAAAAAAAAAAAAAGGCAACCTTTTCAACAAGATATAATCTAATACCTCCATAGAACCACTACTTTAAAATGCCCTGTCGGCGGTTGGAGAGGCCCCCTTCGATCAATCGGCTGGTCATGTCAAGCCCTAGCATCTATATGATTTTTTCAACCCTACTGCCCTTATGGCAAGCCCCAACCCCTTTTTATCATATGGGTGCTAGAAGGCGGTGACTGTGGGTCTACATGTCCTGGGAATGACGTTAAACTCTATCTAATGGTGAGGTTCCAGTTTTGGAGGTTTGGGGAATATGGAGCACCCCTTTATCACCATTGCTCCCTGGTCCACTCTGACCTGGAGTGGTAGTACCTGTTAGGGTCCCATCTATGGGTTAAATAGAAAAATGTATTTATAAAAAATTGTATTATCCATTAAGAATTGATTATTTCAAAACTTTATTGGCATTAAATGACCCACTGAGGTTGATATGCTGTAAAACAAACCAAACCAAACCACCTAGATTTACTATTTTTCTGAGTCTTATCTATTATAGTTTTCATATGATTAGTTCTTATGGTGCTTTTAGTGCTCTTGTTTATAGTGATTTAGTGTTTGTTTACAGTTTCTCTTGTGTGCTATTTTCTTAATCTTCTGGTTGGTTGGTTGGTTGGTTGGTTGGTTTTACAGCATATCAACCCTTTTTGGATTATTTAATGCTGAATCAAGTTATTTTGATATCAGGTTACTTGCAGTACCTGCTGTTGTTTAAATGGTTACCCATTGGATGGATACACATGTTATTACATGTTACATGTTATTATTGAATAGGTTTGTTTTTGCTTAACTTTGTTGATCTAGCATAGGGATCACCAAACTTTTTTCATGGTGGGCTGAATAATTGAAAAAAATAACGAGCGTGGGCCACATTATTATTGGGTTCGATATTTGCTAGCCAGAACGAAAGCTCTGAGAAAAAGATGTAAAATAAAATTTATCTCTCCATGTTATATTCATAAATGAGTGGCATAAGATGCACAAAAACAAGTTTAACCAACATATTTATTTTCAAAACATTATCAAAAACATTACAAATACAAGTATGGTCGGTGGTTCTGATAAAATGCTTTCGCGGGATGGATTTGGCTTGTGGCTGTAGTTTGGTGACTCCCTGATCTAGCAGGAACCAGTTTTTTTTCAATGTGACATGATCATAAGTGATTGTCTTCTGAAGTATTCATGTTGATGTTTCTCTTTCCATTTTTGTTTTTCTGTCTGAACTTTTGTTATTTATTTGTTACTGTTTTTGTCTGCTTTAAGTAGTCAATCTTTTCTATTTCTTGTGTAATCTTCCAGTCAAACCATTGAGCAGCTGGTATGGTGAAATGGTTAGTGAGCCAGGCTAAGTTCAATTTCTTTGTTTAATTGCATATCAATCTATGTGGGTTATTTAATGCCAATGCTATCCTTAAAAAAACAAGGATCACCAAACTTTTTTTTTACGGTGGGCCAGATGATTGAAAAAATATCGAGCGCGAGCCACATTATTATTGTAACAAGTCGTAACAAGTGAAAATTCGGGATCACACAAATAACAAGTGAAATGCTCACCTACAAAAAATTTTGTAACCTACCTACATAAGTCAAGTCCATAAAGATGATATTTAAATTTAAATGGTATCAGGATGTCTCGCGTTTTGTACGCTTTAACAAACAAATTCAAGTACCATCGGTGGGCCTGATAAGATGCCTTCATGTGTTGGATCCGGTTCACGAAGCATGATTTAGTTATAGAAGAATGCTAGTTGTACTATTCAACCCATATCTGGGGAGATGAGAGGGTCCATACCTTTCCCAAAGGTATTAGTCTGAAAGTGAACCTAATAGCATCACTGGAGTTTGAACTCACTTACCATTTCCAGCAGATTAACCTCTATGCCATGGAGACTTCCTCACAGGCTAGGAGACCATTGCTAGTGGGTTTGATCCTCACTGGGTACCCCCATACTTCTGACCTTGTGCCAAACTAAACAAAGCTTCATAAATGACAAGCATAATAAGGATTTTAATAATTTATCAACAGATAGATAAAAAAAATAAAAAAATGATGCAAATGCATCTCCTTGGGTGATGAACTGGAAATTGCTTTATTCTATGTTAAAGCGTTTTGAGTACATCATTATGATATGCCATTTTTGCTGGGTTACAGTTAGTTGGAGGTGCATGGTGTAATGGTTAGAGTTATAAGAAATGGACTCATCGACCAGAGTTCAAATCCTGGATGAAGCTACAGTTCACATAGCGCTAATACTCTTGGTAAAGGTATGAATCCAACTACACCCCGTCCAACTATGGGTAAATAGTAGGGCAGAGTTTTCCTTCTCCTAGACTGGTTGCCTAACCAAGGTTAAAGAGCCCATTCTGCCCTACTGTTAAATCCGCTTGAGGTGGTCACTACTAGAATACGCTCAGTCCTAATTGGTGATCTATTTCACTAATAATAAGTTACATACTGGATGACCATTATACCATGTGAAACACCCAAACAATTGAATAATGGTTCTATAATTAAAGATTAAATAGAATTGAATTTGATGTTTGCATATATATTTTGGTTTGTTAGTGGTATGATGGTTATTAGTAGTACTAGCAAATATATGC
The DNA here is from genome assembly GCA_023376005.1 of Doryteuthis pealeii. NCBI lineage: Eukaryota > Metazoa > Mollusca > Cephalopoda > Myopsida > Loliginidae > Doryteuthis > Doryteuthis pealeii. The sequence goes on along the minus strand of CM042137.1, from coordinate 102,816,430 downwards.
ACCCTTCGGGTGCAAGTATTTAAGTTTTAATGTAATAAAATATTGTATTAAATTAGAAAGGCTAATGAAACTAAATAAGAATACAGATAAAAAGATTTGAAACAGAGGGAGTATAATAAAAGATTTGAAACAGAGGAAGTATAATAAAAAATGGAACAACTGAAACTTACTCTTCCATCACTCTCGTCTTTCATTGTTATTTTTTCTAATTTAAGTATTTAGTTATAAGAGGAAGTAAAGAATAAAATGAGTTATTTATCTTGTTAATGGATTTCATTTCAGATTCATTGAAGAGATTTTTGCTTATATTCATTAAAATAAAATCAAACAGTTAGAAATCTATAATACTAAGCACATATTTATTAAATTCGATCTTTTAATATTAATATGCAAATTAGCCTTCCCGTTTACTCTGTAAACCACTATTTTGTTGTATATATAAATATAATTGCATGTTGTCAATATGTAGACATAGTTAACAGTATTAATAATGTATGGCAATTTTATTAATAATTGAGGTTTAGATAAAAATAAAATCATGGAAAATGTGATGTCTATAACTAAGAGAATTGTGACTTCAGTAGGAATATAGTTTCGGTTACAGACAGAAAAACACACAATCTCCATTATAATAAGATTAGTAATGACTGTATAAATAGTACCCTGGAGGCGCTCATGGTGTAATGGTTAAGTCTGCTTAAATGGGCTGGTCACTTAAACTGACTTGGGGGTGACAGACTGCCAAAGCAGATTCTGTACTCTCAATTGAGAGAGGGATCATGTGGAATCGGTAGACCAAAGCTCAGGTACAAAGACAACATTACGAGAAACCTGGAGGACTTGAACATTCCCATAGGTTGTTGGCAAAACGCAACCAGAGATTGAATCAAATGGAGAAAGCAGATTCGCATGGTGTCATAAATTGTTATTATTATTACTATCAATTGTAATTAAAAAAATACTCATGCTTTACTTTCTAAGGGCTGGTTTAGCTCAGTCAGTAGAGCATCTGCCTAGGAACTACAAAGTGCCAGGTTCGATACTGGCCCTCGCCAACTCAGCATATGAGTAGCACAGGGATCTGTGCAGTATAGTGAGGAGCTGATGATAGGTGTGGTGAGCCACCTCAGACGCCAAAACAGGTGCTAATGAAAGGTGGATAGATTCCCTCGCTGTCTGGCTGATACTGATGTCGGCTTGCTCCGACGACTTTACTTACTTCTTGTAGATTAGGAATTTTACTAGTACCAGTGCAATTACTGTTACTACATATAGTTTCATTGTTATATTTGTGCCTACCACCTTATCTCTTTGTTAATAGTACTATTACTGCTGTGGCTTGAGAAGTTCCGGAACTCTGTTAAAATTTTAAAATATTAAGAATAAATCAAAAGTAAACGAACAGCATTATAGTTACCTCATTTTCCTTTAGACTTGCATTGTGATAGCCTTCAAAATCAACCACCAAACCAATACAGACACAATGCTTCAAACAAATTATAAAACTCTTTTAAAAAATTAGGATTTAATTAATGATTTGATTTTAAATGCTTGATTTCTTATTTACAAATTTGTTGCCTAGATGAAAGAATTTACTCTTCTTGATATTTTCAAACTTAAAGTAAATGTTTTTTGACAATTCATAAAAGACAGAAAAAAGAAATTCATCCCAAATCAATTAAAGGTTCTGGGTTCGATACTGGCACTCGCTAACTCAGAGCATGAGTAGCACAGCTTGGATATATACGTTAAAGTGGGGTGCTGATGGTAGGTGTGGCAATCCACCTCACTTGCAAAAATGATCTTTCTCTTTTAAAAAATTTTCCCAGCTTCTCGTTTTTCCTCCACTCTCTTTCTCCATTTCATTCCTCCATTCCTCCATTCTCTTTCTCCATCCTCCATTCTCTTTCTCCATTCCTCCATTCTCTTCCTCCATTTCTTCCTCCATTCCTCCATTTTCTTCCTCCATTCCTCCATTCCCTTCCTCCATTCCTCCATTCTCTTCTTTACTCACTCTTCAGGGTGCTACAATTAACAGTGTGATCTCAGAGAGCCATCCCCCCAGGCAACACCTACCCCCTTGATTTAAAGGGGCAGGGCTGGGTTTATTGCCCAGTACCTGAGGGGGTATACCTACAGGACCTACAGGATCCACACATTTTTTGTGCCTGCCATTCCATGAATTTTGGTTTGTGGGTGGTTGACCTTGTATCATACCCGCATATACGTGTGATGCTGGGTAAATACCCGTCTGGATTCAACCATTTCCTCTTCTTTTTTCTTGCCTCTCTCACTTCCCCACTCTTTCTCTTGGCACTATCTTTCCTTCTTTCACTTACCACCCTCTTTCTCTCATGTTACTCTTTCTTTCTTTTGTCACTCTTTCTACCCCATTCTATTGTCCCTTTATTTTTTACTCCATTCTCTTGTCAGTCTTTCTTCCACATTCTTGTCTCCCATTCTCTCGTCTTTCCCTTTGCCTCTTTCTCTGTCTCTCTCTCTCTCTCTCTTCCACTCTTTCTCTTGTCTCTCTCTCTCTTCCCCTCTTTCTCTTGTCTCTCTCTCTCTCTCTCTTCCCCTCTTTCTCTTGTCTCTCTCTCTCTTGCCCCTTCTCTTGCCTCTGTATCTCTCACACTCTTCCCCTCTTTCTCTTGTCTATCTCTCACACTTTCTCTAGTCTCTCTCTTTTCCTCTCCCTTTCTCTAGTCTCTCTCTTTTCCCCTCTTTCTCTTCTCTCTCCCTCTCTCTGACCCCCTTTCTCTTGTCTCTATCTCTCTATCTCTCACACTCTTCCCCTCTTTCTCTTGTCTCCTACCATTCTCATTTTGTTCCTCTTTGTCTTGTGTCTCTCATTTCATTTCCACTTTCCCCTCTTTTTCATTTCCTCCCCTTTTCTCCTCTCTTTTTCTCACTTTTCCTTTCCCTTTCTCTTCTCTCTCTCTCTCTCTCTTTCCTCTCACTCTCTATTTCTTCTCTCTCTATATTTCCTATCACTCTCTATTTCTTCTCTCTATATATTTCCTCTCACTCTCTATTTCTTCTCTCTCTTTTCCTCCCACTCTCTATTTCTTCTCTCTCTTTTCCTCTCACTCTCTATTTCTTCCCTCTCTCTTTTCCTCACTCTCTATTTCTTCCCTCTCTATATATTTCCTTTCCTTTTTGTGCCTCTCTCTTTCCTTTCCCTTTTTTGTGCCTCTCTCTTTCCTCTCCTTTTTGTGCCTCTCTCTTTTCCTTTCCCTTTTTTGCCTCTCTCTTTCCTCTCCCTTCTCTAGTCTCTCTCTTTTCCTCTCCCTTTCTCTAGTCTCTCTCTTTTCCTCTCCCTTTCTCTAGTCTCTCTCTTTTCCTCTTCCTTTCTCTAGTCTCTCTCTTTTCCTCTCTCTCTCTCTTTCTCTCTCTTTTTTGTCTTTTTCTTCAGTTTTCTTCTCATTCTCTCTTTTTCTTTTTTCTCTCTCTCTCTTTCTCTTTTGTTCTCTCTCTGTGTCTCTTTCTCTTTTGTTTCTCTCTCTCTCTCTTTCTCTTTTGTTCTCTCTCTGTGTCTTTTTTCTTTTGTTCTCTCTCTCTGTCTTTTTCTCTTTTGTTCTTTCTCTCTCTCTCTCTCTCTTTTTCTCTTTTGTTCTTTCTCTCTCTCTCTCTCTTTTCTCTTTTGTTCTTTCTCTCTCTGTGTCTTTTTCTCTTTGTTCTTTCTCTCTGTGTCTTTTTCTCTTTTTTCTTTCTCTCTCTCTCTCTCTTTTTCTCTTTTGTTCTTCTCTCTCTCTCTTTTCTCTTTTGTTCTCTCTCTTTTTCTCTCTTTTCTTTCTCTCTCTCTCTCATTTCTCTTAGACCCTTCACTTTTTCAATATCCTGTTTTTCCTTGTTATAATTTTCACACTTCCTCTCAAGATGTAATGGTTTTCTCAGCTAGCCAAGCAGATCATTATTAGTGATGGATACTCTATACTTTTGGCCTTGCACCAAACTAACCGAAATAAACACTCTCTCTATCCTTTACTCCACTTCTCTCTCCTCTTCTATAAACCTTTTCTTCTCTTTTTCATAACCTTCTATCTTTTCAAGTTTACATCTTTTCAGTTCTTTAAAAAAAAAAATTGTTCATTTTCCTAAGTCTTCTTTCCTCCAATCTTCACTTTTCTCCCCTTATCTTTAAATCTTGCTAATATCTTTTCTCTCCCTTTTCCTCTTGCTCTCTCTCTCCTTACTCTCCTCTTAATTTTCTAAGCCTTCCTCTCCTCTCTGCCTTAAAAACATCTCTCTCCTCTCTTTTCCTTCTTCTCCATACTACTTTTATTCTCTCCTTTTCCTCTTGCTCTCTCTCTCTCTCCTTACTCTCCTCTTAATTTTCTAAGCCTTCCTCTCCTCTCTGCCTTAAAAAACATCTCTCTCCTCTCTTTTCCTACTTCTACATACTTGCTTGCTTGCTACGGCTGCTATTTCCCTAGCAACCTTGTTCAGCTGCTGTTGTCAGTGTCATTGCTGATGCTGCCGCTGCTGTTACCGCTGCCAATATAACCGCTGCTACTGCTGCTGCCACAGTAACATGTATTAACATAAGTGGGAACAGTGGTGGCAGCTTCTTCAGTACTTACCGGTTGGGTTGGTCTGCAGGCTGGGCCGCCTGATAAAGAACTTACCATATACATTCCATCGTCTGCTTGGAACTATAGACACATTTACCTCAAGCTTGCCACCTTGAATTTTGCCACCATGGATATTAATAGTGGGCATTCTATTTTCAGGTAAGGGCCCTTGTGTTTGCGGCATTGGTTTTCGATTGCTTATTCCTTTTTTTTTTTTTTTTTGTTGTTTAAATCTATATTGGTTATCCGCAGTTATATCCATTGCTGAATCATTATTGTTGCTACCATCAGCCTCTCACTTCCCCTCTTCCTCATTTATTGCTTCTTTTGTCATTTTGTCTTGTCCCAAATATCATTGATGATTATTTTGTTTTCATTTTTACGGTCACTTACTTTCTTTTCATTTATTACTTCATTTTTTTTTCTTTATCATATGTCATTCTTATCTGTGTCATATTTATTTTAAATATTCCAACTGTCATTCATTTTGTTCTTCTTTTCTTTCTTTTTTTTTTTAAATCATTCATTTTGTCCTTCCTTTCATTTTTAGATCCTTCCTTTCATCCTTAGATCCTTTTCATTTTTAGATCCTTCCTTTCATTTTTAGATCATTCATTTTTTCTTTCCTTTTTTAAAATCATTCATTTTTTTCTTTCCTTTCATTTTTAGATCATTAATTTTATCCTTCCTTTCTTTTTTAAATCATTTATTTTGTCCTGCCTTTTTATAATTCATATATTTTACCCTTTTTTTTCTATCCTCCATCCCTTTTTTTTCCCCACCACTCGTTTTCTTTCACTTTCATTCCTTCTTTCCGGTTAATCTTCCTATTTCCAGTTTCTCTTTCTTTATTCATCCAATTCCTTCAAAACGATTTTTTTTCTTATTTCTCATTATTTTTTCTCTTTTTCTTCTTTTGACTTTGAACTTCATTCTCTTTTTGAATTGGATTTTTCTCTTCTTCACCATTTCGTATTGTAATTGAATGATTACAGGTCTAAAGGACTTGCACATTCTTAATTTAATTTGACACATGTGATACTCATCTTAAGCACATGAACAAATTCATTCATTGATAAATATGCATAAATACTTGAATAAATACACATCCCCCACACACACACACACAGATAGCTATACCCATATATTCTGTAACTTCCACCTACAAAACAGTTTTTGAAATTTATTTTAAAAAATTACTCTTATACATAAACACTTGCACATCATTGATTTATATAGATGTACAAAATCAATTTCCCACATATAAAGATATTAATACTTTTAAATATTTATACATAAGATACTGTAAATATACATGTCCATACTTTTAGTGAAGAATTGCAGTGAATTGCAATATCCACTCATATATATATATATATATATATATATATATATATATATATGTGTGTGTGTGTGTGTAGTTGTGCATTCACAAATACAAATATCAGAATAAATATGAACAAATTTGGATTCAATGTTTTGAAAAACATTTAGTAATATATAAGGACACAAAAATGTTTATATAATTTTAATATAAACATTTTTAAACACTAAATGTTTTTCAAAACATTGAATCCAAATTTGTTCATATTTATTCTGATATTTGTATTTGTGAATGCCCAACTACACATACACAAAGTCTGATTGGTATGTACAATAAAAAAAAATCATAAAAGTTCCTATGTATACCATACATAAATATTTATGTGTGTTTGTGTATTTATAAAAATGTCTATATACAAATGTAGATACATTGTTAACCGGTTGGTTTTCATATTCATATGCAAATGCACAACCAAAATGCTTAAACTAAAAGAATGCACAAGGCCAAATTCATATATACATACAATGACAGCAAACAATTTATTATATCAATCTATTTCTAATATATATATATGTATGTATGTATGTGTGTGCGTGTTATGTGTGTGTGTGTGTGTGTGCATGCATGGATGTGGACATATATAGAATCTTCCTGTATGTATATATAAATGTATGTGATATATATATATATATATATATATATATATATATGAATGTGTGAGTGTGTCTGTATGTGTGAACCTATATATATATATATATTATATATATATATATATACAGAGAGAGAGTGTGTCTGTGTGTGTGAACATATATGTATATATAATCTTCCTGTATATATGTGTGTGTGGACATATATTATACATACATATAGGAAGATTATATATGTGTGTCTGCATGTGTGGACATATATATCATTTTCCTGTGTGTGTGCATATATATATATTTGTGTGTGTGCATATATATATATATATATATATGTATGTATGTGTGTGTGTGTATGTGGACATAAATAAGATACTTTTTCTGCATTGAGTGCTAATAATTTTGCCGGTTTTAATGAAAAATACTACCATTTTTATATAATGCTTTAGATTTTATTAATATATATATTATATATATATATATATATTTATATGTAATATGTTTGCGTTCATCCATTCTTATTCAACCACAGTAAACCGGTTGTAAGCTTCCTTGTCTGATACTTATTGAATTTCTGCTTCATCCAAGTGAAATACAAAGGAGATCATGTGTTATTCAGAAACGGATTTTCTTCGTTTTCGTGGTTCACTACCAATTTTTCTTTCTTTTTCTTTTCTCTTTTCCACACCTTCTTGCATTCAATGAATTCTTCCCAATTACGCGTCAAGCAAAAAAAAAAAAAAAGAAAGAAAAAAAGATAGACAAAAAAAAAGTGAATAGATATAAATACATAAATACATAAATAATAGCATTTCATTCTTTTCAATTGTCCCATTATTATTATTACACACCAAACCGATTTGTAGTAATTGGCTTTGAATAGACTACTTTTTTTATTATCATCACCGAAAAGCTGGTGGCATCTTTGTCTGTGGCGTGTCTATTCTGTGTTGTCAACATTGTCAATAAAATTTTCTCTCTCTGACTTTCATTTCCCATAATGCATTGCTCTTTCTTTATCTCTTCCTGAGTATTGTAAATTGATAAAGCATCTCTGAATCGCAGTTTTATCAATACTCTCTTTACAATTTTTTATTTTTTTAAATCTTTATTTACGCTTAAAAAATCTGGGTGAATGGGGTGGGTGGGTGGTTGCAAGCAGTGAAGAATAAAAGTTCTAGAACATTGTCTGTTTATAAAATAAAGATTTTAATAAAAAGCTAGAAATTGCTTTGTGTTAGTCTATTCAGAATTAATTTTTAAAAGATAATTCTTTAAAGACATTTTTTTTCCTTTTTAAATTTGAGTGTCGATAAATTAGTCCTTGATTTTCAAATGATTATTAATTTAAAACAATTATAAAATTGAAACAGATGGAGATTAAGAAAATACACAAATAAATGTATTAATATGAAAATGAAAAAACAACCGGTTAACAATGCATTTAGTAAACATGTACATGTGTATGTTGTCATCTTTTAGCATATTAGATAGTTGTTTTTTTTTTTTTAAATACATTTTTATAGATAGGAAAATAGGCATTTTTAAAAAAAAAAGTAATTATTAAGAATATTCCTGTTTGCCTTATCAGTTTTGTTCATCTATAGAGATATATATATATATATATTATAGAGAGATATGAAATATATATATATATATATATACACACAAACACATATATAAGAGAGAGATTATACATATATATATACACACAAACACATATATAACAGAGAGATTATACATGTATATATATATATATATATATATATATATACACACACACAAACACATATATAAGAGAGAGATTATACATATATATATATACACACAAACACATATATAACAGAGATTATACATACATATATATATATATATATATATATATATATATATATATATATATATATACAAACACATATATAAGAGAGAGATTATACATAATATATATATATATACATATGCATACAAACACATATATAAGATAGAAATTATATATATATATATAATATATATATATATATATATATATATAAACACATATATAAGAGAAGATATTATATATATATATATATAAACACATATATAAGAGAGAGATTATATATATATATATATATATATATAAACACATATATAAGAGAGAGATTATATATATATATATATATATATATATATATATAAACAATATAAGAGAGAGATTATATATATATATATATATATATATATATATATATATATATAAACACATATATAAGAGAGAGATTATATATGTATATATATATATAAAAAACACATATATAAGAGAGAGATTATATATATATATATATATATATATATATATATATATATATAATCAGAATACATTCTTTCATATGTGTGTCCATATATTACACATATGAGAGAGATATATATATATATATATATATATATATATACTCTCATATGTGGAATATATATATGCACACACATATGAAAGAATTTCACATTTATCACACATTTGAGAGAGAATATATATATATATATATATATATATATATACGTATATATGAGCCCTAATATTTATTCAACTATGAGTAAATAGTAGGGCAGACTGGGATCTTTAACCATGGCTAGGTAACCATTGTAGGAGACAGAAAACTCTGAATTCAAACCTGTTAAACTACACATAAAAAATTCACCCACCCATATAAGAGAGAATGTATATACACACATATATGAGAAATTATATATATATATATATATAAATTATATATATATATATATATATATATGCGTGTATTCACACATATGTATATACACACATTGTGCACATTTATGAGATATAAACCTCAGAGGAAAAATAATCTTATCACTTTCCTATAATTGTTGCTATAATTCCATGTAACTTTCAAATACAACATAAACAACTGTACAGAAAGTAGTAAATAAACTGGGAATTCCCAAGTGGAGAAATCTCCCTTTCCCTCCTCCTTTTCCTCTTTTGCACAAAATTAAAAAACAAACAAACTAAAAACAAACTACTACCACTACTATTAAATTGTTCCTTTTTTTTTTTTTTTTATTAGTGTCATTACAGTGTCAGTTTTATTTTCAAGATATTCTCATTAATCAATACATTAAAAGGAATGTTTTTATAAGGAATACTATTTCTTTGATTTTTTAAGGCTTGATAATTAGTATTATTTGGATTATTCGGACTATAATTAATCCTTATAATAATGATAAAATTTTTTGCATACAGTGCTCAGGTGCACTACAACTCATCAACGTTTCATGTCTAGTACATAGAATAATGTATTATTGTCAGGAAACATGAATAACATACAGTAATAATATACATGTATGTGTGCATGTGCGTGCATATGTGTGTGGAGTGGGGTATCAGGTGTAGTGTTGATGGATTACAGGAAGCCTGGAGTCTTTGAAAGATGCTGTGTTTCGGCATCCTACAACGGATGCAGGTAGTTTATTCCATGAGCGTGAAAAAATGCTTCCGAAAGTCATGTGAGCTATACTTTTTTCTGACTTTGTATGGATGCCCACGTGTGTTAGAAATATGCAGATCAAAATGGTGCTAAAGGTTGCTATTAGTAAGATGCTTAATGATCTTATGAGTGTTTACCAGGTTAGTTATCTGTACAGTGTTTCAGCCGAAGTGCTCTCTGTCCTTCTTCAGGTATTTCTTGGCTGGAGGGCACATCGGCTGAAATGTTGTATGGATAACAATAAAGATGAGGACAATAGTCCGAATAATCCAAATAACACTAATTATAAGGAATGCCTTTGAATAATTCTTTGGAAGTGGTATTTTTCATTACCATCAGGTTATGCCAACAGCATGTATTCTCTCAACTCTCTCTTAACCTCCATCCCTATCAGCCATTGCTCTTGGGAGTTGCTCTAGACATCCAGTGTCCGTATAGAGTTAGTTAATATAAGTTTTTGCTGGTCAGCCAACACTGGTGTGTCCATACATGGGAGTCCACAAGAGTATGTCACTTATGAGTTTGTCCCTGCTCCTCCAGCAGTGACCAGCATGTCTTGTTGGTCTTTCTTGGATAGTTTGTGTGATGGTACTTTTATTTTGGGGGAATTGTATCTACACTAGAGAAGAATTACAAAAAAATGTCAATTTGTAACTTGGTAGTATAAGAAGTTCACAGAGTATAAACTCTGGTTCTTATAAAACATTGGATTACTTACACAAAAACTTACATTACAGTAGAATACCCAATGCAGAACATTTCAGTAGGATAATAACAAATGTGTTAATTAAATACATATAACATTTAATTTATAAATATGTGGTAAATAGGTTCCCCAGGCTATACAACGTCACAAATGTCCAAGTGCATGCGGAAGTGTATGGTAAGACAAAAGAGGTTGAAACCACTTACTGTTTATGGGGTCTGGACTGAAAGGTATGCACATCTGTCCTCATCAAGCCAACTTCATAAAAGAGGCTGATATTTTTTTGGGTTCCCATGTCACGTTACCAAAAAGGTTACCATTGGGTAGAGATTTTTGCACACAGTTATATGATATCAAGTATTCCTATCTAAAGCAAATAATTTGCACACAGTTGCATGATTTAAAATATTCCTATCTAATATTATGACTTATACTCAATTATATTATGTTTGCAAATAACTGTTTCTATTTACTAATAATCGTTTATACATAGTTATATGGCTTCAAGTAACTAATAATAATAATAAAAATTACACTTTTGTTCACATTATAAGAAGTACACAGTATAAACTCCTGTTCATATAAAGCATTGGGTTACTTAAAGAAGAATACCCAATGCAAAACATTTCTGTAGGATAATAACAAAGGTGTTAATTAAAGACATACAGCATTTAATTTATTCATATGGGAGAACTAGGTTCCCCAGGCGATACAACATCACAATTGTCCAAGTACATGCAGAAGTGTATAGAAAGACAAAAGAGGTGGAAACTTATTGTTTATTGGGTCTGGACCGAAAGGTATGCACCATGTGTGGTGCTGAGGAGTAGTGACGAGCACATCTGTCCTCATCAAGCCGACTTTGTAAAAGAGGCTGATATTTTGGGGTTCCCGCATCATGTGACCAAAAAGGGACTCCTGGCTTGAAAGAGTTTCTCAAACCCTGTGACAAGGGAGAATACTCCATTTAGTCCCCTACAGTAGCATTAAAATTTTTAAATATTTCATCTCTTTCAAGCTGCCCTGACGGAATACACTGACTGCACCTCTGCAGAAGGGTAAAAAATACACCACATCCAATGGGGCCATCTGCTGATTGTGAGTGGTGACCCTTGATTCTTAAGGATGGAATTCTGGTGGCTGAGCAGTTCATGACATGCAACACTCCCCTTTGGCCCTTATTTAGGGTAAACAGGTGGTCAGAAAGGCCCCCTCCAATCAATTGGCTAGTCAAACCATACCCTAGCACCTATATTATTGTCCCAACCCTTTTGCCCTCATAGCAAACCCCCAAACCTTTTTATCATGTATGTGCTAGTAGGTGGTGAAATTGCAATTCTGGAGCTGTATAGAGTGTATCTTCATTACCATTACTCCCAGGTCCACTCTGACCTGGAGTGATAGTACCTGGTTGGGTTCCATAGTATAAACACTTATATGTTTATGTGCCATATGATATGAAATTTTTGGGGCACAGAGCCCCCTCTTTCTGTAGACAGGAGACACAACTGGTATGTGCTACCTTGTTGAGGTTAGAAGGGGAAAGAGAATTTGACTTTGGCACTTCTAGTTTTATAAGGCTGCTCACCACGCCACCTAGCACTTACTGGAAGAAACATGGCAAGTAAGGATTGTAATCCCTACAAATCCTTACTATGAAGCAACCAAAACATTTAAGAAATTCTGCAGACTTAAGCAATTAATCTGAAGTTTCTGTGAATTTATTGTTGTAGGTAAGGAGCATTTTTCTTTTATAAACTCAAGTTCTGCTAATACGAATAAACTTTTTCTCTGAATTAAATACATAGCATAGTGGGTAAAGGCGTTGGATTAAGACAGTTCTAAGTGACAGTTATCTCTAGGCTGCAGGTTCAATCCTGGTCAAGGGCGACAGTAACATAGAATAATAATTAACACAGCTTAACACCTGTATCCCAGCTATGGTTAGCAGAATGAGAACAGGATACCCCCATGGATTGAATAAAGGGTTGAGTTCAAAGTTCCGTGATGGCTCCTGATTACAACAAGAAGGTTCCCGAATTCGAAAAAGAAAGTTCCCGAGTTCGAGAAGGCTTCCGAGTCCAACAAAAAATACATGAAGTAGGCCAGAGGGCACATTGGCTGAAACGTTGAACAGATAACAATAGAGATTCAGACAATAGTTTGAATAATCCAAATAATCTATTAATAATGGAGATTGTCTGTATTTCTGTCTGTAACAAAAACTATGTCATAGCTTTACGTCACAGCTTACGTCACAATATTCTTATGCTATATACACCCAAAATTTGAGTAAGCAATTGTAAGAATTGTTTTTTACAGTAACAAGAAGTTAACTAAAAAGTTTACAAATAAACAAATACCTACAATTTTGTGTAAAATTTATGTGGAAAATATTCAAAATAATTGTTTCATTATTACATGCACGCAACATTTTATTTGAGAGGGACGGGGATCAGTTTTCATTTCAAATTGTTTTATTTATTTTTTTTACTCCTTTAATAAATATGAGGATTTGTCTTACTTATGATACAAACCCTCTGACATTGAATTTTTAACTCCCACCCTCTCAGGCAATGTCTTTCAAAAATTAATTTTTACAATGCCCGGAGGGTGTTTTCTGTTGCTAGTACTAAGAATAAACTTTGAAAGACTAAATATCAGACAAAACTAGACCAAAAAACATAAGTTTAAGACACTAACTTGCCACCACCACAGTGTCCTCATAAAATATTAGCATGCTTGGAAGATATTGAGTCATGTCTTCACTCACCAAGGACCTCTATGAACATTAATTCATCTATGTCAGAATTCTTCCAAGCTGTACCTGTGTCAGTGCTACTGTATGGCCACACCACTTGGACACTCACAAAATGCTTAGAGAAAAAAATAGATGGGGACTACACAAGGATGCTGCATGCTGTCCTGAACAAATCTTAGAAGCAGAACCCCACAAGAATGCAGCTGTATGGCTACTTACCTCCTATCACATACTACCCTTGGTGGAGGGGCTGAATAAATATATACAGGGTGTTAGGGATAAATTTGACAGTTTCATAAGGAAAAAGAAAAAGTGCTTGGTAACTACAAAATTTAATGGATTGTAAAGAAATTTAACAGTCACGGAAATTACACTACTGCCAACAAGTTTCACTCAAAATAACTGCCATTAATGTCGGTCACAGCCCTTATTTTGCTCCGGAACGTGGAGGAAGCTGATGTTACAGTTTCCCTGGGAAGGGTCTCAAAAACTACCTTAATTCTGTCGATTAACTGGGCTTTTGTAGTACTGGCACGGCGATTGGTGTCTTTCTCAACAGCGCGACATGCATAATAATCCATGCGGTTAAGATCTGGGGAGTTCGGAGGCCAAACATTGGGACTGGTGTAGTCGTAAAAATTTGCCAACAACCATTTTTTACTATTCCGAGAGGTGTGGCAGGGGGCCGAATCCTGCTGCCATACATATGACCTACCATTGGCTACCCTTGTTATCCAGGACTTGACTACAGTATTTAGCAACTCCACATAGGCATCCGGGTCCTCCAACACATTTTTTCTGCAGATTTTTTAGGAATTCGCTTTACAAATGCAATCAGATTGTCTGTTATGTTGCTTTCTTCTAGCCACAGCCTTGTAGTCTCCATTGCAATTCTCCAGTTCATGCCAGATTGTTTTTACAGTGTTCAGGGAGCATTGGGCAGCAACCATAATCTCTTTACTTTGATGGCTGGCGCAGATCATCATGATACAAGTTATTCTCTTCCATGAATCAGGTGGGTTCCAGTCATCCATTCTATCTGTCATCACGTATATGAATAAAGAAGGGTCTAAGCTTTTAAATGATGTGTAGTGTGTGTCAATACCTCCAACCTATGGAGAAAAATAACCAAATATAAGTATGTCAAATTTATCCTGAACACCTTGTTTCTTCAAGCCTGCAAGTATAAACCATCCAGTGAGCATCAAACTTACTATTCAGTAGGTGTGGATCTGCAAGACTAGCATGTTAACCATTACACCATGATGGGACAGCATGAATAAATGTATTTGATAATACAATCACGGTTTTGTAATTTTCCACTTGAATTGTATAAACACTAAGGATGCAAACATAGCAACGATTTTTATGAGATGTCAGCTGTATGGATTTGGAGTAGGCAAATTAACAAATTCATAAAAAGTAGTAATCATAATATAGTTTAGTGGCAAGAACAGTGAGTAGGAATTAGTAGATTTACAGCTTGATAATAACTTTCTTGTGGGTGTTTTCTACTTCATTTCAATTGAATAATAAAGGAAATTTTGGGCAGACAATTTAGTGTTAGATAATAACACAAATCCGAGCTGGTAACAATAAACAATACTACATATGATAAAGTAGATTATTTGGTGTTTCTTATTTGCTGAATTCTTATTTCTTATGAGTGTTGTCACCTCAGCTAAATAATTGACCAAAAGAAAGAAAGGGAAGAAAAAGGACTTGCTACACAAAAAAATATAATAAGAAAGAAAGAAAGAAAGAGAGTATGGGAAAGATATGGGAAAGAGTATGGGAAAGATATGGGAAAGAGAGAGAGATGAGCACATAGAAGTGATAATGCTAACTTGTTTCAATCAAAAAATGAAAAGAATGAAAGAAAGAAAAAAAGGAGTGAGTGAGAGAGAGTTAAATAATAATAGCATAATGGTTACAGTTGTAGGAAATGGATCCAGCGACCAGAGTTCCAATCCTGGATGAGGATGTTTGCATTTCACATAGCACTAATACCCTTTGGAAAGGTATGAATCCAACTATACATTGGTATAGCTACTAGTCTAGGAGAATGAAAACTCTGAACTCAAACTGGTTGTATTTTGCTTAAAAATTGACCTAGTAGGACAGACTGGGCTCTTTAACCTTGGTATGGCAACCAGTCTAAGAGTATATTGCTTAAAAATTGACCTTGTGTCATATCATAGTTGTGGCGAAGGGGTTGAGTAAGGAGGTGTACTTAGCATAATGGTTATCATCATAGGAAATGGAATCTGTGATCCAAGTTCAAATCTTAGATGAGGCTATTTACATTTAGCACTAATGTCCTTTGGAAGGGCATGAATCCATCTTTTCTCACCTCTGCAAATATGGGTAAATAGTAGGACAGACTGTATTCTTTAGCCTTGCTAAGGCAACCAGTCAAGGAGAAGGAAAACTCTGGATTCAAACCAGCTGTACTCTCTTTTTAAAATTAACAAATTTTCTGATCCTGTTTGTGGTGAAATGTGTGAAAAATACATATAATTAATATATATATATATATATATATATATAATTATATATAATTATATAATTAAAAGCAGACTTTGAAGGGTCAAGCCAAAAATATTTGTTCAAGTGGTTTAAAAAAGTTTTTTTTTTCTTTTTAAATTGAAATAGATCACTGAGTAGCCCTGTGCCTATTCTAGTAGTGAACAGGTTTGAATTCAGAGTTTTCTTCTCCTAGACTGGTTGCCTAACCAAGGTTAAAGAGCCCAGTTTACCTTACTATTTACCCATAGCTGGAGGGAGAATAGTTGGATTCATACCTTTCTGAAGGTTATTTGTGCTATGTGAACTGTGGCTTCGTCCAGGAATTGAACTCAGATTGATGAGTCCACTTCCTGCGACTCTAACCAGTACACCACCGCGCTTCCATTTAGAAGTGTGAACAGAAATCAATTTTATAAAAAGTAAAAAAAGCAATAAGAAATAATAATAAAAATATCCTTTTGAGATACTTTAATTGGCTGGAAAGCTTATAAGTTGATCAGGACAAATATATGTATTTACCCAACCCCTCCACCATGAGCAGGATATGACACAAGGTCAATTTTTAAGAGGGGTTCAACAGGTTTGAATTCAGAGTTTCCCTTCATCTCGTCCAGTTGCCATATCAAGGTTCAAGTGCCCAGTCTGCCTTGGTATTTATCCATAACTGGAGAGAGAATAATTGAATTCATACCTTTCCCAAGGGTATATATTTACCCAACCCTGTCGCCATCAGTAGGATGTGACACAAGGTTGCAACTATGAGGCATCCAGCGAGGATTGAACTTGCTATTCAGTAGTAATGGATCTGTGAGATGACCTTGCTACCCATTACACCACGATGAGACATCCTACCTTTTCCAAGAGTATTAGTGCTATGCGATATTAGAATCCGTGAAGCAATTTTGGAGGGGGTTATGTTATTGCTGTTGTCCAAAGTTTGTAGTCCTTCTGGTGTTAATCCAAGGTCTGTTGTCTTTCTGATGAATATATAAGTCCGACATCTGTAATAAGTTCTGGTGTTAATCAAAGGTCTCTCAGGTAGAAGGTTCCTGCTGTCGAAAGGCAGTTGAATGGCAGTCACTCTAATGGTGGACAATCGTTGTATATGTAGTCTGTTGCCAACTAACTTTCTTCCTCTTTTGCTAAAGAGTTCCTTCAACTGAAACAGCCCAAGGGAGATAACTCATAATCTACACCTGCCAGTAAGTACTTTTGATCACAGTGCAAATGATCTTAAATGATTTTTTGTCCTCTCGTCCCATTGGCCAATTTCTGCTGCTGCTTGGCAAAGTCAATAAACAGAAGTGGCGATTTTGCTTATCTCATACTGAGGATATGTCACCATGTGAAATGCAGTGAACAACATGTCTTCATACTCACTGGATATAGCTATATGCAACTTTTCTTGTTTCCTAGATTGAAAATTCATATCAAATGTCAGATTTGAGGATATGAAGATTAAAAGAATGCAATAGCATATGCAACAAACTCTACAGCATTGGAATTCTGTAACCCAAAATAAGTACACCCTTTTATATATATTTATGCAATTTTTATTTTTGGTGTTGCAGTTGGTGTTGCAATACTATTTTCTATCCTCCAGAAATAATAAAATCCTGGTACCTTTGGTTTAGAACAGCGATTCTCAACCAGGGTCCATGTGGACCCTCCGGCGACCATATAACATTTTTTGGACCCAGGCAAGCAAAATGTATTTAACTATAAAATTACAATGGGATTTTTAAACATCAAATGGCTATGAGAGGGTCCACCAGAGTAAAATAGGGCTAAAAGGGGTCCATGGGTAAAAAAAGGTTGAGAACCATTGGTTTAGAAGGAAATTATCTCTTTAATAAAGAAAATTGTTAGTGGTATACATATCTAAGATGTTACTCTATTTACATGTATATGTGTGTATATGCATTATATATATATATATATATATATATATACATACACACACACACATATATAAAGGGGCATATTTAGCTCAATTGGTACAGCAACCACTTAGAAATCTCAAGGTTCCGGGTTCCATATTGGTCCCTGACAAATCAGCCCATGAGTAGCAGAGATTGGGTAATCTGATCTATGTTGTAAAGTTGGGAGCTGACGGTAGGTGTGGCATTCCACCTCAGCAAAAAACAATCTCCCTGGTCAAGCACTAGCGAAAAAGGGTTGGACTCCCTTGCTCTCTGGCTGATACCAATGAATAGGCCACTCTGCCAAGTTTACTTATATATATGTATGTTTATATGTATATATGTGATGTACATATCTAAGGATATTATTGTGTTTATATGTATGTATTTGTGTGTGTGTATATATATATATATATATATATATATACAGTGATGCTGATAGCTTTTTAATTTAGTGCATCCTGGGATGCACATATTTTCTTTGTATGAGTCCCCGGTAAAATTTATGGGTCCCAACTAAAGCCGTCTAACTCTTACCTTGTAACCTATCCAGTGTAATTCATTTCTAAGAAACTATTGAAATGTATTTACAATTAGCTTGAAATGATGAAGGAAGAAAAAATAAAAACACTGGAATGCATGGATATGATTTTACTGTGTCCTTTAAGATTTTTTGCGCATCAGGGATGCAGGACGCATACCTATCAGCATCTCTGTTTATATATATATATATATATATATATATATATATATATATATGTATATATATGTATGAGGAAGGGAGAGTTATAATTATCAGCTATTTTAACAGAACATTTATAATATCCTATTATATTGTGTGGCTCTATTCATTGTCTTATTTAAAAATGCAAAACAAAACCAACTATTTTTACAGAATTATTGTCGCTATTTCCTCTCTCCTTCATAAAATTGATACACATGTTACCTTTGTTTCTGAGAGACTGATTTTGTCTAAATACAGCCAAATGCATTGAGTGATGGAACAGCAGGTGGGGCAGTAGAAATGGCGCTGAAATTTTAGAAGCAATATTGATCCGGAAGCTAATGCTGTTATGGAATTCTAGAAAATTACTTCTTGCTAACTTTGTCTATTTGAGAGGAGCTCAGTCAAAGTCATCCACAATGCTTTATAATACAGATTAAAGAAAAACAAAAACTAAAAAAATCAACCAAACAAATAAACAAAATTGATGATTTGGAATAACTCTCTAAAAATAACATTTAATTACGTGATGTTTTCCTCTTCATTTGTATGAGGTTGATGATGAAATCTATTTCCTTTGACATGTTTGGAAGATGTGTTAAGTTTTGGTGCTTAAATCAATGAACCAAGTTGGATGATTTGACTAATATAAAAAATTGATAGAATTCATAGTAATTTACAATTGGTTATTTTCAAACTTGTAGTCTTTTGAAGCACATACACACTTTGTTAAAAAATATAAAGTGTAGCTTTAAAATGTAGTAGGTTAAATACTAGGACTAATATAAAAATTGATAGATTTTATAATAATTTTCAATTGGTTATTTTCAAACTTGTCTTTTGCAAGCACATACACACTTTGTTAAAAAACATAAAGTGTAGCTTTAAAATATAGCAGGTTAAATACTAGGACTATTATAAAAATTGATAGATTTTATAATAATCTTTAATTGGTTATTTTCAAGATCGTAGTCTTTTGCAAGCACATACACACTTAAAAAAAATAAAGTGTAGTAGGTTAAATACTATGACTATTATAAAAATTGATATATTTTATGATAATTTTCAATTGGTTATTTTCAAACTTGTAGTCTTTTGCAAGCACATACACACTTTGTTAAAAAAACAAAGTGTAGCTTTAAAATATAGCAGGTTAAATACTAGGACTAATATAAATATTGATAGATTTTATAATAATTTTTAATTGGTTATTTTCCAATTTGTAGTCTTTTGTATGTACATGCACACTTTAAATAAAAATTAAGTGTAGCCGGTCAAATGCTTTGATTACTATAAAGATCAGCAGTTTCATACCCCAAAGACCATAATTATGTTTGATAGATACAATCAATATTTTTTAAATTTATCTGTCATCTTTATTCAAATTTGAGGGTAGGGAAGTCCCTGTAGTGTAATGGCTAAAATGCTGGACTGCAACATTGTAGGGAGCAAGTTTGAACTTTTAGACTAAATTGGAAAACCCTGCACATTCCTTAGGTCATTGAGGTCAAGGACTTTTCATTATTCATTCATAGATATTAGATTATTTAAGATATAATTCTTTATTTAGTGTAGCGTAATAGCTAGTGTGTTGGACTGCAACATCAGAGTAAGTGAGTTCAAACTCAGTCACGCTATTACATTCACTAATACTCTTGGGAAAGGTATGAACCCTGTCATCCCCAGCTATGGGTTAAATAGTACCTCTACTATTCTTCTACAAAGATGGCTTTGGAATTTAATAACCCATGAAGTTTGATATGCCATTAAACAAAGAAACCAAACCGAAATCAATCAAACTTGAAAGACTGATGGCTAAATACACAATACTTGATGAATTTTAAAATTTGTGATAATTTTAATTAACCTTATTTATCTGAATTTTTGTGACGAGGCTTGATAATTTGTATTATTTAGATTTTTCAGTCTGTTATCCTTATCTTTATTGTTACATACACAACGTTTCGGACGATGTGCCCATGGCCTTCTTCAGGTATTTCTTGTTGAACTCTGGAACCTTCATGTCAGAATTGGAAGCCTTCATAGAACTTAGAACCTACTTAAGCAACAACTGCTACTGTAGGCAACCTGAGTCCCTTGTTTATCAAAATGACTTGATTCGGCATTAAACAACCCAAAAAGGGTTGATATGCCATAAAACAAAATAAGCATGTAAATAAGCAAGAACTTTGAACTGAACCTTTTATTTAATCCATTGGCTCTGTAGAATAAACATCATACTAGTTCCAATTACTGTCGAATTGGTAAGACAAGGCAACAAAGAAGCCATAACTTAATATGGTTCTTATCTTGTTGCAAGCCTACTGCAGAATGCTGATTTTCAATTGGTTATTTTCAAATGTTTAGGCTTTTGGATGCACATACACACTTTGTTTTAAAAAAAAATAAAAAGTCTAGCTTACTATAGAATCATAATTTCTAATAGAATATACATAGTCTTGTACTGTTGGGGTGCTCTCGGATAGATGTAATTATGCTTTGGACCCCAAACGATGACTGATTCCAGAATTAACATCTGATGAAGGTTTTGTTGGTGGCACAACTGTTTTGTTTTCTTCTTCATGTGCAATTTAGTATACAATAGTCTTTCAATATAATGTTTATAGTCTAGTATACTATAAAAGTAGTAAAAGCTGTTCACATTGTGCTAATACCCTTGGGAAAGGTATGAATCCATATATTCTCCTTCCAGCTAGGGGTTAATACTCGGACAGACTGGGCTGTTAAACTCTGCTTAAGAAATTGACCTTGTGTCACATCCTGCTCATAAAGAAGGGTTGGTAAATATATACATGCTAATAATAATTATCAGTCCTGTTGTGATGTTTCTTGAGTGTCGGGCTTGAAGAGCCATCACTTCTGCCAACTGTGATTATATTCAACAGCCAGATGTATCTTAATATGTTCCACATTTCATTAAAGAAGCACTTGAAAGCATTAATTAAGAAGGTTAATTACATTTTCATAGTATAAGAGAATTTTAATTGATCCTTTTTATCCTCCTTGGACTTTGTTTGTTGTATTGTTTTCAGATAATCCCAAAGGTCTCTTTTATTTTATCTTTATTTTTAACACCAGAGCATATTGTGTTTTTTCTCCATAGAAACACAAGAATGGATATATAGTTTTAACAGCAAGAAAAATAAAAGTAAATATATTAGTCAGAATACAGAAATTACAGGGTCATTTTTTTATGAAGCTTACATGTAAACTTATTAATACTCTATATATTAGTAAAATTCTCCTTTATATTTGTATGCAAGACATAATAAAAAGGGAGAGATTGCAACATTGTAGTTAATGAGTTCAAACTCCAGGCACTTTATTACATTCACTTTTGGTCTAATACTCTTGGGAAAGGTATGTACCTCCTTATCCCCCCAGCTGTGGGTTAATAGTACCACAACTAGTAAGCGAGTTCAAACTCCAGTTCCTCTATTACATTTACTTTTGGTCTAATACCCTTGGGAAAGGTATGTACCTCCTTATCCCCCCAGCTATGGGTTGTGATGGCACCACAACTAGTAAGCGTAGTTCCTTTATTACATTCACTTTTTTGCCAAAAGTAAAGCAGGGGTACTAGTAAACTAGGATACCCTGGGATAATTCAAATTTAAAGTTTGAAAACCCCTGACCCTTTTCTAGTTGGTAGTTTATTATAATGAATAGAAAAAGTATTCACAAAATGCTACATGAATTGCTACAGAGTTACTTGTAAAATAAGGGGAGGTGCTTGTGGCATAATGGTTATTGCTGTAGAAAATGGACTTGGCGAGCCAAGTTCAAATCCTAGATGAGGCAGTTTGTGTTTTACTTTGTACTATCACTTGGAAAAGACATAGATCCATCTCTTTTCACTCCAGCTATGAGTAAATAGTTGGGTAGACTGGTATAGCAACCTATCTAGAAGAAGGAAAACTCTGAATTGAGAACAGTTTTACTTTGTTTAAAAAAATTATCTTGTGTTGCATCCTGCCAATGGTGAAGGAGTTTGTAAAATATGTTTGCGTTAGTTTGTGGAGGTATTGTGAGTGGCTCGTTTATATCTGATAAAAAAAATTCTGTTATCTTTCTATTCATGCTTACTTTGTATTTTTTTTTATCACTAGGAGATGCTAAGTGATATATATATATATATATATATATAATGTGATAGCTACCACTTCAAATTTGAGTAAGCTCATTGCATGACGTCATTTTGTTACGATCTTATGATATCAAGCAGTACTTGTTCTTAAAGTTTGTTTTTTCTCTTATAGTGAGGAAAAAAGTTGCACTGAGTTAATCCCACTCATTATGCCTTAATAACATGTAACCCTGTCGATCGGAGGTTTAGAAAACCTGACTGCACGTCTGTAGAGGGGTAAGACTCCTCCTCCCCCATTGGGCCTCTTGTTGGCTGTGGGTGGTGACCCATGATGCTTAAAGATGGAACCCTAGTGGCTGAGTAGTCCATGACATGCAACACTACTTTGGCTCTTACTTAGACTAGACATGTAGTCAGAGATGCCCCCTCCAATCAATCAGCTGATCATGTCAAGCCCTAGTACCTATAGGATTGTCCCAACCCTATTGTCCTTATGGCAAGCCTCAACCCTTTTTATCATGTGCTAGAAGGTGGTGGCTGAGGGTCTCAGTGTTCTGGGTATGATGTTAAACTCTATCTGATGGTGAGGTTCCAGTTCTGGAGCTCTAGGGAACGTGGAGTACCCCTTCATCACAATTATTCCCTGGAACACTCTAAACCAGAGTGGTAGTACCTATTAGAGTCCCATTTATGGGTTAAATAGAAAAAATGAGTTTAAAGAAAATGTGTTTTAAAAATGTGTTTTTAAAAAATTGAGTACCCATCAAGAATGAGTAATCAAAACATCTTCAGCATAAAATGGGTTATTTCCTATAACTCCAACATAAAGAAATGGGAGCCACTCATGACTGATAAATTATTTATTTTCCCATTAAACTAACCCTAAACCCTAACCCTAACCCTGTCTTCTTTTTTCATAGTAGATCAATAAATAGATAAATAATTTATCAGTCAAGAGTGGTTCCCCTTTGTTTATGTTGGTGTTATAGGAAATGACCATAAAAAGACCTAATGGGTTGACATACAATAAAAACCAACCAACCAACCAACTCAATATGTATCCAAAAAGAAGAGCCAGTCTATATCATTAGATGCTGTTGAAACCACAGGTTTTACACCAGTATGCCCTTCTTCTAGTTGAATGTTTTGATAAAAGCTAACTGTCCATCATTCTTAGTTTTATATCAGAATGTCTTTCTTCTAGGTGAATGATCTAGCAAAAATCTTGGTATCTATCATAGTATTAGTGTGCTAGATAGTTGTTGACCCTAACAAAATGGTTAATCTGCTCTGTGACAGAATTATTTTTTCATCCTATTGGGTGTCTAGCTACAGTTCTTACTAGGCTTAGGGAAATGGCTTAGTTGCTAATCACTTGACCATGTGGCAAGTAGTACTTGGTTACATGGTACCAGTAGCACACACACACACACACACACACACACACACACATATATATATATATATATATATATAAGTTAAAAGAAAGGAAATGAATCCGATGGTATGAGTATATATAAAAAGATAAGAAAACACCCACATAAAAGCTGTTAAAGTGAAAACATTTTATAACTTAGCTGATATTGAACAATATTTCGATTTTATGAAAATCATCATCAGAGCTTGTTTATAATCCATGTTGTTAAGAGCGGAAACGAAAGTCATATGACTTTCATTTCTGCTCTTAACAACACGGATTATAAACAAGCTCTGATGATGATTTTCATAAAATCGAAATATTGTTCAATATCAGCTAAGTTATAAAATGTTTTCACTTTAACAGCTTTTATGTGGTGTTTTCTTATCTTTTTTATATATACTCATATATATATATATATATATATATATATTGAAATGAAATATAAAGGAAAGAAAATGCTGAATGGATAAATAGATTTTATTTTATTTTATTTTATTTTACTGACATGTGTTTCAGCCAGGAGTTTATCCATGTACATGAAACACGTGTCAGTAAAATGAAATAAAATAAAATCTATTTTATCCATTCAACATTTTCTTTCCTTTATTTTTCATTTCGACATACTGTCTGATTCACTTCCATTTTCAAATTACATACTTTTTATATATATATATATATATATAAAAAGTCGTCGGCATCGGCCAGACAGCAAGGGAGTCTATCCCCTTTTCACTAGTGCTAGACGAAGGAGATGATTTTAGCATCTGAGGTGGTGTGCCACATCTACCATTAGCTCCTCACTTTACCACACAGATCCCTGTGCTACTCATTCGCTGAGTTGGCGAGGGCCAGTATCAAACCAAGAACCTTGTGATTCCTAGCTGAACACTCTACCGACTGAGCTAAACCGGCCATATATATATATATATATATATATATATATATATATATATATATATATGTGTGTGTGTGTATTTGGGCAGCATTCTTTTATTTATACATGTAGAATTAAACAAAAGACACATCTGTTTAACAATTTTATTTTTGATCTTTTCGAGTTTTCTGGCCAACTTTTTAATGTTTGGGTGGAATTAGTGGATAAGTCCACCAAAGTTCAAGTCCCAAGTACTTTCGGCACTTCGAAGTGCCATCATCAAGGGTGTTCCAGTTTTTTAAAAATTATATTAATGTGGAGGCTGGAAGGAGAAGAATTGATGAGAAAGGTGTTATAGGCATTTTAAAATGTGTATACTGCATTGGAAATTAATTTTGTTTAAGGATGGTTTGTATTGTTTTATGTATAGAGCTTCTAGTATTTGGAGTTTTTGTACTCGGGACTTGAACTTTGGTGGACTTATCCACGAATTCCACCAAATATTAAAAAGTTGGCCAGAAAACTCGAAAAGATCAAAAATAAAATTGTTAAACAGGAGATGTGTCTTTTGTTTAATTCTACATATATATATGTATATATATATATATATATACACACACATATATATGTATATATATAGATTTGCTAAAGAACCTTGAAATATAATTTGGAGTCAGTTGATATTTATTCCTTGAATTTGCTGCAATTAAATGCAAAAATGGAGATCTACTATAATATTGTTTCTTTTGAAATTGATAACATTAAAATACTCAAAGAGAAGGGAATTTATACAAAGTTCAGGGTACTGTCCGTTCCAATTCCACCTCGGCACAAACAATCTCCCTAGTCTAGCGCTAGTGAAAAGAGGATAAACTCCCTTGCTCTCTGGCTGATATTCACAATAGGCCACTCTGATCCTCCCTCATGCAGGGGAGTCCATCATACATAAAGTTATATATATTGAGAGTAGATGCTTATAGATACTAATGACTCTACTATTTGTAGTATGATAAAGTAAATACCAAAAAATATCAAATTTTGTTATCAAAATTGTACATCTTGGTCATGTTGGTTAATTAAACAAGATAAGGAGAGGAGGCTATGCCAACTGATATGTTTCAGAGTGTATATATATATATATATATATATATATATATATTATATATATATATATATATAATAATGAGTGTGTGTGTGACTTATGGCACTTCTGATTTTGTAAGCTAATTTAGATATTGAAAAAGTACATCTGAAGAACCAGAGGAATCCTGATTGTAGAAATAGATTTCTTAAACTATTTTGCCCATTTAAAAAAAAAAGTTTTTTTTCTCTATTAGTTCAGCTTGTGTCATTTCTTGTTTATCTTAAAATGATCTTCTTTTTTTTTTAATGTTTTTTTTTTTGTTGACTAAGAAAAGCAAAATTTACTTTACTCAATATTCTATTTTCAGTTGATCTTCTCTTTTATCAGAGTTTCCAATTTAGACCTCCCATTGAAAAGACCTATTTACTCTGTCATTACTGACATATGTCCCAAAAATAAATACATTTCAAATTTCAGGCATGCATAAACTGCCTTGTGTATGTATGTGTATATGTATTATATATATATATATATTATATATATATATATATATCTTATTATAATGGAGATTGTGTGTTTTTCTGTCTGTAACCGAAACTATATCACTACTCAAGTCATAATTCCCTTAGTTATTGACATCACATTCTCAATGATCATATTTTTTATTTAAACCTCAATTATTAATAAAATTGTTTTATATTATTAATGCTGTTAACCATATTAACATACTAAAACATGCAATTATATTTATATATACAACAAAATAACGGTTTACTGTGTGAACGGGAAGGCTAATTTGCATATTGATATTAAAAATGTGATTTTAATAAATATGTGCTTAGTATTATTGATTTCTAATGGTTTGGTTTTATTTTAATGAATATAAGCAAAAATCTCTTCAATAGATCTTAAATGAAATCCATTAATAATAATAAAAATAACTGTCATTTTATTCTTTACTTCGTCTTTTAACTAAATACTTAAATTAGAAAAAATAACAATGAAAGATGAGAGTGATTGAAGAGTAAGTTTCAGTTGTTCTATTTTTCGATTATACCCACCTCTGTTTCAAATCTTTTTATCTGCATTCTTATTCAGTTTTATTAGCCTTTCTAATTTAATATAATATTTATTACATTAAAACTTAAATACTTGCACCCGGAGGGGGCATATATTTGCTAGTATATATAATGTGTGTATTTGGGCAGCATTCTTTTTTTTATACATGTAGAATTAAACAAAAGGCACATCTCCTGTTTAACAATTTTATTTTTTATCTTTTCTAATTTTCTGGCCAACTTTTTAATGTTTGGGTGGAATTGGTGAATAAGTCCACCAAAGTTCAGTTCCCGAGTACTTTCGGCACTTTGAAGTGCCATCATTAAGGGTGATGTATTCCATTTTTTAAATTTTTTTTTAAATTTTTTAAAATTATATTAATGTGGAGGCTGGAAGGAGAAGAATTGTTGAGAAAGGTGTTATAGGCATTTTAGAATGTGTGTACTGTATTGGAAATTAATTTTGTTTAAGGATAGTTTGTATTGTTTTAAGAAGTGGCAATCACCATATATATATATATATATATATATATATATATATATATATATAATATAATGTATGTGCGTGTGTCTTTAATGTATGTAGAGTGTTTAAAAGTTCTAAAAAAGAAGGGAATGACATTTTTTTAAAATTTTATTCTTTAAAAACTATCTAATTCAATTAAAATAAACTTGGGAAATCATAACCTGCAGGGTGTACATATACAATAACATATACATTTTTTTTTATTAATGAAATAGATCACTAATTAGGACTGAGCCTATTCTAGTAGTGACCATCCCAAGCGGAGTTTAACAGGTTTGAATTCAGAGTTTTTCCTTCTCCTAGACTGGTTGCCTAACCAAGGTTAAAGAGCCCAGTCTGCCCTACTATTTACCCATTTCTGTACTCTAGGTCAGTGTTTCTAAACAGGGTGTCTACTACCCCCTTTGGGGGGGGGGTATGAGTCATTAGGGAGTGGTGACTAACATTCTAACTTTCACATGGAGGCAGCATTTAGCGGCCTGAATGTGCTGTGAGTAAATTTGTACATCATCAGCAGGGAAGTGTAGATAAGAGAACAACACCACACTATTCTGTCAAATTTGATTACGTTGCAGCTAATGGTGTACACACATAGCCACTGTGTGCACTCACCTGATGGTGCAAGGTGAGCAGCTTATTGCTCTTGAGTCAGATTTAAAAAAAAAAATCCCATCTCATCAGTTTTTAATGATAAGGAACCTCTCTCTTACAACTACCAAACATATTGATACAAGATTTAAGAACCGTGTGACAGCAGCCATCATCTTCAAAAACTAAAGAAGCAAATTGAAGGCGATCCATCTGCAAATATATATATTTACCAACCCCTCCTCACGAGCAGGATGTGACACAAGGTCAATTTCTTACACAGAGTTTCATCATCATGTCGCGCTTGCAGCACGGATATCCATGACAATCTCTCGCCAACCCTCCCTATCACTCATTGCACCTGGGAGGTCCTCTGCTGAGCATATAGCATCCTCGCATAGCTGGTCAATGTAGGTCCTTGCTGGGCGCCCCACACTTGCATGTCCATGTGTTTGGCTTCCACAGGAGAACGTCGCTTATGAGCTCGTCCTTGCTTCTCCAGCAGTGTCCTGCATGCCTTGTCCGTCTCACTCGGATAGTTTGAGAGATGGGGGGCAGGTGACCGTACAGCTGTCTCTTCGTGGGGTGCTGCTTCCACGATTTGTTCAAGACTGCACGTAGCATTCTTGTGCAGCTTCCATCTAGCTTATTTTCAAGATGCTTTGTTAGGGTCCAAGTGGTGCAGCCATATAGCAGCACCAATATAACCACAGCCTGGAAGAACTGTCGCTTCAGCTTGTCAGGGAGATCAGACCTCCATATGACTGACAATTTGTTTGTGTAAACACAGAGTTTAACAGGTTTGAATTCAGAGTTTTCCTTCTCCTAGACCGGTTGCCTAACCAAGATTAAAGAGCCCAGTTTGCCCTATTATTTACCCATAGCTAGAGGAAGAGTAGTTGATGCATACCTTTCTCAAGGGTATTAGCGCTCTGTGAAATGGAAACAGGTTCGTCCAGGATTTGAACTCGGATCAACGAGTCCATTTCCTATGACTTTAACCCTTACCCTACATACCTCCATCCATCTGCAAATAATGACACTACAGCAATGTTTTTTAATGGGGTCTGTACTGCACCATGGTGAGGCGCAGTGACTTAGATAAAGGTATGGTTTAGGGGGCAAATAGAAGGCATTCAGGGGGCCGGGTTAGCTCAGTCGGTAGAGCGTTCGACTAGAAACCACAAGGTTCCTAGTTCGATACTGGCCCTCGCCAACTCAGCGTATGAGTAGCACAGTGATCTGTGCGGTAAAGTAAGGAGCTGTTTGTAGGTGTGGCGTTCCACCTCAGACACTAAAACAATCTCCTTGATTTAGTGCTAGTGAAAAGGGGATAGTCTCCCTCGCTAATTGGCTGATACCGACTTTAGGCCACCCCGACGACTTGATTTATAAAAAAAAATAATTGGGAAACCCTGCTCAAGGTCATTCCCTTGTTGGTGAGGTCAAGAACTTTTCATTATTCACTCATAGATATTAGAATATTCAAGATATAATTCTTTATTTAGTGGTGAAATCAAACTCCTATTGCGCTATTACATCCACTTTCAGACTAATACTCTTGGGAAAGGTATGAACCCACTCATTTCTCCAGCTATGGGTTAAATAGTACTACTACTGTCCTTTTACAAGGATGGTTTTGCCATTAAATAACCCGTGAGTGTTGATATGCCATTAAACAAAGAAACCAAACCAAGTCCTCTTTATTTAGCAAAGTATTAATTAATTCATAAATAGTTGAGTAATTGTTGACAAACATTATTCACTTCTCATTTTCATATAAAAACTAACATAACCTGGTTTAATCCAAAACTGGTAACACCAGCATTTATTTATTTTTTTTTTGACAATAAACAGGAATTAACCTTGTAGCCTCACCACTACAGCAATGTGGGTCAAACTACATTCTGTTATGACAGGTGGTACTGGTTGTTCTGCTATGTAATGGGTTAATGATACAGGCTTAAAATCTTGAAAGGTGATGAGCAAGTTTTAGTTTTCAATCTCAGCTCGTGTATCAAACGCAACAGAATTGTAAATCTGATCAAAGTTTAAAATATAAAATAGATTTCACCATTATCTTGATTTTGAAAATTTTTTTACAAGACTCATGGTATAATCTCAATAGTTGGTCTCAAAAATCTGTAAATCTGATCAAAGTTTAAAATATAAAATAGATTTCACCATTATCTTGATTTAGAAATTTTTCTTTTTACAAGACTCATGGTATAATCTCAATAGTTGGTCTCAATTCCCCACCCTCCTCCACCACACACACACACACACACAAAAAAAAATCATGATTTTGTGCAAAGATATAAATTATGCAAAGATTAGGTCTTTTCATTGGACAACTAGTATGATAGCAGTCGACAGGTACACTTGGTCTAGTTATTCTGGCTGCTCCTGAGATGAGGCCAATGAAAATATAAGAACTTCCTTCATGGTGTTGGAGGGTAGGGTAGGTTTGTAGATCATATCCAGGGCTCTGACAAGCGCAGGATGTAATTGTACAAAAAAAAAAAAAAAAGATAAAAAAATAAAACCTAATTTCTCTATCTACCAACCTACTTTAATACTAAGTTCATTTTAGGTTCTGATAAAGTCCTCTTTTTGCTATAGTCTCAATACTAATGACATCTGTTATTCTGTTATATTATGAGGATGAAATAGAATTCAAGAGTGTGAAAAAGTTTTGGGCAAAAGACTATTTTCCCCTTATGTATTCAGTCTCTAGTTTATCAAAACCGAGCGCAGAAAACTTTTGAACACCTTTTGAAATTTTGCATGTTAATAATATTGGCAAAAAGAAACTTTTTAATTTAAGAAAAAAACAAAACAACAAAAAACTGTTTATGGGGCTTAGAATATGCTTACTGTATCTCCTGCAGAGAGGTACTCCCCACCCCCCAAAAGGGGTGTTCTGGGTATGACACTAATATGCTTCTGGTGGTGAGGCTCTAGTTCTGGAGCAGAGTGTGGACTATCCCTTCATTGCTATTACTTCCAGGTCCACCTGTATTCAATAGGAATACTTGTCATACAACTGTGTGCAAAAAAAAAAAAAATACAAAACAAAAAATTAAACTACAAAAAAAATATAAATGTACAATATATGCAATTTCCTAATCTCTAAGCATAAGTAAACCCGAACAGGTTGACATGCCATTAAAATCAATCAAATAAATCATTTTATATTTTTCTAATTCTTTTATTATTCTTTAAAACAGGGTGAAATACTGTTTAACCAACATTGATATAATTGTGCCAAAAATTAAAATATATTTCTTTTTATAACTGTCAGAGGTGATAAGCAGCCTCTTGAGTATTATGGATGTATAATTTTAGAATAAAATATAACAGCTGCAATAGTTTGGGGACCTGATGTCTCTGTCTCTATATCTTCATTTATTATTATCATTATTACTAGCAAATATATGCACCCTCCGGATGCATGTATTTAAGTTTTAATGTAATAAAATATATTAAATTAGAAAGGCTAATGAAACTAAATAAAAATGCAGATAAAAATATATGAAACAGAGAGGGGTATAATTGAAAAATAGAACAACTGGAACTTACTCTTCCATCACTTCCATCTTTCATTGCTGAATTTTCCTAATTTAAATATTTAGTTAAAATAGGAAATAAAGAATAAAATTTCAGTTATTTCTTCTTAATGGATTTCTTTTAAGATTTATTGATGAGATTTTTGCTCATATTCATTAAGATAACATAAAACAATTAGAAATCAATAATACTAAGCACATATTTATTTGAATCAAATTTTTAATATCAATATGCAAATTAGTCTTCCTGCTCACACTGTAAACCACTATTTTGTTGTATATATAAATACAATTGCATGTTAATGATATGTAGATATTAATAACAGTATTAATAATGTAAAACAATTTTATCAATAATGGAGGTTTAAATAAAAATAAAATCATGGAGAATGTGACATAAATAACTAAGGGAATTGTGACTTGAATAGTAATATAGTTTTGGTTACAGACCAACACACAATCTCCATTATAATATATATTTACCAACCCCTCCATGCGAGGAGGATGCGACACAAGGTCAATTTCTTAAGCGGAGTTCAACAAGTTTAAATTCAGAATTTTCCTTCTCCTAGACTGCCTAACCCAGGTTAAAGAACCCAGTCTGCCCTACTATTTACCCATAGCTGGAGGAAGAGTAGGATTCATACCTTTCCCAAGAGTATTAGCGCTAATGCAATTACCACATCTAGGATTTGAACTCGGGGGTGAGTAATAATAAGATTATTTAGTAGTAGGCCTCTGTCAATTAAACTTGACCAGGGTTGATCTATATATTCTAGGTCTGTCTGAAAAAATGTAGCTTTATTGTAGATTGAAGTGATTAATACTAATGTTACAGTCTCTTTCACAAAGGTCACATTTAATTTGGTTTATTTAATGGCATATCAACTCCTTATGGGTTAATTAATGCCAACATTTAATTTATTTGTAACTGTTTGTTTATAGTTATAATTATTCATTATTTTCAGTATTCCAGCGCAATCAATATTTAAATTGCACAATAATCATTTGCTTGGACATCTTATCAAGCAATCCTATTAAATACAAATGATTTGCACACAGTTGTATGGTTTTTAAGTATTTCTATCTTATACTAATCATTTATATAGAATTTTATGGTTTCAAGTAACTTTTTCTATTCAATTATAATAATTAGTTTGTACACACTTATATAGTTTCAAGCATTCTTATCTAATATTAATAATCTACACACAGTAATTCAATATAATACTAATAATCGATACACAGTAATTCAATATAATACTAATCATTTATATAGAATTATATGGTTTCAAGTAACTTTTTCTATTCAATTATGATAATTAGTTTATACACACTTATATAGTTTCAAGCATTCTTATCTAATACTAATAATCTATACACAGTTATATGATTTTAATCAGCTATTCCTATTAAAAATAATTTGTTTACACACAATTATATGGTTTCAAGTAACTATTTCTATTTATGTCAATAACAATCATTTATTTGCATACAGTTATATAGTTTCAAGTATTCCTATCCAATACAAATAATTCATACTCAATTATTTGGATGTGCTCATGGTGTAATGGTTGTAGCCACAGGAAATGGACACTTCAACCTGAGTTCAAATCCTGGATGAGTCTGTTGTATTTCACATAGCACTAATACATTGGGAAAGGTATAAATCCAACTACTCTCCCTCTAGCTATGGGTAAAATAGTAGGGCGGATTAGGTTCTTTAATCTTTGTATAGTACTATATTTACCGCACATGTACAGGTTAGGTACAAGGCCCTATTCATGTGGTACCACCCACAAGCCGAGACTCATGAGTGGCAGGTGCAAAAAAATGTGTTGATCCCATTGGCATTCCCCCTCAAGGGGGCGCCTCAGGCACCGGGCAATAAACCCAGCCCTGCCCCTTTTAAATTGAAGGTATTGCCTGGGGGGATAGCCTCCTGGGATCAACACTGTTAATTGTAGCCACAGTCCAGGGCCGGAGCCACTGGACCCCCCGCCCCAAGAGGCGAGTAAGTGGTCTAGGAGAAAGAA
Organism: Doryteuthis pealeii; assembly: GCA_023376005.1. Lineage (NCBI taxonomy): Eukaryota > Metazoa > Mollusca > Cephalopoda > Myopsida > Loliginidae > Doryteuthis > Doryteuthis pealeii. The sequence continues at coordinate 102,782,504 of CM042137.1, read as the reverse complement.
AACTAAAAATCGGATTACCCAATCTGTGCTACTCATGCACTGAGTTGATGAGGAATGCTATTGAACTCGGAACCTTGCAATTCCTGGATGAATGCTCAACGGACTGAGCTACCCACCATAAACTCTTGTTTAAATATAAATTTAGTGCCCTTGATTAGAGATTCAATATATTCATACTGTATCAGCTGAGTAAGTATTCAACAATATAGCTTTTTTAATCCCAATAAGTAAAAAGTAAAGTAAAGTCATCGGGATGGCCTAAAGTTGGTATCAGCCAGGCAGCGAGGCAGTTTATCCCCTTTTCACTAGTGCTAGACCAAGGAGATTGTTTTAGCGTCAGAGGTGGAGCACTACACCTACCATCAGCTCCTCACTTTACCGCACAGATCCCTGTGCTACTCATACGCTGAGTCAGCGAGGGCCAGTATCGAACCAGTAACCTTGTGGTTCCCAGGCTGACACTCTATCAACTGAGCTAAACCGACCCTGATTTAATCCCAATATTTCAGTCTTAGTCTTGTTCCCTAAAAATGTTATCGTTTGAAGTAAACGTAGGGTTGAGTTTTTTCCTCCAGTTATTACCTCTAGTCTTTTAAACTATGGTATCCATACTTATACCAATTTCAAGTAAACCTTGAATAGTCATGTGATCAAAATGGTATATACGTGTATAAAAGATAACAGAATTTAAAGTTTTTAATTTGAGGCAAGTGAATTGTGTAATGGTTATCATCTTAGGAATGGAAAGAATGAAAGAGACAGAGAGGGGAGAGAGTTGAGTAAAAGAAAAAAAAATGAAGAGCACTTTTGTTAATAATACTAAACTGAGTAATAAATAAAGGGAATAAAGTTTTTGTTTATATATATATATATATATATAATTATAAATATACCAAACTTGTTGGTAAACCCTTGCGGTAAAAAAAAAAAAAAACAGCAAATAGTTTGAAATATACAACCAAACATCACCTGGGGAGAAAAGAAAAGACCAAGATAGTTGTACCAACCGAAAATAATCGGTTGATACTATAATACTTGGCCAAAAGAAAAAACAATTTATATGTATATATATATGAAAAATATATATAGATATAAAAACCGCCAGGATATTCTAAAGCTAACAAGTAAAGAGTGCTCAATACCTAAGTAGAGCAAATAATAAAGATAAACCTAATGAGTCAGATATACCTACTAAAAGTTTCGCTTAGTGCTCTTCAGGGCTAAGATCTTAGCTAAGATCTTAGCCTGAAGGGCACTAAGAGTTATCTTATATATTTTATCATACTAAAGCTGAGTGAATCAACTTTTTGTTCCTAAAGGCTTTTTTTACCGTTTAATTTAATGACATAAAAATTATACTAATTATTCCTTACTTTTAGGATTGAATCATGTTTTTTTAAAAAATTCCGTTTTAATTGGTTCTAATTAGTCATAATTTGCAACTAAGTCAAAATCTGACCAATCTCTTACTTTACTTTCTGCCTATCACTTTCTTCACCTGTATGTTTTCTTGATTACTTCCTCGTTATATAATGTTAGTTTCTCTGGGAGAGTAGGGAGAGAAAGACACAGGAGAAATTGAAATGTATTTCTATGTTAAATTTCACAAGCAGCAACTCATAGCTTAAATCAGGTCAAACATTCCCTTTCTTAGAAAGCTTACAAAATGATTTTGATGTTTTGTCTGGCCATATTTATTTAAAATATCTTTATTCAATTTGCTAACTCACTTTTCCCTAATCTCAATTATCTACCCAGAACTGAATGGGTAACCTAATGGGTCACGTTTTGTCTAGTGTATATATATATATATATATATATATATTATAGTGTGGGATGGTCACTGTTTCAGCTTTTGCTGGAATGGTGTACCAAAGTCAGTATTATCAGTAGAGTGCTCAATATAAAATAGAGCTGTTATATAATATAATAAAATAAATATATAAAGGTTTTACATATCTATTTATTTGGTGACAAAGGAACATTCACGACCATATTGGTTTCCTGCGAGGCAATCGTCAGGTGAAGATGTTACAAATGCCTTTGTAAAGTAACTATTCCTCATCAGGAAGAAGGCAAGAGGGCACATTTGTTGAAATGTTGTGCAGATAACAATAAAGATGAGGACAATAGTCCAAATAATCCAACTTAATTCAATTGGAATTATTCCCCTTTAATCCCCCTCCCCCCCGCCAAAAAAAAAATGATTGTTTTATGTAAAGAATTTCCATGAACAAATATCTTTGTTGCAGAGATCATAAAATAATCAGTTCAAAACACTTAGTTACCAAAAAATAAGTTTCATTCAGTCAGTAGCATAGCTGGGTGGGGGTGGGGTGTCCTCCCCGAGCAGCACTTTTGGGTAACGGGGAATGGGGTGACATACAATCTCACTACGCCACAGCACATAATTTGTTATGCAATTATTCAAATCTTACTTAAACTGTTATATATGTTGCAACAGATGGGGTGTGTAATGTGTGTGTGTCCGGTGGGGGGGAAGCTCCCTGCCCAGCATGTGGACTAATTGTCAATGAATTGTATACACACTCTATTCTATATATCAATATGCTTTGTACCTTCATTCGTTCTTCCGTGTGTTACGCCTTGGTATTATTATCATCGCATTTTGTCTAAGTTAAAAAGAGTAAGAATAAAATTCAGCATTGGTTCTGAATCTAAGCTATTTACTAAGCTTAGCTTAGTTGTGGCACAAGGCCAGAAGTATGGGGCTCCTAGTGAGAATCTGTCACGATTTTTGTCCCATTTTTAGGCTGCAGGTGAGAGCATTTAGCAGAGTACTTGGTTGTTCCTCAGTGTTAGGCAGAATCCTTGGACCATATTACCTTTCATGCAATATTTTGTAATATAAGGTGTGCTGTAGCCCAGCACTTAAACTTATATGACTCTGGTGTAAGGCACGTGA
>CM042137.1:102777222-102779478 GCA_023376005.1 Doryteuthis pealeii | reverse complement strand
TAATGGATAATACAAATTTTTGTATAAACACATTTTTCCTATTAACCCATAGATTGGACCTTAACAGGTACTACTACTTCGGGGTCAGAGTGAACCAGGGAGCAATGGTGTGAATGGGGGCTCCACATTCCTCAACTCCAAAACTGGGGAACCTCACCATCAGATAGCAGTTTAACGTCATTCCCAGTACAGTAGACCCCCGCCACCGCCTTCTACACCCATACGTATAAAAAGGGCTGGGGCTTGCCATAAGGGCAATAGGGTGGGGCAATCATATAGTGCTAAGGGCTTGACGATGACCAGCCGATTGATCGAGGGGGCCTCTCGACCGCCCGTCTAGCCAAGATTTAGGGCCAAAGTGGAGTATTGCATGTCACGAACTGCTCATCCACCTGGGCTCCATCATATATAATTGAGTATAAGTCAAATATTAGATAGGAATATTTTAAATCATGAAAGTTGAAGTAAAATTATTTATATTAGATAGGAATACTTGATTATTCATATAATTGTGTGCAAAAATCTCTACCCAATCTCTTTTTCGTCACGTACATGGGAACCCGCAAAAATATCAGCCTCGTCTTTACGAAGTTGGCTTGATTGAAGACAAGACGTGCTCATCACAACTCCTCAGCACCCACATGGTGCATACCTTTCAGTCCAGACCCATAAACAGTAAGTGGTTTCAACCTTCTTTTTCTACCGATACACTTCCCATGCACTTGGACATTGTGACGTGTGTATACCTGGGAACCTATTTCCCCCATATTTATAAATTAAATGTTATATGTATTTAATTAAAGCATTTGTTTATTATCATACGGAAATGTCGGCATTGGGTATTCTCCTTATAAGTAACCCAATGTTTGTATATTGAACAGGAGTTTTATACTGGTACTTCGTTATAATGTGAACAATATTCTTGAACCCATTATAACTGTGTATAAACTATTATTAAATAGAAACAGTTATTTGAAAACATAATGAGTATAAGTTCATCAGTATAGATAGGAATATTTAAATATTGCAACTGTGTGCAAATATACCTTTTACCACATATTTATAAATTAAATGTTATATTATTTAATTAACACATTTGTTAATTATCCTACTGAAATGGTCTGCATTGGGTATTCTACTGTCTAATGTAAGTTTTTGTGTAGTACCCAATGTTTTTATAAGAAACAGAGTTTATACTCTGCTGAAGCTTACTTATACTACCAAGTTACAAATGACATTTTTTGCTAATTCTTCTCTAGTGTAGATACAATTCCCCCCAAAATAAAAGTACCACACACAAACCAATCAAGAAAGACCAACAAAGACATGCCGGCAACTGCTGAAGGAGCATGGACAAACTTCATAAGTGACATACTCTTGTGGACTCCCCATGTATGACACAGCCAGTGTTGGGCCTGGACCGCAAAAACTTACATTGACCAGCTCTATGACGGACACTGGATGATGTCTAGTAGCAAAAAAACTACCAAGAGTAATGGCTGATAGGATGGAAGGTTAGAGAGAGTTGAGAGAATCCATGCTGTTTGGCATAAAACCTGATAGGTTAATGAAAAATACCACTTCCAAAGAAATTATTCAAAGGCATTTCCTTATAATTAGTGTTATTGGATTATTCGGACTATTGTCCTCATCTATGTTATCCGGACAAAACATTTCAGCCATTCCCCTCGGCAAAAAATACCTGAAGAAGGACCGAGAGCACATCGGCTGAAACATTGATACAGAAACTAACCTGTAAACACTCATAAAGACATTAACTCTTACTTAATAGCAACCTTTATACCATTTTGATCTGCATATTTCTAACACAACGGGCATCCATACAAAGTCAAAAAAAAGTATAGCTCACATGACTTTCGGCAAGCATTTTTCACGCTCAGAATAAACTAACCTGCCATCGTTGTAGGATGCCCGAAACACAGCATCTTCAAAGACTCCAGGTTTCCTGTAAATCCATCAACACTACACCTGATACCGCCACCCACACACATATGCCACGCACATGCACACATACATGTATATTATTACTGTATGTTATTCATGATTTCCTGACAATAAACATTATTTCTGTGTACTAGACATGAGACTTTGATGAGTTGTAGTGCACCTGAAGCCACCTGTTTTTACGCAATAAATTTTATCATATTATAAGGATTAATTATAGTCCGAATAAATCCAAATAATACTAATTATCAAGCCTTAAAAAATCAAAGAAATAGTATTCCTTATAAAAAA
>CM042137.1:102772222-102774722 GCA_023376005.1 Doryteuthis pealeii | reverse complement strand
TATATATATATGTATAATCTCTCTCTTATATATGTGTTTGTGTTATATATATATATATATGTATAATCTCTCTCTTATATATGTGTTTGTGTTATTACGATATATATATATATATATATAGATATATATATATATTATACATGTAGAATCTCTCGGGATATATGTGTTTGTGTGTATATATATATATTATATTTATAATCGCTCTCTATATATGTGTTTGTGTGTGTATATATATATATATTATTATGTATAATCTCTCTCTTATATATGTTATTGTGTGTTGTGACCAGGATATATATATGTATAATCTCTCTCTTATATATGGTTTGTGTCTTGTGATATATTATATATACTATATATATATATATATATATATGTGTATAATCTCTCTCTTATGATATGTTTTGTATGTATATATATATATATATATATATATATTTCATATCTCTCTATAATTATGTTTTGTATATATATATATATATATATTTCATATCTCTCTATAATATGTTGTTTTGTATATATAGTATAGTATATAATAATTTCATATCTCTCCTATAATATGTGTTTGTGTATATATATATATATATATATATATATCGTTCATATCTCTCTATAAATATGTGTTTGTGTATATATATATAATAATATATTTCATATCTCTCTATAGATGAACAAAAAACTGAGTAAGGCAAACCAGGAATATTTCTTAATAATTACTTTTTTTTTTTTTTAAATGGCCTGCTTTTCCTATCACAGTAAAAAATGATTATAAAAAAAAAAACAACAAACTATCTAATATGCTAAAAAGATGACAAATAACACATGTACATGTTACTAAATGCATTGTTAAACGGTGTTTTTTCATGTTTCATATTAATACATTTATTTCGTGTATATTTCTTAATCTCCATCTGTTTCAATTTTATAATTGTTTTAAATTAATAATCCATTTGAAAACAAGGGACTAATTTATCGACACTCTAATTTAAAGCGAAAAAAAATGTCTTTAGAAGAATTATCTTTGAAAAAAATTAATTCTGAATAGACTACACAAACAATTTCTAGCTTTTTATTAAAATCTTTATTCTTATAAACAGACATTTCTAGAACTTTTATTGCTTCACTGCTTGGCAACCACCCACGCCACCCCATCACCCAGATTTTTAAGCGTAAATAAAGATTTAAAAAAATAAAAAAATTTGTAAAAGAGAGTATGATAAACTGCGATTCAGAGATTGCTTTATCAATTTACAATACTCAGAAGAGATAAGAAAGAGGCAATGCATGTATGGGAAATGGAAAGTCAGATGAGAGAAAAATTTTAGTGACAATGTGACAACACAGAATAGACACGCCACAGACAAAGATGCCACCAGCTTTTCGGTGATGTAATAAAAAAAAGATAGCTATCAAGCCAATTACTACAAATCGGTTGGTGTGTAATTAATAATAATGGACAATTGAAAAAGAATGAAATGCTATTATTATGTATTTACTGTATTTATATCTATTCACTTTTTTTGGTCATTTTCTTTCTTTCTTTTTTTTTTTGCTTGACGTACATTGGGAAGAATTCATTGAATGCAAGAAGGTGTGCGAAAACAGAAAGAAAGAAGAAAGAAAAATTGGTTAGTGAACCACTAAAACGAGAAATCCGTTCTGAATAAACACATGATCTCCTTGGTATTTCACTTGGATGAAGCAGAAATCAATAAGTATCAGACCAAGAAGCCTTACAACCGGTTTACTGTGGTGAATTAAGAATGATGAACGCAAACATATTACATATATATATAATAGATATATATATAATTATATTTAATAAAATCTAAAAGCATTATATAAAGATGGTAGTATTTTTACATTAAAAACCGCAAAATGATTGTACTCAATGCCAGAAAAAGTATCTTATTTATGCTCCACATTACACACACACAACGTGTACATACATATACATATATATATATATATATGCACACACACAAATATATATATATGCACACACCACAGGAAAAATGATTATATGTCCACACATGCAGACACACATATAGAATCTTTCCTATATGTATGTAGTAATATATGTCCACACACACATATAGACAGGAAGATTATAGTATACATATATGTTCACACACAGAACACTACTCTCTCTCTCTCTGTATATATATATATAGGTTCACACATACAGACACACTCACACATTCATATATTATATATATATATATATATATATATATATATAGACTATATTTATTCACACTATATGCATACAGAGAGAGAGAGAGAGTGTGTCTGTGTGTGAACATATATGTATATATAATCTTCCGTTATATATGTGGTGTGGAACATATATTATACATACATATAGAAGATTATATATGTGTGGTCTGCATTGTGTGGACATATATATCATTTTCCTGTGTGTGTGCATATATATATATTTGTGTGTGTGCATAATATATATAGATAATGTTATGTATGTTTGGTGTGTGTGTGTAGT
>CM042137.1:102752222-102767222 GCA_023376005.1 Doryteuthis pealeii | reverse complement strand
TCCGCATAGAGCTGGTCAATGTAAGTTTTTGCTGGTCAGCCAACACTGGTGTGTCCATACATGGGAGTCCACAAGAGTATGTCACTTATGAGTTTGTCCATGCTCCTCCAGCAGTGCCCAGCATGTCTTGTTGGTCTTTCTTGGATGGTTTGTGTGATGGTACTTTATTTTGGGGGAATTGTATCTACACTAGAGAAGAATTACAAAAAAATGTCAATTTGTAACTTGGTAGTATAAGAAGTTCACAGAGTATAAACTCTGGTTCTTATAAAACATTGGTTACTACACAAAAAACTTACATTACAGTAGAATACCCAATGCAGAACATTTCAGTAGGATAATAACAAATGTGTTAATTAAATAATATAACATTTAATTATAAAATATGTGGTAAATAGGTAAATAATTTGCACACAGTTGCATAATTTAATATTCCTATCTAATACTGATGACTTATACTCAATTATGTTTTCAAATAACTGTTTCTATTTAATAATAGTTTATACACAGTTATATGGGTTCAAGAATATTGTTCACATTATAAGAAGTACACAGTATAAACTCCTGTTCATATAAAACATTGGGTTACTTAAAGGAGAATACCAATGCAGAACATTTCCGTATGATAATAACAAATGCTTTAATTAAATACATATAACATTTAATTTATAAATATGGGGGAAATAGGTTCCCCAGGCTATACAACGTCACAAATGTCCAAGTGCATGCGGAAGTGTATGGTAAGACAAAAAGAGGTTGAAACCACTTACTGTTTTATGGGGTCTGGACTGAAAGGTATGCACCATGTGGTGCTGAGGAGTTGTGATGAGCACGTCTGTCTTCATCAAGCCAACTTCGTAAAAGAGGCTGATATTTTTGGGGTTCCCATGTCACGTGACCAAAAAGAGATTGGGTAGAGATTTTTGCACACAATTATATGATATCAAGTATTCCTATCTAATATAAATAATTTACTCAATTTCATGATTTAAAATATTCCTATCTAATATTATGACTTATACTCAATTATATTATGATGGAGCCCAGGTGGATGAGCAGTTCGTGACATGCAATACTCCACTTTGGCCCTATCTTGGGCTAGACGGGCGGTCGGAGAGGCCCCCTCCGATCAATCGGCTGGTCATGTCAAGCCCTAGCACCTATATGATTGCCCCAACCCTATTGCCCTTATGGCAAGCCCCAAGCCCTTTTTATAGTATGGGTGCTAGAAGGCGGTGGCTGGGGGTCTACATGTACTGGAATGACGTTAAACTCTATCTGATGGTGAGGTTCCAGTTTTGGAGGTTTGAGGAATGTGGAGCACCCCATTCATCACCATTGCTCCCTGGTTCACTCTGACCCGAAGTAGTAGTACCTGTTAGGGTCCCATCTATGGTTAAATAGAAAAATGTGTTTATAAAAAAATTGTATTATCCATTAAGAATTGATTTATTTCAAAACTTTATTGGCATTAAATGACCCACTGAGGTTGATATGCCGTAAAACAAAACAAACCAAACCAAATCAATTATATTATGTTTTCAAATAACTGTTTCTATTTATTAATAATAGTTTATACACAGTTATATGGGTTCAAGTAACTAATAATAATAATCAAAATCACACTTTTGTTCACATTATAAGAAGTACACAGTATAAACTCCTGTTCATATAAAGCATTGGGTTACTTAAAGGAGAATACCCAATGCAAAACATTTCTGTAGGATAACAACAAAGGTGTTAATTAAAGACATACAACATTTAAATTATTCATATGGGAGAACTAAGTTCCCCAGGCGATACAACATCACAATTGTCCAAATACATGCAGAAGTGTATAGAAAGACAAAAGAGGTGGAAACTTATTGTTTATTGGGTCTGGACCGAAAGGTATGCACCATGTGTGGTGCTGAGGAGTAGTGACGAGCATGTCTGTCCTCGTCAAGCTGACTTTGTAAAAGAGGCTGATATTTTGGCGCTTCCCGCGTCATGTGACCAAAAAGCGACTCCTGGCGTGGAAGAGTTTCTCAAACCCTGTGACAAGGAGAATACTCCATTTAGTCCCCTACAGTAGCATTAAAATTTTAAAATGTTTCATCTCTAATATTTGATTTTTCAAATTGCAAGCTGCCCTGATGGAATACACTGACTGCACCTCTGCAGAAGGGTAAAAAATACACCACATCCAATGGGGCCATCTGCTGACTGTGGGTGGTGACCCTTGATTCTTAAGGATGGAATTCTGGTGGCTGAGCAGTTCATGACATGCAACACTCCCCTTTGGCCCTTATTTAGGGTAAACAGGTGGTCAGAGAGGCCCCCTCCAATCAATTGGCTAGTCACACCATACCCTAGCACCTATATTATTGTCCCAAACCATTTGCCCTCAAAGCAATACCCCAAACCATTTTATCATATATGTGCTAGTAGGTGGTGGGTGAAGATCTTAGTGTCCTGGGTATGATGTTAAACTGCATCTAGTGGTGAAGTTGCAATTCTGGAGCTGTATAGAGTGTGTCTTCATTGCCATTACTCCCAGGTCCACTCTGACCTGGAGTGGTAGTACCTGGTTGGGTTCCATAGTATAAACACATATGTTGAGCATGTTTTTGTGTACCATGTGACATGAAATTTTTGGGGCACAAAGTCCCCTCTTTCTGTAGACAGGAGACACAACTGGTATGTGCTACCTTGTTGAGGCTAGAAGGGGAAAGAGAATTTGACTTTGGCACTTCTAGTTTTATAAGGCTGCTCACCACGCCACCTAGCACTTACTGGAAGAAACGTGACAAGTAAGGATTGTAATCCCTACAGATCCTTACTATGAAGCAACCAAAACATTTAAGAAATTCTGCAGACTTAAGCAATTAATCTGAAGTTTCTGTGAATTTGTTGTTGTAGGTAAGGAGCATTTTTCTTTTATAAACTCAAGTTCTGCTAATACGAAATAAACTTTTTCTCTGAATTAAACACATAGCATAGGGGGTAAAGGCATTGGTTTAAGACAGTTCTAAGTGACAGTTATCTCTAGGCTGCAGGTTCAATCCTGGTCAAGGGCGACAGTAACATAGAATAATAATTAACACAGCTTAACACCTGTATCCCAGCTATGGTTAGCAGAATGAGAACAGGATACCCCCATGGATTGAATAAAGGGTTGAGTTCAAAGTTCCGTGATGGCTCCTGATTACAACAAGAAAGTTCCCGAATTCGAAAAAAGAAAGTTCCCGAGTTCGAGAAGGCTTCCGAGTCCAACAAAAAATACATGAAGTAGGCCAGAGGGCACATTGGCTGAAACGTTGAACAGATAACAATAGAGATTCAGACAATAGTTTGAATAATCCAAATAATCTATTAATAATGGAGATTGTCTGAATTTCTGTCTGTAACAAAAAACTATGTCATAGCTTTACGTCACAGCTTACGTCACAATATTCTTATGCTATATACACCCAAAATTTGAGTAAGCAATTGTAAGAATTGTTTTTTACAGTAACAAGAAGTTAACTAAAAAGTTTACAAATAAACAAATACCTACAATTTTGTGTAAAATTTATGTGGAAAATATTCAAAATAATTGTTTCATTATTACATGCACGCAACATTTTATTTGAGAGGGACAGGGCTCAGTTTTCATTTCAAATTGTTTTTTTTTTTTTTTACTCCTTTAATAAATATGAGGATTTGTCTTACTTATGATACAAACCCTCTGACATTGAATTTTTAACTCCCACCCTCTCAGGCAATGTCTTTTCAAAAATTAATTTTTACAATGCCCGGAGGGTGTTTTCTGTTGCTAGTACTAAGAATAAACTTTGAAAGACTAAATATCAGACAAAACTAGACCAAAAAACATAAGTTTAAGACACTAACTTGCCACCACCACAGTGTCCTCATAAATATTAGCATGCTTGGAAGATATTGAGTCATGTCTTCACTCACCAAGGACCTCTATGAACATTAATTCATCTATGTCAGAATTCTTCCAAGCTGTACCTGTGTCAGTGCTACTGTATGGCCACACCACTTGGACACTCACAAAATGCTTAGAGAAAAAATAGATGGGGACTACACAAGGATGCTGCATGCTGTCCTGAACAAATCTTAGAAGCAGAACCCCCACAAGAATGCAGCTGTATGGCTACTTACCTCCTATCACATACTACCCTTGGTGGAGGGGCTGAATAAATATATACAGGGTGTTAGGGATAAATTTGACAGTTTCATAAGGAAAAAGAAAAAGTGCTTGGTAACTACAAAATTTAATGGATTGTAAAGAAATTTAACAGTCACGGAAATTACACTACTGCCAACAAGTTTCACTCAAAATAACTGCCATTAATGTCGGTCACAGCCCTTATTTTGCTCCGGAACGTGGAGGAAGCTGATGTTACAGTTTCCCTGGGAAGGGTCTCAAAAACTACCTTAATTCTGTCGATTAACTGGGCTTTTGTAGTACTGGCACGGCGATTGGTGTCTTTCTCAACAGCGTGACATGCATAATAATCCATGCGGTTAAGATCTGGGGAGTTTGGAGGCCAAACATTGGGACTGGTGTAGTCGTAAAAATTTGCCAACAACCATTTTTTACTATTCCGAGAGGTGTGGCAGGGGCCGAATCCTGCTGCCATACATATGACCTACCATTGGCTACCCTTGTTATCCAGGACTTGACTACAGTATTTAGCAACTCCACATAAGCATCCGGGTCCTCCAACACATTTTTTCTGCAGATTTTTTTTTTGAATTTGCTTAAGAACGCAATCAGATTGTCTGTTATGTTGCTTTCTTCTAGCCACAGCCTTGTAGTCTCCATTGCAATTCTCCAGTTCATGCCTGATTGTTTTTACAGTGTTCAGGGAGCATTGGGCAGCAACCATAATCTCTTTACTTTGATGGCTGGTGCAGAGCATCATGATACAAGTTATTCTCTTCCATGATTCAGGTGTGTTCCAGTCATCCATTCTATCTGCCATCACGTATATGAATGAAGAAGGGTCCAAGCTTTTAAATAATGCATAGTGTGCTTCAATACCTCCAACCTATGGAGAAAAATAACCAAATATAAATATGTCAAATTTATCCCAAACACCCTGTTTCTTCAAGCCTGCAAGTATAAACCATCCAGTGAGCATCAAACTTACTATTCAGTAGGTGTGGATCTGCAAGACTAGCATGTTAACCATTACACCATGATGGGACAGCATGAATAAATGTATTTGATAATACAATCACGGTTTTGTAATTTTTCCACTTGAATTGTATAAACACTAAGGATGCAAACATAGCAACGATTTTTATGAGATGTCAGCTGTATGGATTTGGAGTAGGCAAATTAACAAATTCATAAAAAGTACTAATCATAATATAGTTTAGTGGCAAGAACAGTGAGTAGGAATTAGTAGATTTACAGCTTGATAATAACTTTCTTGTGGGTGTTTTCTACTTCATTTCAATTGAATAATAAAGGAAATTTTGGGCAGACAATTTAGTGTTAGATAATAACACAAATCCGAGCTGGTAACAATAAACAATACTACATATGATAGAGTAGATTATTTGGTGTTTCTTATTTGCTGAATTCTTATTTCTTATGAGTGTTGTCACCTCCGCTAAATAATTGACCAAAAGAAAGAAAGGGAAGAAAAAGGACTTGCTACACAAAAAAATATAATAAGAAAGAAAGAAAGAGAGTATGGGAAAGATATATAGAGAGAGGTGAGCGCATAGAAGTGATAATGCTAACCTGTTTCAATCAAAAAATGAAAAGAATGAAAGAAGAAAGAAAAAAAGGAGTGAGTGAGAGAGAGTTAAATAATAATAGCATAATGGTTACAGTTGTAGGAAATGGATCCAGCGACCAGAGTTCTAATCCTGGATGAGGATGTTTGCATTTCACATAGTGCTAATACCCTTTGGAAAGGTATGAATCCAACTATACATTGGTATAGCTACTAGTCTAGGAGAATGAAAAGTCTGAACTCAAACTGGTTGTATTTTGCTTAAAAATTGACTTAGTAGGACAGACTGGGCTCTTTAACCTTGGTATGGCAACCAGTCTAAGAGTACATTGCTTAAAAATTGACCTTGTTTCATATCATAGTTGTGGCGAAGGGGTTGAGTAAGGAGGTATACTTAGCATAATGGTTATCATCATAGGAAATGGAATCTGTGATCCAAGTTCAAATCTTAGATGAGGCTATTTACATTTAGCACTAATGTCCTTTGGAAGGGCATGAATCCATCTTTTCTCGCCTCTGCAAATATGGGTAAATAGTAGGACAGACTGTATTCTTTAGCCTTGCTAAGGCAACCAGTCAAGGAGAAGGAAAACTCTGAATTCAAACCAGCTGTACTCTGCTTTTAAAATTAACCATGTTTCTGATCCTGTTTGTGGTGAAATATGTGAAAAATACATATATAATTATATATATATATATATATATATATATATATATATAATATATAATATATATAATATAATTAAAAGCAGACTTTGAAGGGTCAAGCCAAAAATATTTGTTCAAGTGGTTTAAAAAAGTTTTTTTTTTCTTTTTAAATTGAAATAGATCACTGAATAGCCCTGTGCATATTCTAGTAGTGAACAGGTTTGAATTTAGATTTTTCTTCTCCTAGACTGGTTGACTAACCAAGGTTAAAGAGCACAGTTTGCCTTACTATTTACCCATAGCTGGAGGGAGAATAGTTGGATTCATACCTTTCCCAAGGGTATTAGTGCTATGTGAACTGTGGCTTCATCCAGGAATTGAACTCAGGTCAACGAGTCCACTTCTTGCAACTCTAACCAGTACACCACCGCGCTTCCATTTAGAAGTGTGAACAGAAATCAATTTTATAAAAAGTAAAAAAAGCAATAAGAAATAATAATAAAAATATCCTTTTGAGATACTTTAATTGGCTGGAAAGCTTATAAGTTGATCAGGACAAATGTATGTATTTACCCAACCCCTCCACCATGAGCAGAATATGACACAAGGTCAATTTTTAAGAGGGGTTCAACAGGTTTGAATTCAGAGTTTTCCTTCATCTCGTCCAGTTGCCATATCAAGGTTCAAGTGCCCAGTCTGCCTTGGTATTTATCCATAACTGGAGAGAGAATAATTGAATTCATACCTTTCCCAAGGGTATATATTTACCCAACCCTGTTGCCATGAGTAGGATGTGACACAAGGTTGCAAGTATGAGGCATTCAGCGAGGATTGAACTTGCTATTCATTAGTAATGGATCTGCAAGACAGTCTTGCTATGCATTACACTACGATGGGACATCTTACCTTTCCCAAGAGTATTAGTGCTATGTGATATTAGAATCCGTGAAACAATTTTGGAGGGGGTTATGTTATTATTGTTGCTGTTGTCCAAAGTCTGTAGTCCTTCTGGTCTGTTGTCTTTCTGATGATATATAAGTCCGACGTCTGTAATAAGTTCTGGTGTTAATCAAAGGTCTCTCTGGTAGAAGGTTCCTGCTGTTGAAAGGCAGTTGAATGGCAGTCACTCTAATGGTGGACGATCGTCGTATATGTAGTCTGTTGCCAACTAATTTTCTTCCTCTTTTGCTAAAGAGTTCCTTCAACTGAAACAGTCCAAGGGAGATAACTTATAATCTACACCTGCCAGTAAGTACTTTTGAGCACAATGCAAATGATCTTAAATGCTCTTGTACCATTGGCCAATTTCTATCAGAAGCTTGCTACAGCTACTGTTTGGCAAAGTCAATAAACAGAAGTGGCGATTTTGCTTATCTCATACCGAGGATATGTCACCATGTGAAATGCAGTGAACAACATGTCTTCATACTCACTGGATATAGCTATGTGCAACTTTTCTTGTTTCCTAGATTGAAATTCATATCAAATGTCAGATTTGAGGATATGAAGATTAAAAGAATACAATAGCATATGCAACAAACTCTACAGCATTGGAATTCTGTAACCCAAAATAAGTACACCCTTTTATATATATATTTATGCAATTTTTATTTTGGTGTTGCAATTGGTGTTGCAATACTATTTTCTATCCTCCAGAGATAATAAAATCCTGGTATCTTTGGTTTAGAACAGCGATTCTCAACCAGGGTTCATGTGGACCCTCCGGCGACCATATAACATTTTTTGGGACCCAGGCAAGCAAAATGTATTTAACTATAAAATTACAATGGGATTTTTAAACATCAAATGGCTATGAGAGGGTCCACCAGAGTAAAATAGGGCTAAAAGGGGTCCATGGGTAAAAAAGGTTGAGAACCATTGGTTTAGAAGGAAATTATCTCTTTAATAAAGAAAATTGTTAGTGGTATACATATCTAAGATGTTACTCTATTTACATGTATATGTGTGTATATGCATTATATATATATATATATATATATATATATATATAACATACACACACACACACACACACACACACACACATATATAAAGGGGCATATTTAGCTCAATTGGTACAGCAACCACTTAGAAATCTCAAGGTTCCGGGTTCCATATTGGTCCCTGACAAATCAGCCCATGAGTAGCGGAGATTGGGTAATCTGATCTATGTTGTAAAGTTGGGAGCTGATGGTAGGTGTGGCATTCCACCTCAGCAAAAAACAATCTCCCTGGTCAAGCACTAGCGAAAAAGGGTTGGACTCCCTTGCTCTCTGGCTGATACCAATGAATAGGCCACTCCGCCAAGTTTACTTATATATATGTATGTTTATATGTATATATGTGATGTACATATCTAAGGATATTATTGTGTTTATATGTATGTATTTGTGTGTATATATATATATATATATATATATATACAGTGATGCTGATAGCTTTTTGATTTAGTGCATCCTGGGATGCACATATTTTCTTTGTATGAGTCCCCGGTAAAATTTATGGGTCCCAATTAAAGCCGTCTAACTCCAACCTTATAACATATCCTGTGTAATTCATTTCTAAGAAACTATTGAAATGTATTTACAGTTAGCTTGAAATGGTGAAGGAAGAAAAAAGAAAAACACTGGGATGCATGGATATGATTTTACTGTGTCCTTTAAGATTTTTTTGCACGTCAGGGACTCGGGACGCATACCTATCAGCATCTGTGTGTGTGTGTGTGTATATATATATATATATATATATATAATATGAGGAAGGGAGAGTCATAATTATCAGCTATTTTAACAGAACATTTATAATATCCTATTATATTGTGTGGCTCTATTCATCGTCTTATTTAAAAACGCAAAACAAAATCAACTATTTTTACAGAATTATTGTCGCTATTTCCTCTCTCCTTCATAAAATTGATACACATGTTACCTTTGTTTCTGAGAGACTGATTTTGTCTAAATACAGCCAAATGCATTGAGTGATAGAACAGCAGGTGGGGCAGTAGAAATGGCGCTGAAATTTTAGAAGCAATATTGATCCGGAAGCTAATGCTGTTATGGAATTCTAGAAAATTACTTCTTGCTAACTTTGTCTATTTGAGAGGAGCTCAGTCAAAGTCATCCACAATGCTTTATAATACAGATTAAAGAAAAACAAAAACTAAAAAAATCAACCAAACAAATAAACAAAATTGATGATTTGGAATAACTCTCTAAAAATAACATTTAATTACGTGATGTTTTCCTCTTCATTTGTATGAGGTTGATGAAATCTATTTCCTTTGACATGTTTGGAAGATGTGTTAAGTTTTGGTGCTTAAATCAATGAACCAAGTTGGATGATTTGACTAATATAAAAATTGATAGAATTTATAGTAATTTTCAATTGGTTATTTTCAAACTTGTAGTCTTTTGCAAGCACATACACACTTTGTTAAAAAATATAAAGTGTAGCTTTAAAAATGTGGTAGGTTAAATACTATGACTATTATAAAAATTGATAGCTTTTTTAAAATAATTTTCAATTGGTTATTTTCAAACTTGTAGTCTTTTGCAAGCACATACACATTTTGTTAAAAAAACAAAGTGTAGCTTTAAAATATAGCAGGTTAAATACTAGGACTATTATAAAAATTGATAGATTTTATAATAATCTTTAATTGGTTATTTTCAAGATCGTAGTCTTTTGCAAGCACATACACACTTAAAAAAAAATAAAGTGTAGTAGGTTAAATACTATGACTATTATAAAAATTGATATATTTTATGATAATTTTCAATTGGTATTTTTCAAACTTGTAGTCTTTTGCAAGCACATACACATTTTGTTAAAAAACAAAGTGTAGCTTTAAAATATAGCAGGTTAAATACTAGGACTAATATAAATATTGATAGATTTTATAATAATTTTTAATTGGTTATTTTCCAATTTGTAGTCTTTTGTATGTACATGCAAACTTTAAATAAAAATTAAGTGTAGCCGGTCAAATGCTTTGATTACTATAAAGATCAGCAATTTCATAACCCAAAGACCATAATTATGTTTGATAGATACAGTCAATATTTTTTAAATTTATCTGTCATCTTTATTCAAATTTGAGGTAGGGAAGTCCCTGTAGTGTAGTGGCTAACATGCTGGACTGCAACATTGTAGTAAGCAGGTTTTAACTTTTAGACTAAATTGGGAAACCCTGCACATTCCTTAGGTCATTGAGGTCAAGGACTTTTCATTATTCACTCATAGATATTAGATTATTCAAGATATAATTCTTTATTTAGTGAGGAAGTCTCTGTAGCGTAATAGCTAATGTGTTGGACTGCAACATCATAGTAAGTGAGTTCAAACTCAGTCACGCTATTACATTCACTAATACTCTTGGAAAGGTATGAACCCTGTCATCCCCAGCTATGGGTTAAATAGTACCTCTATTATTCTTCTACAAGGATGGCTTTGGAATTTAATAACTCATGAAGTTTGATATGCCATTAAACAAAGAAACCAAACCGGAACCAATCAAACTTGAAAGACTGATGGCTAAATACACAATACAATTTGTGATAATTTTAGTTAACCTTATTTGACTGAATTTTTGAGATGATGCTTGATAATTTGTATTATTTAGATTTTTCAGTCTGTTATCCTTATCTTTATTGTTACATACACAACGTTTCGGACGATGTGCCCATGGCCTTCTTCAGGTATTTCTTGTTGAACTCTGGAACCTTCATGTCAGAATTGGAAGCCTTCCTAGAACTTAGAACCTACTTTATTCAACAACTGCTACTGTAAGCAACCTGAGTCCCTTGTTTATCAAAATGACTTGATTCGGCATTAAACAACCCAAAAAGGGTTGATATGCCATAAAACAAAATAAGCATGTAAGTAAGCAAGAACTTTGAACTGAACCTTTTATTTAATCCATTGGCTCTGTAGAATAAACATCATACTAGTTCCAATTACTGTCGAATTGGTAAGACAAGGCAACAAAGAAGCCATAACTTAATATGGTTCTTATCTTGTTGCAAGCCTACTGCAGAATGCTGATTTTCAATTGGTTATTTTCAAATGTTTAGGCTTTTGGATGCACATACACACTTTGTTTAAAAAAATAATAAAGTCTAGCTTACTATAGAATCATAATTTCTAATAGAATATACATAGTCTTGTACTGTTGGGGTGCTCTCGGATAGATGTAATTATGCTTTGGACCCCAAACGATGACTGATTCCAGAATTAACATCTGATGAAGGTTTTGTTGGTGGCACAACTGTTTTTGTTTTCTTCTTCATGTGCAATTTAGTATACAATAGTCTTTCAATATAATGTTTATAGTCTAGTATACTATAAAAGTAGTAAAAGCTGTTCACATTGTGCTAATACCCTTGGGAAAGGTATGAATCCATATATTCTCCTTCCAGCTAGGGGTTAATACTCGGACAGACTGGGCTGTTAAACTCTGCTTAAGAAATTGACCTTGTGTCACATCCTGCTCATAAAGAAGGGTTGGTAAATATATACATGCTAATAATAATTATCAGTCCTGTTGTGATGTTTCTTGAGTGTCGGGCTTGAAGAGCCATCACTTCTGCCAACTGTGATTATATTCAACAGCCAGATGTATCTTAATATGTTCCACATTTCATTAAAGAAGCACTTGAAAGCATTAATTAAGAAGGTTAATTACATTTTCATAGTATAAGAGAATTTTAATTGATCCTTTTTATCCTCCTTGGACTTCGTTTGTTGTATTGTTTTCAGATAATCCCAAAGGTCTCTTTTATTTTATCTTTATTTTTAACACCAGAGCATATTGTGTTTTTTCTCCATAGAAACACAAGAATGAATATATGGTTTTAACAGCAGAAAAAATAAAAGTAAATATATTAGTAAGAATACAGAAATTACAGGGTCATTTTTTTATGAAGCTTACATGTAAATGTATTAATACTCTGTATATTAGTAAAATTCTCCTTTATATTTGTATGCAAGACATAATAAAAAGGGAGAGATTGCAACATTGTAGTTAATGAGTTCAAAATCCAGTTGCTCTATTACATTCACTTTTGGACTAATACCCTTGGGAAAGGTATGTACCTCCTTATCCACCCAGGTATGTTTTTTATAAGTACCACAACTCGTAAGCAAGTTTAAACCCCAGTTCCTCTATTACATTCACTTTTGAACTAATACCCTTGGGAAAGGTATGTACCTCCTTATCCCCCAGCTGTGGGTTAATAGTACCACAACTAGTAAGCGAATTTGAACTCCAGTTCCTCTATTACATTCACCTTTGGTCTAATACCCTTGTGAAAGGTATGTACCTCCTTATCCCCCCAGCTATGGGTTGTGATGGTACCACAACTAGTAAGCAAGTTTAAACTCTAGTTCCTCTATTACATTCACTTTCGGTCTAATACCCTTGGGAAAGGTATGTACCTCCTTATCCCCCAGCTGTGGGTTAATAGTACCACAACTAGTAAGCGAGTTCAAACTCCAGTTCCTCTATTACATTTACTTTTGGTCTAATACCCTTGGGAAAGGTATGTACCTCCTTATCCCCCAGCTATGGGTTGTGATGGTACCACAACTAGTAAGCGAATTTGAACTCCAGTTCCTCTATTACATTCACTTTTGGACTAATACACTTGGGAAAGGTATGTACCTCCTTATCCCCCCAGCTATGGGTTGTGATGGTACCACAACTAGTAAGCGAATTTGAACTCCAGTTCCTTTATTATATTCACTTTTTGGCCATAAGAAAAGCAGAGGTACTAGTAAACTAGGATACCCAAGGATAGTTCAAATTTAAAGTTGAAAAACCCTGACTATTTTCTAGTTGGTAGTTTATTGTAATGAATAGAAAAGTATTCAGAAAATGCTACATGAATTGTAAAATAAGGGGAGGTGCTTGTGGCATAATGGTTATTGCTGTAGAAAATGGACTTGGCGAGCCAAGTTCAAATCCTAGATGAGGCAGTTTGTGTTTTACTTCGAAAAGGCATAGATCTATCTCTTTTCATTCCAGCTATGAGTAAATAGTTGGGTAGACTGGTATAGCAACCTATCTAGAAGAAGGAAAACTCTGAATTGAGAACAGTTTTACTCTGTTTAAAAAAATTATCTTGTGTTGCATCCTGCCAATGGTGAAGGAGTTTGTAAAATATGTTTGCGTTAGTTTGTGGAGGTATTGTGAGTGGCTTGTTTATATCTGATAAAAAAAAATTCTGTTATCTTTCTATTCATGCTTACTTTGTATTTTTTTTTTATCACTAGGAGATGCTAAGTGATATATATATATATATATATATATTATATATATATATATATATAATATAATGTGATAGCTACCACTTCAAATTTGAGTAAGCTCATTGCATGACGTCATTTGTTACGATCTTATGATATCAAGCAGTACTTGTTCTTAAAGTTTGTTTTTTCTCTTAGAGTGAGGAAAAAAGTTGCACCAAGTTAATCCCATTCATTATGCCTCAATAACATGTAACCCTGTCGATCAGAGGTTTAGAATACCTGACTGCACGTCTGTAGAGGGGTAAGACTCCTCCTCCCGCATTGGGCCTCTTGTTGGCTATGGGTGGTGACCCATGATGCTTAAAGATGGAACCCTAGTGGCTGAGCAGTCCATGACATGCAACACTACTTTGGTTCTTACTTAGACTAGACATGTAGTCAGAGAGGCCCCCTCCAATCAATCAGCTGATCATGTCAAGCCCTAGCACCTATAGGATTGTCCCAACCCTATTGACCTTATGGCAAGCCTCAACCCTTTTTATCATGTGCTAGAAGGTGGTGGCTGAGGGTCTCGGTGTCCTGGGTATGATGTTAAACTCTATCTGATGGTTAGGTTCCAGTTCTGAAGCTCTGGGGAACGTGGAGTACCCCTTCATCACCATTACTCCCTGGAACACTCGGAGTGGTAGTACCTATTAGAGTCCCATTTATGGGTTAAATAGAAAAAATGAGTTTAAAGAAATGTGTTTTAAAAAATGTGTTTTTAAAAAATTGAGTACCCATCAAGAATGAGTAATCAAAACATCTTCAGCATAAAATGGGTTATTTCCTATAACTCCAACATATACAAAGGGGAACCACTCATGACTGATAAATTATTTATTTATTTTCCTATTAAACTAGACCCTAACCCTAACCCCGTCTTCTTTTTTTCATAGTAGATCAATAAATAAATAATTTATCAGTCAAGAGTGGTTCCCCTTTGTTTATGTTGGGGTTATAGGAAATAACCATAACAAGACCTAATGGGTTGACATACAATAAAAAACCAACCAACCAACCAACCAACTCAATAACATGTATCCAAAAAGAAGAGCCAGTCTATATCATTAGATGCTATTGAAACCACAGGTTTACACCAGTATGCCCTTCTTCTAGTTGAATGTTTTGATAAAAGCTAACTGTCCATCATTCTTAGTTTTATATCAGAATGTCTTTCTTCTAGATGAATGATCTAGCAAAAATCTTGGTATCTATCATGGTATTAGTGTGCTAGATAGTTGTTGACCCTAACAAAATGGTTAATCTGCTCTGTGTGACAGAATTATTTTTTTCATCCTATTGGGTGTCTAGCTACAGTTCT
>CM042137.1:102697222-102749722 GCA_023376005.1 Doryteuthis pealeii | reverse complement strand
CCAAAGTTCAGTTCCCAAGACTTTCGGCACTTCGAAGTGCCATCATCAGGGGTGATGTATTCCAGTTTTTTTTTTTTTTAAATTTTTTAGAATTATATTAATGTGGAGGCTGGAAGGAGAAGAATTGGTGAGAAAGGTGTTATAGGCATTTTAGAATGTGTGTACTGTATTGGAAATTAATTTTGTTTAAGGATAGTTTGTATTGTTTTAAGAAGTGGCAATCACCATATATATATATATATATATAATATATATATATATATATAATATAAATGTAGTGCGTGTGTCTTTTAATGTATGTAGTGTGTTTAAAAGTTTTTAAAAAAGAAGGGAATGACATTTTTTTTTAAAAAGTTATTTCTTTAAAAACTATCTAATTCAATTAAAATAAACTTGGGAAATCATAACCTGCAGGTTGTACATATACAATAAACATATACATTTTTTTTTATTAATGAAATAGATCACTAATTAGGACTGAGCTTATTCTAGTAGTGACCATCCCAAGCGGAGTTTAACAGGTTTGAATTCAGAGTTTTTCCTTCTCCTAGACTGGTTGCCTAACCAAGGTTAAAGAGTCCAGTCTGCCCTACTATTTACCCATTTTCTGTACTCTAGGTCAGTGTTTCTAAACAGGGTGTCTACTACCCCCTTTGGGGGGGGGGTATGAGTCATTAGGAGTGGTGACTAACATTCTAACTTTCACATGGAAGCAGCATTTAGCGCCTGAATGTGCTGTGAGTAAATTTGTACATCATCAGCAGGGAAGTGTAGATAAGAGAACAACACCACACTATTCTGTCAAATTTGATTACGTTGCAGCTAATGGTGTAACACACATAGCCACTGTGTGCACTCACCTGATGGTGCAAGGTGAGCAGCTTATTGCTCTTGAGTCAGATTTAAAAAAAAAAATCCCATCTCATCAGTTTTTAAATGATAAGGAACCTCTCTCTTACAACTACCAAACATATTGATACAAGATTTAACAACCGTGTGACAGCAGCCATCATCTTCAAAAACTAAAGAAGCAAATTGAAGGCATCCATCTGCAATATATAAAATTTACCAACCCCTCCTCACGAGCAGGATGTGACACAAGGTCAATTTCTTACACAGAGTTTCATCATCATGTCGCGCTTGCAGCATGGATATATCCATGACAATCTCTCGCCCAACCCTCCCTATCATCATTGCACCTGGGAGTCCTCTGCTGAGCATATAGCATCCTCGCATAGCTGGTCAATGTAGGTCCTTGCTGGGCGCCCCACACTTGCATGTCCATGTGTTGGCTTCCACAGGAGAACGTTGCTTATGAGCTCGTCTTGCTTCTCCAGCAGTGTCCTGCATGCCTTGTCCGTCTCACTCGGATAGTTTGAGAGATGGGGGCAGGTGACCGTACAGCTGTCTCTTCGTGGGGTGCTGCTTCCACGATTTGTTCAAGACTGCACGTAGCATTCTGTGCAGCTTCCATCTAGCTTATTTTCAAGATGCTTCGTTAGGGTCCAAGTGGTGCAGCCATATAGCAGCACCAATAAACCACAGCCTGGAAGAACTGTCGCTTCAGCTTGTCAGGGAGATCAGACCTCCATATGACTGACAATTTGTTTGTGTAAACACAGAGTTTAACAGGTTTGAATTCAGAGTTTTCCTTCTCCAAGACTGGTTGCCTAACCAAGATTAAAGAGCCCAGTTTGCCCTGTTATTTACCATAGCTAGAGGAAGAGTAGTTGATGCATACCTTTCTCAAGGGTATTAGCGCTCTGTGAAATGGAAACAGGTTCGTCCAGGATTTGAACTCGGATCAACGAGTCCATTTCCTATGACTTTAACCCTTACCCTACATACCTCCATCCATCTGCAAATAATGACACTACAGCAATGTTTTTTAATGGGGTCTGTACTGCACCATGGTGAGGCACAGTGACTTAGATAAAGGTATGGTTTAGGGGGCAAATAGAAGGCATTCAGGGGGCCGGTTAGCTCAGTCGGTAGAGCGTTCGACTAGAAACCACAAGGTTCCTAGTTTGATACTGGCCCTTGCCAACTCAGCGTATGAGTAGCACAGTGATCTGTGCAGTAAAGTAAGGAGCTGATGTAGGTGTGGCGCTCCACCTCAGACACTAAAAATCTCTTGATTTAGTGCTAGTGAAAAGGGGATAGTCTGCCCCGCTAATTGGCTGATACCGACTTTAGGCCACCCCGACGACTTGATTTATGAAAAAAAAAAAAATTTGGGAAACCCTGCTCTAGGTCATTCCCTTGTTGGTGAGGTCAAGAACTTTTCATTATTCACTCATAGATATTAGAATATTCAAGATATAATTCTTTATTTAGTGGTGAAATCAAACTCCTATTGCGCTATTACATCCACTTTCAGACTAATACTCTTGGGAAAGGTATGAACCCACTCATTTCTCCAGCTATGGGTTAAATAGTACTACTACTGTCCTTTTACAAGGATGGTTTTGCTATTAAATAACCCGTGAGGTTGATATGCCATTAAACAAGAAAACAAACCAAGTCCTCTTATTTAGCAAAGTATTAATTAATTCATAAATAGTTGAGTAATTGTTGACAAACATTATTCACTTCTCATTTTCATATAAAAATTAACATAACCTGGTTTAATCCAAAACTGGTAACACCAGCATTTATTTTTTTTTTGACAATAAACAGGAATTAACCTTGTAGCCTCACCACTACAGCAATGTGGGTCAAACTACATTCTGTTATGACAGGTGGTACTGGTTTGTTCTGCTATGTAATGGGGTTAATGATACAGGCTTAAAATCTTGAAAGGTGATGAGCAAGTTTTAGTTTTCAATCTCAGCTCGTGTATCAAACGCAACAGGATTGTAAATCTGATCAAAGTTTAAAATATAAAATAGATTTCACCATTATCTTGATTTTTTGAGGGGTCGGATTTAAAAATTTTTTTTATGAGACTCATGGTATAATCTCAATAGTTGGTCTCAAAAATCTGTAAATCTGATCAAAGTTTTAAAATATAAAATAGATTTCACCATTATCTTGATTGGGGGGGGCGTAAAAATTTTTTTTTTACGAGACTCATGGTATAATCTCAATAGTTGGTCTCAATTCCCCCCCCTCCTCCACCACACACACACAAAAAAAAAATCATGATTTGTGCAAAGATATAAATTATGCAAAGATTAGGTCTTTTCATTGGACAGAACTAGTATGATAGCAGTCGACAGGTACACTTGGTCTAGTTATTCTGGCTGCTCCTGAGATGAGGCCAATGAAAATATAAGAACTTCCTTCATGGTGTTGGAGAAAGGGTAGGGTAGGTTTGTAGATCATATCCAGGGCTCTGACAAGCGCAGGATGTAATTGTACAAAAAAAAAAAAAAAAAAAAAGATTAAAAAAATAAAACCTAATTTCTGTATCTACCAACCTACTTTAATACTAAGTTCATTTTAGGTTCTGATAAAGTCCTCTTTTGCTATAGTCTCAATACTAATCACATCTGTTATTCTGTTATATTATGAGGATGAAATAGAATTCAAGAGTGTGAAAAAGTTTTTGGCAAAAGACTATTTTCCCCTTATGTATTCAGTCTCTAGTTTATCAAAACCGAGCGCAGAAAACTTTTGAACACCTTTTGAAATTTTGCATGTTAATAATATTGGCAAAAAGAAACTTTTTTAATTAAAAAAAAAAAACAACAACAAAAAAGTGTTGATGGAGCTTAGAATATGCTTACTGTATCTCCTGCAGAGAGGTACTCCCCACCCTCAAAAGGGATGTTCTGGGTATGACACTAATCTGCTTCTGGTGGTGAGGCTCTAGTTCTGGAGCAGAGTGTGGACTACCTCTTCATTGCTATTACTTCCAGGTCCACCTGTATTCAATAGGAATACTTGTCATACAACTGTGTGCAAAAAAAAAAAAAAAAAAAAATACAAAACAAAAAATTAAACTACAAAAAAAATATAAATGTACAATATATGCAATTTCCTAATCTCTAAGCATAAAGTAAACCCGAACAGATTGACATGCCATTAAAATCAATCAATCAATCATTTTAAGATATTTTTCTAATTCTTTTATTATTCTTTAAAACAGGGTGAAATACTGTTTAACCAACATTGATATAATTGTGCCAAAATTAAAATATATTTCTTTTTATAACTGTCAGAGGTGATAAGCAGCCTCTTGAGTATTATGGATGTATAATTTTAGAATAAAATATAACAGCTGCAATAGTTTGGGGACCTGATGTCTCTGTCTCTATATTTCATTTATTATTATCATTATTACTAGCAAATATATGCACCCTCCGGATGCATGTATTTAAGTTTTAATGTAATAAAATATATTAAATTAGAAAGGCTAATGAAACTAAATAAAAATGCAGATAAAAATATATGAAACAGAGGGGTATAATTGAAAAATAGAACAACTGGAACTTACTCTTCCATCACTTCCATCTTTCATTGCTGAATTTTCCTAATTTAAATATTTAGTTAAAATAGGAGTAAATTAAAATAATAATAATAAAATTTCAGTTATTTCTTCTTAATGGTTTCTTTTAAGATTTATTGATGAGATTTTTGCTCATATTCATTAAGATAAAATAAAACAATTAGAAATCAATAATACTAAGCACATATTTATTTAAATCAAATTTTTAATATCAATATGCAAATTAGTCTTCCTGCTCACACTGTAAACCACTATTTTGTTGTATATATAAATACAATTGCATGTTAATGATATGTAGATATTAATAACAGTATTAATAATGTAAAACAATTTTATCAATAATTGAGGTTTAAATAAAAATAAAATCATGGAGAATGTGACATAAATAACTAAGGGAATTGTGACTTGAGTAGTAATTTTGGTTACAGACAAACACACAATCTCCATTATAATAAGATTATTTAGTAGTAGGCCTCTGTCAATTAAACTTGACCAGGGTTGATCTATATTATTCTAGGTCCGTCTGAAAAAATTGTAGCTTGATTGTAGATTGAAATGACTAATACTAATGTTACAGTCTCTTTCACAAAGGTCACATATGATTTGGTTTATTTAATGACATATCAACTCCTTATGGGTTAATTAATGCCAAAATTTAATTTATTTGTAACTGTTTGTTTATAGTCATAATTATTCATTATTTTCAATATTCCAGCGCAATCACTATTTGAATTGCACAATAATCATTTGCTTGGACATTTTATCAAGCAATCCCATTAAATACAAATGATTTGCACACAGTTGTATGGTTTTTAAGTATTTCTATCTTATACTAATCATTTATATAGAATTATATGGTTTCAAGTAACTTTTTCTATTCAATTATAATAATTAGTTTGTACACAGTTATATAGTTTCAAGTAATTCAATATAATACTAATCATTTATATAGAATTATATGGTTTCAAGTAACTTTTTCTATTCAATTATAATAATTAGTTTGTACACACTTATATAGTTTCAAGCATTCTTATCTAATACTAATAATCTATACACAGTTATATGATTTTAATCAGCTATTCCTATTAAAAATAATTTGTTTACACTCAATTATATGGTTTCAAGTAACTATTTCTATTTATGTCAATAACAATCATTTATTTGCACACAGTTATATAGTTTCAAGTATTCCTATCCAATACAAATAATTCATACTCAATTATTTGGATGTGCTCATGGTGTAATGGTTGTAGCCACAGGAAATGGACACTTCAACCAAAGTTCAAATCCTGGATGAGGCTGTTTGTATTTCACATAGCACTAATACATTGGGAAAGGTATGGATCCAACTACTCTCCCTCTAGCTATGGGTAAAATAGTAGGGCGGATTAGGTTCTTTAATCTTTGTATAGTACTATATTTACCGCACATGTACAGGTTAGGTACAAGGCCCTATTAATGTGGTACCACCCACAAGCCGAGACTCATGAGTGGCAGGTGCAAAAAAATGTGTTGATCCCATTGGCATTCCCCCTCAAGGGGGCGCCTCAGGCACCGGGCAATAAACCCAGCCCTGCCCTTTAAATTGAAGGTATTGCCTGGGGGATAGCCTCCTGGGATCAACACTGTTAATTGTAGCCACAGTCCAGGGCCGGAGCCACTGGACCCCCGCCCCAAGAGGCGAGTAAGTGGTCTAGGAGAAAGAAAACTAAAAATCAGATTACCCAATCTGTGCTACTCATGCACTGATTTGATGAGGAAAGGTATTGAACTCGGAACCTTGCAATTCCTGGATGAATGCTCAACGGACTGAGCTACCCACCATAAACTCTTGTTTAAATATAAATTTAGTGCCCTTGATTAGAGATTCAATATATTCATACTGTATCAGCTAAGTAAGTATTCAACAATATAGCTTTTTTAATCCCAATAAGTAAAAAGTAAAGTAAAGTCATCGGGGTGGCCTAAAGTTGGTATCAGCCAGACAGCTTATCCCCTTTTCACTAGTGCTAGATCAAGGAGATCGTTTTAGCATCAGAGGTGGAGCACTACACCTACTATCAGCTCCTCACTTTACCGCACAGATCCCTGTGCTACTCATATGCTAAGTCAGCGAGGGCCAGTATTGAACCAGTAACATTGTGGTTCCCAGGTTGACGCTTTACCGACTGAGCTAAACCGACCCTGATTTGATCCCAATATTTCAGTCCTAGTCTTGTTCCCTAAAAATGTTATCGTTTGAAGTAAAAGTAGGATTGAGTTTTTTCCTCCAATTATTACCTCTAGTCTTTTAAACTATGGTATCCATACTTATACCAATTTAAAGTAAACCTTGAATAGTCATGTGATCAAAATGGTATATATGTGTATAAAAGATAACAGAATTTAAAGTTTTTAATTTGAGACAAGTGAATTGTGTAATGGTTATCATCTTAGGAATGGAAAGAATTAAAGGACAGAGAGGGGAGAGAGTTGAGTAAAAGAAAAAAAAAAAATGAAGAGCACTTTTGTTAATAATACTAAACTGAGTAATAAATAAAGGAATAAAGTTTTTTTATATATATATATATATATATATATATATATATATATATATATATATATATATATACCAAACTTGTTGGTAAACCCTTGCGGTAAGAAAAAAAAGGCAAATAGTTTGAAATATACTACCAAACATCACCTGGGGAGAAAAGAAAAGACCAAGATAGTCGTACCAACCGAAAATAATCGGTTGATACTATAATACTTGGCCAAAAGAAAAACAATTTATATGTATATATATATGAAAAATATATATAGATATAAAAACCGCCAGGATATTCTAAGCTAACAAGTAAAGAGTGCTCAATACCTAAGTAGAGCAAATAATAAAGATAAACCTAATGAGTCAGATATACCTACTAAAAGTTTCGCCTAGTGCTCTTCAGGGCTAAGATCTTAGCTAAGATCTTAGCCCTGAAGAGCACTAAGAGTTTATCTTTATATATTTTATCATACTAAAGCTGAGTGAATCAACTTTTGTTTCCTAAAGGCTTTTTTACTGTTTAATTTAATGACATAAAAATTATACTAAATTATTCCTTACTTTTAGGATTGAATCATGTTTTTAAAAAATTCCGTTTTAATTGGTTCTAATTAGTCATAATTTGCAACTAAGTCAAAATCTGACCAATCTCTTACTTTACTTTCTGCCTATCACTTTCTTCACCTGTATGTTTTCTTGATTACTTCCTCGTTATATAATGTTAGTTTCTCTGGGAGAGTAGGGAGAGAAAGACACAGGAGAAATTGAAATGTATTTCTATGTTAAATTTCACAAGCAGCAACTCATAGCTTAAATCAGGTCAAACATTCCCTTTCTTAGAAAGCTTACAAAATGATTTTGATGTTTTGTCTGGCCGTATTTATTTAAAAAAAAAAAATTGATTCACTTTGCTAACTCACTTTTCCCTAATCTCAATTATCTACCCAGAACTGAATGGGTGACCAATGGGTCACCTTTTGTCCAGTATATATATATATATATATATATAACAATTCAATTTCTCTGAATTTTTTAGATGAGGCTTGTTAATTTGGATTATTTGGATTATTTGGACTATTGTCCTCATCATGAAGAAGGCAAGAGGGCACATTTGCTGAAATGTTGTGCAGATGACAATAAAGATGAGGACAATAGTCCAAATAATCCAACTTAATTCAATTGGAATTATTCCCCTTTGATCCCCCCCCCCCAAAAAAAATGATTGTTTTATGTAAAGAATTTCCATGAACAAATATCTTTGTTGCAGAGATCATAAAATAATCAGTTCAAAACACTTAGTTACCAAAAAATAAGTTTCATTCAGTCAGTAGCATAGCTGGGTGGGGGTGGGGTATCCTCCCGAGCGGCACTTTTGGGTAACAGGGGATGGGGTGACATACAATCTCACTACGCCACAGCACATAATTTGTTATGCAATTATTCAAATCTTACTTAAACTGTTATATATGTTGCAACAGATGGGGTGTGTATGTGTGTGTGTCCGGGGGGGGAGCTCCCTGCCCAGCTTGTGGACTAATTGTCAATGAATTTGTATACACACTCTATTCTGTATATCAATATGCTTTGTACCTTCATTCGTTTTTCCGTGTGTTACGCCTTGGTATTATATCATCGCATTTTGTCTAAGTTAAAAAGAGTAAGAATAAAAATTCAGCATTGGTTCTGAATCTAAGCTATTTACTAAGCTTAGCTTAGCTATGGCACAAGGCCAGAAGTATGTGGCTCCGAGTGAGAATCTGTCACGATTTTTGTACCCATTTTTAGGCTGCAGGTGAGAGCACTTTAAGCAGAGTACTTGGTTGTTCCTCAGTGTTAGGCAGAATCCTTGGACCATATTACCTTTCATGCAAATATTTTGTAATATAAGGTGTGCTGTAGCCCAGCACTTAAACTTATAGACTCTGTGTAGGCACGTGGATTAAAGCCAGCCAATCAACACGTTCAAATATGTAGTTAGTTAACTACTTAATCGTCGATCTTGAAAGACATTCATTTGCTTGTATTCGACACAGATTAATGGATCTATAACCGAGGACTCTGCTTAATACAAGGATTCGGACCATATGACCTTTAGACACCCCTTTTTGATCTCGATTAAGAAAGGACATATTTTTCATTTACACCTTCAATATCCAGTTGCTTGTTAGGAGTTAGGGTTAGGGTTAGGGTTAGTTTTATAATTTAAAAAAAAAATCTAAAAATCGTCTGTTAAAACAAAAAAAATATTCCAACAGAATCAAACTCTCTAACAATAGTCTTCTAATCTAGCTTCCTAATTATTACACCATATGAGATGTCCATGGCTCTGAATGATATAAAAAAAACTTTGTGCTATTCTTTAAAACATTTTAAACTTTTTCAGTTATATCAAGTATTTCACTCCAGTTAAATCAAGATTATTATACTTTTTACATATTGAACTATTTTACAGTAGCTATTAAGTATACCTATCTAATGTTGTAATAGTTAAATTATCATACTATGGTATATCCATGGGTTCCACTAGTTATTATTAATAAATTTATAAGCACATCCCAGAGCTCTTCATCATGGTGTAATGCTTAGAAAGCTATTCTTGCAAATCCATTGTTACAGTGTAGTGAGTTTGATTGTCATTGGGTGCCCTACATGAATTCTTCAAAGCTGTATCTGTAACAGTGCTGCTCTACTTGGGCTCTTACAAAACGCTTTGAGAAAAGGCTAGATAGGAACTACACAAGGATTCAGCATACTGTCTTGAACAAATCCTGAAAGTAGTACCTCACAAAAAAGTCATCTGTATAGCCACTTACCTCCTATCAAACAAACCATCCAAGTAAGATGAACTAGACATGCTGGAGAAGAAAGGACAAGCTCATAAGTGATGTTCTCTTGTGGACACCTACACATGGACACACCAGTATAAACCAACCAGCAAAAACCTACCTCAATCAACTCCGTAAGGATTCTGGATTCTATGTGGAAGACCTGCCAGAACAATGACCGATAGGGATGGGTGGCGAGATAGTCATGGGAATCCGTGCTTTTAGAGCGACCTGATGATAATGATGATGATACATCTGTCCTTTTACTAAAATCTAAGTCATTATTTTTTACCCCCCCCTTTTTTACAACAGACACTATGAGTAACCTAAAGTCCATGTGCCAGACTAAGCAAAGCTTAGTATATATTTACCCAACCTCTCCACATAAGCAGAATGTGACACAGGTTGATTTTTTTAAGCAGAGTTTAACAGAATTGAATTCAGTTTTCCTTCTCCTAGACTGATGCCTCACCAAAGTTAAAAAGGCCCAGTGTGCTCTACTGTTTACTCATAGTTAGATGCATACCTTTCCCAAAAGTATTAGCACTATATGAAATGTAAACAGCCTCATCCAGGATTTGAACTCGGCCCACTGAGTTCATTTCCTTCGACAATAACCATTACACCATATGCCTCCAAAGCTTAATAAATAACAAGTACATCCTATATTTTGTTTTTGGAAAAGTACTCTCTATATAAAAACTTTTTTTTATTTCTCTTAGAAGAATACAAGGTTTGTCAAAAAAATATGAAATTTTTTTGTACTTTTTGACACACGTTTTATTCTGAAAAAAAAAAATGTTCCATTCATTCTAATTTTTATCTTGGTAAATACAACTTTAAACTTGGTACTTTTTTTTTATACACTTTGTATTCTGAAAATAATTAATGAATAGAATGTTATTTTTTTTATTTTTTTTATTTTTTCAGAATATAAGAAAAAAAGTACAAAAAATTTGGATACTTTTTTGACCCGCCTTGTATATCAATCATTTGTTGTCATGGCATCACAACAGCATTACTTACTTAAGGTCACAGGCAATAACCTGATTAGAAAGGTGTAAATACTTGAAATAAACATATCTTTAATAATAATAATAATAATAATAATAATAATAATAATAATAAGTGAAAAAGATGAATTATTATAACCTATTTAAATGCTTAAAGTATTAGATCATTATGACATTTGTACAAGTAGATTATGTTTATCAATTGATTGCTTATTGTCAAAACATTTTGTTTAATGACAGATTCTTTTGTAGATTAATCTCTTTTGAACCATTCACTTTAAAGTCCACATCTGAAATAATAAAATCCTGATATTTATGGTTGAAAAGAAAATTAACTTTTTATTAAAAAATGGTTGGGATTTATGGGTAATATCATTATTTATATATGCAGTGATGCTGATAGCTTTTTGATTTAGTGTGTCCTGGGACTCACATACAAGGTGTGTCAAAAAAGTATTGCGATTTTTAAAAACTTTTTGACACACCTTGTATACTGAAAAAAAATCTCCCATTCATTCTTCATTTCTATCTTGGTAAATACAGCTTTAAACTTGGTACTTTTTTGACACACCTTCTATTCTGAAAAAAATTAATGAATGTAATGTAATTTTTTTTCATATAATTGTTAATAAAGAGAATAATAATGTTATTGATAATGAGGGTATTGAACACCCTTAAAAAAATGGTTCAATAAAAAAAAATATGTTAATACTTGCAATACACTCATGATAAAATTGTCTATTAAAGTTTAATAACTTTTAATAATGGATAATTAACTTTATAATAATGTTAATAAAAGTTAATAATGAGAGTATTATAAACCTTTGAAAAAAAATGGTTAAAAAATAATTGTAAATGTTAATACTTGTGATACATATGTGACCCATTCAAGATAGAATGATCTAGTAAAGGTTAATAACAATTAATAATGGTTAATAAAATTAATGATAATAGTATTGGAAGTATTTGAAAAAACTTGTAAATATTGGTACTTGTTATACACATGTGACTCATGATAAAATTAGCTAATGAAGTTTGATAAGAATTAAAAGAAATTAATAGTTATTAATAATGGTTGATAAAGGTTATAATACTGTTAATAATGAGGGTTTTACATACCCTTAAAAAACGTTTAATAGAAAATTATAATAATTGATACTTGTGATATACATGTATCCCATTCATAATAAAATTATCTAATAAAAATTAATAGTTATTAATAATTGTTAATAAAGGTTATAATACTGTTAATAATGAGGGTATTGGACACCCTTAAAAAACGGTTTAATAGAAAATTGTAATGGTTGATACTTGTGATATGCATGTCTCATTCATAAGATTATCTAATAAAAGTTAATAATAATTAATAATGGTTAATAAAGGTTTTAATAAAGGTTAATAACAAGAGTATTGGACACCCTTGAAAAAACTGGTTCAATAATGTGGTCATTGAATCAGTTCAGATCCTAGAATGTTTTTGTCATTCTTCTTGTGGGTAGGGGTCGTGGAAAGAAAATCAATTCTTGCACTAATTTATGTCATTGCATTTTTCAGACATAAACGATTTCTGTAGTGAATTCGAGTCAGTTTAATCCCTTTTGACATGTCATTAATTAATTACGCATTTCATTTTGTCTCTGTCTCTCCTAAAACTCTTAAACTCTGCAGTATCGCTGTAAACTGGCTTGGCTGCAGCTGCTACTGCTGCTCATACTACTGCTAACAGAAGCACTGCTGCTGTGTTTCCTGCTTCTATTTTCGATTCCCCTATTGAATGATGATACTGTTTCAGTTGACATGATTACTGTTTCCAGTTGCTTGTTCTCTCTCTCTCTCTCTCTCTCGCTCAACCTCTCTCTATTTAATATGATTATTTCTCTTTTCACTCTCTATTTTAGCCCTCATGCTCTGTTTTTTCTTCTCTCTCTTATTCCTTATTTTTTTCATCTTTTTTTCTTTCTTTCTTTTCTTCTCTTTTCTTTCTTTCTTTCTTTTCTTCTCTTTATCTTTCTTTCTTTCTTCTCTTTATCTTTCTTTCATCTTTCTTTATCTCTTCTTACTCTCATACTGTTTATGATATTATTTCTATTTTATCCAATTTATATATTTTATTGTTTTTACTTTCCTTTTCTCTTTTGATTCTTTTTAATTTACTTTCTTATGCCTTGTTGGTGAGGCTTAGAATATGTTGTCCATATCCCCTGCTGAGGGGTAAGACCCCCACTATAAAAAGGTATCTTGGGTATGACACTAAACTTTATCTGGTGTGAGGCCCCAGTTCTGGAGCTCTGCACAATGTGGGGTCATTTCATTGCCATTACTACCAGGTCCACTCTTTGAGTCAAATAGATCTGTTAGAAAATGATTTGAAATACATGAAACAATATCAATGTGTGCAAATTATTTGTATTAAAGATATTATTTGAAGCTATAACTCCTTTAACAGATTATTATTATTATTGAGTTTTTCATAACAGCATTAGTTGATGGTCTTACACTGGAGTCTGAGTGACAACAAGTCTCCTCAGGACTCTCCTGAGTATTCCAGCTGATTTCAGCAATGCTGTTGTCTGTATGGTCTCAAAACTTCCACTGATTTCCAGTTTCTCTAGTCTTTTTTCTAAGTTTTTGGGAACGTTCCAAGTTGAAATTGTATAATTGTGTGCTAATTTTTAGTATCAAATAGGAATACATGAAACTATATAACTATGCAAACAGTTGATTATTATCATTATGGCACTAAACTGCATCTGATGGTGAGGCTCCAGTTCTGGATCTCTAGGGAGTGTGGAGTACACCTTCAGTGTGGTAATACCTTTTAGATTCTATGTAATGGATCAAACAGATCTGTTTAAAAATTATTTATATTCAATAGAAGTGTGGAAAAATTTTATATTTTAGAAAATTATGAATTTTTGCTACAACTAAGGGAACTTTGAAAACAATAACCTGGGAAAATAATCACTCCTTATGTCTGTCTAATCCATTAAAATTTCATTAAAATTTGTGGCAATAATAAAAAAAATTTTTTTGTCCAATACTGTACAAGGGTTAGCTGAAAGGTTTATAGGCTGACCAATATATTTTTATTGAATGTGGCCAAAATGAAGTTTATTTTTCAACA
Organism: Doryteuthis pealeii; assembly: GCA_023376005.1. NCBI lineage: Eukaryota > Metazoa > Mollusca > Cephalopoda > Myopsida > Loliginidae > Doryteuthis > Doryteuthis pealeii. The sequence goes on along the minus strand of CM042137.1, from coordinate 102,735,780 downwards.
TAGTCCCCTTTGCAGTTCACACTCTTCTTCCATCAGTGTTGCAGTACTTGGATACAAAAGTCATCAATAGCAGATATGAAATAATCATGATTTTTTTTTTTTAGTTCACCCTAATAAATGACTCTTTAATGGTAGAAATATATCGGACCATATGACCTTTCGGCACCCCTTTTTGATCTCGATTAAGAAAGGACATTTTCATTTTCACTGTCAATATCTGGTTGTTTTAACAGACAATTTTTATATATTTAAAAAAAAATTATAAAACTAACCCCTACCCTAACCCTAACCCCTAACAAATAACCGGATATTGACGGTGTAAATGAAAAACATGTCCTTTCTTAATCAAGATCAAAAAGGGGTGCTGAAAGGTCATATGGTCTGAAATATCTTCAATGTAACTTTGAAATATCATTCATATATATATTTACCAACTCTCCACACGAGCAGGATGTGACACAAGGTCAGTTTCTTAAGTGGAGTTTAACAGGTTTGAATTCAGATTTTCTTTCTCCTAGACTGGTTACCTAGCAATGGTTAAAGAGCCCAATTCATCCTACTATTTGCTCATAACTGGTGGGAGAGTAGTTGGATTCATACCTTTCCCAAGGTATTAGCACTATTTGAAATGTAAACCGCTTCGTCCAGGATTTGAACTCGGGTTGACAAGTCCATTTCCTATGACTCTACCCATTACATCACGCATCTCCATATAATTCATATCAACAAAATTATCGCCATAGGCATCTCTTGTTTGGTTTCTTGGAATGACGCCCAAATTGTTTCAAATGATAGTTTATTGGGCAGCATCTTAGAGTTGACAGAGATATTGCACCATGCCAGAAGATTATAAAACAACAACAACAAAACAAACATTTGGTAAGGGTATTCAAATTTATCTTTTTGTGAATGTAGCTCAACTTGCCAAAGTTAGTTGTCACTTGCCAATTTATTTTTTCAATCCTTTTAAGTGAGTGAAATTGTTTTGTTGAAAGCCAATAAAAAAAAAAAAAAAGAAAAAGTTAATTAATATTGAAAGATAATGTTAGTTAGAAAAACTCTTGAATTGATTTCTTGTTTTTATTATTGTTCATTGAGTGTCAGGTGTGATGGAATTGTGAAAGTAGTTTATCACGAACTATCATCAGATTTGTTGGCAAGATTCTCAGAAAGAATAAAGAGCAATTTATTTATATATGACTAGAAGTGGCTACCCTGGGTAGAGGAAGAAAAAAAGAAAGAAAGAAAGAAGAAAAAAACAAAAAAGGTGTAATGGTTAGCAAGTTAGTCTTGCAGATCCACTACTACTAACAGTGAGTTCAATCCTTGCTGAATGCCCCATAAAAATCCCCATGTTAATCTAGTCTGAAAAAATGAATAAAAAGAAAAATTGATTGTTTTGCACTTTCTTATTGATTTGTTTAACTTTGAGATTCATGGACATATGAATTTTAATGCTATTTTAATGCTTAAATATCTATTGAGAATTCTAGTAGAATTTTAATGCTATTTTAATGCTTAAATATCTATTGAGAATTCTAGTAGAATTTTAATGCTATTTTAATGCTTAAATATCTATTGAGAATTCTAGTAGAATTTTAATGCTATTTTAATGCTTAAATATCTATTGAGAATTCTAGTAGAATTTTAATGCTATTTTAATGCTTAAATATCTATTGAGAATTCTAGTAGAATTTTTAATGCTATTTTAATGCTTAAATATCTATTGAGAATTCTGGGGTATGGGGGTTATCATCCTTGTCTACGAGCCTCTGTTTCGAACCAACCAATCACGAGCCAGCATACTTTGGCGGCAAAGCCGAATAAGCAAACTCACCCTCTTCTGATCCAGCTTTCACTGGGGACAGACCTAAAACAGGGTCGCTCCTCTTCTCAACAACCAGAACCAAAATCGAGTCGGACATCAAACAGAACGTCTATCATATCCAAACTATCAGAAGGCTGTTGCAAGGGCTCCAATAATACCCTATCTCAGGACTCAGATAAGTGACAAATTATACATTTGTGCAAACAAACTAAAGTTTGCAATCCTTATTGTTATATGTAATACACGTCTTTTATTCCTATTTCTAGTTGTTTGGTTATTTCTTTAATTCTCAACCTCTCTGCAACACTCGTGGTTAAATCCATACTTCAAACCTTGGAGAACTGTCGTTATGTGATTAGTTTCTTTATATATCTTCTTGAATATAATTCAAATCTTTATAATTTTTGTACAAGAAGCTAGACTCAGTAACAGTGAATGTGTACATATATTTACTTTGCTGTTAATTGTTTTATTTTCATAGTTTTCTCCGGTCATACACCCATACATACATACACGCAACTGCCCTTTGGAAAGATTGTCTATTCATGGTATACAAAGTGGATGCCCACAGACTACATGTCTACTACATGCGTCACTTGCACAGTATATTAAATGTCAAGTGGTGGCAGCATGTTTCAAACAGGACCATCCTCGAGAGAACTAGATTCCCTGGCATGCACGACATACTTATCCAGTGCAACCTGATCTGGGCTAGTCACTTAAATATACTTGGGGATGACAGACTGCCAAAGCAGATTCTGTACTCTCAATTGAGGGAGGAATTGGTAGACCAAAGCTCAGGTACAAAGACAACATTAAGAGAAACCTGGAGGACTTGAACATCCCCATAAGCAGTTGGTAAGACGCAACCAGAGATTGAATCAAATGGAGTAAGCAAATTCGCTTGGTGTCATCATCGGATACGATGGACAGCAAGTAAAAATAAAAATTAAAAAGAGAATTGTTTTTTTTTATCTGTTTCCTGACCTGATTCAAAAAAGATTCTTGTAAATTAACTTCTGTGTACTTGTAAAATATTCTGATAAAAAAATAAGTTTTGTTTTGATAGCCTAGTGAGGTTCAGTGCATGGGGAAACAGATCAAACCCTGCTGTTGGATATGAAAAATAGTTTTAGATTCAAGTAAGTAAGTAAAGTTGACAGGGTGGCCTAAAGTCGGTATCAGCCAAACAGCAAGGGAGTCTATCCTCTTTTTACTTGCGCTAGACAAAGGAGATTGTTTCTGAGTCAGAGATGGAGCGCCACACCTACCATCAGCTCCTCACTTTACCGCACAGATCCCTGTACTACTCATACGCTGAGTTGGCGAGGGCCGGTATCGAACCAGAAACTTTGAGATTCTTGGGCAAGTGCTCTACCAACTGAGCTAAAATTCAAAGAAATAGTTATTTAAGCATTTATTTTTGCTAGTGTTTATCTTATCATTGAAGAATATTAAACATCATCTTGAAGGGATGCTGACAACACAGATTCCCTTGACTCTCTTGTTATCCATCCGTCTCTATCGCCCATCACTCTTGGCAACTCCTTTAGATGGTATCCATGAGTGATTTTTGCAACCATTTCTCAAGAGGCATGCTTCCTGCAGGACACCCCATGTTACTCCGACCCAATACTGTGTGCTTGTATATGGGAGTTTAAATATATGTAATAAGGATTTAATATGATGTAAGTCATTTTGATGTTAACTTAGGTACATATTTTTTTAAAAATGGGCTCTCTCATTTTATTTCGACACATGAGGGTTCATCCAATGAACAACCCACATAGGGTTTTGTTTATAGTGGTGAAGGCTTGTGTTGGACACAGTTGATAGGAAAGAATTGGTGCACAAAGAATGCCAAAAACCCAATTAACGACTGATCTCAGGCTTTTCAAATTCAGAGTTTTCCTTCTCCTAGAATGTTAACCTATCCAAGGTTAAAGAGTCCAGTCTGCCATATTATTTACCCATAGCTGGAGGGAAAATATATGGATTCATACCTTTCCCAGAGGTATTAGTGCTATGTGAAGATGTAAACAGCCTTATCGAGGATTTGAGCTCAGATCTACAAGTCCATTTCCTATGACTAACCATTATGCCACATGCTCATATATATATATATATATATATATATATATATATATATATATATATCTGCCATGCCAACGGGGCAGATTCTGTTGACTCTCTCACAATCTGTCCCTATTAGTAAAAACTTTTTCTAAATTCTCTAGATTGCATCCAGTGTCCACATTGTGCTGATGAATGTAAGTTTTTGCTGCTTGGCAAACTCTGGTGTGTCCATGTGTAGGAGTCCATTGAAGAATATGGCTTATAAATTTGTCCTTACTTCTTCTAGATGTCTTGCTCATCTTACTTGGACGGTTTGCGATATAAAAGGTAAGTGGCAGTACAGCTGCTCAATGATAAGATAACAAAAAATAAAATTAAAGCCAAAAATGAATAGTTTGAAAAAAAAAGTATTTTGAATATCAATTAGTGTAAAACATTTTTGTCATGAAATAACAGATATATTACAACTTTGTTCCTTTAAAACTGAAAATATAATTATAAAAAAAATCATCTTAATGCTATAAGATTTATCATTGAGCTGATCTCCAAATAGGTTAGACACCTAAACACCCACACCCAATTGGCTAGGCTGAATTGAGGCACTTGGTCTAATGGTTAGAGCTGTAGGAAATGGACTCGGAAATTCGACCCGAGTTCAATTCCTGGACGAATCTGTTTGGATTTCACATAGCACTAATACCCTTGGGAAAGGTATGAATCCAATTAAAGTAGCAGGGCAGACTGGGCTCTTTAACCATGACTAGGTAACCAGTCTAGGAGAAGGAAAACTCTGAATTCAAACCTGTTAAACTTAAGAAATTGACCTTGTGTCACATCCTGCTTGTGTAAAGGAATTGGTAAATATATATATGCTGAATTGTACCAAACCAACCAATGACATCAAGAAGCTGATTAGAGGCTTGAACTCTAGTGCTTCAAGATAACTGTATCACTTTGTTCTTTCAACGGTTTATACTAACAGGGTTCACATACCTCTTGTGCAGATTGCCGTTTCTCACAAGCTGACATGTGTTCTTTTCATGCTGATTGTATATGTCTTGATGACAGTTAAAGAAGTAGAAATCCATGGCATTTGTCTTTCAATGCTTTCAAGTACTACATACCAACCTCCTAAAGTAGAAGGATTATATTTGGGGGGGGGGTCATAATGGTTTACTTCTCTGGGTGAGCATAATACTGCTAAGGGTGGTAATCAAGGCTCTATATCTTGCTATAGAGTATATGGAGGCACGTGGCATAATGGTTAGAGTCATAGGAAATGGACTTGTCAACCTGAATTCAAATCCTAGACAAGGCTGTTTGCATTTCACATAGCGCTAATACCCTTGGGAAAGGTATGAATCCATATATTCTCCCTCCAGCTATGGGTAAAATAATAGGGCAGACTGTGCTCTTTAACCTTGGATAGGTAACCAGTCTAGGAGAAGGATAACTCTGAATTTGAAAAACCTGAGGCAAGTTGTTGATTGGGTTTGAGGCATTCCTTGTGCACCAATTCTTTCCTACCGACTGTACCAAAAAGTGTGGATGGTCCGACATAGGCCTTCACCCCTATAAACAAAACAATGTGTAGGTTGTTCATTGAATGAACCCTCATGCAATGGAACTTCAAACTAAATCCTTTATTTAATCCATTGGGGTAGATTTTTTCTCATTATGTTAACCATGACCCAGGTGCAAGTGTTAAGATATGTTAAGTATTCTATGTTATTTTTATCTGTAGTCAAGATTGAACCAACAACCTCCAGATGATTGTCACTTAGAACTGTATTAATCCTTTTATCCATTGTACTGTTGCATACCCTTTCTTACTTCTTACTTCTGGTTGTATTTTCTTCTGGCCGGCTTTGCTATTCTGATCGTCTTTGGTATTTCTATCATCTATGACTTGGTCTGGAATCTTCTAAGGTCTGGACTTTCTATTGTTATGTTCCTGCTGGCTGGTCGTCCTGGATTCATTTCTTAGTCTTGTTACCAAGACATTCATCAACCACAAGAACATATTAATTATACAACTTTTATTTCCTTAACTATACATTTCATGTAACCAAATATCTGACTAACATAGCATGCGTGAGCTCCAGTTTTAGGCAGAGCATAAAATGGCCGCTGCTCTGCCTGACGTCTAACTGCAAACTGGGGACCGAACAGGTCCCACGTGACTTCACGTATTTTGGTGGGCTTCTGTAATTTTCCATTGAAGAACCTGGCCATGGTATGAAAAGGGTCATCTCCTCGGAATTACAGGGGACCGACAATAATCTTATGCAACCGCATAGATTATGTAACAGTACCATATGTCTGATTGGATAATTCAGAGTGAAGAAGCACCTGTAGAAGCCTGGGGAGCACATAGGCTGAAATGCTGTGTATATAACTATAAAGATGAGGACAACAGTCTGAAAAATCTAAATAATACAAACTGAGTCTTAATATTGTTGACTGGATATGATTTGAGAACTGGCATTCATTTTAAACATCCAACTGTATTGGAATATTTCTTTCCATTTGGCTAACATTTTCTTTTTTTTTTTTTTTCTATGCAGAGATATGATACAAAAATAACTATAGCATATATCCTCTATTCCTTTCAAACAAGGTTAACCCAATAACTGCAGCAGAAGAATCTCAATTGCCATTTTCTAAATTTGGCTGTAAATTTAACTCACTAACTGCCAACCATTTATACATCCTGGCCCTCAGCCAAAGATTTATAAGATAACGAGCAAATACACCAAGTAGAGTGGTCATTCCTTGGAAGTATAATCATTTATTTTATAAAATAATAATAATAAATATAATAAGTCCTTTGTTTGAAGCCCTTCATTGCCATTACTCCCAGGTCCACTCTTACCTAGAGAGGTAGTACTTGTTAGGGTCCCATCTATGGGTCAAATAGATCTGTCTAAAAGTTATTCCTATTTGATAGGACTATGTGAAAAAAAAAAAAAAAACTTCTTAAGAAACAACAATACAAATAATGTAAATATGAATGTACAATAAATGCAATTCCCTAACATCTAGGCATAAAATAACCCTAGATTGCTTGACATGCCATTAAAATCAATCAATTCTTTTATTTGAAGTCATATAATTTCAATTATTTCTAACAACAATAATTTGTGAGCAATTTTATAGTTTCAAGTAACTAATAATATTAATAATCTTTAGTAAACAATTATAGCTTCAAGTAACTAATCATTGTACAAATAATTTGCAAACAGATGGTATCAAGTATTCCTATTTAATATAAATGGGAGGGGGATCCTCATGACGTAGTGGCTAGCGTGCTGGATTGTAATATCGTAGTATAAGGGTTCAAACTCTGTTTGTTATCTAATAAGTCATCGATGTGAGGTCCCTGTGGTGTAGTGACTAAAGTGCTGGTCTGCAACATCACAGTAAGAGAGTTCAAACTACAGTGATGCTATTGCATTCATTTTCACCCTAATACTCATTACTTATAAACCCTGTCATCCTCTCTATTGTTCTTCTACAAGGATGGCTTTGGCATTAAATAATCCATAAATGTTGCTATACCATTAAAAAAAGAAAAAACCAAACCAAATGTTTTGTCAGTCCAAGTTGTACAATCATACAGTAGTATTGATCCAGGTTGGAAGTCTTCCCATTTTGTTTTATCAGTGAGATCAGATTTCCATCTTGTTTTGTATAAACAGGGCTGGTCTAGCACAGTCGTTAGGGTGCCCAACTGGGAACCACAATTAGTATTATTTGTATTATTCAGACTATTGTCCCCATCTTCATTGTTATCTGTACAACGTTTCTCGGGTGTTGATTACGTCATTAATGGTTCTTTATCGGTCTCGTCTGAAAATGAATTTAAAAAAAGTTCTCTTTTGAACATTTCAAAAATTCTCTGCTTTTTCCAACAAATTTCATTTTAAATAAGGATTCACGCTGATGAAGTCGAATTTTCTTTGTGTGCAGAACACTTCTACATTTTTTTCTATTATTATTATTTCATTTCATTTGTTTATTTAAAAATAATAATAGTTCAAATATTGTACACATAGATAAACTCCTGACCAAAACACATGTAAGTGATATTGATTAAAATTATCCTTTATTATCCTTTCTATACTTTCTTTCCTTTATTCATTCTTTCAACATACCGTCAGATTCACTTCCAGTTTCATCTTTACATATATATATATATAACGTAAAACCTTATGTAATATTGACTAATTATGTATCTAGGGCCGGTTTAAGTCAGTTGGTAGAGTATCGGACTAGGAACCACAAGGTTCTGGGTTCAATACAAGCCCTCACCAATTCAGCGAATGAGTAGCACAGGGATCTGTGTGGTAAAGTTAGGAGCTGGTGGTAGGTGTGGCACTCTGCCTCAGATGCGGAAACAATCTCCTTGGTCTTGCACTAGTGAAAAGGGGATAGACTTGCTTGCTGTCCGGCTGATACTGACTTTAGGCCGCCACAACAACTTTAAATAGCAGTTAGAAAAGTCATTCACCTCATCAATGACAAGAGTGCAACTGATATTGTGAATAATCAATAAAAAAAAAAAACAATAGTTAACCTGAATAATGGAGGTAAATCTCGGGAGATCCATGCGCAGGAAAACATTCTTTGATCCAATCCTTCAAGAAGAGGGTGAGAAAAAGAGCTGTACTATGGTTCATTCAGGTATTCACCCCCCCAAATTTCTCCCATCATGCACCACTTCTTCCTCTACTCTACACACCAATCATTACATGCATGACAACTAATTTATATTGATATTTATCTTTAATAATTTTTATAACAAATAGCTGGACCAATGGAAATTCCATGGTAGTTGATAACAAAGATTATTCATCCTCTTATGGTTCTGCTCTTTTACCTTTGCCTGTATCTTGTCATTCTATGTGAAATGCAAAGAGCCTTGTGCAGTATTTGAATTCGGTTTGTCATATCCATTTCCTATGACTATAACCACTACACCAGTTGGAGGTGTGTGGTATAATGGTTAGTCATAGAAAAGGGACTTGTCGACCCGAGTTCAAATCCTGCATGAAACTGTTTGCATTTCATATAGCACTAATACTCTTGAGAATGGTATGCATCCAACTACTCTCCCTCCAGCTATGGGTAAATAGTAGGGCAGACTGGGCTCTTTGACCATTGCTAGGTAACCAATCTAGGAGAAGGAAAACTCTGAATTCAAACCTGGTAAACATGGCTTAAGAAATTGACCTTGTGTCACATTCTACTCATGCTGAGGGGTAAATATATATAACCATTACACCACACTCCTCCAATTGTATTTGGTACAAAAAAGTAAAGAGTTCATATTTAGTTGCAATATTAGTGTTTAATATATTTTCAATGTATTATTATAGTTCACAATTAGTTTAAAAATTAACTTAAAGAGATCTATCTGATCCAGAGAGGGGACCCTTATAGGTAATACCAGAGATGCTGATAGGTATGCATCCTGCATCCCTGATGCACAAAAATCTAAAAGGATGCAGTAAAATTATATCCATCCATCCCAGTGTTTTTTCTTTTTTCTTCCCTTACCATTTCAAGCTAAATGTAAATACATTTCAATAGTTTCATAGAAATTAATTACACAGAATAGGTTACAAGTTAGAAGTTAGACAGCTTTATTTGGGAACCATAAATTTTTCCGGGCACTCATTCAAAGCAAATATGTGTATCTCAGGACGCACTAAATCAAAAAGCTATCAGCATTACTGAATGCTATCCTGTCAGAGTGGGATTAAGTGTGTTGACAATGAAGAGGTGACTCCATACTCCTTTTACATAATTATTAGATTCCTAATATTTATGTACAGTAGTGTAGAAACCAAAATGGCTGTTATAAGTTGCAGCCCACGGCCTTGAAGGATTGAATGACAAGGCTTGACCTCATCCTGAACCTCCTGGTGGATACCGTGAGAATCGGTGGAGAAGACCCTCTTCCGGTTTAGATTAGAAATAGATTTATTAGTCAGATCGGCCAAAGCCATGACGTTGGTAAGTCGTGTTATGCACGGTGCCGACTCAATCTACGCAAGTAGTCTGGTGGGGATTTCATAATAAATATGATCTAAGTTAAATCGAAGTCTTGTGTTATTATCTAAAAACTACCAATGACACAGGGCTTCTGATAAGAGAAATCCCCAATGGAAGACCAGACACAAAGTCCCCAAGACGAAGTCCAGATGCTAGAAGAGACGCTAGAAGAATAGAAGTAAGAAAGTAAGGAAAGAGAGTATACAACACTCCCCCAGAGCTCTAGAACTGGAGCCTCACCACCTGATGCAATTTAGTATCATCCCTAGGACACTATTCTTTGGGTACTTATGTAACAATGAGTTGAATACTAGCAAACAACAAGCGTACATACTGACTCTCTTGTGTATTAGTTGCACTTGCATCTATTTATATACATAGCCATGCACTTAGAGTGTCTCTCATACTTAAATAATATTTATTTTTTTAAGATACTTATCTATAAACACCTGTTTCTTCTCATGCTATATTCCTACAAATAAATGCTTGGGTAATTACCTGCCATAAAAATAATAATCAAGTCCCCTCAGGTAAGTTTATCAAATTCACGTATTCCATGTAGAAATTAAAAGAAGAAAATACTACATAGAAGTTATATATAAAATTATAAAAGACATTAGTATGTGTGCATGAACATCTCATCTAAATAACCACAAGACAACATTAAAGCTAATAAAAGTTGAACTCACTAGAAATGGTTTTTGAGATTAGACTACTGGTTGTTTTTTGTTTTTTTAATTCATATTAAATATTAATACGTATAATAAGATTTTTTGAAGGCAAAATAATGCAAATTTATGTTGAAAAACATATTTATTTAATTTTTTTTTTTCCTTTTTTGCACTCTTAATATTTTCGGGCAAGAGAGTTGAAAAGTTTCCATCTGTGTTTGTTAAACTCAACTGTGGTATAAATCCGTTGAATCTTCTAATGGAAATTTAAATGTTCGGCAAAGATCGTAAATTAATACGTATATATCTTGATGGGCCAGGTTAGCTCAGTCGTAAAACCTCATGTAATATTGCCTAATTATGTATCTAGGGCCGGTTTAAGTCAGTTGGTAGAGTATTGGACTAGGAACCATAAGGTTCTGGGTTCAATACAGGCCCTTGCCAATTCAGCATATGAGTAGCACAGGGATCTGTGCGGTAAAGTTAGGAGCTGGTGGTAGGTGTGGCGCTCTGTCTCAGATGCCGAAACAGTCTCCTTGTCTAGCACTAGTGAAAAGGATATAGACTCGCTTGCTGTCTGGCTTATACCCACCTTAAGCCACCCCAATGACTTTACTTACTTACATAGATACTCTGATCTTTGGCAGAAGTGTCATCCTGTATGTATATAATTCCATCATTTTGACGGATAGTATATTAGTATTCAATAAAACCTGTCATTGCCTTTTGAGCAATGCCACAAGTTAATACTCATTCTCATCTACTTAGTCCTTATTTTTTTTTTTGTTGTTGTGCATATGTGTGATTAATTTTTTTCTCTCCAAGATTATATTCTTTTTATTTTTAGTCAATTAACTTTGTCTTATTTTATTTGTGCATCAGATGGGAAACTATCCTTCAACTTCAAATAAATCAATACTTATTTGTGGCACTTAGCCAAACGGATTTTTTTCCTAGCACACTATGTTGGCATAGCATTTAACGAAATGGCTCAGATGTGTGTGTATAATATATATATATATATGTGTGTGTGTGTGTGTGTATACATATATGTGTGTGTGTGTGTGTGTGTATACATATATGTGTGTGTGTGTGTGTGTGTATACATATATATGCAAACAGATGTGTGTGTGTGTGTGTATACATGTGTATGCAAACAGATGTGTGTATACATGTGTATGCAAACAGATGTGTGTGTGCGTACACATATATATGCAAACAGATGTGTGTGTGTGCGTACACATATATATGCAAACAGGTGTGTGTGTGTGTGTGTATACATATATATATGCAAACAGATGTGTATATGTGTGGTGGTATACATATATATGCAAACAGTGTGTGTGTGTGTGTATACATATATATATATATATGCAAACAGATGTGTGCGTGTGTATATATATATATATATATATAGAGACTAACACATATTCCTAGTACACTATGTTGGCATAGCATTTACTGAAATGGCTTAGATGTATGTATGAATATATATATATATATATATATTTTATTATTGATTCGGCATTAACTAACCAGAAAAGAGTTGATATGCCATAAAACAAAACCAACCAACCCAAACTTTTAAGTGTATGTGCATATACTAAATTTAATATTTCATTACTTGCAGGAGTGCAATTCCCGTGCAACATGTAAAGTCGCCTCCCCCCTTTTTTTTTAAAACCAAAATAGCAATTTCCTTTAATGTATTTATTATAGCACTTTATTTTTTCAGTTGAATAATGAAAGCCTGATTAGAAATTTTATTGGTTTGTGATTATTTTGGAGTAGAGAGAAAGAGTTAAAGAATTAGACAAACTGTATTTCTACTAATGATTAAGCCAACACCAAAAGAAAAACAGATTATTACAACCAACTTGTAAACATTAAGTAAATTACCATTCTTCATTCACGGTTTTGCTAATAATAGCAAACTGCTAAAAGGAATGTAATTGTAATAATTACTTTGACTAGCAAAAATATGCACCCTCCAGGTGCAAGTATTTAAGTTTTTGTGTGTTCTTAGGGTTTGCTTTTAACCCCATCATATTTGGTGGACGTGCTGAAAAGGAAGGAATTCAAGGAACGAAAAGAAAGAGACAACGACAGAAGGTGGTTTTATGATTTAGGCTTTATTCACGGGACATAGCCACCATGTGACAAGGAAATATCTCCCTGGCCAGTAGTAGGAAAGTAATTGAAAAGTAATGGTATTCTTGGTGTGTGTTCTTAATTTGAATATCATATTAAATTAGAAAGGCTAATGAACTAAATAAGAATCCAGATAAAAAGATTTGAAACGGGGGGGGGGGTATAATAAAAAAAAATAGAGCAACTGAAACTTGCCTTTCATTGCTGAATTTTTCTAATTTAACTATTTAGTTAAAATGGGAAGTAAAAGATAAAATTAAAATTACAGTTATTTCTTTTTTCTTAATGGTTTTCTTTTAAGATTTATCCCCAAGATTGTTGCTCATATGCATTAAGATAAAACTAAACAATTAGAAATCAATAATACTAAGTACATAAATATTAAAATCAAGTTTTTAATATCAATATGCAAATTAGCCTTTCTCTTAACACTGTAAACCGCTATTTTTTGTATATATAATACAATTACATGTATTAGTATGTAAATAAGGCCAACATATTAGTTTTATTAATAATTGAGTTTCCAATCAGTATCTAGGTCTAACATATCTAACTCTAGTTTTGACGGGCTGGTGGCTTTGGCCCTGAACTTTACACGCTAACGTTCCCAGGGGGCCATCCTTCCAGGCAACACCTGCCCCCTTGATTTAAAGGGGCAGGGCTGGGTTTATTGCCCAGTGCCTGAGCCCCCTCCCCCTGAGGGGAATACCGATATCAACGCATTTTTTTGCACTTGCCAATCATGGGTGGTCCCACATTATAAGGGCCTTGTGCCTAACCTGTGCACATGGGGTACGTGGTAAATGTATGTAGATATGATCATCAGTCAATTGAGGTTTGGAGAATGTGTCATAAATAACTAAGGAATTGGTCTGAGTAGCCAGACTCTTGTGGTCGGTGCTGTATGTACCTATCTTTCATGTGTGGCACATTTTCAGTTGTTTTTGTTAGACTTTGAGGGGCTGGTTTAGCTCAGTTGGTAGAGCATTTGGCTCGGAACCACGAGGTTCCGGGTACAATACCGGCCCTTGCCAACTCAGCATATGAATAGCACAGGGATCTGTGTGGTAAAATGGGGAGCAGATGGTAGGTGTAGTGCTCCACCTCAGAGGCAAAAACAATCTCTCTGGTCTAGCATTAGTGAAAAGGGGATAGACTCCCTCGCTGTCTGTCTCATACCAACAATAGGTCATTCCGTCAACTTTACTTATTTACTTGTTAAAAAATTTAGTTGAAGAGAGTATGATGAAGAGAGAGAGAGAGAGAGAGAGAGAGAGAGAGAGAGAGAGCATTTTAAATAGGTGGTGTGGAGAAGGACAATGGGTGCGGAAATAAAAGGTAAGAAGAAGAGTTTATGTACATAATGATAATAATATGATGATGATGATGATAATTACCACCTACTTACCTATTTTTTTAATAATAGAAACATTTTTTAAAAATTTAAATGTTTTTAGTGAAATTATTAATATAAGTGTACAGTGATGCTGATAGGTTTTCAATTTAGTGCGTCCTCGAATGCCATGTTTGCGTAGAATGAGTCCCAGGGAATATTTATGGGTCCCAGCTAAAGCCGTCTAACTCCTACCTTGTAACCTATTCTGTGTAATTCATTTCTAAGAAACTATTGAAATGTATTTACAGTTAGCTTGAAATGGTAAAAGAAGAAAAAAGAAAAACACTGGAACGCAAGTATATGATTTTACTGCGTCCTTTTAGATTTTTGTGTGTCAGGGACGCAGAATGCGTACCTATCAGCATCTCTGGTGTATCTGAAGCTTGCTCGTACCTCAAATTTTAGCCTCCAACACAAAGCCAAAAATTAACTGAGTGACAGCTTGTAACTCTAAAATTTCATAAGTCAATGTACTATTGTATATTGTTAATTTTGCTGCTGAATCCTTTTCTTAACAATAATGCAAGGTGACTTTAATGAGCTGAAAAGTCTTGAGTTACTTAAAACTGCCCAATTTTCAGTTTCTTGAATGATGGTAACATTATCAATTAAAACTGCGTCATTTATCTTGAGACTTGATTGACCTTCAGTTTCTCACTTTTTGAGTGACTTTTCTTGTATAATTATAATTTGTAATTAAGCAAATATTTGTATGTATGTATGTATGTATATATACATGTATATATTAGATGTAAATGCTCTATCTAATATTTTGAGTGCTGTTTACTTATAAATATAGCACTCATATTATCTATATAATACTATATATATAGTTAAGAATTAATGGGAAAATGAATAAATGAATGAAATAAAATGGAATGAGTGGAATAAATGAAAAATCCTTTCCAAGGGACCTCTCCAAAATTAAAAAAATAACAAAAAATAAAAAATAAAGGATAAAAATTTTTTTTGAGAGAGGAGTCCCTAATGGAAAGTTTTCCTCATTTATTAGACTCTTTTGAAGCATCAATTAAATATATCATTATATGATACTATATACATACACACACACACAGTGATCACAGTTGATTATGAATGTTTGTTCAGCTCCAACTAATTTCCTTGTATATCAAATCAATTTTCCTCATTGAAATAAACTGAAATCCCATTAATTGTTCCCCCCCCCCCCAAAAAAACATCCTAATTTTTTTGTTAAGTTTTTTAAATGAGAAAAATTGTAATGTATAAAAACATAGAATACAGTGAATTACGTGCTGTAATATGTTTTAATGTTTATTTTTTTATTTCTTTAATATATGGGGTAGTAAGAGGTTTGAGTGTTTTAAAGTTTAAAGTTAGCTAGATATTCTCTGTGCGTGTTCTTTGGCTTTTTGCTATTAACCCCATCTCATTTGGTGGTTGCGCTGAAAAGGAAGGAATTCAAGGAATGAAAAAGAAAGAGACAAAAGCAGAAGGTGCTTTTATAACTTAGGCTTTATTCCCAGTCATAGTCGCCTGTAGCAAAGGAATATCTCCCTGGTTTAGTTAGGAGCAACCAGACCCTGTTAAGGCCTAAACTCGAATGGCCGAGATTCCTGGGGGGGGGGATCGGAAGTCAGTCCTTTTTCTCGCACATGCGTGGAGGGTTTTTCTGGTGAAGGCTCATGGCAGTTTGTGTTTTTTTTTATTTTAATTTTATTTTAGTTTTATTTTAATCCCCACAAATCAGCTGAAAAGTCTTGAGTTACTTAAAACTGCCCGATTCTCAGTTTCTTGAATGATGGTAACATTATCAGTTAAAACTGCGTCATTTTTTCTTGAGATTTGATTGATCGATTCAATTTTTTTCTGCAGAAAGAGACATGAAAGTCGATTTACTGCTTGGGAACATCAACTGATTTTGGTGCATTGAAAAGAGTTAACTTTTAAAAAACAAGACACACAGCCCCGTACACACACAGCCCCATACACACACACACACACAACACAGAATAAGAATCTTGTTGCATTGTGCAAAACATACAATAAAAGAAAAACAAAACAAAACAACAAAAAAACAAACAAAAGTTTCTTTGTGCTAAATGAAAGTGTTTTAGTATTCAAATGCGTATCTGATATATTTAGAATACGTTATGTGAAATTCGGGGAAAAAAAAGAAGAAATCTGCCATTTTATTGCAGTCACAAAAATAGATTTTTATTCAGAAAACCAAAAGACTCACAAAAACCTATATTGAATGCTATTTTAACGTACTCACTACTTTTTTTTTTTTAAATTCTTAATTTTTTTGTTTGATGTTTACCAAAAGTCAGTTGTTTTGATGTATCATCCAAATACTTACTGCTGAAAATTTTGAATGCTTTTGATTAACTCAAAGAAGAGCTTAGAAGATATTGATTGTACCTCCTGGGTATGACACTACACTGCATCTAGTGATATTCTGGAGCCATGCAGAGTGTGGGATCACCCTTTTATTGCCATTACACCCAGGTTCACTCTGACCTGGAATAGTAGTACCTGTTAGAGTCGCATCTAGGAGTCAATTAGATCTATTTCTTGGAATTTTTGATATGAGGCTTGATAATTAGTATTATTTGGATTATTCGGACTAGTGTCCTCATCTTCATTGTTATCTGTACAACATTTCGGTTGATGTGCCCTCCGACCTTCTTCAGGTATTTCTTGTCAGACTTTCTCAGACTCTGGAACCTTCTTTTCAGACTCTGGAACCATCTTTTCAGACTTGGGAACCTTCTATTCGAACTTGGGAACCTTCTTGGGTATTTACCATGTGTACGAGTTAGGCACAAGGCCCTATTAGTGATGGCCCTCTGGGATCAACGATGTTAGCTTGTATGGTCCAGGGCCGAAGCCACTGGACCCACTGGTCAAAACCAAAGTTAGATATGTTGAACATATCTACATACTAAGTACAAGCAATTGTATTTATATATACAACAAAATAGAAGTTTACAGTGTGAATAGGAAGGCTAATTTGTATATTGATATTAAAAATTTGATTTTAATGAATATGTGCTTAGTATTATTAATTTCTAATTGTTTCGTTTTGGTTTTATCTTAATGAATTTGGGCAAAAATCTCGGGGATAAATCAAAAAAGAAATAACTGTAATTTTATTCTTTACTTCCGATTTTAACTAAATACTTAAAATTCAGCAATGAAAGACAGGAGTGATGGATGGGTAAGTTTCAGTTGCTCTATTTTGCGATTATACCCCTCTCCTGATTCAAATCTTTTTATCTGCATTCTTATTTAGTTTCATTAGCCTATCTAATTTAATATGATATTTTATTACATTAAAACTTAAATACTTGCACCCGGAGGGTGCATATATTTGCTAGTTAGTTAGTAATATTATTTGCTAGTTAGTTTCAAGTATCACTACCTTTTACTATGTGCAAACAGCTGGTTATTATTAAATAGGTATAATTACTCAAAACCATATAAGTAAAGTAAAGTCGTCAGGGTGGCCTAAAGTCAGTATCAGTCAGACAGCGAGGGATTCTATCCCCTTTTCATAAGCCCTAGACCAAGGAGATTGTTTTTGGCATCTGAGGTGAAGTGCCACATCTACCTCAGCTCCTCACTTTACTGCACAGATCCCTGTGCTACTCATACGCTGAGTTGGTGAAGGCCGGTATCGAGCCAGGAACCTTTTGGTTTCTAGTCGGACGCTCTACTGACTAAGCTTGGGGTATAAATATATATATATATATATATATATATATATATATATATATATATAAGGGTAGGATTCAACAGCAGATGTGACACCATCATATTATGATTTTTGCCCAATGGTATCCAAGCACTGCAATACTGATGGAAGATAGACCTTATTTGATAAAACTATCTTAGTCAGCCTATAAACCTTTCAGCTGACCCTCATGTGTGCATATATATATATATATAATGTGTGTAAAAAAGTATTCAGATTTTTTTGTACTTTTTGACACACTTTGTATTCTGAAAAAAAATATCATTCCATTCATTAATTTTTTTCAAAATACAAGGTGTGACAAAAAATAGCAAGTTTAAAGCTGTATTTATCAAGATAGAAATGAAGAATGAATGGAACATTATTATTTTTTCCCCCAAAATACAAGGTGTGCCAAAAAGTTCAAAACATCTCACTATTTTTTTAACACACATTGTATATACTTTTATAAACTTTAATTCTGACTTTATTATAATTTTCTATATATATTCTGAAGGGTATGAACAGGTACTACACTTAGATCTCAGTCAAAATGCTGAAAAACTATCCTCTGATCCTTAACTGAAACACCAATGGATACACAACCAATTAAACCTAGGCAGATGTACCAATCCAAGCGTAGATAATAATCCCACCATTTTGACTATGAAACTATGTTTCTGCATAATGTTTCATCTAAAAATTGATTTTCATTTTTATTTTCGAGATTACAGTCAGAGATGGCAAAACTTAAATCCAAGATATATATATATATATATATTTCTATTTAAGGAATATGATTATCCAATATTTCATCATCTACACATAATTTTTATTGACTACTTATTGAGCTAATGTCAACCTTCAATGGCTACTGCACAATTCTTCCTAAATGTGTGGGTGTGTGAACGTCTTTGTAAATTCACAGTTGATAATGTAACTATTGCGCAGTAGTAAATATACAATCTAATTAAGTGGGATGATTTTAGAAATGGAATCCACAGTGATTCATACACTAATAAATAATACTGGGCCAATTAGGGATTTACTTTGAAGACATTTACTGAAAGAGTTGGTTGGTTTTAAGGCATGTCAAACCATGTTGGGTTATTTAATGAAAAAGTCTATTTTTTTTTTTTTTTTTTTTTTTTTTTTTTTTTCAAGCAATTATGTGGTTTCAAGTAAGTAATAATAACAGCAAAAAGTTATATTCATTAGTTTTGTGAACACTGAATTCCATGTTGAGGACCCTCTAAAGAGTTGGTTGGTTTTAAGACATCTCAAACCATGTTGGGTTATTTAATGAAAAAGTCTATTTTTTTTTTTTTTTTTTTTTTTTTTTTCAAGCAATTATGTGGTTTCAAGTAAGTAATAATAACAGCAAAAAGTTATATTCATTAGTTTTGTGAACACGAATTCCATGTTGAGGACCCTCTAAAGAGTTGGTTGGTTTTAAGACATATCAAACCATGTTGGGTTATTTAAGGAAAAAGTCTTTTTTTTTTTTTTTTCAAGCAATTATATGATTTCAAGTAAGTGATAATAACAGCAAAAAGTTATATTCATTAGTTTTGGTGAACACTGAATTCCATGTTGAGGACCCTCCAAAGAGTTGGTTGGTTTTAAGACATGTCAAACCATGCTGGGTTATTTAATCTTTTTTTTTTTTTTTTTTTTTTCAAGCAATTATATGATTTCAAATAAGTAATAACAGCAAAAAGTTATATTCATTATTTCTGTGAACACTGAATTCCAAGTTGAGGACCCTCCAAAGAGTTGGTTGGTTTTAAGATCACAAACCATGTGGTTATTTAATGACAAAGTCTATTTTTCTTTCTTTTTTTTTTTTAAGCAATTATGTGGTTTCATGTAAGTAATGATAACAGCAAAAAGTTATATTCATTAGTTTTGTGAACACTGAATTCCATGTTGAGGACCCTCTAAAGAGTTGGTTGGTTTTAAGACATCTCAAACCATGTTGGTTATTTAATGACAAAGTCTATCTTTTTTTTTTTTTTTTTCAAGCAATTATATGGTTTCAAGTAAGTAATGATAACAGCAAAAAGTTATATTCATTAGCTCTGTGAACATTGGAGGGTCCTCAAGATGGAATTCAAAGAGTTTGTTGGTTTTAGGGCATGGATTGCTTTTAATGTTAGAGAATAAAACAGTAATATTAGAAATCAATAACACCAAGTAATTATTTATTAAACCTAATTTTGTTAAACTCAGTATGCAAATTGACCTCACCATATACTACATAAACCATTATTTCTTAATGATATATAACACACACTGCAAAATTTAGAATGCATCAATAACATGGGCTGTTTGGGGGTAAATCAAACTCAGACTTTAAGAGAGATATTGTTAATAAATAAAATGCTAATTAAGATTAAATAATGAATATCAAATAACTAAAGGAACTGTGAAGTTAGTGGTGGTGTAGTTTTGGTTACAAACAGACAAATATGCAATCTCCATTATAAGAAGATTTGTTCTTTACATTGTATCTTGACATTTTTAATTTATTTAGGTTACTTATAATATCTGAAAAATAATATAGAAAAATAAATAAAAAACAAGAAAGTTATGTTATTTCTCTGAATTTTCAAAGTTCTATGTGTTGGAATTTTGTGGGATATAAGGCGTGTGCTGGACGGTCACTTCTACTTATAGACTCGCCTATAAGCACATGACCTGGGAAAGATTCCTATTGTCCAATCACTGGCAGTGCTGCTGCTGCTGTTGTTGTATTTATACTAGCCTGATTCTTAATCTTAGAACATTGCTACTAGGATCTTCTTGGACGTAGGACCTAAAGGAAACAAAACCACAGGACTTATTGACTTACCAAAGGATACTATACCACCTGATACTATTGACTTATTGACTTACTTACTTATTTACTTCCTTTTACATCTGGCCAAGGATGGCGGCCAGATACTCAACACTATGAAGGCTCCTGATTATGACAAAAAGTTTCTCGAGTCCAAATAATACAAAAGAAAGTTATGAATTAAAAAAAAAATTTTAGTATTTTGTGGGCCACCCTGTATTTAATCTCAGGAAATCTCAGCTGTATAATTTCAAGTTGGTTCTTTCACATAGTAAGTAAAAATGTAAAGTCTTCTGGGTGGCCTAAAGTCGGTATCAGCCAGACAGTGGGGGAGTCTATCCCCTTTTCACTAGTGCTAGACTAAGGAAATTATCTTAGCATCTAAGGTGGAGCGCGACACCTACCATCAGTTCCTCACTTTACCGCACAGATCCCCATGCTACTCATATGCTGAGTTGGCGAGGGCTGCTATCAAACCCAGAACCTAGTGATTCATAGGCTGACGTGCTACCAACTGAACTAAACAGAGAGACAAATAGAGGTAGGGATCTAGACTACATGTCCACTACATACATCACTTGCACTGTATATTAAATGTCAAGTGGTGGCAACATCTTTCAAACAGGACCATCCTGGAGAGAACTGACAGATTCTGTACTCTCAACTGAGAGAGGGATCAAGTGGAATCAGTAGATCAAAGCTCAGATACAATGACAACATCAAGAGAAACCTGAAGGACTTCAACATCCCCATAGGCCGCTGGCAAGAAGCAACCAGAGACTGAATGAATTGGAGGAAAATGATTCGCGTGGTGTCATCATTGGATATGATGGACAGCAATTGATTGATTGATTGATTTTACTCAGACAATTCATCCATTTTCTTTTTCTTTTGAAGTTTTAGAAAATTTGTATTCTATCCAATTAGTTACATCTTACAGCAAGATGGCATCCCACTGATTATTGTTAATAATGTTAATAATGTTAATAAAATCTCAACTTTTTTCATGACCGTCCCGAACAAAAATTATCGACCGTCCCAAATGGGGTTTGGACTGTCCCAAATGGGGTTTGGACCGTCCTGAAATCAGAATATTTTTGTTTAATTCATTAGCATCATCTGTAATTGTCAGTCATCAGTAGCATAATAACATGTAATAAAACATTAAGAAAAGCTGAAGCAGTGATAATTCTGGATATTTGGACAAAAAAATTAATTTCCTAGTGTTTTGAGCTAAAAAAATATGATTTTTTCTTTAAGTTACCCTGAGAAGGGTTAGTAGTTTAAAAGGACCGAATTATGTACTATCTCCCTCCACCATTATTCATTACATGACTTTGAGAATAGACCTGTGGTGCTGTAGGCTCATTTTGAGGTCAGCATTCGGGCAATCACTGGACGGCCAATATTGGAATGTAGTACTAACTTTTAGGAAAATTTTTTACCATCCCCGGCAAACTGTCCTGGATGACGTATTGATTGTCCCGGATGTAATTTTTATCGTCCCCGGGATGACGGGACGGTGTTAATGTCGAGCCCTGGATCCACCCCCCATTAGAAATAAATATTTTATAACATTCGATTTTAAATACGTATATTTAGCTCTTTTTATTGAGCACTTTTTAAATCGATTTTTATTAATCCAGAAGTAAATTTGTTTGCTTCGTGAATTAGCAAAGGTTTGTGATATATATATATATGCCATCCACAGACACCATGTTTTGATGTTTCATGTCTCATCAGTGTGGCCAGACAAAGCAACTACTTCTGAACAGGAGTGAAACCCGAGTGACTTTTCATCAGCCAGGTTCCTTAACCTCTTGGCTGTCAATAGCTGCATTTAAGGAGCAGTGTTTTAACTGATAAATACATACATTGGTGTATATATTTTACGATCACCAGAGAGATCAAATCTGTAAACAACAGACCATCATTGCTTTATTACGCTGGCAGTGAAAGTCAATTAAAGTCACTCCTAGAGAGCTCTACCGGGTTTTTGGAGCATATAATATATATATATATATATATATATATATATATATATAAAAGATATAAATACTCTATCCATGATATTGAGCACTGTCTGAGGGAGTGTGAGCTATAAATTCAATGTCAGAGAGTTTGTACCATAAGTAGGAGTAAAAAAGTAAAACAATTTTGAAATGGAAACTTAGTTCTGATAACTTGAAATATATATTAAAATAAAACAAACTATATATAAATATACAATACCAGGCATGTATCTATTAAAACTTGTTTTAAAAAACAATGAGGATCGTCTAATGTTACATGCTCAAATTTTTGTTCTTTATTCTATGTATTGGCTAATGTGATGTAAGCTGTAGTCTGCTTAAAAATCAACCTTGTGTCACATTCTGCTCATAGTTGATTTGGTTTCTTTGTTTAATGGCATCTAAAACATTGTGGGTTATTTAATATCAAAGTCATCTTTATAGTAGTGATACTGTTTAACCTATAACTGGGTGATGAGGGGGTTAATACCTTTCCCTAGAGTATTAGTCTGAAAGTGAACATGATAGTGTGACTGGAGTTCGAACTCGCTTACTATGATGTTGCAGTCCAGCACATAAGCCACCACTCTCCCTGTTCATTGTGGAGGAGATGGGTAAATACATACAGGTGGTGAAAATGTTGAGTCTTAAGCCTAATGCCAGTTCTTCTTTAATTAAATCTCTGAGTTGCAAGAAAATCATATATACTGGTTCAGTGGAATAGACAGACAAGTGACATCACAAGGACAAGTTAACTAGGAAGAAGTAACTTGGTCCAAAAGATATCCTCTAGGCATAGACAGTGGAATGAAAACAATCATTCCCTGTAGATTAAATAAGAGTTTTGGTAAAAAATTCCCAGACTGCTAGTATTTTGCCAACTGCTAAGTATGCCTCCTATATATGTGTATGTATGTTTATTTAACGTTAACTTATATATATATACTTTGGTGTGGTACCAAGTTTCTTGGTACAAGGTGATTCTAGGCTGGTCCTATTCTCTACCAGTAGTTTGTTGTAGAGTTCAGGTTCCGTTGAGAGCTCGATGTTTAATTATTGTAAACAGAGCAAAGTTATTTGTGAATAAAAAGGCCTTAAATACCATGGGTATCGTGGTTATGGACCATTTGAACCTGTGGGTATCTAGGGCCCACGAGCTTCTTCAGACCACGTATATCTTTTAAAAGATATACATGGTCTGAAGAAACTTATGGGCCCTAGATACCCACGAGTGGAAATGGTCCATAACCACGATACCCATGGTATTTAAGGCCTTTTTATTCACAAATATATATATATTTGCAACACCTAACAGTTGGAGGAAAGGACCAGTTTAGAATCCTAATACCAAAGGAATTGGTACCCCACTTAAGAATATATATATATATATATATATATATATATATATATATATTTGTCAAGTTTAACAGGTTTGAATTCAGGATTTTCCTTTCCTAGACCGGTTGCCTAACCAAGGTTATAGAACCCAGTCTGTCCTACTATTTACCCATAGCTGGAAGAAGAATAGCTGGATGTAGACTTTTCCCAAGGGGATTTGTGCTATGCAAATGCAAACAGCCTTGTCCAGGATTTGAACTCTGGTCACCAAGTCCATTTTTTATAATGGCAACAATTACACCACACACTTCCATTTTGTTAATATAAAGTTTAGTTCTTTGAACTGGAACAAAATATTTGCTGATAATAAATTATATTTATTCATACTAGCCAAACCTTTGGAAATTCCAATAAATAATATTAACCATCAACACACACTTATAACAATTATAGATACAGTATTAAATCTGTGAATCATAATAAATTTCTCTCTGTAGACTCCTTACAAACCATGACTTAACAATTGTTGGTACTCTTCGCGGAGAACCGTCCCTGCCTCCTGCCTCAAAAAAGCTGAAAAAAAAAACACCAGCTACGATTGTAGTCCGTAGCCAAAGCAGTGTCACTTGCAAAACCCCCCAAAAAACAACCAACTTAGGGCGTTTTTCCTGACCCCTGTATACAGGGTGATCCAGAAAAAACAGAGCCCAAATTATTTATTTATTTTCCCATTAAACTAACCCTAAATATTTATTTAGATTAACGGTAACATTGTAGAAAATTGCAATTGGATTTAAATAGTTTGATTTTAAACTTGGGTTTGTCTGGAGTGAGGCTCTCATTAGCTCGAAGATAGATCACATCACTGGAAAAGTAGAACTAAAATCTATAGAAATCGACTCTAGGTAGTCTTTCTGGACAAATGTGTCTTTTTGTCTCTGCTTCCCCATGTGTGTGCGACAAAGAATATATTGAAATTTGGGGTTATAAAAGTGTATACACATGAAATGGTGTGCGTGTTTTGTAGGTACCACCAAAATACGTGTGCAGCATTCTTGTGCAGCTTCCATCTAGTTTATTCTCCAGGCATCTCATTAGGGTCCAGGTGGTGCAGTCATACAGTAGCACTGATACAACCACAGCTTGGAAGAATTGTCGTTTTAACTTGTCAGTGAGATCGGATTTCCATATGGCTGTTAATCTGTTTATAGCCGACCATGCTTTCCCTATTCGTGCATTAATATCACTTTCTGTCGATGAGATATTACTACCTAGGTATGTGAATTGTTCTACTGGCTTTATCAGAGTTTGATGTTCTTCTACATGAATATGTAGCTCTCCAAAAATAAATCCACCCTTTATGTTCATTTTTTTTTTATTCATAGAGTTTCAATGCTGTAGAGTTTGGTAATAAATAATACATAATAATATCTGTTTTGATTGTATAATGTTTCATGAGAATATATGAGTATATTACAGTCCAAAAAAATACACCTATAATGTATATGTAGAATTTTATTTTTGGTTACAGAGTTTCAATGCTGTAGAGTTGGGTAATAAATAATACCTATTTTGATTGTAATATTCCAATAGAAATAAAATCTTGTAATTTTGTAGTATACTTATTTATGGCTGTATATATATATATATATATATATATATATATATATGTGTGTGTGTGTGTGCACAACTTTATATCATACAAATGTATACATACACTCAATAGAGTGTCCACCTAGGAACCATAAGGCTCTTGGTTTGATACCGGCCCTCGCTAACTCAGCTTATGAGTAGCACAGGGATCTGTGCAGTAAAGTGAGGAACTGACGCTAAAATAATCTCTGGACCATATTACCTTAATTCACCCCTTTTTGATTTCGTTTCATTAGGTCATTTTTTTCATTTACACCATCAATATCTGGTTGTTTGTTAGGGGTTACAGTTATTGACAGTGTAAATAAAAAAAATTACCTAATGAAATGAAATCAAAAAGGGGTGCCTTAAGGTAATATGGTCCTAATCTCCTTGGTTTTGTGCTATTGAAAAGAGGATAGACTCCCTCACTGTCTGGCTGATACTGACATTAGGCTGCCCAGCTGAACTTTACTTTATATGTATACATATATATAAGTTTGCAGAAACAATTTTGCTGAGGGAATTTGTAATCAAGTCTAAATCTGAATATATAATATATTTTTTAGTTCTCCCGAGGAAGGTGTACCTTGAACACTGAAACTGTGGTAGAGAGAAAAACTTTTTTCTACAACTATATATATATATATATATATATATATATGCATATAAAGTACAGTTTGCAGAAACAATTTTGCTGAGGAAATTTGCAATCAAGTCTAAATCTGAATATATCATCTTACATTGCAAACTTGATAAAGATATAATGAAAGATGAGTTTGATGTACCTTTTGTCGGGGGTGGGCGTAAGGGGGGTGAGGGGGGATTTTTATCAGGAAACAAATAGAAAACAAAAATAAAAACCATTTAATCTTTTATCGCTCATTTTTGATCTCTAGAGATTCTTTCTGATTTTTTTTTTATTTCTTATAAAATAAAAATGGTTCTGCTCTTGCCAAAAACTTGATATAAGCATATCAGATTTTGTTGTAGATAAGAAACATTGACATTCTAAGAACATAGGTGGTTGTTATTTAACTTTGGACATGGATAGTGAGTTCAATCCCTGCCGGATGCCCTACACTTACAACCTTGTGCCATATCCTACTCATGGCGAAAGGGTGGGATGAATACCTATGTAGGTAACACTAAGGGCATCTCATTGTGGTGTAAAGGTTAGCTCAGTCGGTAGAGCGTTCGGCTAGAAACCACAAGGTTCCTAGTTCGATACCGGTCCTCGCCAACTCAGCGTATGAGTAGCACAGGGATCTGTGCGGTAAAGGAGCTGATGGTAGGTGTGGCGCTCCACCTCAGATGCCAAAACAATCTCCTTGGTCTAGCGCTATTGAAAAGGGGATAGACTCCCTCGCTGATAGGCTGATACCGACTTTAGGCCGCCCTGACGACTTTACTTACTTATTACTAAATAGTGAGTTTGATCCTCAGTGGATTCCCCATACTTATGAACTTGTGTCACATCATACTCAGGGCGAACAGGTTGGGTAAATACCTATATTGGTAGCACTAAGGGTATATCATCATGGTGTAATGGTTATCAAGCCTACCATTACTAATGAATAGGGAGTTCGATCCTTGCTAGATGCCTCATACTTATGACCTTGTGTTTTGTTTTTTTGTACCTTTTTTCCAGGTATTCAAAGAAAAAAATAAGTCACATGGCTTTTTACCAACTTTCAGTTGTTAGCCAGGATGAAGTGGCTAATGAGCATGATGCGATACAAGGTCAATTTCTTAAGTGGAGTTTAACAGGTTTGAATTCAAGAGTTTTCCTTCTCTTAGACTGGTTGTCTTACCAAGGTAAAAGAGCTCAGTTTGCCCTACTATTTACCCTAGCTGGGGGGTGGGTGAGAATAGTTAGATTCATACCTTTCCCAAGGGTATTAGTGCTATGTGAAATACAAACAGCTTCATCCAGGATTTTAATTTGGGTCGCCAAGTCCATTTTCTACTATAGTAACCATTACACCACGTTCTTCCATGTCTACAAATATTTTTATAAATCTATTCATCTATACTGAATCTAGATTGAAATATTTTCATTACTGAAAATAGACAAGTATAAATGTAAAATAAACATACGGGTAGAAGAGTTCTAATTACCATTGAATTGGTAAGACAAGGCAACAAGGAAGCTGTAACTTAATACGGATCTTACCTTGTTGCAAGCCTACTGCAGAATGCCAGAGTATTTATGAAGCATCATAATATCACAGAAACCAAGCAGCCAATCAGGACTCAGGGAATGGAATCCCCCAAATACATGAATGGAGTATTCCTGAATTCCATAAATATCAGCTGTTTTGGGCACCAGTCAGTAGTGCTTTAGTTGCTGTTGTTCAAACCAACAGCATACTAGCTCACAACACAGATGCATTAAAAGTTTCAAGGAATCATTGGGAATTGATTTACTATTGCATGATTATCTCAGTGAAACCCTCCTTGGGGATTGAATTCTCCCAAAAGTAAACAACTCTTCTTGGTTCAAACTGAGGCTGAATATCAGACAAAGTTTCCGTACTTGTCTATTTGAGTCAATGAATATATAGAAAGGAAGAGCTCTCAAAATAATTGTTTGACTAATGAGATGGGAGTCCCTTTTGGTTTGAATTCAGTTTTCCTTCTCCTAGACCGGCTACCATACCAAGGTTAAAGTGCCCAGTCTGCCTTACTATTTACCCATAGCTAGAGCGAGAATAGTTGGATTCATACCTATACCAAGGGTATTAGCACTATATGAAATGCAGACAGTTGTGTACTATAGAGGTCAGTTAGTCTACTGTTGGTTTGAATAACAGCAACTAACTAAGCACAACTGAAGCAGTGTCCAAGACAGTTGGTATTTATAGAAATCAAGAATAGTCCATTCATGCATTTGGGTGATTCCATTCCCTGAGTTCTGATTGGCTGCTTGGTTTCTATGATATTGTGGAGTTTTATAAATACCCTGTCATTCTGCAGTGGAATTATGACAGGACGGGATTGTATTGAGTTACAACCGCTTGTTGCCGTGTCTTACCAATTTGACTTAGCTTGATTATTCTTCATCTCCCCCCATTGTGTGGGCGTAGTGGCCTTTGGGGGAGGAATTAGTTCCTTTTGACCTGGCCAATTACAGGGGAGCAATCTTGATAATGCACAGGGTATTTTTGATGGCATTGGCTTAGGGGTTGGAGTGACATTGGGCGAGGCTTGGTCCCTAGTTGATGTTATCATTTTTTTGGTTTGTGGGACATCCTCAAATGTTGGTTTAGGGGGCTCAGGCAAAGCAATAGGGACAGAGGCCACTGGTGCTTGGAGCTTCCTGAGGAATCGGCGATTCTGCAATGTGATCCTACCTGATCCATCAATCCTGATTCGGTATTGATGATTAGGGAGTGTTTCGACAACTCTGCCTGTATGTCCCACCGACGGTTGTTTGGACATTGTACAGACATTATGTCTCCCTTACTATTATTATTCTTCATGTACAGGATTTGAAAAAAAAAATATTCCTATTTGTCTTATCACTTTTGTTTATGTCTTTATATACTATATATTATACATATATATATATTATATATATATATATATATATATATATATATATATAGGATATTGTAGACATAGTTTTATAAATTGTATGATTTTAAAAAATTTATCTATGAACTGGGGAAACAACTAAAGCTGTCTAACCCCTATTCTCTACCCTATCCCATGTAATTCATCCCTAAGAAAATATTGAAATGTATTTACAGTTAGCTTGAAATGGTGATGGAAGAAAAAAGAAAGACACGGAGATGCATGGATGAGATTTTACTGCGTCCTTGTAGATTTTTATGCGTCAAGGACACAGGACGCGTACCTATCAGCATCTGTGTGTGTGTATGTGTATATATATATATAAAGTAGAATATAAGTTATTTATTGGTGAATTTGTATGTAATGTTTTTAAAGATTGATATTCTAATCAATATACATGTACTTATTGCTGTTTCTTTCTTTTTCAGGTAAGTACAAAAGCAATGAAGATCAATAATGACCAGGTAACAAATGATTTCAGATTAACATCTAAAAAAAAAGAAGATATTCTATTTTTTCCACATTAAACTTTTGAACCATTATGAATTAACTTTCATTTTTGAAGTGTTGTTATCTGCAAGATAAGAGCATTTTTTTAATATTCTTATATCTAGGAGCATTTAAGTTTACATTCTTTCCCACCATTTTTAAAACAATGCTGGATAATGGGATCTATATTATCCAGTTGTGGGTTTTGAACAATTTGCATAAACTAGTTATTAAAATGACAAGAATTTGAAGAACTTATTCTTTAATTATTGTTATTTATTTGTTATGTCTCCTTGGACATCTCCCTTTTTTTCTATCTTCTCACATCAACCTTGAAAAAAAAAAAGAAGAAAAAAGTCTTTACACATAACATATACAATATATATATACATGAAATTCTGTTAAATAATTCATCCAATAGTTCACAAAAATGCCCTCTTCATTTTTTTTCTTCTTATCATTATTTCTGAAATCATCTAATTCAATCTTAATTTTTTTTCACTATTGCTGTTTTTAATCTGATTAGGCAATTTGTTCCCAAAATACATTATAATAGCAAAAAAAAATCAATTGGTTTATTGTAAAATGATTTTGTAAACAATGAAATTTTAGTTTTATTTATTGAAAGTTTTAAAAATTTTATAATGTTGGCTCTCATCTTCATAAACATGAAATTAGATTCTCTTTTTTGCCTTGATCTGTTATTGTTAATTCAGCTAACTTAACCTTTTTGCAACAGATTTTATTATTTCCCTCCCTTCCATCCCAAATGAAAATATTGAATGTTGTCAGGAATCAGAAATATTTTGGTAATCATCATTGGTTTTTGAAATCTTCATTTACAGTGAATTTTAACTTTGAAGAGAAATATTTAAAAAATTTTCTAACGTAATTAAAAATTCCATTGATTATTTTGAAAGTTTCCATTAGATTATCACTCTTTCTAGTTAAATAGATTGTTGTTACAAGAAAATTTATATAAGATTGTAATTAATGGAATCATATGTAATTATCTATTAATTAATACCAGGAGATGATATGGGAGAAAATAGAGAGAAAAAAAGAAGTGAAATTAATAGAGCAGAGAATGTTTTATTACGAATGGTAATCAAGAGCCCTTTCGTCCGGTCCTTTCAGATAACCCCCATCAGATCACCGGTATTTTCATTTCATTTCAATTCAAAACAACTGTCATGAATTTAAACTTTTCGGGAAAAAGACCATCAAACAGCTAGAGAGTTCAAACATAGCGCAGATTGATTTTTCAGCAGGCACCGGTGAGTGTTTTTTAGGACAGGAGGCCAGGACATATGCGATATGCACCTAAAATTGTTTTGTTCTATTATATTAAAACCCACTTTTTATCATTAATTAAATAAAATGAATTCCTACTTTGACTTAAAGAAGATAGAAGTTCTTTGCAATCCAATTTTTCTTTTAAAATTGTATACATTAAAATTAAAACAAAATAAATAATTTCTGTAATTCATTGTGTTGCAAAAAGTATTCAGTTGATTTTTTTTATACATTTTATATTTTATAAATATGGCTCCAGAGTTTTAAATTTAGTGTTCAGCAAATATCTGAGACCCATAGAAATAATGACCAGAGATTTAAAAAAAAAAAAAAAAAAAAAAGAAGACTATGCAGAGAGAGTAAAGAATTATTCACACTTTCACCATAACATATCTTTATTATTGTTACACTACATTTTGCACATATGTGCTTATGAATGGCACAGATGTGGTTAAAATGATCGAAATTTGAGCTGAATCATGCCATTTTGCTTGCTGTCTTTACAGTGTAAACATGGCCGCCCCAGTTGTTGGGGACTGGCATCAAACCCAGAACTTTGTGATTCCTTGGTGAATGTTCTATTGACTGAGCTAAACCAGACCTTAAATAATGTATAATGTCTCTCTAGAAATAATAAAATCCCGTTTTCTTTGGTTTTGAAGAATTTTTTTTTTCAAACTTTATAAATAAAGTTGTTAGGGGTGTACTTATTTATGGGTGATACTGTACATTCGGTTGGAATTAATGAATATCTTGATTAATTCAGTTGATTTAACAATGAAGATCCTTATGGTGAAACTCAAGTAGGTTATTCCTGTGTATACCATTAAATTATATATATATATATATATATATATATATATATATATATATATATATATATATTATACTTTTTTTGCATAAGTTGTGAGAAACCCAATATTTTTTTTCTTGTAATTTTCCTTAAAGGTCATTCATTGTGATCAAATAAACCTTTGATTCATTGCATATCAATCAACTTACTTGTGACTGACAGCATTAAAAATACTCACACTACATGACACAAAAAAAGAAAAGAAAGTGTCCTTTTCTTATTTCTTTACAAGATTTTTTTTTTTTTACCTTTAGAAACATTGGATTTAATTTATCACTACCTCTGTCCCATAATTGTTATTACATTTGTATATCAATATGATACATTAAATGTGACAACTATTATGGGACAGTAGTAGTAGTAGTCGTAGTATTTTCTCCTTTTTTATAGTTTAGATCAGGGGTCACCAAACTAGCTAAAATGAAGTGAAGCAATTCACAATGTATGAGTGCAACAACTACCATGAAACTACCAACCATAGTAGGTACCTTCCACAACTTCAATTGCTTCATTCACATGATATCATCATCATCATGTTGCGACATGCAGCAAACTAGCACATAATAAAATATTGCAAAACTTTTTACTCATCCTAGTAAATATTAAGATGGCAAATGCCTGTTTGTTAGATGAGTTAAAATATTGTTGCTAGAACTAGAAGAAGAAGAAGAAAAAAAGAGATAGAAAAATTGGAGAAAGTGAAAGTAGAAACACAAGTTGTTTTCCTCTTGAAGTTAGTTGCAAATTCAATTTACTGTCCACTTGGCAGCCATTTTTAATTTAACCCTGATAACCTCAGTTGAAAGTTGAGGCTATGTCTGTGGATGAGCACAACTATTGGGAAATGCTTAGAGTACTTTGCTATTTGTGAAAGAAATCAATAATTTAAGAATGTTCTCATACTAAATAAATACTGACTGTCATGCCAACAGATTTGTTATCCTTATCATTATTTTTAAGTATATATTTTTAAGATTCAACTCATTATAAATTATATGAATGACTTGTAATAAATTGTATTAGATCATTTGTTTATAATATCATCTAAATCTATACATATATAAAGGGCAGTTTGTGTGTATGTATGTCCGGATGAAACTATGAAAATAAAACAATTAACAACAAAGTAAATGTATATGCACATTCACTATCACCAGAATTTGTTTTTTGAACAAAAATAATGATGGTTTGATTTATATTAGTGAAGATAATTAAAAAATAAAATTTAGATGATAACGGCATGTAATTTTTTTTTTTTGCATAAATATTCTAAATAGTAGATATTAATTTTTCTTTTCAGAGTGGCTTGATCAATGTAAGGTCTTTTTTAGATAGGGGTTTTAATGGGGGTATACTGTGAGGATCTAACTTGCGATTTAATAATAAATTGGATCTGTGAGACTAACTTTTTTTTACCTCCCCCACTACCCAGGCAACGCAGGGTAACCGCTTCTAGTTTTAATGTAAAAGGAATTAATTCTCATGGATTGATGATATGTAAAATGTTTAGATTACATAAGTTGATTCACTCTGTTTTATTTATTTATCTATTTAAAAAACAAAAAACTTTTATGTACTGGACAAATCAGGCATTGAACATTGAAAAAAATGATTAAGAAAAATATAATTTCTGCTTAAGTCCTATATTTTTTTTTACCTTGTCTTTATTGTATTTTCCTACATTCTCCTTTTTCATTAGGATAAAATCAGTTAACTATCTTTTTCTTTTCTAAATTGAATTGGACAAGTTTTCTTTTTGATTTTAAAACTTCAGAAGAATTTTCTAAAATAAAAAAAGGGCCGGTTTAGCTCAGTCGGTAGAGTGTTCGGCTAGGAATCACAAGGTTCTTGGTTCGATACCAGCCCTCGCCAACTCAGTGTATGAGTAACACAGGCATCTGTGCGGTAAAGTGAGGAGCTGATGGTACATGTGGCGCTCTGCCTCAGATGCTAAATTAATCTCCTTGGTTTAGTGCTAGTGAAAAGGGGATGTACTCCCTCGCTGTCTGGCTGATACCGACATTAGGGTGCCCTGGCTGAAACGTTGTACAGATAACAACAATGAAGATGAGGACAATAGTTTGAATAATGCAGATAATACTAATCATCAAGCCTCATTTCAAAAATTAAGAGAAACAAAATGGACAGTTTTTAAATAAGTACATATTACAAAAATTTTTTGTTTTGATACAAAAAAATATCTATCTTCTTACAAAAAAAAAAGCAAGACAAAAAAAACAAATGTATCTTGTTAAGGGCCGATTTAGCTGTTGGTAGAGTGTCGAACTGGCCTTCCAATTGGACACATGGCCTAGTGGATAAAGAAGTTAGGTTAAGACAGTTCTAAGTGACAGTTATCTCTAGACTGCAGGTTCAATCCTTGTCAGGGGCAGCAATAACATAGAATAATAATTAATACAGCTTAATGCCTCTACCCCAGCTATGGTTAGCGGAATGAGAACAGGATACACCCATGGACTGAATAAAGGGTTAGGTTAAAAATTCTGTGATAGCTCCCGATTATGACAAGAAGGTTCTCGAGTTCGAAAAGAAAATTTGCGAGTCTGAGAAGGTTCCTGAGTCTGACATGAAATACCTGAAGAAGGCTGGAGGGCACATCGGCCGAAACGTTGTACAGGTAACAGTGAAGATGAGGACAATAGTCCGAATAATGCAGATAATACTGTCCATTTTGTATCCAATTCTTAATTTTCTTCTAGTATATGTATCAGTGAACAAAAACTGATTCAATGAAAAGATTACACCTAAATTAAATTTTTGGGTGTACTGGGTTACATATGTCAAGCAAAAACTTGCTTTCTATAAACCTTATAAGAAGTACAGAGAGTATAAACTCTGGTTGTTATAAAACATTGGGTTACTTAAAGGAGAATACACACTGCAGAACATTTCAGTAGGATAACAACAAACGTGTTAATTAAAGACGTACAACATTTAATTTATAAATATGGGCTAACTAGGTTCCCCAGGCTATACAATGTCACAAATGTCCAAGTAAATGCAGAAGTGTATGTAAAGACAAAAGAGATGGAAACCATTTACTGTTTATGGGGTCTGGACCGAAAGGTATGCACCATGTGTGTTGCTGGAGAGTAGTGACAACCATGTCAGTCCTCGTCAAGCCAGCTTTGTAAAAGAGGCTGATATGTTGGGGTTCCCACATCATGTGACCAAAAAGGGACTCCTGATTTGGAAGAGTTCCTCAAACACTGTGACAAGGGAGACTACTCCATTTGGTCCCCTACAACCTTTTAGAAAAAAAAATTGAAATTGAAATATTGATGATAATCTTGGCAGTTATCCCTTATATAAAGGGGATTGGTCTGCAATGGCAAATCAATATAAAAGTAGGTTACATCTTCTTCAACAATGCAATGTTTATGTATCAGTAGAAGGTTATATTCATGCCTGTAATTGTTTCTTAACATAAGATTGTCTTGCATCCAGTCAACATGAGTGCAAAATATTGATAAATACGCATCCCTTACTGGTTGTCCTGTGAGTTATATGAATAGTAGGAAGCGCGTGGTGTAATGGTTAAAGTCATAGGAAATGGACTCGTCGCCCCGAGTTCAAATCCTGGATGGGTAATTGCATTTCACTTTGCGCTACCCTGGAAAGGTATGAATCCTACACTCCCTCCAGCTATGGATAATAGTAGGGTAGACTGAGCTCTTTAACCTTGATTAGGCAACCGGTCTAAGAGAGGAAAACTCTGAATTCAAACCTGTTGAACTCCGCTTAAAGAAATTGACCTTGTGTCGCATCCTGCTCGTGCGGAGGGTTGGTAAATATATATATGAATAGATAAACAAAATATCAAATAGATGGTACATGATTCCGATCGCTTGTTTGGTCATCAAGTTGTCATACTGAGTAATTCCATTTTATGACAACTTATCTACAGAATATTGCTTTTACTTAGCTATTGGGCAAAGTAAGCTGAGATAAGGCAGGGAATACCTAGCCTGTGCGCAAAGTACCCTGCATTCTATTATTATTTAGTCTGCTTATCAATATAATGTCCTTATATTAAAGTATGAATAAAAATATACACTATTTTTTTTTAAAGCAGTTGCTGCAACAGTGATATTAATTATACAAATTAAAAAATCTAAAAATATTTCAAGTTGGTTGTATTAAATGGCATATCAACCTATGGGTTATTTGGAGCAATTTGAAATATATTATTATACTAAAGCTGAGTTAATCAACTTTTGCTTTCTAAAAGCTTTTTTACTGTTTAGTTTAATGACACAAAAATTATACTAAATTATTCTTTACTTTTAGGATTGAATTATGTGAAAGAATTCTGTTTTAATTGGTTCTAATTAATTGTAATTTTCAATTAAGTCAAAGACCAACCAATCTCTTACTTTACTCTGTGCTATCTTTTCTTCCTCTCTATGTATCTCTTGACTACCTCAATGTATATAATGTTAGTTTCTCTGGAGATATTTATTCACTACTTTTCCACACACACACACACACACCACACACACACACATATATATATACACATATATATGTGTTAGTATGTGTGTATATATATATATATTATATATATATATATATAAATGAGAGACAGTTTGGTTTGTTTTGTTTTACAGCATATCAACCTCAGTGGGTCATTTAATGCCGATAAAGTTTTGAAATAAATCAATTTCTTAAATGGATAATACAATTTTTTGTAAATACATTTTTCTATTTAACCATAGATGGGACCCTAACAGGTACTACCACTCCGGGTCAGAGTGGACAGGGAGCAATGGTGATGAAGGGGTGCTCACATTCCCAAACCTCCAGAAACTGGAACCTCACCATCAGATAGAGTTTAACGTCATTCCAGGACATGTAGACCCGAGCCACCGCTTTCTAACACCCATATGATAAAAAGGGGTTGGGGCTTGCCATAAGGGCAATAGGGTGGGTAATCATATAGGTGCTAGTGCTTGACGTGACCAGCCTTTTGGAACGGAGGGGGCCTCTCCGACACCCGTCTAGCCCAAGATAGGGCCAAAGTGGAGTATTGCATGTCATGAACTGCTCATCCACCTGGGCTCTATTCTTAAAGCATCACGGGTCGCCACCCAGGGCCAACAGGTGGCCCCATTGGAGGAGTCTTACCCCTCGCAGAGGTACAGTCGGGCATTCTAACGCCCCAGCTGACAGGGCGGATAATGAGAGAGTGTGAGTATTATTTGTAAGTTTATATGTTATATAACTTGAGTCGTTGCTGGTTATTTCCTGATGGTTATTATAGTCGTTAGGAATTAACCAGCAAGTTATACATAAATTTGGTTCTTATGATATAAATTAGTTGGTAGATAATATTACTATATAAAAATGTATATTCTATATTTACTATGTTTATGGAGGCACATGAGGAAATGGACTAGGGGCCTGAGTTCAAATCCTGGATGAAGTTGTTAGAATT
This sequence comes from Doryteuthis pealeii, assembly GCA_023376005.1. NCBI lineage: Eukaryota > Metazoa > Mollusca > Cephalopoda > Myopsida > Loliginidae > Doryteuthis > Doryteuthis pealeii. The sequence continues at coordinate 102,698,384 of CM042137.1, read as the reverse complement.
TCACATAGTGCTAATTCCCTTGGGAAGGTATGTTGGATTATCATTAATAATAATAATAAAAATTTATTGCATGCAGTGTTCAGGTGCACCACAACTCATCAAAGTCTCGTGTATAGTACATAGAATAATGTACTAATGTCAGAATACATGAATAGCATACAGTGATAATTATACATGTATGTGTGCGTATACGTGCATATGGTGTGTGGAGGGGGATATCAGGTAGAGTGTTGGTGGATTACAGGAAGCATAGAGGCTTTGAAAGATGCAGTGTTTTGGCAGCCTACGCATCCTAAACTATTCTCCCTCCAGATATAGGTAAATAGGACAGACTGGCTTCTTTAACCTGGTTAGGCAACAATCTAGGTGAAGGAAAACTTTGAAATCAAAACCTGTTTATTACTCCCTTAAGAAATTGATCTTGTGTCACATCCTACTCAGCGGAAGGTTGATAATATGTATAGTAACTTTATTGCAGTATTATTGCAGTATTTATGTAGGGGCCGAGTTAGCTCAGTCGGTAGAGCGTTCGGCTGAGAACCACAAGGTTCCTTGTTCGATACCGGCCTCGCCAACTCAGCGTATGAGTAGCACAGGGATCTGTGCAGTAAAGTAAGGAGCTTAATGGTAGGTGTGGCGCTCCACCTAGATGCTAAAAACAATCTCTTTGGTCTAGCGCTATTGAAAAGGGGATACAGAAGGCCGGGTTAGCTCAGTCGGCGAGAGCCGTTCGGCTTAGAAACCACAAGGTTCCTAGTTCGATAACGGTCCTCACCAACTCAGCGTATGAGTAGCACAGGCATCTGTGCGGTAAAGTAAGGAGCTGATGGGTAGGTGTGGTACTCCACTTCAGATGCTAAAAACCAATTCTCTTGGTCTAGCACTATTGAAAAGGGATAGACTCCCTCGCTGACTGGTTTGATACCGACTTTAGGCCTCCCTGTCGACTTTACTTACTTTATATGACTAGCAATTATATGCACCTTCCAGGTCAAGTATTTAAGTTATAATGTAATAGAAAATTATATTAAATTAGAAAGGCTAATGAAACTAAATAAGAATGCAGATAAAAAGATTTGAAACAGAGTGTTGGTATAATCGAAAAATAGAACAACTGAAATTTCTCGTCCTTCACTCCGTCTTTCATTGCTGAATTTTTCCT
>CM042137.1:102695964-102697122 GCA_023376005.1 Doryteuthis pealeii | reverse complement strand
TAATGGATAATACAAATTTTTGTATAAACACATTTTTCCTATTAACCCATAGATTGGACCTTAACAGGTACTACTACTTCGGGGTCAGAGTGAACCAGGGAGCAATGGTGTGAATGGGGGCTCCACATTCCTCAACTCCAAAACTGGGGAACCTCACCATCAGATAGCAGTTTAACGTCATTCCCAGTACAGTAGACCCCCGCCACCGCCTTCTACACCCATACGTATAAAAAGGGCTGGGGCTTGCCATAAGGGCAATAGGGTGGGGCAATCATATAGTGCTAAGGGCTTGACGATGACCAGCCGATTGATCGAGGGGGCCTCTCGACCGCCCGTCTAGCCAAGATTTAGGGCCAAAGTGGAGTATTGCATGTCACGAACTGCTCATCCACCTGGGCTCCATCATATATAATTGAGTATAAGTCAAATATTAGATAGGAATATTTTAAATCATGAAAGTTGAAGTAAAATTATTTATATTAGATAGGAATACTTGATTATTCATATAATTGTGTGCAAAAATCTCTACCCAATCTCTTTTTCGTCACGTACATGGGAACCCGCAAAAATATCAGCCTCGTCTTTACGAAGTTGGCTTGATTGAAGACAAGACGTGCTCATCACAACTCCTCAGCACCCACATGGTGCATACCTTTCAGTCCAGACCCATAAACAGTAAGTGGTTTCAACCTTCTTTTTCTACCGATACACTTCCCATGCACTTGGACATTGTGACGTGTGTATACCTGGGAACCTATTTCCCCCATATTTATAAATTAAATGTTATATGTATTTAATTAAAGCATTTGTTTATTATCATACGGAAATGTCGGCATTGGGTATTCTCCTTATAAGTAACCCAATGTTTGTATATTGAACAGGAGTTTTATACTGGTACTTCGTTATAATGTGAACAATATTCTTGAACCCATTATAACTGTGTATAAACTATTATTAAATAGAAACAGTTATTTGAAAACATAATGAGTATAAGTTCATCAGTATAGATAGGAATATTTAAATATTGCAACTGTGTGCAAATATACCTTTTACCACATATTTATAAATTAAATGTTATATTATTTAATTAACACATTTGTTAATTATCCTACTGAAATGGTCTGCATTGGGTATTCTACTGTCTAATGTAAGTTTTTG
>CM042137.1:102520964-102685964 GCA_023376005.1 Doryteuthis pealeii | reverse complement strand
TGTATATACACACATTGTGCACATTTATGAGATATAACCTCAGAGGAAAAATAATCTTATCACTTTCCTATAATTGTTGCTATAATTCCATGTAACTTTCAAATACAACATAAACAACTGTACAGAAAGTAGTAAATAAACTGGGAATTCCCAAGTGGAGAAATCTCCCTTTCCCTCCTCCTTTTCCTCTTTGCACAAAATTAAAAAAACAAACAAACTAAAAACAAACTACTACCCACTACTATAAAATTGTTCCTTTTTTTTATTTTTTATTAGTGTCATTACAATGTCAGTTTTATTTTCAAGATATTCTCATTAATCAATACATTAAAAGGAATGTTTTTATAAGGAATACTATTTCTTTGATTTTTTAAGGCTTGATAATTAGTATTATTTGGATTATTCGGACTATAATTAATCCTTATAATAATGATAAAATTTATTGCGTACAGTGCTCAGGTGCACTACAACTCATCAAAGTCTCATGTCTAGTACATAGAATAATGTATTATTGTCAGGAAACATGAATAACATACAGTAATAATATACATGTATGTGTGCATGTGCGTGCATATGTGTGTGGAGTGCGGTATCAGGTGTAGTGTTGATGGATTACAGGAAACCTGGAGTCTTTGAAAGATGCTGTTTTTCGGCATCCTACAACGGATGCAGGTAGTTTATTCCATGAGCGTGAAAAAATGCTTCCGAAAGTCATGTGAGCTATACTTTTTCTGACTTTGTATGGATGCCCACGTGTGTTAGAAATATGCAGATCAAAATGGTACTAAAGGTTGCTATTAGTAAGATGCTTAATGATCTTATGAGTGTTTACCAGGTTAGTTATCTGTACAATGTTTCAGCCGATGTGCTCTCGGTCCTTCTTCAGGTATTTCTTGCCGGAGGGGACATTGGCTGAAATGTTGTACGGATAACATAAAGATGAGGACAATAGTCCGAATAATCCAAATAACACTAATTATAAGGAATGCCTTTGAATAATTCTTTGGAAGTGGTATTTTTCATTACCATCAGGTTATGCCAACAGCATGGATTCTCTCAACTCTCTCTTAACCTCCATCCCTATCAGCCATTACTCTTGGTAGTTGCTCTAGACATCATCCAGTGTCCGCATAGAGCTGGTCAATGTAAGTTTTTGCTGGTCAGCCAACACTGGTGTGTCCATACATGGGAGTCCACAAGAGTATGTCACTTATGAGTTTGTCCATGCTCCTCCAGCAGTGCCCAGCATGTCTTGTTGGTCTTTCTTGGATGGTTTGTGTGATGGTACTTTATTTTGGGGGAATTGTATCTACACTAGAGAAGAATTACAAAAAAATGTCAATTTGTAACTTGGTAGTATAAGAAGTTCACAGAGTATAAACTCTGGTTCTTATAAAACATTGGTTACTACACAAAAAACTTACATTACAGTAGAATACCCAATGCAGAACATTTCAGTAGGATAATAACAAATGTGTTAATTAAATAATATAACATTTAATTATAAAATATGTGGTAAATAGGTAAATAATTTGCACACAGTTGCATAATTTAATATTCCTATCTAATACTGATGACTTATACTCAATTATGTTTTCAAATAACTGTTTCTATTTAATAATAGTTTATACACAGTTATATGGGTTCAAGAATATTGTTCACATTATAAGAAGTACACAGTATAAACTCCTGTTCATATAAAACATTGGGTTACTTAAAGGAGAATACCAATGCAGAACATTTCCGTATGATAATAACAAATGCTTTAATTAAATACATATAACATTTAATTTATAAATATGGGGGAAATAGGTTCCCCAGGCTATACAACGTCACAAATGTCCAAGTGCATGCGGAAGTGTATGGTAAGACAAAAAGAGGTTGAAACCACTTACTGTTTTATGGGGTCTGGACTGAAAGGTATGCACCATGTGGTGCTGAGGAGTTGTGATGAGCACGTCTGTCTTCATCAAGCCAACTTCGTAAAAGAGGCTGATATTTTTGGGGTTCCCATGTCACGTGACCAAAAAGAGATTGGGTAGAGATTTTTGCACACAATTATATGATATCAAGTATTCCTATCTAATATAAATAATTTACTCAATTTCATGATTTAAAATATTCCTATCTAATATTATGACTTATACTCAATTATATTATGATGGAGCCCAGGTGGATGAGCAGTTCGTGACATGCAATACTCCACTTTGGCCCTATCTTGGGCTAGACGGGCGGTCGGAGAGGCCCCCTCCGATCAATCGGCTGGTCATGTCAAGCCCTAGCACCTATATGATTGCCCCAACCCTATTGCCCTTATGGCAAGCCCCAAGCCCTTTTTATAGTATGGGTGCTAGAAGGCGGTGGCTGGGGGTCTACATGTACTGGAATGACGTTAAACTCTATCTGATGGTGAGGTTCCAGTTTTGGAGGTTTGAGGAATGTGGAGCACCCCATTCATCACCATTGCTCCCTGGTTCACTCTGACCCGAAGTAGTAGTACCTGTTAGGGTCCCATCTATGGTTAAATAGAAAAATGTGTTTATAAAAAAATTGTATTATCCATTAAGAATTGATTTATTTCAAAACTTTATTGGCATTAAATGACCCACTGAGGTTGATATGCCGTAAAACAAAACAAACCAAACCAAATCAATTATATTATGTTTTCAAATAACTGTTTCTATTTATTAATAATAGTTTATACACAGTTATATGGGTTCAAGTAACTAATAATAATAATCAAAATCACACTTTTGTTCACATTATAAGAAGTACACAGTATAAACTCCTGTTCATATAAAGCATTGGGTTACTTAAAGGAGAATACCCAATGCAAAACATTTCTGTAGGATAACAACAAAGGTGTTAATTAAAGACATACAACATTTAAATTATTCATATGGGAGAACTAAGTTCCCCAGGCGATACAACATCACAATTGTCCAAATACATGCAGAAGTGTATAGAAAGACAAAAGAGGTGGAAACTTATTGTTTATTGGGTCTGGACCGAAAGGTATGCACCATGTGTGGTGCTGAGGAGTAGTGACGAGCATGTCTGTCCTCGTCAAGCTGACTTTGTAAAAGAGGCTGATATTTTGGCGCTTCCCGCGTCATGTGACCAAAAAGCGACTCCTGGCGTGGAAGAGTTTCTCAAACCCTGTGACAAGGAGAATACTCCATTTAGTCCCCTACAGTAGCATTAAAATTTTAAAATGTTTCATCTCTAATATTTGATTTTTCAAATTGCAAGCTGCCCTGATGGAATACACTGACTGCACCTCTGCAGAAGGGTAAAAAATACACCACATCCAATGGGGCCATCTGCTGACTGTGGGTGGTGACCCTTGATTCTTAAGGATGGAATTCTGGTGGCTGAGCAGTTCATGACATGCAACACTCCCCTTTGGCCCTTATTTAGGGTAAACAGGTGGTCAGAGAGGCCCCCTCCAATCAATTGGCTAGTCACACCATACCCTAGCACCTATATTATTGTCCCAAACCATTTGCCCTCAAAGCAATACCCCAAACCATTTTATCATATATGTGCTAGTAGGTGGTGGGTGAAGATCTTAGTGTCCTGGGTATGATGTTAAACTGCATCTAGTGGTGAAGTTGCAATTCTGGAGCTGTATAGAGTGTGTCTTCATTGCCATTACTCCCAGGTCCACTCTGACCTGGAGTGGTAGTACCTGGTTGGGTTCCATAGTATAAACACATATGTTGAGCATGTTTTTGTGTACCATGTGACATGAAATTTTTGGGGCACAAAGTCCCCTCTTTCTGTAGACAGGAGACACAACTGGTATGTGCTACCTTGTTGAGGCTAGAAGGGGAAAGAGAATTTGACTTTGGCACTTCTAGTTTTATAAGGCTGCTCACCACGCCACCTAGCACTTACTGGAAGAAACGTGACAAGTAAGGATTGTAATCCCTACAGATCCTTACTATGAAGCAACCAAAACATTTAAGAAATTCTGCAGACTTAAGCAATTAATCTGAAGTTTCTGTGAATTTGTTGTTGTAGGTAAGGAGCATTTTTCTTTTATAAACTCAAGTTCTGCTAATACGAAATAAACTTTTTCTCTGAATTAAACACATAGCATAGGGGGTAAAGGCATTGGTTTAAGACAGTTCTAAGTGACAGTTATCTCTAGGCTGCAGGTTCAATCCTGGTCAAGGGCGACAGTAACATAGAATAATAATTAACACAGCTTAACACCTGTATCCCAGCTATGGTTAGCAGAATGAGAACAGGATACCCCCATGGATTGAATAAAGGGTTGAGTTCAAAGTTCCGTGATGGCTCCTGATTACAACAAGAAAGTTCCCGAATTCGAAAAAAGAAAGTTCCCGAGTTCGAGAAGGCTTCCGAGTCCAACAAAAAATACATGAAGTAGGCCAGAGGGCACATTGGCTGAAACGTTGAACAGATAACAATAGAGATTCAGACAATAGTTTGAATAATCCAAATAATCTATTAATAATGGAGATTGTCTGAATTTCTGTCTGTAACAAAAAACTATGTCATAGCTTTACGTCACAGCTTACGTCACAATATTCTTATGCTATATACACCCAAAATTTGAGTAAGCAATTGTAAGAATTGTTTTTTACAGTAACAAGAAGTTAACTAAAAAGTTTACAAATAAACAAATACCTACAATTTTGTGTAAAATTTATGTGGAAAATATTCAAAATAATTGTTTCATTATTACATGCACGCAACATTTTATTTGAGAGGGACAGGGCTCAGTTTTCATTTCAAATTGTTTTTTTTTTTTTTTACTCCTTTAATAAATATGAGGATTTGTCTTACTTATGATACAAACCCTCTGACATTGAATTTTTAACTCCCACCCTCTCAGGCAATGTCTTTTCAAAAATTAATTTTTACAATGCCCGGAGGGTGTTTTCTGTTGCTAGTACTAAGAATAAACTTTGAAAGACTAAATATCAGACAAAACTAGACCAAAAAACATAAGTTTAAGACACTAACTTGCCACCACCACAGTGTCCTCATAAATATTAGCATGCTTGGAAGATATTGAGTCATGTCTTCACTCACCAAGGACCTCTATGAACATTAATTCATCTATGTCAGAATTCTTCCAAGCTGTACCTGTGTCAGTGCTACTGTATGGCCACACCACTTGGACACTCACAAAATGCTTAGAGAAAAAATAGATGGGGACTACACAAGGATGCTGCATGCTGTCCTGAACAAATCTTAGAAGCAGAACCCCCACAAGAATGCAGCTGTATGGCTACTTACCTCCTATCACATACTACCCTTGGTGGAGGGGCTGAATAAATATATACAGGGTGTTAGGGATAAATTTGACAGTTTCATAAGGAAAAAGAAAAAGTGCTTGGTAACTACAAAATTTAATGGATTGTAAAGAAATTTAACAGTCACGGAAATTACACTACTGCCAACAAGTTTCACTCAAAATAACTGCCATTAATGTCGGTCACAGCCCTTATTTTGCTCCGGAACGTGGAGGAAGCTGATGTTACAGTTTCCCTGGGAAGGGTCTCAAAAACTACCTTAATTCTGTCGATTAACTGGGCTTTTGTAGTACTGGCACGGCGATTGGTGTCTTTCTCAACAGCGTGACATGCATAATAATCCATGCGGTTAAGATCTGGGGAGTTTGGAGGCCAAACATTGGGACTGGTGTAGTCGTAAAAATTTGCCAACAACCATTTTTTACTATTCCGAGAGGTGTGGCAGGGGCCGAATCCTGCTGCCATACATATGACCTACCATTGGCTACCCTTGTTATCCAGGACTTGACTACAGTATTTAGCAACTCCACATAAGCATCCGGGTCCTCCAACACATTTTTTCTGCAGATTTTTTTTTTGAATTTGCTTAAGAACGCAATCAGATTGTCTGTTATGTTGCTTTCTTCTAGCCACAGCCTTGTAGTCTCCATTGCAATTCTCCAGTTCATGCCTGATTGTTTTTACAGTGTTCAGGGAGCATTGGGCAGCAACCATAATCTCTTTACTTTGATGGCTGGTGCAGAGCATCATGATACAAGTTATTCTCTTCCATGATTCAGGTGTGTTCCAGTCATCCATTCTATCTGCCATCACGTATATGAATGAAGAAGGGTCCAAGCTTTTAAATAATGCATAGTGTGCTTCAATACCTCCAACCTATGGAGAAAAATAACCAAATATAAATATGTCAAATTTATCCCAAACACCCTGTTTCTTCAAGCCTGCAAGTATAAACCATCCAGTGAGCATCAAACTTACTATTCAGTAGGTGTGGATCTGCAAGACTAGCATGTTAACCATTACACCATGATGGGACAGCATGAATAAATGTATTTGATAATACAATCACGGTTTTGTAATTTTTCCACTTGAATTGTATAAACACTAAGGATGCAAACATAGCAACGATTTTTATGAGATGTCAGCTGTATGGATTTGGAGTAGGCAAATTAACAAATTCATAAAAAGTACTAATCATAATATAGTTTAGTGGCAAGAACAGTGAGTAGGAATTAGTAGATTTACAGCTTGATAATAACTTTCTTGTGGGTGTTTTCTACTTCATTTCAATTGAATAATAAAGGAAATTTTGGGCAGACAATTTAGTGTTAGATAATAACACAAATCCGAGCTGGTAACAATAAACAATACTACATATGATAGAGTAGATTATTTGGTGTTTCTTATTTGCTGAATTCTTATTTCTTATGAGTGTTGTCACCTCCGCTAAATAATTGACCAAAAGAAAGAAAGGGAAGAAAAAGGACTTGCTACACAAAAAAATATAATAAGAAAGAAAGAAAGAGAGTATGGGAAAGATATATAGAGAGAGGTGAGCGCATAGAAGTGATAATGCTAACCTGTTTCAATCAAAAAATGAAAAGAATGAAAGAAGAAAGAAAAAAAGGAGTGAGTGAGAGAGAGTTAAATAATAATAGCATAATGGTTACAGTTGTAGGAAATGGATCCAGCGACCAGAGTTCTAATCCTGGATGAGGATGTTTGCATTTCACATAGTGCTAATACCCTTTGGAAAGGTATGAATCCAACTATACATTGGTATAGCTACTAGTCTAGGAGAATGAAAAGTCTGAACTCAAACTGGTTGTATTTTGCTTAAAAATTGACTTAGTAGGACAGACTGGGCTCTTTAACCTTGGTATGGCAACCAGTCTAAGAGTACATTGCTTAAAAATTGACCTTGTTTCATATCATAGTTGTGGCGAAGGGGTTGAGTAAGGAGGTATACTTAGCATAATGGTTATCATCATAGGAAATGGAATCTGTGATCCAAGTTCAAATCTTAGATGAGGCTATTTACATTTAGCACTAATGTCCTTTGGAAGGGCATGAATCCATCTTTTCTCGCCTCTGCAAATATGGGTAAATAGTAGGACAGACTGTATTCTTTAGCCTTGCTAAGGCAACCAGTCAAGGAGAAGGAAAACTCTGAATTCAAACCAGCTGTACTCTGCTTTTAAAATTAACCATGTTTCTGATCCTGTTTGTGGTGAAATATGTGAAAAATACATATATAATTATATATATATATATATATATATATATATATATATAATATATAATATATATAATATAATTAAAAGCAGACTTTGAAGGGTCAAGCCAAAAATATTTGTTCAAGTGGTTTAAAAAAGTTTTTTTTTTCTTTTTAAATTGAAATAGATCACTGAATAGCCCTGTGCATATTCTAGTAGTGAACAGGTTTGAATTTAGATTTTTCTTCTCCTAGACTGGTTGACTAACCAAGGTTAAAGAGCACAGTTTGCCTTACTATTTACCCATAGCTGGAGGGAGAATAGTTGGATTCATACCTTTCCCAAGGGTATTAGTGCTATGTGAACTGTGGCTTCATCCAGGAATTGAACTCAGGTCAACGAGTCCACTTCTTGCAACTCTAACCAGTACACCACCGCGCTTCCATTTAGAAGTGTGAACAGAAATCAATTTTATAAAAAGTAAAAAAAAGCAATAAGAAATAATAAAAATATCCTTTTGAGATACTTTAATTGGCTGGAAAGCTTATAAGTTGATCAGGACAAATGTATGTATTTACCCAACCCCTCCACCATGAGCAGAATATGACACAAGGTCAATTTTTAAGAGGGTTCAACAGGTTTGAATTCAGAGTTTTCCTTCATCTCGTCCAGTTGCCATATCAAGGTTCAAGTGCCCAGTCTGCCTTGGTATTTATCCATAACTGGAGAGAGAATAATTGAATTCATACCTTTCCCAAGGGTATATATTTACCCAACCCTGTTGCCATGAGTAGGATGTGACACAAGGTTGCAAGTATGAGGCATTCAGCGAGGATTGAACTTGCTATTCATTAGTAATGGATCTGCAAGACAGTCTTGCTATGCATTACACTACGATGGGACATCTTACCTTTCCCAAGAGTATTAGTGCTATGTGATATTAGAATCCGTGAAACAATTTTGGAGGGGGTTATGTTATTATTGTTGCTGTTGTCCAAAGTCTGTAGTCCTTCTGGTCTGTTGTCTTTCTGATGATATATAAGTCCGACGTCTGTAATAAGTTCTGGTGTTAATCAAAGGTCTCTCTGGTAGAAGGTTCCTGCTGTTGAAAGGCAGTTGAATGGCAGTCACTCTAATGGTGGACGATCGTCGTATATGTAGTCTGTTGCCAACTAATTTTCTTCCTCTTTTGCTAAAGAGTTCCTTCAACTGAAACAGTCCAAGGGAGATAACTTATAATCTACACCTGCCAGTAAGTACTTTTGAGCACAATGCAAATGATCTTAAATGCTCTTGTACCATTGGCCAATTTCTATCAGAAGCTTGCTACAGCTACTGTTTGGCAAAGTCAATAAACAGAAGTGGCGATTTTGCTTATCTCATACCGAGGATATGTCACCATGTGAAATGCAGTGAACAACATGTCTTCATACTCACTGGATATAGCTATGTGCAACTTTTCTTGTTTCCTAGATTGAAATTCATATCAAATGTCAGATTTGAGGATATGAAGATTAAAAGAATACAATAGCATATGCAACAAACTCTACAGCATTGGAATTCTGTAACCCAAAATAAGTACACCCTTTTATATATATATTTATGCAATTTTTATTTTGGTGTTGCAATTGGTGTTGCAATACTATTTTCTATCCTCCAGAGATAATAAAATCCTGGTATCTTTGGTTTAGAACAGCGATTCTCAACCAGGGTTCATGTGGACCCTCCGGCGACCATATAACATTTTTTGGGACCCAGGCAAGCAAAATGTATTTAACTATAAAATTACAATGGGATTTTTAAACATCAAATGGCTATGAGAGGGTCCACCAGAGTAAAATAGGGCTAAAAGGGGTCCATGGGTAAAAAAGGTTGAGAACCATTGGTTTAGAAGGAAATTATCTCTTTAATAAAGAAAATTGTTAGTGGTATACATATCTAAGATGTTACTCTATTTACATGTATATGTGTGTATATGCATTATATATATATATATATATATATATATATATATAACATACACACACACACACACACACACACACACACATATATAAAGGGGCATATTTAGCTCAATTGGTACAGCAACCACTTAGAAATCTCAAGGTTCCGGGTTCCATATTGTCCCTGACAAATCAGCCCATGAGTAGCGGAGATTGGGTAATCTGATCTATGTTGTAAAGTTGGGAGCTGATGGTAGGTGTGGCATTCCACCTCAGCAAAAAACAATCTCCCTGGTCAAGCACTAGCGAAAAAGGGTTGGACTCCCTTGCTCTCTGGCTGATACCAATGAATAGGCCACTCCGCCAAGTTTACTTATATATATGTATGTTTATATGTATATATGTGATGTACATATCTAAGGATATTATTGTGTTTATATATGTATTTGTGTGTATATATATATATATATATATATATACAGTGATGCTGATAGCTTTTTGATTTAGTGCATCCTGGGATGCACATATTTTCTTTGTATGAGTCCCCGGTAAAATTTATGGGTCCCAATTAAAGCCGTCTAACTCCAACCTTATAACATATCCTGTGTAATTCATTTCTAAGAAACTATTGAAATGTATTTACAGTTAGCTTGAAATGGTGAAGGAAGAAAAAAAAAAAACACTGGGATGCATGGATATGATTTTACTGTGTCCTTTAAGATTTTTTTGCACGTCAGGGACTCGGGACGCATACCTATCAGCATCTGTGTGTGTGTGTGTGTATATATATATATATATATATATATAATATGAGGAAGGGAGAGTCATAATTATCAGCTATTTTAACAGAACATTTATAATATCCTATTATATTGTGTGGCTCTATTCATCGTCTTATTTAAAAACGCAAAACAAAATCAACTATTTTTACAGAATTATTGTCGCTATTTCCTCTCTCCTTCATAAAATTGATACACATGTTACCTTTGTTTCTGAGAGACTGATTTTGTCTAAATACAGCCAAATGCATTGAGTGATAGAACAGCAGGTGGGGCAGTAGAAATGGCGCTGAAATTTTAGAAGCAATATTGATCCGGAAGCTAATGCTGTTATGGAATTCTAGAAAATTACTTCTTGCTAACTTTGTCTATTTGAGAGGAGCTCAGTCAAAGTCATCCACAATGCTTTATAATACAGATTAAAGAAAAACAAAAACTAAAAAAATCAACCAAACAAATAAACAAAATTGATGATTTGGAATAACTCTCTAAAAATAACATTTAATTACGTGATGTTTTCCTCTTCATTTGTATGAGGTTGATGAAATCTATTTCCTTTGACATGTTTGGAAGATGTGTTAAGTTTTGGTGCTTAAATCAATGAACCAAGTTGGATGATTTGACTAATATAAAAATTGATAGAATTTATAGTAATTTTCAATTGGTTATTTTCAAACTTGTAGTCTTTTGCAAGCACATACACACTTTGTTAAAAAATATAAAGTGTAGCTTTAAAAATGTGGTAGGTTAAATACTATGACTATTATAAAAATTGATAGCTTTTTTAAAATAATTTTCAATTGGTTATTTTCAAACTTGTAGTCTTTTGCAAGCACATACACATTTTGTTAAAAAAACAAAGTGTAGCTTTAAAATATAGCAGGTTAAATACTAGGACTATTATAAAAATTGATAGATTTTATAATAATCTTTAATTGGTTATTTTCAAGATCGTAGTCTTTTGCAAGCACATACACACTTAAAAAAAAATAAAGTGTAGTAGGTTAAATACTATGACTATTATAAAAATTGATATATTTTATGATAATTTTCAATTGGTATTTTTCAAACTTGTAGTCTTTTGCAAGCACATACACATTTTGTTAAAAAACAAAGTGTAGCTTTAAAATATAGCAGGTTAAATACTAGGACTAATATAAATATTGATAGATTTTATAATAATTTTTAATTGGTTATTTTCCAATTTGTAGTCTTTTGTATGTACATGCAAACTTTAAATAAAAATTAAGTGTAGCCGGTCAAATGCTTTGATTACTATAAAGATCAGCAATTTCATAACCCAAAGACCATAATTATGTTTGATAGATACAGTCAATATTTTTTAAATTTATCTGTCATCTTTATTCAAATTTGAGGTAGGGAAGTCCCTGTAGTGTAGTGGCTAACATGCTGGACTGCAACATTGTAGTAAGCAGGTTTTAACTTTTAGACTAAATTGGGAAACCCTGCACATTCCTTAGGTCATTGAGGTCAAGGACTTTTCATTATTCACTCATAGATATTAGATTATTCAAGATATAATTCTTTATTTAGTGAGGAAGTCTCTGTAGCGTAATAGCTAATGTGTTGGACTGCAACATCATAGTAAGTGAGTTCAAACTCAGTCACGCTATTACATTCACTAATACTCTTGGAAAGGTATGAACCCTGTCATCCCCAGCTATGGGTTAAATAGTACCTCTATTATTCTTCTACAAGGATGGCTTTGGAATTTAATAACTCATGAAGTTTGATATGCCATTAAACAAAGAAACCAAACCGGAACCAATCAAACTTGAAAGACTGATGGCTAAATACACAATACAATTTGTGATAATTTTAGTTAACCTTATTTGACTGAATTTTTGAGATGATGCTTGATAATTTGTATTATTTAGATTTTTCAGTCTGTTATCCTTATCTTTATTGTTACATACACAACGTTTCGGACGATGTGCCCATGGCCTTCTTCAGGTATTTCTTGTTGAACTCTGGAACCTTCATGTCAGAATTGGAAGCCTTCCTAGAACTTAGAACCTACTTTATTCAACAACTGCTACTGTAAGCAACCTGAGTCCCTTGTTTATCAAAATGACTTGATTCGGCATTAAACAACCCAAAAAGGGTTGATATGCCATAAAACAAAATAAGCATGTAAGTAAGCAAGAACTTTGAACTGAACCTTTTATTTAATCCATTGGCTCTGTAGAATAAACATCATACTAGTTCCAATTACTGTCGAATTGGTAAGACAAGGCAACAAAGAAGCCATAACTTAATATGGTTCTTATCTTGTTGCAAGCCTACTGCAGAATGCTGATTTTCAATTGGTTATTTTCAAATGTTTAGGCTTTTGGATGCACATACACACTTTGTTTAAAAAAATAATAAAGTCTAGCTTACTATAGAATCATAATTTCTAATAGAATATACATAGTCTTGTACTGTTGGGGTGCTCTCGGATAGATGTAATTATGCTTTGGACCCCAAACGATGACTGATTCCAGAATTAACATCTGATGAAGGTTTTGTTGGTGGCACAACTGTTTTTGTTTTCTTCTTCATGTGCAATTTAGTATACAATAGTCTTTCAATATAATGTTTATAGTCTAGTATACTATAAAAGTAGTAAAAGCTGTTCACATTGTGCTAATACCCTTGGGAAAGGTATGAATCCATATATTCTCCTTCCAGCTAGGGGTTAATACTCGGACAGACTGGGCTGTTAAACTCTGCTTAAGAAATTGACCTTGTGTCACATCCTGCTCATAAAGAAGGGTTGGTAAATATATACATGCTAATAATAATTATCAGTCCTGTTGTGATGTTTCTTGAGTGTCGGGCTTGAAGAGCCATCACTTCTGCCAACTGTGATTATATTCAACAGCCAGATGTATCTTAATATGTTCCACATTTCATTAAAGAAGCACTTGAAAGCATTAATTAAGAAGGTTAATTACATTTTCATAGTATAAGAGAATTTTAATTGATCCTTTTTATCCTCCTTGGACTTCGTTTGTTGTATTGTTTTCAGATAATCCCAAAGGTCTCTTTTATTTTATCTTTATTTTTAACACCAGAGCATATTGTGTTTTTTCTCCATAGAAACACAAGAATGAATATATGGTTTTAACAGCAGAAAAAATAAAAGTAAATATATTAGTAAGAATACAGAAATTACAGGGTCATTTTTTTATGAAGCTTACATGTAAATGTATTAATACTCTGTATATTAGTAAAATTCTCCTTTATATTTGTATGCAAGACATAATAAAAAGGGAGAGATTGCAACATTGTAGTTAATGAGTTCAAAATCCAGTTGCTCTATTACATTCACTTTTGGACTAATACCCTTGGGAAAGGTATGTACCTCCTTATCCACCCAGGTATGTTTTTTATAAGTACCACAACTCGTAAGCAAGTTTAAACCCCAGTTCCTCTATTACATTCACTTTTGAACTAATACCCTTGGGAAAGGTATGTACCTCCTTATCCCCCAGCTGTGGGTTAATAGTACCACAACTAGTAAGCGAATTTGAACTCCAGTTCCTCTATTACATTCACCTTTGGTCTAATACCCTTGTGAAAGGTATGTACCTCCTTATCCCCCCAGCTATGGGTTGTGATGGTACCACAACTAGTAAGCAAGTTTAAACTCTAGTTCCTCTATTACATTCACTTTCGGTCTAATACCCTTGGGAAAGGTATGTACCTCCTTATCCCCCAGCTGTGGGTTAATAGTACCACAACTAGTAAGCGAGTTCAAACTCCAGTTCCTCTATTACATTTACTTTTGGTCTAATACCCTTGGGAAAGGTATGTACCTCCTTATCCCCCAGCTATGGGTTGTGATGGTACCACAACTAGTAAGCGAATTTGAACTCCAGTTCCTCTATTACATTCACTTTTGGACTAATACACTTGGGAAAGGTATGTACCTCCTTATCCCCCCAGCTATGGGTTGTGATGGTACCACAACTAGTAAGCGAATTTGAACTCCAGTTCCTTTATTATATTCACTTTTTGGCCATAAGAAAAGCAGAGGTACTAGTAAACTAGGATACCCAAGGATAGTTCAAATTTAAAGTTGAAAAACCCTGACTATTTTCTAGTTGGTAGTTTATTGTAATGAATAGAAAAGTATTCAGAAAATGCTACATGAATTGTAAAATAAGGGGAGGTGCTTGTGGCATAATGGTTATTGCTGTAGAAAATGGACTTGGCGAGCCAAGTTCAAATCCTAGATGAGGCAGTTTGTGTTTTACTTCGAAAAGGCATAGATCTATCTCTTTTCATTCCAGCTATGAGTAAATAGTTGGGTAGACTGGTATAGCAACCTATCTAGAAGAAGGAAAACTCTGAATTGAGAACAGTTTTACTCTGTTTAAAAAAATTATCTTGTGTTGCATCCTGCCAATGGTGAAGGAGTTTGTAAAATATGTTTGCGTTAGTTTGTGGAGGTATTGTGAGTGGCTTGTTTATATCTGATAAAAAAAAATTCTGTTATCTTTCTATTCATGCTTACTTTGTATTTTTTTTTTATCACTAGGAGATGCTAAGTGATATATATATATATATATATATATTATATATATATATATATATAATATAATGTGATAGCTACCACTTCAAATTTGAGTAAGCTCATTGCATGACGTCATTTGTTACGATCTTATGATATCAAGCAGTACTTGTTCTTAAAGTTTGTTTTTTCTCTTAGAGTGAGGAAAAAAGTTGCACCAAGTTAATCCCATTCATTATGCCTCAATAACATGTAACCCTGTCGATCAGAGGTTTAGAATACCTGACTGCACGTCTGTAGAGGGGTAAGACTCCTCCTCCCGCATTGGGCCTCTTGTTGGCTATGGGTGGTGACCCATGATGCTTAAAGATGGAACCCTAGTGGCTGAGCAGTCCATGACATGCAACACTACTTTGGTTCTTACTTAGACTAGACATGTAGTCAGAGAGGCCCCCTCCAATCAATCAGCTGATCATGTCAAGCCCTAGCACCTATAGGATTGTCCCAACCCTATTGACCTTATGGCAAGCCTCAACCCTTTTTATCATGTGCTAGAAGGTGGTGGCTGAGGGTCTCGGTGTCCTGGGTATGATGTTAAACTCTATCTGATGGTTAGGTTCCAGTTCTGAAGCTCTGGGGAACGTGGAGTACCCCTTCATCACCATTACTCCCTGGAACACTCGGAGTGGTAGTACCTATTAGAGTCCCATTTATGGGTTAAATAGAAAAAATGAGTTTAAAGAAATGTGTTTTAAAAAATGTGTTTTTAAAAAATTGAGTACCCATCAAGAATGAGTAATCAAAACATCTTCAGCATAAAATGGGTTATTTCCTATAACTCCAACATATACAAAGGGGAACCACTCATGACTGATAAATTATTTATTTATTTTCCTATTAAACTAGACCCTAACCCTAACCCCGTCTTCTTTTTTTCATAGTAGATCAATAAATAAATAATTTATCAGTCAAGAGTGGTTCCCCTTTGTTTATGTTGGGGTTATAGGAAATAACCATAACAAGACCTAATGGGTTGACATACAATAAAAAACCAACCAACCAACCAACCAACTCAATAACATGTATCCAAAAAGAAGAGCCAGTCTATATCATTAGATGCTATTGAAACCACAGGTTTACACCAGTATGCCCTTCTTCTAGTTGAATGTTTTGATAAAAGCTAACTGTCCATCATTCTTAGTTTTATATCAGAATGTCTTTCTTCTAGATGAATGATCTAGCAAAAATCTTGGTATCTATCATGGTATTAGTGTGCTAGATAGTTGTTGACCCTAACAAAATGGTTAATCTGCTCTGTGTGACAGAATTATTTTTTTCATCCTATTGGGTGTCTAGCTACAGTTCTTACTAGGCTTAGGGAAATGGCTTAGTTGCTAATCACTTGACCATGTGGCAAATAGTACTTGGTTACATGGTACCAGTAGCACACACGCACACACACACACACACATAATATATATATATATATATATATATATATATATATATATATATGAAATGAAAAATAAAGGAAAGAAAATGCTGAATGGATAAAATAGATTTTATTTTATTTTATTTTATTTTACTGACACGTGTTTCGGCCAGGAGTTTGTACATGTACATGAAACATGTGTCAGTAAAATGAAATAAAATAAAATCTATTTTATCCATTCAATATTTTCTTTCCTTTATTTTTCATTTCAACATACTGTCTGATTCGCTTCCATTTTCAACTTATTTTATATATATATATATATATATATTATAAGTCGTCTGGGCGGCCTAATGTTGGTATCGTCCCAGACAGCAAGGGAGTCTATCTCCTTTTCACTAGTGCTAGACCGAGGAGATTATTTTAGCATCTGAGGTAGAACGCCACACCTACCATCAGCTTCTCACTTTACCGCACAGATCCCTGTGTTACTCATTCGCTGAGTTGGCGAGGGCCAGTATCAAACCAAGAACCTTGTGATTCCTAGCTGAACACTCTACGACTGAGCTAAACCGGCCCTATATATATATATATATATATATATATATATATATATATATGTGTGTATTTGGGCAGCATTCTTTCATTTATACATGTAGAATTAAACAAAAGACACATATGTTTAACAATTTTATTTTTGATCCTTTTGAGTTTTCTGGCCAACTTTTTAATATTTGGGTGGAATTCGTCACCCAAAGTTCAAGTCCCGAGTACTTTCGGCACTTCGAAATGCCATCATCAGGGTGATGTGTTCAAGTTTTTTTAAAATTATATTAATGTGGAGGCTGGAAGGAGAAGAATTGATGAGAAAAGTGTTATAGGCATTTTAAAATGTGTGTATTGCATTGGAAATTAATTTTGTTTAAGGATGGTTTGTATTGTTTTATGTATAGAGCTCTAGTATTGGAGTTTTTGTACTCGGGACTTGAACTTTGGTGGACTTATCCACGAATTCCACCCAAATATTAACGTTGGCCAGAAAACTCAAAGATCAAAAATAAGATTGTTAAACAGGAGATGTGTCTTTTGTTTAATTCTATTATATATATATATATATTATATATATATATATATTTGTTATTTGTTTATGGGTACTACTATAGGATCCCCATGATGAATGTGTTGGAATACACCGAAACCGCAGCGGGAAACAACTTTTTTTTTACAACTATCTATATATATATATATATATATATATATATATATATATATATATAATATAATGTATATATATAGATTTGCTAAAGAACCTTGAAATATAATAGTCAGTTGATATTTATTCCTTGAATTTGCTGCAATTAAATGCAAAAATGGAGATCTACTATAATATTGTTTCTTTTGAAATTGATAACATTAAAAGACTCAAGAGAAAGGGAATTTATACAAAGTTCAGGGTTCTGTCCGTTCCAATTCCACCTCGGCACAAACAGTCTCCCTGGTCTAGTGCTAGTGAAAAAGAGGATAAACTCCCTTGCTCTCTGGCTGATATTCACAATAGGCCACTCTGATCCTCCCTCATGCAGGGGAGTCCATCATACATAAAGTTATATTATATTGAGAGTAGATGCTTATAGATACTAATGACTCTACTATTTGTAGTATGATAAAGTAAATACCAAAAAAATATCAAATTTTGTTATCAAAATTGTACATCTTGGTCATGTTGGTTAATTAAACAAGATAAGGAGAGGAGGCTATGCAACTGATATGTTTCAGAGTGTATATATATATATATATATATATATATATAATGTGTGTGTGTGTTGTGTGACTTATGGCACTTCTGATTTTGTAAGCTAATTTAGATATTGAAAAAGTACATCTGAAGAACCAGAGGAATCCTGATTGTAGAAATAGATTTCTTAAACTATTTTGCCCATTTAAAAAAAAAAAAAGTTTTTTTCTCTATTAGTTCAGCTTGTGTCATTTCTTGTTTATCTTAAAATGATCTTCTTTTTTTTTTAATGTTTTTTTTTTTGTTGACTAAGAAAAGCAAAATTTACTTTACTCAATATTCTATTTTCAGTTGATCTCTCTTTTATCAGAGTTTCCAATTTAGACCTCCCATTGAAAAGACCTATTTACTCTGTCATTACTGACATCTGTCCCAAAAATAAATACATTTTCAAATTTCAGGCATGCATAACTGCCTTGTGTATGTATGTGTGTTATGTGTGTGTGTAGTATTATATAATATATATATATATATATATATAATATATATATAATGTGTGTATTTGGGCAGCATTCTTTCATTTATACATGTAGAATTAAACAAAAGGCACATCTCCTGTTTAACCAATTTTATTTTTTATCTTTTTCTAATTTTCTGGCCAACTTTTAATGTTTGGGTGGAATTGGTGAATAAGTCCACCAAAGTTCAGTTCCCAAGACTTTCGGCACTTCGAAGTGCCATCATCAGGGGTGATGTATTCCAGTTTTTTTTTTTTTTAAATTTTTTAGAATTATATTAATGTGGAGGCTGGAAGGAGAAGAATTGGTGAGAAAGGTGTTATAGGCATTTTAGAATGTGTGTACTGTATTGGAAATTAATTTTGTTTAAGGATAGTTTGTATTGTTTTAAGAAGTGGCAATCACCATATATATATATATATATATAATATATATATATATATATAATATAAATGTAGTGCGTGTGTCTTTTAATGTATGTAGTGTGTTTAAAAGTTTTTAAAAAAGAAGGGAATGACATTTTTTTTTAAAAAGTTATTTCTTTAAAAACTATCTAATTCAATTAAAATAAACTTGGGAAATCATAACCTGCAGGTTGTACATATACAATAAACATATACATTTTTTTTTATTAATGAAATAGATCACTAATTAGGACTGAGCTTATTCTAGTAGTGACCATCCCAAGCGGAGTTTAACAGGTTTGAATTCAGAGTTTTTCCTTCTCCTAGACTGGTTGCCTAACCAAGGTTAAAGAGTCCAGTCTGCCCTACTATTTACCCATTTTCTGTACTCTAGGTCAGTGTTTCTAAACAGGGTGTCTACTACCCCCTTTGGGGGGGGGGTATGAGTCATTAGGAGTGGTGACTAACATTCTAACTTTCACATGGAAGCAGCATTTAGCGCCTGAATGTGCTGTGAGTAAATTTGTACATCATCAGCAGGGAAGTGTAGATAAGAGAACAACACCACACTATTCTGTCAAATTTGATTACGTTGCAGCTAATGGTGTAACACACATAGCCACTGTGTGCACTCACCTGATGGTGCAAGGTGAGCAGCTTATTGCTCTTGAGTCAGATTTAAAAAAAAAAATCCCATCTCATCAGTTTTTAAATGATAAGGAACCTCTCTCTTACAACTACCAAACATATTGATACAAGATTTAACAACCGTGTGACAGCAGCCATCATCTTCAAAAACTAAAGAAGCAAATTGAAGGCATCCATCTGCAATATATAAAATTTACCAACCCCTCCTCACGAGCAGGATGTGACACAAGGTCAATTTCTTACACAGAGTTTCATCATCATGTCGCGCTTGCAGCATGGATATATCCATGACAATCTCTCGCCCAACCCTCCCTATCATCATTGCACCTGGGAGTCCTCTGCTGAGCATATAGCATCCTCGCATAGCTGGTCAATGTAGGTCCTTGCTGGGCGCCCCACACTTGCATGTCCATGTGTTGGCTTCACAGGAGAACGTTGCTTATGAGCTCGTCTTGCTTCTCCAGCAGTGTCCTGCATGCCTTGTCCGTCTCACTCGGATAGTTTGAGAGATGGGGGCAGGTGACCGTACAGCTGTCTCTTCGTGGGGTGCTGCTTCCACGATTTGTTCAAGACTGCACGTAGCATTCTGTGCAGCTTCCATCTAGCTTATTTTCAAGATGCTTCGTTAGGGTCCAAGTGGTGCAGCCATATAGCAGCACCAATAAACCACAGCCTGGAAGAACTGTCGCTTCAGCTTGTCAGGGAGATCAGACCTCCATATGACTGACAATTTGTTTGTGTAAACACAGAGTTTAACAGGTTTGAATTCAGAGTTTTCCTTCTCCAAGACTGGTTGCCTAACCAAGATTAAAGAGCCCAGTTTGCCCTGTTATTTACCATAGCTAGAGGAAGAGTAGTTGATGCATACCTTTCTCAAGGGTATTAGCGCTCTGTGAAATGGAAACAGGTTCGTCCAGGATTTGAACTCGGATCAACGAGTCCATTTCCTATGACTTTAACCCTTACCCTACATACCTCCATCCATCTGCAAATAATGACACTACAGCAATGTTTTTTAATGGGGTCTGTACTGCACCATGGTGAGGCACAGTGACTTAGATAAAGGTATGGTTTAGGGGGCAAATAGAAGGCATTCAGGGGGCCGGTTAGCTCAGTCGGTAGAGCGTTCGACTAGAAACCACAAGGTTCCTAGTTTGATACTGGCCCTTGCCAACTCAGCGTATGAGTAGCACAGTGATCTGTGCAGTAAAGTAAGGAGCTGATGTAGGTGTGGCGCTCCACCTCAGACACTAAAAATCTCTTGATTTAGTGCTAGTGAAAAGGGGATAGTCTGCCCCGCTAATTGGCTGATACCGACTTTAGGCCACCCCGACGACTTGATTTATGAAAAAAAAAAAAATTTGGGAAACCCTGCTCTAGGTCATTCCCTTGTTGGTGAGGTCAAGAACTTTTCATTATTCACTCATAGATATTAGAATATTCAAGATATAATTCTTTATTTAGTGGTGAAATCAAACTCCTATTGCGCTATTACATCCACTTTCAGACTAATACTCTTGGGAAAGGTATGAACCCACTCATTTCTCCAGCTATGGGTTAAATAGTACTACTACTGTCCTTTTACAAGGATGGTTTTGCTATTAAATAACCCGTGAGGTTGATATGCCATTAAACAAGAAAACAAACCAAGTCCTCTTATTTAGCAAAGTATTAATTAATTCATAAATAGTTGAGTAATTGTTGACAAACATTATTCACTTCTCATTTTCATATAAAAATTAACATAACCTGGTTTAATCCAAAACTGGTAACACCAGCATTTATTTTTTTTTTGACAATAAACAGGAATTAACCTTGTAGCCTCACCACTACAGCAATGTGGGTCAAACTACATTCTGTTATGACAGGTGGTACTGGTTTGTTCTGCTATGTAATGGGGTTAATGATACAGGCTTAAAATCTTGAAAGGTGATGAGCAAGTTTTAGTTTTCAATCTCAGCTCGTGTATCAAACGCAACAGGATTGTAAATCTGATCAAAGTTTAAAATATAAAATAGATTTCACCATTATCTTGATTTTTTGAGGGGTCGGATTTAAAAATTTTTTTTATGAGACTCATGGTATAATCTCAATAGTTGGTCTCAAAAATCTGTAAATCTGATCAAAGTTTTAAAATATAAAATAGATTTCACCATTATCTTGATTGGGGGGGGCGTAAAAATTTTTTTTTTACGAGACTCATGGTATAATCTCAATAGTTGGTCTCAATTCCCCCCCCTCCTCCACCACACACACACAAAAAAAAAATCATGATTTGTGCAAAGATATAAATTATGCAAAGATTAGGTCTTTTCATTGGACAGAACTAGTATGATAGCAGTCGACAGGTACACTTGGTCTAGTTATTCTGGCTGCTCCTGAGATGAGGCCAATGAAAATATAAGAACTTCCTTCATGGTGTTGGAGAAAGGGTAGGGTAGGTTTGTAGATCATATCCAGGGCTCTGACAAGCGCAGGATGTAATTGTACAAAAAAAAAAAAAAAAAAAAAGATTAAAAAAATAAAACCTAATTTCTGTATCTACCAACCTACTTTAATACTAAGTTCATTTTAGGTTCTGATAAAGTCCTCTTTTGCTATAGTCTCAATACTAATCACATCTGTTATTCTGTTATATTATGAGGATGAAATAGAATTCAAGAGTGTGAAAAAGTTTTTGGCAAAAGACTATTTTCCCCTTATGTATTCAGTCTCTAGTTTATCAAAACCGAGCGCAGAAAACTTTTGAACACCTTTTGAAATTTTGCATGTTAATAATATTGGCAAAAAGAAACTTTTTTAATTAAAAAAAAAAAACAACAACAAAAAAGTGTTGATGGAGCTTAGAATATGCTTACTGTATCTCCTGCAGAGAGGTACTCCCCACCCTCAAAAGGGATGTTCTGGGTATGACACTAATCTGCTTCTGGTGGTGAGGCTCTAGTTCTGGAGCAGAGTGTGGACTACCTCTTCATTGCTATTACTTCCAGGTCCACCTGTATTCAATAGGAATACTTGTCATACAACTGTGTGCAAAAAAAAAAAAAAAAAAAAATACAAAACAAAAAATTAAACTACAAAAAAAATATAAATGTACAATATATGCAATTTCCTAATCTCTAAGCATAAAGTAAACCCGAACAGATTGACATGCCATTAAAATCAATCAATCAATCATTTTAAGATATTTTTCTAATTCTTTTATTATTCTTTAAAACAGGGTGAAATACTGTTTAACCAACATTGATATAATTGTGCCAAAATTAAAATATATTTCTTTTTATAACTGTCAGAGGTGATAAGCAGCCTCTTGAGTATTATGGATGTATAATTTTAGAATAAAATATAACAGCTGCAATAGTTTGGGGACCTGATGTCTCTGTCTCTATATTTCATTTATTATTATCATTATTACTAGCAAATATATGCACCCTCCGGATGCATGTATTTAAGTTTTAATGTAATAAAATATATTAAATTAGAAAGGCTAATGAAACTAAATAAAAATGCAGATAAAAATATATGAAACAGAGGGGTATAATTGAAAAATAGAACAACTGGAACTTACTCTTCCATCACTTCCATCTTTCATTGCTGAATTTTCCTAATTTAAATATTTAGTTAAAATAGGAGTAAATTAAAATAATAATAATAAAATTTCAGTTATTTCTTCTTAATGGTTTCTTTTAAGATTTATTGATGAGATTTTTGCTCATATTCATTAAGATAAAATAAAACAATTAGAAATCAATAATACTAAGCACATATTTATTTAAATCAAATTTTTAATATCAATATGCAAATTAGTCTTCCTGCTCACACTGTAAACCACTATTTTGTTGTATATATAAATACAATTGCATGTTAATGATATGTAGATATTAATAACAGTATTAATAATGTAAAACAATTTTATCAATAATTGAGGTTTAAATAAAAATAAAATCATGGAGAATGTGACATAAATAACTAAGGGAATTGTGACTTGAGTAGTAATTTTGGTTACAGACAAACACACAATCTCCATTATAATAAGATTATTTAGTAGTAGGCCTCTGTCAATTAAACTTGACCAGGGTTGATCTATATTATTCTAGGTCCGTCTGAAAAAATTGTAGCTTGATTGTAGATTGAAATGACTAATACTAATGTTACAGTCTCTTTCACAAAGGTCACATATGATTTGGTTTATTTAATGACATATCAACTCCTTATGGGTTAATTAATGCCAAAATTTAATTTATTTGTAACTGTTTGTTTATAGTCATAATTATTCATTATTTTCAATATTCCAGCGCAATCACTATTTGAATTGCACAATAATCATTTGCTTGGACATTTTATCAAGCAATCCCATTAAATACAAATGATTTGCACACAGTTGTATGGTTTTTAAGTATTTCTATCTTATACTAATCATTTATATAGAATTATATGGTTTCAAGTAACTTTTTCTATTCAATTATAATAATTAGTTTGTACACAGTTATATAGTTTCAAGTAATTCAATATAATACTAATCATTTATATAGAATTATATGGTTTCAAGTAACTTTTTCTATTCAATTATAATAATTAGTTTGTACACACTTATATAGTTTCAAGCATTCTTATCTAATACTAATAATCTATACACAGTTATATGATTTTAATCAGCTATTCCTATTAAAAATAATTTGTTTACACTCAATTATATGGTTTCAAGTAACTATTTCTATTTATGTCAATAACAATCATTTATTTGCACACAGTTATATAGTTTCAAGTATTCCTATCCAATACAAATAATTCATACTCAATTATTTGGATGTGCTCATGGTGTAATGGTTGTAGCCACAGGAAATGGACACTTCAACCAAAGTTCAAATCCTGGATGAGGCTGTTTGTATTTCACATAGCACTAATACATTGGGAAAGGTATGGATCCAACTACTCTCCCTCTAGCTATGGGTAAAATAGTAGGGCGGATTAGGTTCTTTAATCTTTGTATAGTACTATATTTACCGCACATGTACAGGTTAGGTACAAGGCCCTATTAATGTGGTACCACCCACAAGCCGAGACTCATGAGTGGCAGGTGCAAAAAAATGTGTTGATCCCATTGGCATTCCCCCTCAAGGGGGCGCCTCAGGCACCGGGCAATAAACCCAGCCCTGCCCTTTAAATTGAAGGTATTGCCTGGGGGATAGCCTCCTGGGATCAACACTGTTAATTGTAGCCACAGTCCAGGGCCGGAGCCACTGGACCCCCGCCCCAAGAGGCGAGTAAGTGGTCTAGGAGAAAGAAAACTAAAAATCAGATTACCCAATCTGTGCTACTCATGCACTGATTTGATGAGGAAAGGTATTGAACTCGGAACCTTGCAATTCCTGGATGAATGCTCAACGGACTGAGCTACCCACCATAAACTCTTGTTTAAATATAAATTTAGTGCCCTTGATTAGAGATTCAATATATTCATACTGTATCAGCTAAGTAAGTATTCAACAATATAGCTTTTTTAATCCCAATAAGTAAAAAGTAAAGTAAAGTCATCGGGGTGGCCTAAAGTTGGTATCAGCCAGACAGCTTATCCCCTTTTCACTAGTGCTAGATCAAGGAGATCGTTTTAGCATCAGAGGTGGAGCACTACACCTACTATCAGCTCCTCACTTTACCGCACAGATCCCTGTGCTACTCATATGCTAAGTCAGCGAGGGCCAGTATTGAACCAGTAACATTGTGGTTCCCAGGTTGACGCTTTACCGACTGAGCTAAACCGACCCTGATTTGATCCCAATATTTCAGTCCTAGTCTTGTTCCCTAAAAATGTTATCGTTTGAAGTAAAAGTAGGATTGAGTTTTTTCCTCCAATTATTACCTCTAGTCTTTTAAACTATGGTATCCATACTTATACCAATTTAAAGTAAACCTTGAATAGTCATGTGATCAAAATGGTATATATGTGTATAAAAGATAACAGAATTTAAAGTTTTTAATTTGAGACAAGTGAATTGTGTAATGGTTATCATCTTAGGAATGGAAAGAATTAAAGGACAGAGAGGGGAGAGAGTTGAGTAAAAGAAAAAAAAAAAATGAAGAGCACTTTTGTTAATAATACTAAACTGAGTAATAAATAAAGGAATAAAGTTTTTTTATATATATATATATATATATATATATATATATATATATATATATATATATATATACCAAACTTGTTGGTAAACCCTTGCGGTAAGAAAAAAAAGGCAAATAGTTTGAAATATACTACCAAACATCACCTGGGGAGAAAAGAAAAGACCAAGATAGTCGTACCAACCGAAAATAATCGGTTGATACTATAATACTTGGCCAAAAGAAAAACAATTTATATGTATATATATATGAAAAATATATATAGATATAAAAACCGCCAGGATATTCTAAGCTAACAAGTAAAGAGTGCTCAATACCTAAGTAGAGCAAATAATAAAGATAAACCTAATGAGTCAGATATACCTACTAAAAGTTTCGCCTAGTGCTCTTCAGGGCTAAGATCTTAGCTAAGATCTTAGCCCTGAAGAGCACTAAGAGTTTATCTTTATATATTTTATCATACTAAAGCTGAGTGAATCAACTTTTGTTTCCTAAAGGCTTTTTTACTGTTTAATTTAATGACATAAAAATTATACTAAATTATTCCTTACTTTTAGGATTGAATCATGTTTTTAAAAAATTCCGTTTTAATTGGTTCTAATTAGTCATAATTTGCAACTAAGTCAAAATCTGACCAATCTCTTACTTTACTTTCTGCCTATCACTTTCTTCACCTGTATGTTTTCTTGATTACTTCCTCGTTATATAATGTTAGTTTCTCTGGGAGAGTAGGGAGAGAAAGACACAGGAGAAATTGAAATGTATTTCTATGTTAAATTTCACAAGCAGCAACTCATAGCTTAAATCAGGTCAAACATTCCCTTTCTTAGAAAGCTTACAAAATGATTTTGATGTTTTGTCTGGCCGTATTTATTTAAAAAAAAAAAATTGATTCACTTTGCTAACTCACTTTTCCCTAATCTCAATTATCTACCCAGAACTGAATGGGTGACCAATGGGTCACCTTTTGTCCAGTATATATATATATATATATATATAACAATTCAATTTCTCTGATTTTTTAGATGAGGCTTGTTAATTTGGATTATTTGGATTATTTGGACTATTGTCCTCATCATGAAGAAGGCAAGAGGGCACATTTGCTGAAATGTTGTGCAGATGACAATAAAGATGAGGACAATAGTCCAAATAATCCAACTTAATTCAATTGGAATTATTCCCCTTTGATCCCCCCCCCCCAAAAAAAATGATTGTTTTATGTAAAGAATTTCCATGAACAAATATCTTTGTTGCAGAGATCATAAAATAATCAGTTCAAAACACTTAGTTACCAAAAAATAAGTTTCATTCAGTCAGTAGCATAGCTGGGTGGGGGTGGGGTATCCTCCCGAGCGGCACTTTTGGGTAACAGGGGATGGGGTGACATACAATCTCACTACGCCACAGCACATAATTTGTTATGCAATTATTCAAATCTTACTTAAACTGTTATATATGTTGCAACAGATGGGGTGTGTATGTGTGTGTGTCCGGGGGGGGAGCTCCCTGCCCAGCTTGTGGACTAATTGTCAATGAATTTGTATACACACTCTATTCTGTATATCAATATGCTTTGTACCTTCATTCGTTTTTCCGTGTGTTACGCCTTGGTATTATATCATCGCATTTTGTCTAAGTTAAAAAGAGTAAGAATAAAAATTCAGCATTGGTTCTGAATCTAAGCTATTTACTAAGCTTAGCTTAGCTATGGCACAAGGCCAGAAGTATGTGGCTCCGAGTGAGAATCTGTCACGATTTTTGTACCCATTTTTAGGCTGCAGGTGAGAGCACTTTAAGCAGAGTACTTGGTTGTTCCTCAGTGTTAGGCAGAATCCTTGGACCATATTACCTTTCATGCAAATATTTTGTAATATAAGGTGTGCTGTAGCCCAGCACTTAAACTTATAGACTCTGTGTAGGCACGTGGATTAAAGCCAGCCAATCAACACGTTCAAATATGTAGTTAGTTAACTACTTAATCGTCGATCTTGAAAGACATTCATTTGCTTGTATTCGACACAGATTAATGGATCTATAACCGAGGACTCTGCTTAATACAAGGATTCGGACCATATGACCTTTAGACACCCCTTTTTGATCTCGATTAAGAAAGGACATATTTTTCATTTACACCTTCAATATCCAGTTGCTTGTTAGGAGTTAGGGTTAGGGTTAGGGTTAGTTTTATAATTTAAAAAAAAAATCTAAAAATCGTCTGTTAAAACAAAAAAAATATTCCAACAGAATCAAACTCTCTAACAATAGTCTTCTAATCTAGCTTCCTAATTATTACACCATATGAGATGTCCATGGCTCTGAATGATATAAAAAAAACTTTGTGCTATTCTTTAAAACATTTTAAACTTTTTCAGTTATATCAAGTATTTCACTCCAGTTAAATCAAGATTATTATACTTTTTACATATTGAACTATTTTACAGTAGCTATTAAGTATACCTATCTAATGTTGTAATAGTTAAATTATCATACTATGGTATATCCATGGGTTCCACTAGTTATTATTAATAAATTTATAAGCACATCCCAGAGCTCTTCATCATGGTGTAATGCTTAGAAAGCTATTCTTGCAAATCCATTGTTACAGTGTAGTGAGTTTGATTGTCATTGGGTGCCCTACATGAATTCTTCAAAGCTGTATCTGTAACAGTGCTGCTCTACTTGGGCTCTTACAAAACGCTTTGAGAAAAGGCTAGATAGGAACTACACAAGGATTCAGCATACTGTCTTGAACAAATCCTGAAAGTAGTACCTCACAAAAAAGTCATCTGTATAGCCACTTACCTCCTATCAAACAAACCATCCAAGTAAGATGAACTAGACATGCTGGAGAAGAAAGGACAAGCTCATAAGTGATGTTCTCTTGTGGACACCTACACATGGACACACCAGTATAAACCAACCAGCAAAAACCTACCTCAATCAACTCCGTAAGGATTCTGGATTCTATGTGGAAGACCTGCCAGAACAATGACCGATAGGGATGGGTGGCGAGATAGTCATGGGAATCCGTGCTTTTAGAGCGACCTGATGATAATGATGATGATACATCTGTCCTTTTACTAAAATCTAAGTCATTATTTTTTACCCCCCCCTTTTTTACAACAGACACTATGAGTAACCTAAAGTCCATGTGCCAGACTAAGCAAAGCTTAGTATATATTTACCCAACCTCTCCACATAAGCAGAATGTGACACAGGTTGATTTTTTTAAGCAGAGTTTAACAGAATTGAATTCAGTTTTCCTTCTCCTAGACTGATGCCTCACCAAAGTTAAAAAGGCCCAGTGTGCTCTACTGTTTACTCATAGTTAGATGCATACCTTTCCCAAAAGTATTAGCACTATATGAAATGTAAACAGCCTCATCCAGGATTTGAACTCGGCCCACTGAGTTCATTTCCTTCGACAATAACCATTACACCATATGCCTCCAAAGCTTAATAAATAACAAGTACATCCTATATTTTGTTTTTGGAAAAGTACTCTCTATATAAAAACTTTTTTTTATTTCTCTTAGAAGAATACAAGGTTTGTCAAAAAAATATGAAATTTTTTTGTACTTTTTGACACACGTTTTATTCTGAAAAAAAAAAATGTTCCATTCATTCTAATTTTTATCTTGGTAAATACAACTTTAAACTTGGTACTTTTTTTTTATACACTTTGTATTCTGAAAATAATTAATGAATAGAATGTTATTTTTTTTATTTTTTTTATTTTTTCAGAATATAAGAAAAAAAGTACAAAAAATTTGGATACTTTTTTGACCCGCCTTGTATATCAATCATTTGTTGTCATGGCATCACAACAGCATTACTTACTTAAGGTCACAGGCAATAACCTGATTAGAAAGGTGTAAATACTTGAAATAAACATATCTTTAATAATAATAATAATAATAATAATAATAATAATAATAATAAGTGAAAAAGATGAATTATTATAACCTATTTAAATGCTTAAAGTATTAGATCATTATGACATTTGTACAAGTAGATTATGTTTATCAATTGATTGCTTATTGTCAAAACATTTTGTTTAATGACAGATTCTTTTGTAGATTAATCTCTTTTGAACCATTCACTTTAAAGTCCACATCTGAAATAATAAAATCCTGATATTTATGGTTGAAAAGAAAATTAACTTTTTATTAAAAAATGGTTGGGATTTATGGGTAATATCATTATTTATATATGCAGTGATGCTGATAGCTTTTTGATTTAGTGTGTCCTGGGACTCACATACAAGGTGTGTCAAAAAAGTATTGCGATTTTTAAAAACTTTTTGACACACCTTGTATACTGAAAAAAAATCTCCCATTCATTCTTCATTTCTATCTTGGTAAATACAGCTTTAAACTTGGTACTTTTTTGACACACCTTCTATTCTGAAAAAAATTAATGAATGTAATGTAATTTTTTTTCATATAATTGTTAATAAAGAGAATAATAATGTTATTGATAATGAGGGTATTGAACACCCTTAAAAAAATGGTTCAATAAAAAAAAATATGTTAATACTTGCAATACACTCATGATAAAATTGTCTATTAAAGTTTAATAACTTTTAATAATGGATAATTAACTTTATAATAATGTTAATAAAAGTTAATAATGAGAGTATTATAAACCTTTGAAAAAAAATGGTTAAAAAATAATTGTAAATGTTAATACTTGTGATACATATGTGACCCATTCAAGATAGAATGATCTAGTAAAGGTTAATAACAATTAATAATGGTTAATAAAATTAATGATAATAGTATTGGAAGTATTTGAAAAAACTTGTAAATATTGGTACTTGTTATACACATGTGACTCATGATAAAATTAGCTAATGAAGTTTGATAAGAATTAAAAGAAATTAATAGTTATTAATAATGGTTGATAAAGGTTATAATACTGTTAATAATGAGGGTTTTACATACCCTTAAAAAACGTTTAATAGAAAATTATAATAATTGATACTTGTGATATACATGTATCCCATTCATAATAAAATTATCTAATAAAAATTAATAGTTATTAATAATTGTTAATAAAGGTTATAATACTGTTAATAATGAGGGTATTGGACACCCTTAAAAAACGGTTTAATAGAAAATTGTAATGGTTGATACTTGTGATATGCATGTCTCATTCATAAGATTATCTAATAAAAGTTAATAATAATTAATAATGGTTAATAAAGGTTTTAATAAAGGTTAATAACAAGAGTATTGGACACCCTTGAAAAAACTGGTTCAATAATGTGGTCATTGAATCAGTTCAGATCCTAGAATGTTTTTGTCATTCTTCTTGTGGGTAGGGGTCGTGGAAAGAAAATCAATTCTTGCACTAATTTATGTCATTGCATTTTTCAGACATAAACGATTTCTGTAGTGAATTCGAGTCAGTTTAATCCCTTTTGACATGTCATTAATTAATTACGCATTTCATTTTGTCTCTGTCTCTCCTAAAACTCTTAAACTCTGCAGTATCGCTGTAAACTGGCTTGGCTGCAGCTGCTACTGCTGCTCATACTACTGCTAACAGAAGCACTGCTGCTGTGTTTCCTGCTTCTATTTTCGATTCCCCTATTGAATGATGATACTGTTTCAGTTGACATGATTACTGTTTCCAGTTTCTTGTTCTCTCTCTCTCTCTCCCCTCTCTCTCATTCAACCTCTCTCTATTTAATATGATTATTTCTCTTTTCACTCTCTATTTTAGCCCTCATGCTCTGTTTTTTCTTCTCTCTCTTATTCCTTATTTTTTTCATCTTTTTTTCTTTCTTTCTTTTCTTCTCTTTTCTTTCTTTCTTTCTTTTCTTCTCTTTATCTTTCTTTCTTTCTTCTCTTTATCTTTCTTTCATCTTTCTTTCCTTTCTAAATCTATATCTTCTTACTCTCATACTGTTTATGATATTATTTCTATTTTATCCAATTTATTTATTTTATTGTTTTTACTTTCCTTTTCTCTTTTGATTCTTTTCAATTTACTTTTTTATGCCTTGTTGGTGGGGCTTAGAATATGTTGTCCATATCCCCTGCTGAGGGGTAAGACCCCACTATAAAAAGGTATCTTGGGTATGACACTAAACTTTATCTGGTGTGAGGCCCCAGTTCTGGAGCTCTGCACAATGTGGGGTCATTTCATTGCCATTACTACCAGGTCCACTCTTTGAGTCAAATAGATCTGTTAGAAAATGATTTGAAATACATGAAACAATATCAATGTGTGCAAATTATTTGTATTAAAGATATTATTTGAAGCTATAACTCCTTTAACAGATTATTATTATTATTGAGTTTTTCATAACAGCATTAGTTGATGGTCTTACACTGGAGTCTGAGTGACAACAAGTCTCCTCAGGACTCTCCTGAGTATTCCAGCTGATTTCAGCAATGCTGTTGTCTGTATGGTCTCAAAACTTCCACTGATTTCCAGTTTCTCTAGTCTTTTTTCTAAGTTTTTGGGAACGTTCCAAGTTGAAATTGTATAATTGTGTGCTAATTTTTAGTATCAAATAGGAATACATGAAACTATATAACTATGCAAACAGTTGATTATTATCATTATGGCACTAAACTGCATCTGATGGTGAGGCTCCAGTTCTGGATCTCTAGGGAGTGTGGAGTACACCTTCAGTGTGGTAATACCTTTTAGATTCTATGTAATGGATCAAACAGATCTGTTTAAAAATTATTTATATTCAATAGAAGTGTGGAAAAATTTTATATTTTAGAAAATTATGAATTTTTGCTACAACTAAGGGAACTTTGAAAACAATAACCTGGGAAAATAATCACTCCTTATGTCTGTCTAATCCATTAAAATTTCATTAAAATTTGTGGCAATAATAAAAAAAATTTTTTTGTCCAATACTGTACAAGGGTTAGCTGAAAGGTTTATAGGCTGACCAATATATTTTTATTGAATGTGGCCAAAATGAAGTTTATTTTTCAACATAGTCCCCTTTGCAGTTCACACTCTTCTTCCATCAGTGTTGCAGTACTTGGATACAAAAGTCATCAATAGCAGATATGAAATAATCATGATTTTTTTTTTTTAGTTCACCCTAATAAATGACTCTTTAATGGTAGAAATATATCGGACCATATGACCTTTCGGCACCCCTTTTTGATCTCGATTAAGAAAGGACATTTTCATTTTCACTGTCAATATCTGGTTGTTTTAACAGACAATTTTTATATATTTAAAAAAAAATTATAAAACTAACCCCTACCCTAACCCTAACCCCTAACAAATAACCGGATATTGACGGTGTAAATGAAAAACATGTCCTTTCTTAATCAAGATCAAAAAGGGGTGCTGAAAGGTCATATGGTCTGAAATATCTTCAATGTAACTTTGAAATATCATTCATATATATATTTACCAACTCTCCACACGAGCAGGATGTGACACAAGGTCAGTTTCTTAAGTGGAGTTTAACAGGTTTGAATTCAGATTTTCTTTCTCCTAGACTGGTTACCTAGCAATGGTTAAAGAGCCCAATTCATCCTACTATTTGCTCATAACTGGTGGGAGAGTAGTTGGATTCATACCTTTCCCAAGGTATTAGCACTATTTGAAATGTAAACCGCTTCGTCCAGGATTTGAACTCGGGTTGACAAGTCCATTTCCTATGACTCTACCCATTACATCACGCATCTCCATATAATTCATATCAACAAAATTATCGCCATAGGCATCTCTTGTTTGGTTTCTTGGAATGACGCCCAAATTGTTTCAAATGATAGTTTATTGGGCAGCATCTTAGAGTTGACAGAGATATTGCACCATGCCAGAAGATTATAAAACAACAACAACAAAACAAACATTTGGTAAGGGTATTCAAATTTATCTTTTTGTGAATGTAGCTCAACTTGCCAAAGTTAGTTGTCACTTGCCAATTTATTTTTTCAATCCTTTTAAGTGAGTGAAATTGTTTTGTTGAAAGCCAATAAAAAAAAAAAAAAAGAAAAAGTTAATTAATATTGAAAGATAATGTTAGTTAGAAAAACTCTTGAATTGATTTCTTGTTTTTATTTTTGTTCATTGAGTGTCAGGTGTGATGGAATTGTGAAAGTAGTTTATCACGAACTATCATCAGATTTGTTGGCAAGATTCTCAGAAAGAATAAAGAGCAATTTATTATATATGACTAGAAGTGGCTACCCTGGGTAGAGGAAGAAAAAAAGAAAGAAAGAAAGAAAGAAAAAAACAAAAAAGGTGTAATGGTTAGCAAGTTAGTCTTGCAGATCCACTACTACTAACAGTGAGTTCAATCCTTGCTGAATGCCCCATAAAAATCCCCATGTTAATCTAGTCTGAAAAAATGAATAAAAAAAAAAAAATTGATTGTTTTGCACTTTCTTATTGATTTGTTTAACTTTGAGATTCATGACATATGAATTTTAATGCTATTTTAATGCTTAAATATCTATTGAGAATTCTAGTAGAATTTTAATGCTATTTTAATGCTTAAATATCTATTGAGAATTCTAGTAGAATTTAAATGCTATTTTAATGCTTAAATATCTATTGAGAATTCTAGTAGAATTTTAATGCTATTTTAATGCTTAAATATCTATTGAGAATTCTAGTAGAATTTTAATGCTATTTTAATGCTTAAATATCTATTGAGAATTCTAGTAGAATTTTTAATGCTATTTTAATGCTTAAATATCTATTGAGAATTCTGGGGTATGGGGGTTATCATCCTTGTCTACGAGCCTCTGTTTCGAACCAACCAATCACGAGCCAGCATACTTTGGCGGCAAAGCCGAATAAGCAAACTCACCCTCTTCTGATCCAGCTTTCACTGGGGACAGACCTAAAACAGGGTCGCTCCTCTTCTCAACAACCAGAACCAAAATCGAGTCGGACATCAAACAGAACGTCTATCATATCCAAACTATCAGAAGGCTGTTGCAAGGGCTCCAATAATACCCTATCTCAGGACTCAGATAAGTGACAAATTATACATTTGTGCAAACAAACTAAAGTTTGCAATCCTTATTGTTATATGTAATACACGTCTTTTATTCCTATTTCTAGTTGTTTGGTTATTTCTTTAATTCTCAACCTCTCTGCAACACTCGTGGTTAAATCCATACTTCAAACCTTGGAGAACTGTCGTTATGTGATTAGTTTCTTTATATATCTTCTTGAATATAATTCAAATCTTTATAATTTTTGTACAAGAAGCTAGACTCAGTAACAGTGAATGTGTACATATATTTACTTTGCTGTTAATTGTTTTATTTTCATAGTTTTCTCCGGTCATACACCCATACATACATACACGCAACTGCCCTTTGGAAAGATTGTCTATTCATGGTATACAAAGTGGATGCCCACAGACTACATGTCTACTACATGCGTCACTTGCACAGTATATTAAATGTCAAGTGGTGGCAGCATGTTTCAAACAGGACCATCCTCGAGAGAACTAGATTCCCTGGCATGCACGACATACTTATCCAGTGCAACCTGATCTGGGCTAGTCACTTAAATATACTTGGGGATGACAGACTGCCAAAGCAGATTCTGTACTCTCAATTGAGGGAGGAATTGGTAGACCAAAGCTCAGGTACAAAGACAACATTAAGAGAAACCTGGAGGACTTGAACATCCCCATAAGCAGTTGGTAAGACGCAACCAGAGATTGAATCAAATGGAGTAAGCAAATTCGCTTGGTGTCATCATCGGATACGATGGACAGCAAGTAAAAATAAAAATTAAAAAGAGAATTGTTTTTTTTTATCTGTTTCCTGACCTGATTCAAAAAAGATTCTTGTAAATTAACTTCTGTGTACTTGTAAAATATTCTGATAAAAAAATAAGTTTTGTTTTGATAGCCTAGTGAGGTTCAGTGCATGGGGAAACAGATCAAACCCTGCTGTTGGATATGAAAAATAGTTTTAGATTCAAGTAAGTAAGTAAAGTTGACAGGGTGGCCTAAAGTCGGTATCAGCCAAACAGCAAGGGAGTCTATCCTCTTTTTACTTGCGCTAGACAAAGGAGATTGTTTCTGAGTCAGAGATGGAGCGCCACACCTACCATCAGCTCCTCACTTTACCGCACAGATCCCTGTACTACTCATACGCTGAGTTGGCGAGGGCCGGTATCGAACCAGAAACTTTGAGATTCTTGGGCAAGTGCTCTACCAACTGAGCTAAAATTCAAAGAAATAGTTATTTAAGCATTTATTTTTGCTAGTGTTTATCTTATCATTGAAGAATATTAAACATCATCTTGAAGGGATGCTGACAACACAGATTCCCTTGACTCTCTTGTTATCCATCCGTCTCTATCGCCCATCACTCTTGGCAACTCCTTTAGATGGTATCCATGAGTGATTTTTGCAACCATTTCTCAAGAGGCATGCTTCCTGCAGGACACCCCATGTTACTCCGACCCAATACTGTGTGCTTGTATATGGGAGTTTAAATATATGTAATAAGGATTTAATATGATGTAAGTCATTTTGATGTTAACTTAGGTACATATTTTTTTAAAAATGGGCTCTCTCATTTTATTTCGACACATGAGGGTTCATCCAATGAACAACCCACATAGGGTTTTGTTTATAGTGGTGAAGGCTTGTGTTGGACACAGTTGATAGGAAAGAATTGGTGCACAAAGAATGCCAAAAACCCAATTAACGACTGATCTCAGGCTTTTCAAATTCAGAGTTTTCCTTCTCCTAGAATGTTAACCTATCCAAGGTTAAAGAGTCCAGTCTGCCATATTATTTACCCATAGCTGGAGGGAAAATATATGGATTCATACCTTTCCCAGAGGTATTAGTGCTATGTGAAGATGTAAACAGCCTTATCGAGGATTTGAGCTCAGATCTACAAGTCCATTTCCTATGACTAACCATTATGCCACATGCTCATATATATATATATATATATATATATATATATATATATATATATATCTGCCATGCCAACGGGGCAGATTCTGTTGACTCTCTCACAATCTGTCCCTATTAGTAAAAACTTTTTCTAAATTCTCTAGATTGCATCCAGTGTCCACATTGTGCTGATGAATGTAAGTTTTTGCTGCTTGGCAAACTCTGGTGTGTCCATGTGTAGGAGTCCATTGAAGAATATGGCTTATAAATTTGTCCTTACTTCTTCTAGATGTCTTGCTCATCTTACTTGGACGGTTTGCGATATAAAAGGTAAGTGGCAGTACAGCTGCTCAATGATAAGATAACAAAAAAATAAAATTAAAGCCAAAAATGAATAGTTTGAAAAAAAAAGTATTTTGAATATCAATTAGTGTAAAACATTTTTGTCATGAAATAACAGATATATTACAACTTTGTTCCTTTAAAACTGAAAATATAATTATAAAAAAAATCATCTTAATGCTATAAGATTTATCATTGAGCTGATCTCCAAATAGGTTAGACACCTAAACACCCACACCCAATTGGCTAGGCTGAATTGAGGCACTTGGTCTAATGGTTAGAGCTGTAGGAAATGGACTCGGAAATTCGACCCGAGTTCAATTCCTGGACGAATCTGTTTGGATTTCACATAGCACTAATACCCTTGGGAAAGGTATGAATCCAATTAAAGTAGCAGGGCAGACTGGGCTCTTTAACCATGACTAGGTAACCAGTCTAGGAGAAGGAAAACTCTGAATTCAAACCTGTTAAACTTAAGAAATTGACCTTGTGTCACATCCTGCTTGTGTAAAGGAATTGGTAAATATATATATGCTGAATTGTACCAAACCAACCAATGACATCAAGAAGCTGATTAGAGGCTTGAACTCTAGTGCTTCAAGATAACTGTATCACTTTGTTCTTTCAACGGTTTATACTAACAGGGTTCACATACCTCTTGTGCAGATTGCCGTTTCTCACAAGCTGACATGTGTTCTTTTCATGCTGATTGTATATGTCTTGATGACAGTTAAAGAAGTAGAAATCCATGGCATTTGTCTTTCAATGCTTTCAAGTACTACATACCAACCTCCTAAAGTAGAAGGATTATATTTGGGGGGGGGGTCATAATGGTTTACTTCTCTGGGTGAGCATAATACTGCTAAGGGTGGTAATCAAGGCTCTATATCTTGCTATAGAGTATATGGAGGCACGTGGCATAATGGTTAGAGTCATAGGAAATGGACTTGTCAACCTGAATTCAAATCCTAGACAAGGCTGTTTGCATTTCACATAGCGCTAATACCCTTGGGAAAGGTATGAATCCATATATTCTCCCTCCAGCTATGGTAAAATAATAGGGCAGACTGTGCTCTTTAACCTTGGATAGGTAACCAGTCTAGGAGAAGGATAACTCTGAATTTGAAAAACCTGAGGCAAGTTGTTGATTGGGTTTGAGGCATTCCTTGTGCACCAATTCTTTCCTACCGACTGTACCAAAAAGTGTGGATGGTCCGACATAGGCCTTCACCCTATAAACAAAACAATGTGTAGGTTGTTCATTGAATGAACCCTCATGCAATGGAACTTCAAACTAAATCCTTTATTTAATCCATTGGGGTAGATTTTTTCTCATTATGTTAACCATGACCCAGGTGCAAGTGTTAAGATATGTTAAGTATTCTATGTTATTTTTATCTGTAGTCAAGATTGAACCAACAACCTCCAGATGATTGTCACTTAGAACTGTATTAATCCTTTTATCCATTGTACTGTTGCATACCCTTTCTTACTTCTTACTTCTGGTTGTATTTTCTTCTGGCCGGCTTTGCTATTCTGATCGTCTTTGGTATTTCTATCATCTATGACTTGGTCTGGAATCTTCTAAGGTCTGGACTTTCTATTGTTATGTTCCTGCTGGCTGGTCGTCCTGGATTCATTTCTTAGTCTTGTTACCAAGACATTCATCAACCACAAGAACATATTAATTATACAACTTTTATTTCCTTAACTATACATTTCATGTAACCAAATATCTGACTAACATAGCATGCGTGAGCTCCAGTTTTAGGCAGAGCATAAAATGGCCGCTGCTCTGCCTGACGTCTAACTGCAAACTGGGGACCGAACAGGTCCCACGTGACTTCACGTATTTTGGTGGGCTTCTGTAATTTTCCATTGAAGAACCTGGCCATGGTATGAAAAGGGTCATCTCCTCGGAATTACAGGGGACCGACAATAATCTTATGCAACCGCATAGATTATGTAACAGTACCATATGTCTGATTGGATAATTCAGAGTGAAGAAGCACCTGTAGAAGCCTGGGGAGCACATAGGCTGAAATGCTGTGTATATAACTATAAAGATGAGGACAACAGTCTGAAAAATCTAAATAATACAAACTGAGTCTTAATATTGTTGACTGGATATGATTTGAGAACTGGCATTCATTTTAAACATCCAACTGTATTGGAATATTTCTTTCCATTTGGCTAACATTTTCTTTTTTTTTTTTTTTCTATGCAGAGATATGATACAAAAATAACTATAGCATATATCCTCTATTCCTTTCAAACAAGGTTAACCCAATAACTGCAGCAGAAGAATCTCAATTGCCATTTTCTAAATTTGGCTGTAAATTTAACTCACTAACTGCCAACCATTTATACATCCTGGCCCTCAGCCAAAGATTTATAAGATAACGAGCAAATACACCAAGTAGAGTGGTCATTCCTTGGAAGTATAATCATTTATTTTATAAAATAATAATAATAAATATAATAAGTCCTTTGTTTGAAGCCCTTCATTGCCATTACTCCCAGGTCCACTCTTACCTAGAGAGGTAGTACTTGTTAGGGTCCCATCTATGGGTCAAATAGATCTGTCTAAAAGTTATTCCTATTTGATAGGACTATGTGAAAAAAAAAAAAAAAACTTCTTAAGAAACAACAATACAAATAATGTAAATATGAATGTACAATAAATGCAATTCCCTAACATCTAGGCATAAAATAACCCTAGATTGCTTGACATGCCATTAAAATCAATCAATTCTTTTATTTGAAGTCATATAATTTCAATTATTTCTAACAACAATAATTTGTGAGCAATTTTATAGTTTCAAGTAACTAATAATATTAATAATCTTTAGTAAACAATTATAGCTTCAAGTAACTAATCATTGTAAAATAATTTGCAAAACAGATGGTATCAAGTATTCCTATTAATATATAAATGGGAGGGGGATCCTCATGACGTAGTGGCTAGCGTGCTGGATTGTATATCGTAGTATAAGGGTTCAAACTCTGTTTGTTATCTAATAAGTCATCGATGTGAGGTCCCTGTGGTGTAGTGACTAAAGTGCTGGTCTGCAACATCACAGTAAGAGAGTTCAAACTACAGTGATGCTATTGCATTCATTTTCACCCTAATACTCATTACTTATAAACCCTGTCATCCTCTCTATTGTTCTTCTACAAGGATGGCTTTGGCATTAAAATAATCCATAAATGTTGCTATACCATTAAAAAAAGAAAAAACCACCAAATGTTTTGTCAGTCCAAGTTGTACAATCATACAGTAGTATTGATCCAGGTTGGAAGTCTTCCCATTTTGTTTTATCAGTGAGATCAGATTTCCATCTTGTTTTGTATAAAACAGGGCTGGTCTAGCACAGTCGTTAGGGTGCCCAACTGGGAACCACAATTAGTATTATTTGTATTATTCAGACTATTGTCCCCATCTTCATTGTTATCTGTACAACGTTTCTCGGGTGTTGATTACGTCATTAATGGTTCTTTATCGGTCTCGTCTGAAAATGAATTTAAAAAAAGTTCTCTTTTGAACATTTCAAAAATTCTCTGCTTTTTCCAACAAATTTCATTTTAAATAAGGATTCACGCTGATGAAAGTCGAATTTTCTTTGTGTGCAGAACACTTCTACATTTTTTTCTATTATTATTATTTCATTTCATTTGTTTATTTAAAAATAATAATAGTTCAAATATTGTACACATAGATAAACTCCTGACCAAAACACATGTAAGTGATATTGATTAAAATTATCCTTTATTATCCTTTCTATACTTTCTTTCCTTTATTCATTCTTTCAACATACCGTCAGATTCACTTCCAGTTTCATCTTTACATATATATATATATAACGTAAAACCTTATGTAATATTGACTAATTATGTATCTAGGGCCGGTTTAAGTCAGTTGGTAGAGTGTCGGACTAGGAACCACAACTTTCTGTGTTCAATACAGGCCCTCGCCAATTCAGCGAATGAGTAGCACAGGGATCTGTGTGGTAAAGTTAGGAGCTGGTGGTAGGTGTGGCACTCTGCCTCAGATGCGGAAACAATCTCCTTGGTCTTGCACTAGTGAAAAGGGGATAGACTTGCTTGCTGTCCGGCTGATACTGACTTTAGGCCGCCACAACAACTTTAAATAGCAGTTAGAAAAGTCATTCACCTCATCAATGACAAGAGTGCAACTGATATTGTGAATAATCAATAAAAAAAAGAAAACAATAGTTAACCTGAATAATGGAGGTAAATCTCGGGAGATCCATGCGCGCAGGAAAACATTCTTTGATCCAATCCTTCAAGAAGAGGGTGAGAAAAAAGAGCTGTACTATGGTTCATTCAGGTATTCACCCCCCCAAATTTCTCCCATCATGCACCACTTCTTCCTCTACTCTACACACCAATCATTACATGCATGACAACTAATTTATATTGATATTTATCTTTAATAATTTTTATAACAAATAGCTGGACCAATGGAAATTCCATGGTAGTTGATAACAAAGATTATTCATCCTCTTATGGTTCTGCTCTTTTACCTTTGCCTGTATCTTGTCATTCTATGTGAAATGCAAAGAGCCTTGTACAGTATTTGAATTTGATTTGTCATATCCATTTCCTATGAGTATAACCATTACACCAGTTGGAGGTGTGTGGTATAATGGTTAGTCATAGAAAAGGGACTTGTCGAGCCGA
Organism: Doryteuthis pealeii; assembly: GCA_023376005.1. Taxonomy (NCBI): domain Eukaryota; kingdom Metazoa; phylum Mollusca; class Cephalopoda; order Myopsida; family Loliginidae; genus Doryteuthis; species Doryteuthis pealeii. Next base: position 102,644,443 of record CM042137.1, on the reverse strand, counting down.
GTTCAAATCCTGCATGAAAATGTTTGCATTTCACATAGCACTAATACTCTTGAGAATGGTATGCATCCAACTACTCTCCCTCCAGCTATGGGTAAATAGTAGGGCAGACTGGGCTATTTGATCATTGTTAGGTAACCAATCTAGGAGAAGGAAAACTCTGAATTCAAACCTGGTAAACATGGCTTAAGAAATTGACCTTGTGTCACATTCTACTCGTGCTGAGGGGTAAATATATATAACCATTACACCACACACCTCCTATTGTATTTGGTAGAAAAAAGTAAAGAGTTCATATTTAGTTGCAATATTAGTGTTTGATATATTTTCAATGTATTATTGTAGTTCACAATTAGTTTAAAAATTAACTTAAAGAGATCTATCTGATCCATAGAGGGGACCCTTACAGGTAATACCAGAGATGCTGATAGGTACGCATCCTGCGTCCCTGATGCACAAAAATCTAAAAGGATGCAGTAAAATTATATCCATCCATCCCAGTGTTTTTCTTTTTCTTCCCTTATCATTTCAAGCTAAATGTAAATACATTTCAATAGTTTCATAGAAATTAATTACACAGAATATGTTACAAGTTAGAAGTTAGACGGCTTTATTTGGGTACCATAAATTTTTCCGGGCACTCATTCAAAGCAAATATGTGCATCCCAGGACGCACTAAATCAAAAAGCTATCAGCATCACTGAATACTATCCTGTCAGGGTGGGCTTAAGTGTGTTGACAATGAAGGGGTGACTCCATACTCCTGTTACATAATTATTAGATTCCTAATATTTATGTACAGTAGTGTAGAAACCAAAATGGCTGTTATAAGTTGCAGCCCACGGCCTTGAAGGATTGAATGACAAGGCTTGACCTCATCCTGAACCTTCTGGTGGATACCATGAGAATCGGTGGAGAAGACCCTCTTCCGGTTTAGATTAGAAATAGATTTATTAGTCAGATCGGCCAAAGCCATGACGTTGGTAAGTCGTGTTATGCACGGTGCCGACTCAATCTACGCAAGTAGTCTGGTGGGGATTTCATAATAAAATATGATCTAAGTTAAATCGAAGTCTTGTGTTATTATCTAAAAACTACCAATGACACAGGGCTTCTGATAAGAGAAATCCCCAATGGAAGACCAGACACAAAGTCCCCAAGACGAAGTCCAGATGCTAGAAGAGACGCTAGAAGAATAGAAGTAAGAAAGTAAGGAAAGAGAGTATACAACACTCCCCCAGAGCTCTAGAACTGGAGCCTCACCACCTGATGCAATTTAGTATCATCCCTAGGACACTATTCTTTGGGTACTTATGTAACAATGAGTTGAATACTAGCAAACAACAAGCGTACATACTGACTCTCTTGTGTATTAGTTGCACTTGCATCTATTTATATACATAGCCATGCACTTAGAGTGTCTCTCATACTTAAATAATATTTATTTTTTTAGATACTTATCTATAAACACCTGTTTCTTCTCATGCTATATTCCTACAAATAAATGCTTGGGTAATTACCTGCCATAAAAATAATAATCAAGTCCCCTCAGGTAAGTTTATCAAATTCACGTATTCCATGTAGAAATTAAAAAGAAGAAAATACTACATAGAAGTTATATATAAAATTATAAAAGACATTAGGATGTGTGTATGAACATCTCATCTAAATAACCACAAGACAACATTAAAGCTAATAAAAGTTGAACTCACTAGAAATGGTTTTTGAGATTAGACTACTGGTTGTTTTTTGTTTTTTTAATTCATATTAAATATTAATACGTATAATAAGATTTTTTGAAGGCAAAATAATGCAAATTTATGTTGAAAAACATTTATTTAATTTTTTTTTCTTCCTTTTTTTTCACTCTTAATATTTTCGGGCGAGGCCCATCTTCAGAGAGTTGAAAAGTTGAAAAGTTTCCATCTGTGTTTGTTAAACTCAACTGTGGTATAAATCCGTTGAATCTTCTAATGGAAATTTAAATGTTCGGCAAAGATCGTAAAAATTCTGTTCGGCAAAGATCGTAAATTAATACGTATATATCTTGATGGGCCGGGTTAGCTCAGTCGTAAAATCATGTAATATTGCCTAATTATGTATCTAGGGCCGGTTTAAGTCAGTTGGTAGAGTGTTGGACCAGGAACCGCAAGGTTCTGGGTTCAATACAGGCCCTTGCCAATTCAGCATATGAGTAGCACAGGGATCTGTGCGGTAAAGTTAGGAGCTGGTGGTAGGTGTGGCGCTCTGTCTCAGATGCCGAAACAGTCTCCTTTGTCTAGCACTAGTGAAAAGGATATAGACTCGCTTGCTGTCTGGCTTATACCCACCTTAAGCCACCCCAATGACTTTACTTACTTACATAGATACTGATCTTTGGCAGAAGTGTCATCCTGTATGTATATAATTCCATCATTTTGACGGATAGTATATTAGTATTCAATAAAACCTGTCATTGCCTTTTGAGCAATGCCACAAGTTAATACTCACATTCTCTCATCTAGTCCTTATTTTTTTTTGTTGTTGTTGTGCATATGTGTGATTAATTTTTTTCTCTCCAAGATTATATTCTTTTTTATTTTAGTCAATTAACTTTGTCTTATTTTATTTGTGCATCAGATGGGAAACTATCCTTCAACTTCAAATAAATCAATACTTATTTGTGGCACTTAGCCAAACGGATTTTTTTCCTAGCACACTATGTTGGCATAGCATTTAACGAAATGGCTCAGATGTTGTGTATAATATATATATATATTGTGTGTTGTGTGTGTGTGTATACATATATGTGTGTGTGTGTGTGTGTGTAATACATATATGTGTGTGTGTGTGTGTATGTGTATACATATATATGCAAACAGATGTGTGTGTGTGTGTGTATACATGTGTATGCAAACAGATGTGTGTATACATGTGTATGCAAACAGATGTGTGTGTGCGTACACATATATATGCAAACAGATGTGTGTGTGTGCGTACACATATATATGCAAACAGGTGTGTGTGTGTGTGTGTATACATATATATATGCAAACAGATGTGTATATGTGTGGTGGTATACATATATATGCAAACAGGTGTGTGTGTGTGTGTATACATATATATATATATATGCAAACAGATGTGTGCGTGTGTATATATATATATATATATATAGAGACTAACACATATTCCTAGCACACTATGTTGGCATAGCATTTACTGAAATGGCTTAGATGTATGTATGAATATATATATATATATATATATATTATTATTATTGATTCGGCATTAACTAACCAGAAAAGAGTTGATATGCCATAAAACAAAACCAACCAACCCAAACTTTTAAGTGTATGTGCATATACTAAATTTAATATTTCATTACTTGCAGGAGTGCAATTCCCGTGCAACATGTAAAGTCGCCTCCCCCCCTTTTTTTTAAAACCAAAATAGCAATTTCCTTTAATGTATTTATTATAGCACTTTATTTTTCAGTTGAATAATGAAAGCCTGATTAGAAATTTTATTGGTTTGTGATTATTTTGGAGTAGAGAGAAAGAGTTAAAGAATTAGACAAACTGTATTTCTACTAATGATTAAGCCAACACCAAAAGAAAAACAGATTATTACAACCAACTTGTAAACATTAAGTAAATTACCATTCTTCATTCACGGTTTTGCTAATAATAGCAAACTGCTAAAAGGAATGTAATTGTAATAATTACTTTGACTAGCAAAAATATGCACCCTCCAGGTGCAAGTATTTAAGTTTTTGTGTGTTCTTAGGGTTTGCTTTTAACCCCATCATATTTGGTGGACGTGCTGAAAAGGAAGGAATTCAAGGAACGAAAAGAAAGAGACAACGACAGAAGGTGGTTTTATGATTTAGGCTTTATTCACGGGACATAGCCACCATGTGACAAGGAAATATCTCCCTGGCCAGTAGTAGGAAAGTAATTGAAAAGTAATGGTATTCTTGGTGTGTGTTCTTAATTTGAATATCATATTAAATTAGAAAGGCTAATGAACTAAATAAGAATCCAGATAAAAAGATTTGAAAACGGGGGGGGGGGTATAATAAAAAAAAATAGAGCAACTGAAACTTGCCTTTCATTGCTGAATTTTTCTAATTTAACTATTTAGTTAAAATGGGAAGTAAAAGATAAAATTACAGTTATTTCTTTTTTCTTAATGGTTTTCTTTTAAGATTTATCCCCAAGATTGTTGCTCATATGCATTAAGATAAAACTAAACAAATAGAAATCAATAATACTAAGTACATAAATATTAAAATCAAATTCTTAATATCAATATGCAAATTAGCCTTTCTCTTAACACTGTAAACCGCTATTTTTTTGTATATATAAATACAATTACATGCTATTAGTATGTAAATAAGGCCAACAGTATTAATAATATAAAACAGTTTTATTAATAATTGAGGTTTAAATAAAAATAAAATCATGTAGAATGTGATATAAATAATCAATCAGTATCTAGATATGTCTAACATATCTAACTCTAGTTTTGACCGGGGATCTGGTGGCTTTGGCCCTGAACTTTACACGCTAACATTGTTGTTCCCAGGGGGCCATCCTTCCAGGCAACACCTGCCCCCTTGATTTAAAGGGGCAGCACTGGGTTTATTGCCCAGTGCCTGAGCCCCCTCCCCCTGAGAGGGAATACCGATGGGATCAACGCATTTTTTGCACTTGCCAATCATGGGTGGTCCCACATTAATAGGGCCTTGTGCCTAACCTGTGCACATGGGGTACGTGGTAAATACCCAGTATGTAGATATGATCATCAGTATTAATAATGTAATACAATTTTATTAATAATTGAGGTTTAAATAAAAATAAATTCATGGAGAATGTGTCATAAATAACTAAGGGAATTGAGTCTTGAGTAGTGAAATTTTTTTGGTTACAGACATAAAAACACACAATCTCCATTATGATAAGTTTTTATTTAATGTAATTATTAATCTTTTTAGAGAAGACTTGTGTTCATTAGTCGGTGCACATAATAGTAATAATAATAATAATAATAATAAGCAACTATGTACCTATCTTTCATGTGTGGCACATTTTCAGTTGTTTTTGTTAGACTTTGGGGGCTGGTTTAGCTCAGTTGGTAGAGCATTTGGCTTGGAACCACGAGGTTCCGGGTTCAATACCGGCCCTTGCCAACTCAGCGTATGAATAGCACAGGGATCTGTGCGGTAAAATGGGGAGCAGATGGTAGGTGTGGCGCTAGCATTAGTGAAAAGAGGATAGACTCCCTCACTGTCTGTCTGATACTAACAATAGGTCATTCCGTCAACTTTACTTATTTACTTGTTAAAAAATTTAGTTGAAGAGAGTATGATGAAGAGAGAGAGAGAGAGAGAGAGAGAGAGAAACATTTTATATAGGCTGGTGTGGAGAAGGACAAAGGGTGTGGAAATAAAAGGTAATGAAGAAGAGTTTATGTACATAATGATAATAATAATGATGATGATGATGATAATTACCACCTACTTACCTATTTTTTTAATAATAGAACATTTTTTTAAAAATTTAAATGTTTTTAGTGAAATTATTAATATAAGTGTACAGTGATGCTGATAGCTTTTCAATTTAGTGCGTCCTCGAATGCCATGTTTGCATAAAATGAGTCCCAGGGAATATTTATAGGTCCCAACTAAAGCTGTCTAACTCCTACCTTGTAACCTATTCTGTGTAATTCATTTCTAAGAAACTATTGAAATGTATTTACAGTTAGCTTGAAATGGTGAAAGAAGAAAAAATAAAAACACTGGAAGCAAGTATATGATTTTACTGCGTCCTTTTAGATTTTTGTGTGTCAGGGACGCAGGACGCGTACCTATCAGCATCTCTGGTGTATCTGAAGCTTGCTTGTACCTCAAATTTTAGCCTCCAACACAAAGCCAAAGATTAACTGAGTGACAGCTTGTAACTCTAAAATTTCATAAGTCAATGTACTATTGTATATTTTTAATTTTGCTGCTGAATCCTTTTCTTAACAATAATGCAAGGTGACTTTAATGAGCTGAAAAGTCTTGAGTTACTTAAAACTGCCCAATTTTCAGTTTCTTGAATGATGGTAACATTATCAATTAAAACTGCACCATTTATCTTGAGACTTGATTGACCTTCAGTTTCTCACTTTTTGGTGACTTTTCTTGTATAATTATAATTTGTAATTAAGCAAATATTTGTATGTATGTATTAGATGTAAATTCTCTATCTAATATTTTGAGTGCTGTTTACTTATAAATATAGCACTCATATTATCTATATAAACTATATATATAGTAGAAAGTTGGGAAAGATTTGAGACGCATCTAACACCTGAATGAATAACGCTAAAATAGGAAAGCCGAACGCTGAAGCTGGAATTAATCCTTTCCAAGGGACCTCTCTCAAAATTAAAAAAATAACAAAAAATAAAAAATAAAGGATAAAAATTTTTTTTGAGAGAGGAGTCCCTAATGGAAAGTTTTCCTCATCTATATTAGACTCTTTTGAAGCATCAAATTAATATAATCATTATATGATACTATATACATACACACACACACAGTGATACCTTGACTTATGAATTTGTTCAGCTCCTAATCTAATTTCCTTGTATATCAAATCAATTTTCCTCATTGAAATAAACAATTAAAAAATTAGGTTGTTCCCCCCCCCCCCAAAAAAAAAACAGCCTAATTTTTTTGTTAAGTTTTTTAAATGAGAAAAATTGTAATGTATAAAAACATAGAATACAATGAATTATGTGCTGTAATATGTTTTAATGTTTATTTTTTTTATTTCTTTAATATATGGGGTAGTAAGAGGTTTGAGTGTTTTAAAGTTAGCTGGATATTCTCTGTGCGTGTTCTTTGGCTTTTTGCTATTAACTCCATCTCATTTGGTGGTTGTGCTGAAAAGGAAAGAATTCAAGGAACGAAAAAGAAAGAGACAAAAGCAGAAGGTGCTTTTATAACTTAGGCTTTATTCCCAGTCATAGTCGCCTGTAGCAAAGGAATATCTCCCTGGTTTAGTTAGGAGCAACCAGACCCTGTTAAGGCCTAAACTCGAATGGCCGAGATTCCTGGGGGGGGGGGTCGGAAGTCAGTCCTTTTTCTCGCACATGCGTGGAGGGTTTTTCTGGTGAAGGCTCATGGCAGTTTGTGGTTTTTTTTTATTTTTTTATAGTTTTATTTTAATCCCCACAAATCAGCTGAAAAGTCTTGAGTTACTTAAAACTGCCCGATTCTCAGTTTCTTGAATGATGGTAACATTATCAGTTAAAACTGCGTCATTTTTTCTTGAGATTTGATTGATCGATTCAATTTTTTTCTGCAGAAAGAGACATGAAAGTCGATTTACTGCTTGGGAACATCAACTGATTTTGGTGCATTGAAAAGAGTTAACTTTTAAAAAACAAGACACACAGCCCCGTACACACACAGCCCCATACACACACACACACACAACACAGAATAAGAATCTTGTTGCATTGTGCAAAACATACAATAAAAGAAAAACAAAACAAAACAACAAAAAAACAAACAAAAGTTTCTTTGTGCTAAATGAAAGTGTTTTAGTATTCAAATGCGTATCTGATATATTTAGAATACGTTATGTGAAATTCGGGGAAAAAAAAGAAGAAATCTGCCATTTTATTGCAGTCACAAAAATAGATTTTTATTCAGAAAACCAAAAGACTCACAAAAACCTATATTGAATGCTATTTTAACGTACTCACTACTTTTTTTTTTTTAAATTCTTAATTTTTTTGTTTGATGTTTACCAAAAGTCAGTTGTTTTGATGTATCATCCCAATACTTACTGCTGCAAAAGAGACTTAGAAGTATGATTGTACCTCCTGAGTATGACGACCTTACACTGAAAGTCAGTGATATTCTGGAGCCATGCAGAGTGTGGGATCACCCTTTTTATTGCCATTACACCCAGGTTCACTCTGACCTGGAATAGTAGTACCTGTTAGGGTCGCATCTAGGAGTCAATTAGATCTATTTCTTGGAATTTTGATATGAGGCTTGATAATTAGTATTATTTGGATTATTCGGACTAGTGTCCTCATCTTCATGTTTATCTGTACAACATTTCGGTTGATGTGCCCTCCGACCTTCTTCAGGTATTTCTTGTCAGACTTTCTCAGACTCTGGAACCTTCTTTTCAGACTCTGGAACCATCTTTTCAGACTTGGGAACCTTCTATTCGAACTTGGGAACCTTCTTGGGTATTTACCATGTGTACGAGTTAGGCACAAGCCCTATTAGTGATGGCCCTCTGGGATCAACGATGTTAGCTTGTATGGTCCAGGGCCGAAGCCACTGGACCCACTGGTCAAAAACCAAAGTTAGATATGTTGGACATATCTACATACTAAGTACGCAATTGTATTTATATATACAACAAAATAGAAGTTTACAGTGTGAATAGGAAGGCTAATTTGTATATTGATATTAAAAATTTGATTTTAATGAATATGTGCTTAGTATTATTAATTTCTAATTGTTTCGTTTTGGTTTTATCTTAATGAATTTGGGCAAAAATCTCGGGGATAAATCAAAAAAGAAATAACTGTAATTTTATTCTTTACTTCCGATTTTAACTAAATACTTAAAATTCAGCAATGAAAGACAGGAGTGATGGATGGGTAAGTTTCAGTTGCTCTATTTTGCGATTATACCCCTCTCCTGATTCAAATCTTTTTATCTGCATTCTTATTTAGTTTCATTAGCCTATCTAATTTAATATGATATTTTATTACATTAAAACTTAAATACTTGCACCCGGAGGGTGCATATATTTGCTAGTTAGTTAGTAATATTATTTGCTAGTTAGTTTCAAGTATCACTACCTTTTACTATGTGCAAACAGCTGGTTATTATTAAATAGGTATAATTACTCAAAACCATATAAGTAAAGTAAAGTCGTCAGGGTGGCCTAAAGTCAGTATCAGTCAGACAGCGAGGGATTCTATCCCCTTTTCATAAGCCCTAGACCAAGGAGATTGTTTTTGGCATCTGAGGTGAAGTGCCACATCTACCTCAGCTCCTCACTTTACTGCACAGATCCCTGTGCTACTCATACGCTGAGTCGGTGAAGGCCGGTATCGAGCCAGGAACCTTTTGGTTTCTAGTCGGACGCTCTACTGACTAAGCTTGGTAATAATTATATATATATATATATATATATATATAATATATATATATTATAATATATATATAGGGTAGGATTCAACAGCAGATGTGACACCATCATATTATGATTTTTGCCCAATGGTATCCAAGCACTGCAATACTGATGGAAGATAGACCTTATTTGATAAAACTATCTTAGTCAGCCTATAAAACTTTTCAGCTGACCTCATGTGTGCATATATATATATATATAATGTGTGTAAAAAAGTATTCAGATTTTTTTGTACTTTTTGACACACTTTGTATTCTGAAAAAAAATATCATTCCATTCATTAATTTTTTTCAAATACAAGGTGTGACAAAAAATAGCAAGTTTAAAGCTGTATTTATCAAGATAGAAATGAAGAATGAATGGAACATTATTATTTTTTCCCCCAAAATACAAGGTGTGCCAAAAAGTTCAAAACATCTCACTATTTTTTTAACACACATTGTATATACTTTTATAAACTTTAATTCTGACTTATTATAATTTTCTATATATATTCTGAAGGGTATGAACAGGTACTACACTTAGATCTCAGTCAAAATGCTGAAAAACTATCCTCTGATCCTTAACTGAAACACCAATGGATACACAACCAATTAAACCTAGGCAGATGTACCAATCCAAGCGTAGATAATAATCCCACCATTTTGACTATGAAACTATGTTTCTGCATAATGTTTCATCTAAAAATTGATTTTCATTTTTATTTCGAGATTACAGTCAGAGATGGCAAAACTTAAATCCAAGATATATATATATATTTCTATTTAAGGAAATATGATTATCCAATATTTCATCATCTACACATAATTTTTATTGACTACTTATTGAGCTAATGTCAACCTTCAATGGCTACTGCACAATTCTTCCTAAATGTGTGGGGTGTGTGAACGTCTTTGTAAATTCACAGTTGATAATGTAAACTATTGCGCAGTAGTAAATATACAATCTAATTAAGTGGGATGATTTTAGAAATGGAATCCACAGTGATTCATACACTAATAAATAATACTGGGCCAATTAGGGATTTACTTTGAAGACATTTACTGAAAGAGTTTTAAGGCATTTCAAACCATGTTGGGTTATTTAATGAAAAAGTCTATTTTTTTTTCTTTCTTTTTTTTTTTTTTTCAAGCAATTTATGTGGTTTCAAGTAAGTATAATAACAGCAAAAAGTTATATTCATTAGTTTTGTGAACACTGAATTCCATGTTGAGGGCCTTCTAAAGAGTTGGTTGGTTTTAAGACATCTCAAACCATGTTGGTTATTTAATGAAAAAGTCTATTTTTCTTTTTTTTTTTTTTCAAGCAATTATGTGGTTTTCAAGTAAGTATAATAACAGCAAAAAAGTTATATTCATTAGTTTTTGTGAACACTGAATTCCATGTTGAGGACCCTCTAAAGAGTTGGTTGGTTTTAAGACATCTCAAACCATGTTGGTTATTTAATGACAAAGTCTATTTTTCTTTTTTTCTTTTTTTCAAGCAATTATGTGGTTTCAAGTAAGTAATGATAACAGCAAAAAGTTATATTCATTAGCTCTGTGAACATTGGATGGAATTCAAAGAGTTTGTTGGTTTTAAGGCATGGATTGCTTTTAATGTTTGAGAATAAAACAATAATATTAGAAATCAATAACACCAAGTAATTATTTATTAAACCTAATTTTGTTAAAATCAGTATGCAAATTGACCTCACCATATACTACATAAACCATTATTTCTTAATGATATATAACACACACTGCAAAATTTAGAATGCATTGATAACACTGTTTGGGGGCAAATCAAACTCAGGCTTTAAGAGAGATTTCCACCCCCCATTAGAAATTTTTTTTAATGTAAAAACCTTACCTTTTGGTCTAATAAGTGTGCATACTAAATTTGATAGCACTGGTTTAGCTCAGTCTGTAGATCATCCATCTAGGAACCACAAGGTTCCGGATTTGATACTCAGCACATGAGTAGCACAGCTTGGATTTGTGCAGTAGAATGGGGAGCTGATAGTAGGGCTGGCACGCCACCTCAGATGCAAAATCAATCTCGTCTAATGGAAGGTGGTGACTGAGGATCTACATGTCCTGGGAATGACGTTAAACTCTATCTGATGGTGAGATTCCAGGTTTGGGGAATGTAGAGCACCCCTTCATCACCATTGCTCTCTGGTCCACTCTGACCCGGAGTTGTAGTACCTGTTAGGGACCCATCTATGGGTTAAATAGAAAAATATGAGTTAATAAAGAAAATTGTATTATCCATTAAGAATTGATTTATTTCAAAACTTTATTGACATTAAATGACCCACTGAGGTTGGTATGCCGTAAAACCAAACCAAACCTAATGCTAGTGAAAAGGAGTAGTCTCCCTTGCTATCCGGCTGATACTGACAGTAGGCCACTCCGTCTACTTTACTTTTACAGCAACATTGCTATATGAGTTCAAATCCTGGAAGAGGCTGTTTGCATTTCACATAACGCTAACACCCTTTGGAAAGGTAAGCATCCAATTATTCTCCCTCTAGCTATGGGCAAATAATAAGGCAGATTGGGTTCTTTTACCCTGGTTAGGGCTGGTTTAGCTCAGTCGGTAGAGCATCCGACTAGGAACCACAAGGTTCCTGGTTCGATACTGGCCCTCACCAACTCAGCATATGAGTAGCATAGGGATCTGTGCAGTAAAATGAGGAGCTAATGGTAGGTGTGTGGTCATTCACCTCAGCTGCAAAAACAATCTCCTTGATCTAGCGCTAGTGAAAAGAGGATAGACTCCTTCACTATCTGGCTGTTATTGACTTTAGGCCACCCTGAAGATTTACTAAGACTTTAGGCAACCAGTTTTGGAGAAGGAAGATTCAGAATTCAAACCTGTTAAATGCTGCTTACGAAATTGACCTTGCCATATCCTGCTCATACATTAACATGGTTGTAGAGGACATACTAACTATTACCAATTAGACTCCCAAAATTATAACAGTGGTGGGACACAGACCTACAACTAATGTTCTTTACTTTAGTTTGATCTCTTTGTTTAATGGCATGCCAACCTTTGTGGGTTATCTAATGAAAAAGTCATCCTTGTAGAAAAACAGTACTATTTAAGCTATACCTGGAGTGATGTAGGGGGTTCATACCTTTCCCAAGGCTATTAGAATCCCAACAAAACTATAAAATGTAAAAGATGTTTATGGAGTGTTTTTGCTGATCAGCCATAACTGGTGTGTCCATGTGTAGGAGTCCAAAGGAGAACATTACTTATGAGTCCCTCCTTACTTTCCCCACCAGTGACTGGCATTGTCTTACTCATCTTACTTGTATGGTTTGTGGGATAGGAGGTATGTGGTCATATAGTTACTTTTTTTGTGGGGTGCTACTTCCAACAGCAATTATATGATTGGTTTGTCAACCCTTGTTGGGTTATTTTATTATCATGATTATAGTCTCCAATTATATAATGTACAAAAATGTAAACACTTTATACTTAATTGCAATATCAATATTTTAATATTGTTCAGAATGATTTATCCGCCCTGTCGACTGGGGTGTTAAAATGCACCGACTATAACTCTGTAGAGGGGTAAGACTCCCCTAAATGGAGCCACATATTGGCCGTAGGTGGTGACCCGTGATGCTTAAAGACGGACTCTTCGTGGATAAGCAGTCCATGACCTGCAACACTCCACTTAGACCCTTACTTAGGCTAGACGGGCGGTCGGAGAAGCCCCCTCTGATCAATCGACTGGTCATGTCAAGTCCTAGCACCTATATGATTGCCCCAACCCTATTGCCCTTATGGCAAGCCCCAACCCTTTTTGTCATATGGGTGCTAGAAGGCAGTGGCTGAGGAAGTATCTGATGGTGAGGTTCCAGTTTTGGTGGTTTGGGGAATGTGGAGCACCCCTTCATTACCATTGCTCCCTGGTCCACTCTGACCCAGAGTGGTAGTACCTGTTAGGATCCCATCTATGGGTTAAATAGAAAAGTATATTTATTTAAAAAATTGTGTATCCATTAAGAATTAATTTATTAAATGACCCACTGAGGTTGATATGCCGTAAAACAAAACAGACCAAACCAAACCAGAATGATTTTTAATAATATCTCAAAAATATCTATTTGATCCATAGAGGAGTTTCTTGCCATAGCAATTCTTGAAGAAACTGCAGTCGGAATATTTTATAACATTTGATTTTAAAAACGTATATTTAGCTCTTTTTATTGAGCACTTTTTAAATCGATTTTTATTAATCCAGAAGTAAATTTGTTTGCTTTGTGAATTAGCAAAGATTTGTGATATATATATATATATATATATATATATATATATATATATATATGCCATCCACAGACACCATGTTTTAATGTTTCATGTCTCATCAGTGTGGCCAGACAAAGCAACTACTTCTGAACAGGAGTGAAACCTGAGTGACTTTTCATCAGCCTGGTTCCTTAACCTCTTGGCTGTCAATAGCTGCATTTAAGGAGCAGTGTTTTAACTGATAAATACATACATTGGTGTATATATTTTACGATCACCAGAGAGATCAAATCTGTAAACAACAGACCATCATTGTTTTATTATGCTGGCAGTGAAAGTCAATTAAAGTCACTCCTAGAGAGCTCTACCTGGTTTTTGGAGCATATGATATTAAATTTGATAAAGGAATTACATATAATTGATAATTGAATCATATTACCACGACCAGACAACTCGGCAAACACCATTTGCGACATCCGGAGCATTGGACAGCTGTTTCGACCTCCTTTGGTCTCATCAGCAGTGCATACCACAATCTCCGCCACTAGAGATTGAACCAGCGGACCACAGCAGGAAGAGCGGGGATTAACACACTGGGCCACCAGCCCATGCCACAAACGGAGAATTAATGTTACCATTGACTAGATGATTTGGCATTCTCTGTTTGTGACATGGGCTGGTGGCCCAGTGTGTTAAGTCCCCGCTCTTCACGCTGTGGTCCGCTGATTCAATCTCTAGTGGCGGAGATTGTGGTATGCACTGCTGATGAGACCAAAGGAGGTCGAAACAGCTGTCCAGTGCTCCGGATGTCGCAAATGGTGTTTGCCAAGTTGTCTGGTCGTGGTAATATGATTCAATTATCAATCATATATAAATACTCTATCCATGATATTGAGCACTGTCTAAGCAATGTCTGAGGGAGTGTGAGCTATAAATTCAATGTCACAGAGTTTGTACCATAAGTAGGAGTAAAAAAAGTAAAACAATTTGAAATGGAAACTTAGTTCTGATAACTTTAAATATATATTAAAATAAAACCAACTATATATAAATATACAATACCAGGCATATATCTATTAAAACTTGTTTTAAAAAACAATGAGGATCGTCTAATGTTGCATGCTCAAATTTTGAGTGTATATAATACAAAGTTGTTCTTTATTCTATGTATTGGGTAATGTGATTTAAGCTGTAGTCTGCTTAAAAATCAACCTTGTGTCACATTCTGCTCATGCTTGATTTGGTTTCTTGGTTTAATGGCATATAAACCTTTGTGGGTTATTTAATACCAAAGTCATCTTTATGGTAGTGGTACTATTTAACCTATAACTGGGTGATGAGGGGGTTTATATCTTTCCCTAGAGTATTAGTCTGAAAGTGAACATGATAGTGTGACTGGAGTTTGAACTTGCTTACTATGATGTTGCAGTCCCGCACATAAGCCACCACTCTCCCTGTTCATGGTGGAGGAGATGGGTAAATACATACAGGTGGTGAAAATGTTGAGTCTTAAGCCTAATGCCAGTTCTTCTTTAATTAAATCTCTGAGTTGCAAGAAAATCATATATACTGGTTCAGTTGAATAGACAGACAAGTGACATCACAAGGACAAGTTAACTAGGAAGAAGTAACTTGGTCCAAAAGATATCCTCTAGGCATAGACAGTGGAATGAAAACAATCATTCCCTGTAGATTAAATAAAAGTTTTGGTAAAAATTCCCAGACGGCTAGTATTTTTCCAACTGCTAAGTATGCCTCCTATATATGTGTATGTATGTTTATTTAACGTTAACTTATATATATATACTTTGGTGTGGTACCAAGTTTCTTGGTACAACGTGATTCTAGGCTGGTCCTATTCTCTACCAGTAGTTTGTTGTAGAGTTCAGGTTCTGTTGAGAGCTCGATGTTTAATTATTGTAAACAGAGCAAAGTTATTTGTGAATAAAAAGGCCTTAAATACCATGGGTATCGTGGTTATGGACCATTTCCACCTGTGGGTATCTAGGGCCCACGAGCTTCTTCAGACCACGTATATCTTTTAAAAGATATACATGGTCTGAAGAAGCTCATGGGCCCTAGATACCACACGAGTGGAAATGGTCCATAACCATGATACCCATGGTATTTAAGGCCTTTTTAACAGTTGGAGGAAAGGGCCAGTTTAGAATCCTCCTAATATCAAAGGAATTGGTACCCCACTTAAGAATATATATATATATATATATATATATATATATAGATATATATATTTGTAAAGTTTAACAGGTTTGAATTCAGAATTTTCCTCTCTTAGACCGGTTGCCTAACCAAGGTTATAGAACCCAGTCTGTCCTACTATTTACCCATAGCTGGAAGAAGAATAGCTGGATGTAGACTTTTTCCAGGGGGATTTGTGCTATGCAAATGCAAACAGCCTCATCCAGGATTTGAACTCGGGTCACCAAGTCCATTTTCTATAATGTCAACAATTACACTACACACCTCCATTTTGTTAATATAACGTCTAGTTCTTTGAACCGGAACAAAATATTTGCTGATAATAAATCATATTTATTCATACTAGCCAAACCTTTGGAAATTCCAATAAATAATATTAACCATTAACACACACCTATAACAATTATAGATACAGTATTAAATCTGTGAATCATAATAAACTTATCTCTGTAGACTCCTTTCAAACCATGACTTAACAATTGTTGGTACTCTTTGTGTAGAACCGTCCCGACCTCCTGCCTCAAACTTAGGGCGTTTTTCCTGAAAACCCAACCCCAACCACAACCCTAACACTAAATCCCCCCAGTTAAAATTAAGTTTCATTACAAAATGTGTGGGTTCTGTTTTTTCTGGGTCACCCAGAGCCCAAATTATTTATTAATTAAGTAGGTTAAGGGGGGTAAAGTTCTGGTGTGTTTGATGTCAGCGGAAGCTAAACTCGTCAAACCCATACACAAAAAGAAATTAAGGCGCTTGTGCGAATCTGCGTTAATATTTCACACAGAATCTTTCAATATTAGACCTGGATTCTACAACCTTGACAGATCGATCGCAAAAACGATAATTCATGAGAATAAAATTATTACTCAACATGAATATGGTTAATAATCATTTAATTAAATTAATTAAATAAACTAAAAAAAGAATGCCCACACATAGACTCTCACTACCTGACCTAAAATCACTCAACTCTCCCCTCCTCCTTATCTTCCGCTGACATCAAACACACCAGAACTTTACCCCCCTCCCTTAACCAACCCCTATGCCCATCTACTCCCATCCTCTCTCTACTTCCTGTAAACTACCCTCACTTCATTCATGTCTGCCCCTATCCTCCCTCCCTTCACTTCCGCTACTAACTCACCCCCCCTCACCAAATTCACTTGTACTTGCATGTAATTTTGCTTTCAATAAAAATCATTTGACCGATGATGTCCATATGAATCGGACGAAACGTTTCAACTCTTAGATTTGTTTTGAGTTATCATATCTTGTTCACCATCCTTTTACCTACCTCATACTGTCGGATTCTACTACATCCATCCTATCTCCATATATATATATATATATATATATATATATATATATGTTGGGTTTACCTAAAACCCAACAGACCGCCCAAAACAAAGACAGGAGACGTATATATATATATATATATATATATATATATATATGTATGCATATAAAGTACAGTTTGCAGAAACAATTTTGCTGAGGAAATTTGCAATCAAGTCTAAATCTGAATATATCATCTTACATTGCAAACTTGATAAAAATATAATGAAAGATGAGTTTGATGTACCTTTCTTGGGGGTGAGGGGGATTTTATCAGGAAACAAATAAAAAAACAAAAATAAAAACCATTTAATCTTTTATCACTCATTTTTGATCTCTAGAGATTCTTTCTGATTTTTTTTTTATTTCTTATAAAATAAAAATGGTTCTGCTCTTGCCAAAAACTTGATATAAGCATATCAGATTTTGTTGTAGATAAGAAACATTGACATTCTAAGAACATAAGGTGGTTGTTATTTAACTTTGGACATGGATAGTGAGTTCAATCCCTGCCGGATGCCCTACACTTACAACCTTGTGCCATATCCTACTCATGGCGAAAGGGTGGGATGAATACCTATGTAGGTAACACTAAGGGCATCTCATTGTGGTGTAAAGGTTAGCTCAGTCGGTAGAGCGTTCGGCTAGAAACCACAAGGTTCCTAGTTCGATACCGGTCCTCGCCAACTCAGCGTATGAGTAGCACAGGGATCTGTGCGGTAATGGAGCTGATGGTAGGTGTGGCGCTCCACCTCAGACACCAAAACAATCTCCTTGGTCTAGCGCTATTGAAAAGGGGATTGACTCCCTCGCTGATAGGCTGATACCGACTTTAGGCCACCCCGACGACTTTACTTACTTATTACTGAATAGTGAGTTTGATCCTCAGTGGATGCCCCATACTTGTGACTTTGTGTCACATCCTACTCAGAGTGAACAGGTTGGGTAAATACCTATATTGGTAGCACTAAGGGTATATCATCATGGTGTAATGGTTATAAAGCCTACCATTACTAATGAATAGGGAGTTCGATCCTTGCTAGATGCCTCATACTTATGACCTTGTGTTTTGTTTTTTTGTACCTTTTTTCCAGGTATTCAAAGAAAAAAATAAGTCACATAACTTTTTACCAACTTTCAGTTGTTAGCCAGGATGAAGTGGCTAATGAGCATGATGTGATACAAGGTCAATTTCTTAAGTGGAGTTTAACAGGTTTGAATTCAGAGTTTTCCTTCTCTTAGACTGGTTGTCTTACCAAGGTAAAAGAGCTCAGTTTGCCCTACTATTTACCCTAGCTGGGGGGTGGGTGAGAATAGTTAGATTCATACCTTTCCCAAGGGTATTAGTGCTATGTGAAATACAAACAGCTTCATTCAGGATTTGAATTCGGGTCACCAAGTCCATTTTCTACTATATTAACCATTACACCACACTCTTCCATGTCTACAAATATTTTTATAAATCTATTCATCTATACTGAATCTAGATAAAAATGTTTTCATTACTGAAAATAGACAAGTATAAATGTAAAATAAACATACGGGTAGAAGAGTTCTAATTACCATTGAATTGGTAAGACAAGGCAACAAGGAAGCCGTAACTTAATACGGATCTTACTGTAGAATGCCAGAGTATTTATGAAGCATCATAATATCACAGAAACCAAGCAGCCAATCAGGACTCAGGGGATGGAATCCCCCAAATACATGAATGGAGTATTCCTGAATTCCATAAATATCAGCTGTTTTGGGCACCAGTCAGTAGTGCTTTAGTTGCTGTTGTTCAAATCAACAGCATACACTGCTCACAACACAGATGCATTAAAAGTTTCAAGGAATCATTGGGAATTGATTTACTATTGCATGATTATCTCAGCGAAACCCTCCTTGGGGATTGAATTCTCCCAAAAGTAAACAACTCTTCTTCGTTCAAACTGAGGCTGAATATCAGACAAAGTTTCCGTACTTGTCTATTTGAGTCAATAAATATATAGCAACAAAAAGCTCTCAAAATAGTTTTTTGACTATTGAGACGGGAGTCCCTTTTGGTTTGAATTCAGTGTTTTCCTTCTCCTAGACTGGCTGCTATACCAAGGTTAAAGTGCCCAGTCTGCCTTACTATTTACCCATAGCTAGAGCGAGAATAGTTGGATTCATACCTATACCAAGGGTATTAGCACTATATGAAATGCAAACAGTTGTGTACAGGATTTGAACTTGTCTCACTGTGTCCGTTTCCTGACAGCAACCATCAGACCATGCTAATCAAAAATAAATATTCCTATTTGTCTTATCACTTTTGTTTATGTCTAAAGTTTCTTAATAAATTGTATGATTTAAAAAAATCTATTTATGAACTGAGGAAACAACTAAAGCTGTCTAACCCCTATTCTCTACCCTATCCCATGTAATTCATTTCTAAGAAAATATTGAAATGTATTTACAGTTAGCTTGAAATGGTGATGGAAGAAAAAAGAAAAACATTGGGATGCATGGATGAGATTTTACTGTGTCCTTTTAGATTTTTATGTGTCAGGGACACAGGACGCGTACCTATCTGTGTGTGTGTATGTGTATATATATCTATATATATATAAAGTAGAATATAAGTTATTTATTGGTGAATTTGTATGTAATGTTTTTAAAGATTGATATTCTAATCAATATACATGTACTTATTGCTGTTTCTTTCTTTTTCAGGTAAGTACAAAAGCAATGAAGATCAATAATGACCAGGTAACAAATGATTTCAGATTAACGTCTAAAAAAAAAAAAAGATATTCTATTTTTTCCACATTAAACTTTTGAACCATTATGAATTAACTTTCATTTTTGAAGTGTTGTTATCTGCAAGATAAGAGCATTTTTTTAATATTCTTATATCTAAGAGCATTTAAGTTACATTCTTTACCACCATTTTTAAAACAATGCTGGATAGTGGCATCTATATTATCCAGTTGTGGGTTTTGAACAATTTGCATAAACCAGTTATTAAAATGACAAGAATTTGAAGAACTTATTCTTTAATTATTGTTATTTATTTGTTATGTCTCCTTGGACATCTCTCTTTTTTTTTCTATTTTCTCACATCAACCTTAAAAAGAAAAAAAAGAAGAAAAAAGTCTTTATACATAACATATAAAATATTGATATACAGATCAAATTCTGTTAAATAATTCATCCAATAGTTCACAAAAATTCCCTCTTCATTTTTTTTCTTTCTTACCATTATTTCTGAAATCATCTAATTCAATCTTAATTTTTTTTCACTATTGCTGTTTTTAATCTGATTAGGCAATTTGTTCCCAAAATACATTATAATAGCAAAAAAAAAAATCAATTGGTTTATAGTAAAATAGTTTTGTAAACAATGAAATTTTAGTTTTATTTATTGAAAGTTTTAAAAATTTTATAATGTTGGCTCTCATCTCCATAAACATGAAATTAGATTCTCTTTTTTTGCCTTGATCTGTTATTGTTAATTCAGCTAACTTAACCTTTTTGCAACAGATTTTATTATTTCCCTCCCTTCTATCCCAAATGAAAATATTAAACGTTGTCAGGAATCAGAAATATTTTGGTAATCATCATTGGTTTTTGAAATCTTCATTTACAGTGAATTTTAACTTTGAAGAGAAATATTCAAAAATATTTCTAACGTAATTAAAAATTCCATTAATTATTTTGAAAGTTTCAATTAGATTATCATTCTTTCTTCTTGCTAGTTAAAAGTAGTTAAATAGATTGTTGTTACAAGAAAATTTATATAAGATTGTAATTAATGGAATCATATGTAATTATCTATGAATTAATACCAGGAGATTATATGGGAGAAAATAGAGAGAAAAAAAGAAGTGAAATTAATAGAGCAGAGAATGTTTTATTACGAATGGTAAACAAGAGCCCTTTCATCTGGTCCTTTCAGATAACCCCCATCAGATCACCGGTATTTTCATTTTATTTCAATTCAAAACAACTCTCATGAATTTAAACTTTTTTGGGAAAAAGACCATCAAACAGCTAGAGAGTTCAAACGTAGTGCAGGTTGGTTTTTCAGCAGGCTCCGGTGAGTGTTTTTTAGGACAGTAGGCCAGGACACATTTATGCGATATGCACCTAAAATTGTTTTGTTCTATTATATTAAAACCCACTTTTTATCATTAATTAAATAAAATGAATTCCTACTTTGACTTAAAGAAGATAGAAGTTCTTTGCAACACAATTTTTCTTTTAAAATTGTATAGATTAAAATTAAAACAAAATAAATAATTTCTGTAATTCATTGTGTTGCAAAAAGCATTCAGTTGATTTTTTTTATACATTATTATATTTTGGAGTTTTAAATTAGTGCTCAGCAAATATCTGAGACCATAGAAATAATGACCAGAGATTAAAAAAGAAAAACAAAAAAAAAGTTTATGCAGAGAGAGTAAAGAATTATTCACACTTTCACCATAACATATCTTTATTATTGTTACACTACATTTTGCACATATGTGCTTATGATTGGCACAGATGTGGTTAAAATGATCGAAATTTGAGCTGGATCATGCCATTTTGCGTGCTGTCTTTACAGTGTAAACATGGCCTGCCCCAGTTGTTGGGGACTGGCATCAAACCCAGAACTTTGTGATTCCTTGGTGAATGCTCTATTGACTGAGCTAAACCAGACCTTAAATAATGTATAATATCTCTCTAGAAATAATAAAATCACAGTTTCTTTGGTTTTGAAGAATTTTTTTTTTTTCAAACTTTATAAATAAAGTTGTTAGGGGTGTACTTATTTATGGGTGATACTGTACATTCGGTTGGAATTAATCAATATCTTGATTAATTCAGTTGATTTAACAATGAAGATCCTTATGGTGAAACTCGAGTAGGTTATTCCTGTGTATACCATTATATTGATATATTATACTTATTTTTAGCATAAGTTGTGAGAGACCCAATATTTTTTTTTCTTGTAATTTTCCTTAAAGGTCATTCATTGTGATCAAATAACCTTTGATTCATTGCATATCAATCAACTTACTTGTGACTGACAGAATTAAAAATACTCACACTACATGACACAAAAAAAAGAAAAGAAAGTGTCCTTTTCTTATTTCTTTACAAGATTTTTTATTTATTTTACCTTTAGAAATATTGGACTTAGTTTATCACTACCTCTGTCCCATAATTGTTATTACATTAGTATATCAATATGATACATTAAATGTGACAACTATTATGGGACAGTAGTAGTAGTCATAATATTTTCTCCTTTTTTATAGTTTAGATCAGGGGTCACCAAACTAGCTAAAATGAAGTGAAGCAATTCACAACATATGAGTGCAACAACTACCATGAAACTACCAACCATAGTAGGTACCTTCCACAACTTCAATTGCTTCATTCACATGATATCATCATCATCATGTTGCGACATGCAGCAAACTAGCACATAATAAAATATTGCAAAACTTTTTACTCATCCTAGTAAATATCAAGATGGCAAAATGCCTGTTTGTTAGATGAGTTAAAATATTTGTTGCCTAGAACTAGAAGAAGAAGAAAAAAAAAGAGATAGAAAATTGGAGAAAGTGAAAGTAGAAACACAAGTTGTTTTTCCTCTGAAGTTAGTTGCAAATTCAATTTACTGTCCACTTGGCAGCCATTTTTAATTTAACCCTGATAACCTCAGTAGAAAGTGAGGCTATGTCTGTGGATGAGCACAACTATTGAGAAATGCTTAGAGTACTTTGCTATTTGTGAAATGAAATCAATAATTTGAAGAATGTTCTCATACTAAATAAATACTGACTGTCATGCCAACAGATTTGTTATCCTTATCATTATTTTTAAGTATATATTTTTAAGATTCAACTCATTATAAATTATATGAATGACTTGTAATAAATTGTATTAGATCATTTGTTTATAATATCATCTAAATCTATACATATATAAAGGGCAGTTTGTGTGTATGTATGTCCAGAGGAAACTATGAAAATAAAATAATTAACAACAAAGTAAATGTATATGCACATTCACTATCACCAGAATTTGTTTTTTGAACAAAAATATTGATAGTTTGATTTATATTAGTGAAGATAATTAAAAAATAAAATTTAGATAATAATGGCATGGAATTTTTTTTTTTGCATAAAATATTCTAAATAGTAGACATTAATTTTTCTTTTCAGAGTGGCTGGATCAATGCAAGGTCTTTTTTAGATAGGGATTTTAATGGGGTATACTACGAGAATCTAACTTGCGATTTAATTGGATCTGTGAGACTAACTTTTTTTTACCTCCCCCACTACCCAGGCAACGCAGGGTAACCGCTTCTAGTTTTAATGTAAAAGGAAATAATTCTTATGTAATCTAAACATTTTACATATTATCAATCCATAAGTGGATTCACTCTGTTTTATTTATTTATCTATTTAAAAAAAAACTTTCATGTACTGGGCAAATCTGGCATTGAAAAAAATTATTAATAAAAATATAATTTCTGCTTAAGTCCTACATTTTTTTTTACCTTGTCTTTATTGTATTTTCCTACATTCTCCTTTTTCATTATGATAAAATCAGTTAACTATCTTTTTCTTTTCTAAATTGAATTGGACAAGTTTTCTTTCTGATTTTAAAACTTCAGAAGAATTTTTTTAAATAAAAAAAGGGCCGGTTTAGCTCAGTTGGTAGAATGTTCGGCTAGGAATCACAAGGTTCTTGGTTTGATACCAGCCCTCGCCAACTCAGTGTATGAGTAGCACAAGGATCTGTGCGGTAAAGTGAGTAGTTGATGGTACGTATGGCGCTCCGCCTCAGATGCTAAAATAATTTCCTTGGTCTAGCGCTAGTGAAAAAGGGATAGACTCCCTCGCTGTCTGGCTGATACCGACATTAGGGCGCCCCGGCTGAAACGTTGTACAGATAACAACAATGAAGATGAGGACAATAGTTTGAATAATGCAGATAATACTAATCATCAAGCCTCATTTCAAAAATTCAGAGAAACAAAATGGACAGTTTTTAAATAAGTACATATTACAAAAATTTTTTGTTTTGATACAAAAAAAAAACAAAACAAAAAAAACAAATGTATCTTGTTAAGGGTCGATTTAGCTGTTGGTAGAGTGTCGGACTGGCCTTTCAATTGGACACATGGCCTAGTGGATAAAGGAGTTAGGTTAAGACAGTTCTAAGTGACAGTTATCTCTAGACTGCAGGTTCAATCCTTGTCAGGGGCAGCAGTAACATAGAATAATAATTAATACGGCTTAATGCCTCTACCCCAGCTATGGTTAGCGGAATGAGAACAGGATACACCCGTGGACTGAATAAAGGGTTAGGTTCAAAATTCCGTGATAGCTCCTGATTACGACAAGAAGGTTCCCGAGTTTGAAAAGAAAGTTCGAGTCTGAGATGGTTCCCGAGTTTGAGAAGGTTCCTGAGTCTGACAAGAAATACCTGAAGAAGGCCGGAGGGCACATCGGCTGAAACGTTGTACAGATAACAGTGAAGATGAGGACAATGGTCCGAATAATGCAGATAATACTGTCTATTTTGTATCCAATTCTTAATTTTCTTCTAGTACATGTATCAGTGAACAAAAACTGATTCAATGAAAAGATTACACCTAAATTAAATTGTTGGGTGTACTGGGTTACATATGTCAAGCAAAAACTTGCTTTCTATAAACCTTATAAGAAGTACAGAGAGTATAAATTCTGGTTGTTATAAAGCATTGGGTTACTTAAAGGAGAATACACACTGCAGAACATTTCAGTAGGATAACAACAAAGTCATTAACTAAAGACATACAAAATTTAATTTATAAATATGGGGGAACTAGGTTCACCAGGTGATACAACATCACAATTGTCCAAGTACATGCAGAAGTGTATGTAAAGACAAAAGAGATGGAAACCATTTACTGTTTATTGGGTCTGGACCGAAAGGTATGCACCATGTGTGTTGCTGAGGAGTAGTGACGAGCACGTCAGTCCTCGTCAAGCCAGCTTTGTAAAAGAAGCTGATATTTTGGGGTTCCCACATCATGTGACCAAAAAGGGACTCCTGACTCGGAAGAGTTCCTCAAACACTATGACAAGGGAAACTACTCCATTTGGTCCCCTATAACCTTTTAGAAAAAAAATTGAAATTGAAATATTGAGGATAATCTTGGCAGTTATCCCTTATATACAGGGGATTGGTCTGAAATGGCAAATCAATACAAAAGTAGGTTACACCTTCTTCAACAACGCAATGTTTATGTATCAGTAGAAGGTTATTATATTTGATGCCTGTAATTGTTTCTTAACAATAAGATTGTCTTTGCATCCAGTCAACATGAGTACAAAAATATTGATGAATATGCATCCCTTACTGGTTGCCCTGTGAGTTATATGAATAGTAGGAAGCGCGTGGTGTAGTGGTTAAAGTCATAGGAAATGGACTCGTCGCCCCGAGTTCAAATCCTGGATGTGGTAATTGCATTTCACTTTGCGCTAATACCCTTGGGAAAGGTATGAATCCTACACTCCCTCCAGCTATGGATAAATAGTAGGGTAGACTGGCTCTTTAACCTTGATTAGGCAACCGGTCTAGGAGAAGGAAAACTCTGAATTCAAACCTGTTAAACTCCGCTTAAGAAATTGACCTTGTGTCGCATCCTGCTCGTGCGGAGGGTTGGTAAATATATATATATGAATAGATAAACAAATAATTCAAATAGATGGGTACATGATTCCCATCGCTTGTTTGGTCATCAGGTTGTCATACTGAGTAATTCCATTTTATGACAACTTATCTACAGAATATTGCTTTTACTTAGCTATTGGGCAAAGTAAGCTGAGATAAGGCAGGGAATCCCTAGCCTGTGCGCAAATTACCTGCATTTCTATTATTATTTAGTCTGCATATCAATATAATGTCCTTATATTAAAGTATGAATAAAAAATATACACTATTTTTTTTTTAAAGCAGTTGCTGCAACAGTGTATAATTATAACAAATTAAAAAATCTAAAATATTTCAAGTTGGTTGGTATTAAATGGCATATCAACCCTTATGGGTTATTTGGAGCAATTTGAAATATATATTATTATACTAAATCTGAGTTAATCAACTTTTGCTTTCTAAAAGCTTTTTTACTGTTTAGTTTAATGACGCAAAAATTATACTAAATTATTCTTTACTTTTAGGATTGAATTATGTTTGAAAGAATTCTGTTTTAATTGGTTCTAATTAGTTGTAATTTTCAATTAAGTCAAAGACCAACCAATCTCTTACTTTGCTCTGTGTCTATCTCTTTCTTCCTCTCTGTGTATCTCTTGACTACCTCAATGTTATATAATGTTAGTTTCTCTGGAGATATTTATTCTTTACTTTTCCAGACACACACACACACCACACACACACACATATATATATACACATATATATATGTGTTAGTATGTGTGTAATATATATATATATATATATATATATATATATAATGAGAGACAGTTTGGTTTGTTTTGTTTTACAGCATATCAACCTCAGTGGGTCATTTAATGCCGATAAAGTTTTGAAATAAATCAATTCTTAATGGATAATACAATTTTTTTATAAATACATTTTTCTATTTAACCCATAGATGGGACCCTAACAGGTACTACCACTCCGGGTCAGAGTGGACCAGGGAGCAATGGTGATGAAGGGGTGCTCCACATTCCCCAAACCTCCAGAACTGGAACCTCACCATCAGATAGAGTTTAACGTCATTCCCAGGACATGTAGACCCGCAGCCACCGCTTCTAGCACCCATATGATAAAAAGGGGTTGGGGCTTGCCATAAGGGCAATAGGGTTGGGGTAATCATATAGGTGCTAGGGCTTGACGTGACCAGCCGATTGATCGGAGGGGGCCTCTCCGACCACCCGTCTAGCCCAAGATAGGGCCAAAGTGGAGTATTGCATGTCATGAACTGCTCATCCACCTGGGCTCTATTCTTAAGCATCACGGGTCGCCACCCAGGGCCAACAGGTGGCCCCATTGGGGGAGTCTTACTCCTCTGCAGAGGTACAGTTGGTGCATTCTAACGCCCCAGCTGACAGGGCGGATAATGAGAGAGTGTGAGTATATATTTGTAAGTTTATATGTTATATAACTTGAGTCGTCCTGCTGGTTATTTCCTGATGGTTGTTATAGTCGTTAGGAATTAACCAGCAAGTTATACAATAATATTTGGTTTCTTATGATATAAATTAGTTGGTAGATAATATTACTATATAAAAATGTATATTCTATATTTACTATGTTTATGGAGGCACGTGGTAGGAAATGAACTTAGGGGCCTGAGTTCAAATCCTGGATGAAGTTGTTAGAATTTCACATAGTGCTAATACTCCTTGGGAAAGGTATGTTGGATTATCAAGTAATAATAATAATAAAATTTATTGCATGCAGTGTTCAGGTGCACCACAACTCATCAATGTATAGTACATAGAATAATGTACTAATGTCAGAAACATGAATAGCATACAGTGATAATATACATGTATGTGTGCGTATACGTGCATATGTGTGTGTGTGGGGGGGTATCAGGTATAGTGTTGGTGGATTACAGGAAGCATAGAGGCTTTGAAAGATGCAGTGTTTTGGCAGCCTACGCATCTAACTATTCTCCCTCCAGATATAGGTAAATAGGACAGACTGGCTCTTTAACCTTGGTTAGGCAACCAATCTAGGTGAAGGAAAACTTTGAAATCAAAACCTGTTATACTCCCCTTAAGAAATTGATCTTGTGTCACATCCTACTCATGCGGAGGTTTTGATAAATATGTATAGTAACTTTATTGCAGTATTATTGCAGGGCCGGGTTAGCTCAGTCGGTAGAGCGTTTGGCTAGAACCACAAGGTTCCTAGTTCGATACCGATCCTCACCAACTCAGCGTATGAGTAGCACAGGGATCTGTGCGGTAAAGTAAGGAGCTGATGGTAGGTGTGGCACTCCACCTCAGATGCTAAAAAACAATCTCCTTGGTCTAGCGCTATTGAAAAGGGGATAGACAGGGGCCGGGTTAGCTCAGTCGGTAGAGCGTTCGGCTAGAAACCACAAGGTTCCTAGTTTGATACGATCCTCACCAACTCAGCGTATGAGTAGCACAGGGATCTGTGCGGTAAAGTAAGGAGCTGATGGTAGGTGTGGCACTCCACCTTCAGATGCTAAAAAACAATCTCCTTGGTCTAGCACTAGTGAAAAGGGGATAGACTCCCTCGCTGACTGGCTGATACCGACTTTAGGCCTCCCTGTCGACTTTACTTACTTTATATGTACTAGCAATTATATGCACCCTTCCAGGTGCAAGTATTTAAGTTATAATGTAATAGAAAATTATATTAAATTAGAAAGGCTAATGAAACTAAATAAGAATGCAGATAAAAAGATTTGAAACAGAGTGTGGTATAATCGAAAAATAGAACAACTGAAAATTACTCGTCCTTCACTCCTGTTTTCATTGCTGAATTTTCCTAATTTAACTATTTAGTTAAAATAGATTAAAGTATATAATTACAGTTATTTCTTCTTGTCAGTGGATTATTTTAAGATTTATCCCTGAGATTTTTGCTCATATTCATTAAGATAAAACCAAACAATTAGAAATCAATAATACTAAGCACATATTTATTAAAATCAAATTCTTAATATCAATATAAAAATTAGCCTTCCCATTCACACTGTAAACCACTATTTTGTTGTATATATAAATACAATTGCATTTTATTAGTATGTTGATATGATCAAAAGTATTAATAATATAAAACAATTTTATCAATAATTGAGGGTTAAATACAAATAAAATCATGGAGAATGTAACATAAATAACTAAGGGAATTGTGACTTGAGTAGTAATATAGTTTCGATATTAGACAGAAAAACTGACCCCCTCTTACTCCTAAAAAAAAAGAAATAAGTTTCTAAGTATATTGAATGCTGCCTTCTTATTCTTGAGAAGAAAGAAACAGGTGGATTTTAGATATGTTACTTAATTGTCATTTCAAATCCTGTATGTGGTAATTGCATTTCACTTAGCGCTAATACCCTTAGGAAAGGTATGAATCCTACTCTCCCTCCAGCTACGGATAAATAGCAGGGCAGACTGGGCTCTTTAACCTTGGTTAGGCAACCGGTCTAGGAGAAGGAAAACTCTGAATTCCAACTTGTTGAACTCTGCTTAAGAAATTGACCTTGTGTCACATCCTGCTCGTGCGGAGGGGTTGGAAAATATATATAGACAGAAAAACTCACAATATCCATTATAATAAGATAGTAACTTTATTATTATAATTTATTTTCAGGGTAAGTTTGTTATAAGAATCTAAATATTGTTGTCTAACTTGTTGAGCAACCTTACTGCTGGTTTTTTGAAAAGCATCATCATTTGTAAAGAGAATAGAGGAAGATGATTAAGCGAACCCTCATCTTTTATACTTTTGATTCTATTGTTTGTTGATGATGAATAGATCGAGTTATAACCCAATGTTACAATGTCTCCCTTCCCCCCACACACACACGGCTTCTTCATTGTGTAATAGTTTTTAATGTTAGACCAAACTGCATCTGATACTTGCCACACATACATACTCACTTCTTTATAAATCCTTGACATTTGTACATAATATGTTCGCTTACCTGTCAGTAGATAATAAAAAAATATATATAAAAAAAAAAACACTGAAAAAAGTGACCCCCTCTTCCTCCTAAAAAAAAGAAAAGTAAGTTTCTAAGTATATTGAATGCTGCCTCCTTATTCTTGAGAAGAAAGAAACAGGTGGATTTTAGATATGTTACTTAATTGTCATTCACATACTTTGGTAGTAGGTAGTAATATCTCATCGACAGAAAGTGATGTTAATGCATGAATAGGAAGGCATGGTCGGCTATAAACAGATTATCAGTCATATGGAAATATGTTGATTGTAGAAAGTTCAATTTGCAATTGATTTCAGGACAATTACCAATGATCTTAAATGTGTTCTGTGTCATTTCCCATTGGCCAATTTTTACCAAAAATGCATGTAGCTGATGTTGGGAAAGTTCATAAATATAAGTGGGAATTTAGTGTACATCTTGTACCTAGATAATCTGAGCATCTCATGTAGTGTAATGGTAAGCAACCTACATTAGCAGACCATTGTTAGTGAGTTTGATTCTCACTGGGTGCCCCCTACTTCTGGCCTTGTGCCGCATCTAAGCTACATTTAGCAAATAACCATACCTAGATAATCTGGGCACCTCATGTAGTGTAATGGTAAACAACCTAGATTAGCAGACCATTGTTAGCGAGTTCGATTCTCACTGGGTGCCGCATCTAAGCTACGCTTAGTAAATAACTATACCTAGATAATCCAACGATTAGTCTGAAAGTGAACATAATAGCACAACTACGATGATGCTGACCACCATGTTAGCCCCACCCCCATCATTCTTGTCAGACTTTCAAGCTGGAAAGCCTTTCTAAAATAGAGACAGTAATCTTGAGGACAGGTTTTTAAACAAAATGAATTAAAAAAAATCTACATTGAAGCCCAAGAGTGATAAAATAACAACTAAAATGATAAATGTGTTGCATTGGGATCCATTTGTCATCATTAACAAAAGATTTAGTGTTTTTTAAAAAGTTTTTTGTTGCTTTTAGGCAAGCAGATTTTGAGATGAGTTGATATGCCATTAAACAAAGAAACCAGTCTTTTAAAAAACTTAACATTACACATATAGACAATTTAGGCACCCCTTTTTGATCTAGATTAAGAAAGGATATGTTTTTCATTTACACCGTCAATATCCGGTTGTTTTTAGGGGTTAGTTTTATAATTTTTTAAAAAAAATCTAAAAATCTGTTAAAACAACCGGATATTGACAGTGTAAATGGAAAACATGTCCTTTCTTAATCGAGATCAAAAAGGGGTGTCTAAAAGTCATATGGTCCAACAATTCTGCACACATATTAACTTTTATATTTTAAATTGTTTAAATTGTCATAATATATAAAAATGTTTCATTTATTGTTCATTTCTGTCTTCAGAAATACAGATTCAGTTTCAACATTTTTTTGAATGTGATTCATACATCATTTAAAATTTAAGTTATATAACACATCACTTAATAAGTTCCGGGCCGGACATGTAGATGGCACCACTAATAAAAAATCCATATGATTTTATAAAGTACTAACCTTCAAATGGCACGTGTCAAAATTTGAGCCCAATCAAATAATTAGTTTACAAATTACAGTTATTTAATTTTACTGTTGAAAATTTTCAATAAAATGGAATAATCTGAATTTCTGATGGGAAAAAATACTGTTCAAACAAAGCAATGGCTTGATAAGTGTTATTTGGACTCTGAGTCCGTCGGAAACAATGGTTAAGAAGTGGTATACTGACTTTAAACGCGGTTGTACAGACACAAATGATGCTGAATGCTCAGGTCGCCCAAATTCAGGAGTTGTCCGAGAAAACAACAAAAAAACTACACAAACTCATTTTGTCCGATTGTAAATTGAAGTTGCGTGAGATAGCAGAGGAGTTGAAGATATCAGAAGGCAGTGTATTCACCATTTTGCTTGAACATTTGTCAATGAGAAAGCGGTGTTCAAAGTGGGTGCTGTGTTTTCTCACTGTCAATTAAAAACAACAACGCATCAATGATTCAGTGTTGTTTGCAACTGTTTCAATGCGACAAAAAGGAGTTTTTGCAAAAATATGTGACAATGGATGAAACATGGATCCACCACTTCACTCCAGAGTCAAATCGGCTGTCAGCTGAGTAGACAGCAGCAGGTGAAACCCGTCCAAAGCGACCAAAGATGCAAACATCAGCAGGCAAGGTTTTGGCCTCCGTATTTTCGGATGTGCAAGGTTCATCGATTAACTTGAGAAAGGAAGAACCATCAATAGTGAATATTATATAGCATTAGTGGTGCGTTTGAAGGAAGAAATCACCAAAAAACATCCACAAATGAAGAAGAAAAAAAAGTGCTCTTTCACCAAGACAATGCACCATGTCACAAGTCAATCGCAACAATGGCAAAACTACATGAATTGCACTTTGTATTGCTTCCACATCCACCCTATTCTCCAGATCTGGCTGTTTGCAGACCTCAAAAGAATGCTCCATGAAAAGAGATTTGGCTTCAATGAAGAAGGGATATCAGAAACTAAGGCGTATTTTGAGGCAAAAGACAACTCATTCTACAAAAAAAGCATTGAATTGTTAGAGAAGCATTGGAATCAGTGTATCACCCTAGAAGGAGACTATGTTGATGAATAAAGTTGAATTTTGCCTAAAAGTTGTTTTATTAGTTAGGCCTGGGACTTATTGAGTGATGTGTTACTGTTGTCTTTAAAAAAAATATCATCATTTGAAATTTAAGTTATATACTGCCGTCTTTAAAAAAAAAAAAAAAATATCCAAGTGTGGTAATAAAACTGCAGTCATTAGGTAATGCCGATTTTTTCCCCCCTTAAAATGGGGAGGTGCTCTCTAATGTATGTATGACTGCTGCTATGTTTCTTCATTTCTTCTTAAGCAAAACTGGGGAGACACCCCCATCTCACATATGCCTTGTATTGCCACTATTTTTTTTCTCATTAGTAATAGTTAATTTCTCTTTAGTTTATATTATTTAAATTGCGTTCTTTACATCTGGAAAAATATTTACAGAGCATATGTCAATAATTAAGATTTTTATGGTGTTTGTACTTACATTAAAAACTCTATTTGTATAGATTAAAATTACAACATATTTTTTTTGCTTTCTTTTGTTCGAGACTTAAAACATTTATTTTTGAGATGAGTTTGAATATTCTGTCTCTCTTGTAACCACTTTTCATATCTTTTTTATTTTTATCATTGTTACTAAGAAGATAAGTTCAAGAAAAGTAAAAAAAAAAAAAATGGTTTTAGGAAAAAGGAATGAATTTTTGGTTGGTAACTTTTTCAAGAACATTTGCCCACCAAATTTCCCCCATGGTTGTACCAAACTTTCTTGGTATTTTTTACCTGTATGATTGGATATTTCAAAGTTTAGTATCTATTCACCTAAGAACTGATTCGATTCAAATAAAATCCTATTATTATTATGTAATCTAAGTCCTTCAGCTCAGTGATAAGAACTAACCATCAATTTTTGTACTTTGCTTGGGTGTGGTGGGAGAGCCACTGTGAGCGGTTTAAAGTAGATAAAGAATTAAATCTTGATGATTTTTACATAAAACTAAACTCTTTGCCTACCAAATTTACTCTGTATTTTTAACCTGTATGATGGGATATTTCAAAGTTCACCATCTATTCACCTCAGAACTCATTCTATTCAAATAAAGTTATATCATTATTGTAATAGAAGTCATTCTACTCAATCATAATGAACTAACTATCAGTTTTAGTACTTTGCTTGGGTGTGGTATGCGTAGTGGTAGGTGAGCTCCTGTGAGAGCTTTAAAGTACAGTGTGTCTGTCTAACATTCTACTCATCGAAGCCAATATCTCTGCACAGGTTAGTAAACTTTAAAAATGTGTTACATTCACCGAGTACTAATGGTTGAACACACTTATCAGCCAGCAGTTCTCACATACAAGGTGTGTCAAAAAAGTATTGAGATTTTTTGTACTTTTTGACACACCTTGTATTCTGAAAAAAATTAACGTTCCATTCATTGTTCCTTTTTATCTTGGTACATACAGATTTAAACTCAGCACTTTTATGACACACTTTGTATTCTGAAAAAAAATTAACATTTCATTCATGTTCATTTCTATCTTGGTAAATACAGCTTTAAACTCAGCACTTTTATGACACACCTTGTATTCTGAAAAAAATTAATGTTCCATTCATGTTCATTTCTATCTTGGTAAATACAGCTTCAATCTCAATACTTTTATGACACACCTTGTATACCAGCATGTGTTCATATGGGAAAGTGGCGGTGGGGGTCGGCTATTAGGTTAGTAAACTTTAAAAATGTGTTACATCCACCGAATACTGATGGTTTAACACACTTATCAACCAGCGGTGCTCACATGGGGGTATGGGTGCAGGGGTGGGGTGGGTGTTGGCTATTGCTACTATTAAATTAACTCTAATTACTGTGTCCAAACAAACCTGTTCCATTCATAAAAGACAAATCTATTGAAGTAATGGTAGCCTTAAGATTTTTTTCTCTTGCAAAGTCAATGTTTACATTAAATGCTTAATCTCTTCCAGATTTCTCTTACACAAAGTCACTCTACTTTACAAGGCTAATTAGTTCCAAAGGTTTGTTTTGTAAGTTAATCTGTTTATATTTCATCATCATGGATGGGGGGGGGGGTAGAGGCCGGGGGTTGGGGGGTGGTCGACCCAAGAGAGATCCATTCACCTCAGAGTCTTGCTCTTGCCATTATTAATTTATTCAACTGATGTTATTAAAGCCCTTGTAAAATTATCTTTGTGACATAAAACAAATAAACTACCCTGACATTGAGCTTAGAATATGCTGACCCCTGCAGACAGGTAATACCCCTCCTCCCAAAAGGGGGGGGGATTGTCCTGTGTATGATACTAAACTGCATCTGGTTGTGAGGCTTCAGATCTAGGGAGTGTGGAGTACCCCTTCACTGCCATTACTCTCAGCTCTAGAGAGATCCTTTCACCTCAGAGTTTAGCTCTTGTTATTATAAATTTATTCAGAAGAAGAAGAAGACAATGGTTTATTTTCACACATAAGGACGAACTCATAAGTGACATCCTCCTGTGGAAGCCAGCACATGGGCACACCAGTGTGGGCCATCCAGCAAATACGTACATTGACCAGCTCTGCACGGATACTGGACCTCCCTAGAACAATGAGTGATAGGGATGGTTGGAGAGAGATTGTCATGGATATCTGTGCTGATAACGTGACATGATGATGATGATGACACAATATAAACAATGTCACACAAAACAAAAAACGTAATGTTGGTTGTTGTAGTAATGTGTGGAGGATGATCACTAATTAGGACTGAGCCTATTCTAGTCATGACCATCTCCATTTTAAAAGTTTTTTTACACACTTTGAAAGTTTATTATAGTGATAGTGATGTTATTAAAGCCTTTGTAAAATTATCTTAGTGACTTAAAACTGTGCTGTCCTAGGGCTTAGAATATGCTGACTGTATTCCCTGCAGACAAGTAATACCCCTAAAAAGGGGTTTTCCTGTGTGTGATACTAGACTTCAGATCTGGGAGTGTGGAGTACCCCTTCATTGCCATTACTCCCAGCTTTACTCTGACCCAGAGTGTCCTGGGTATGACATTAAACTGTATCTATTGGTCAGGTTCCAATTTTGTAGCACTGAGGAGTGTGGAATACCCCTTCATCACTATTACTCCACCCTGACCCTGAGTGAGAGTATCTGTTAGGGTCCCATCTATGGGTTAAATAGAAAAAAATGTGTTTAAAAAAAAAGTTTAATTTAAAAAAAGTTTGAATACCCATCAAGAATGAATAAAACAAAATGTCTTTGGCATAAAATAACTCAGCAAGGGTTGACATGCTGTAAAATTTAACCAACTAACTCTGACCCAGAGTTATAATATCTGTGAGAGTCTCATCAATGAGTCAAATAAACCTGTTTAAAATCATTTGTATTTGATAGGTCTGTGTGCAAAAAACCAAAAAAGAAAAAAAAACTGACAAAGAGATCTTTATCTGGAAATATTAAGAATAAATCAAAGGTAAACAAACAATATCATAGTTACCTCATTTTTCTTTACACTTGCATTGTTATAGCCTTCAAAACCAACCACCAAACCAATATAAACACAATGCTTCAAGCAAATTATAAAACTCTTTTATATAATACTAGCAACAGAAAACACCCTCCGGGCGTTGTAAAAATTAATTTTTGAAAGACATTGCCTGAGAGGGTGGGAGTTAAAAATTCAATGTCAGAGGGTTTGTATCATAAGTAAGACAAATCCTCATATTTATTAAAGGAGTAAAAAAAATCAAACAATTTGAAATAAAAACTGAGCCCTGTCCCTCTCAAATAAAATGTTGCGTGCATGTAATGATCAAACAATTATTTTGAATATTTTCCACATCAATTTTCCACAAAATCGTAGGTATTTATTTAACTTCTTGTTACTGTAAAAAAAAAAAAAAAAAAAAAAAAAAGGACGAGAGTAAAAAACAATTTTAAAAAATTGCTTACTCAAATTTTGGGTGTATATAGCATAAGAATATTGTGACATAAGCTTTGACATAGAGCTATGACATAGTTTTTGTTACTGACAGAAATACAGACAATTCCATTATTAATAGATATCTAAAAAAAAAAAAAAAACTCTTAAGAAACAATTACACAAAAAATGTAAATAACCTCTTGGCATAAAATAACTAGATGATTTGACATGCCATTAAAGTCGATCAATCAGAACAAAAGAAAATGCACATTTGGTTTCTGGAAAAGAATCCATAAAGGTATGAATCCAACTATTCTCCTTCCAGCAATGGGTAAATAGTAGTGCAGCCTGGGCTCTTTATCCATGGTATGGCAACCAGTCTAGGAGATGGAAAACCTGGAATTGAAATCTGTTTAACTCTGTTTAAGAAATTGACCTTATGTCACATTCTACTCTGAATTCAAGTCTGCTGTACCCTGATTTAAAAAAAAAAATGACCTTGTGTTGTATTCTGATTATGGCGGAAGGGTTGGGTAAGTCCAGAGGCTAATGAGAAAAAAAAAATCTGTTTAGGGCATTCTCTCTCTCTCTCTCTTTCTTTTTCTCTCTCTCTCTCTCTCTCTCTCTCTCATATATATATATTTATATATATATATATATATATATATATATATACACACCAAACCCTCTGTACAAGCAGGATGTGACACTAGGTCAATTTCTGAAGTGGAGTTTAACAGGTTTTAATTTAGTTTTCCTTCTCCTAGACTGGTTACCTCGCCAAGGTTAAAGAACCCAGTCTGCCCTACTATTTGCCCATAGCAGGAGTGAAAGTAGTTGGATGCATACCTTTCCGAAGAGTATTAGCGCTATGTGAAATGCAAACAGCCTCGTCCAGGATTTGAACTTGGGTTGATGAGTCCACTTCCTAACCATTACACCACATACCTCGACTTCATATAGAGCCAACATTATACAAGGAAAATTTCAGATCAAAATTCAGGTAATAACTGTATCAGACTATAAATGTATTGGTGTACTTATATTTAACTGTGTGGAGGCGCATGGTGTAATGGTTAGAGTCCTAGGAAATGGACTCATCGATCTGAGTTTAAATCCTGGACGAGGCTGTTTGCATTTCACATAGAGCTAATACCCTTGGGAAAGGTATGCATCCATCTATTCTCCCTCCAGCTATGGGTAAATAGCAGGGCAGACTGGGCTCTTAACCATGGCTAGGTTACCAGTCTAGGAGAAGGAAAACTCTGAATTCAAACCTGTTAAACTCAGCATAAGAAATTGACCTTGTGTGCAGTGGGGTTGATGAATATATATGGGTAATTCCATGTCAAGTCATCCAGAAAAAAGTAAAATTGTCACCCACCCCCTTCAATCTTTTGTACAGCTATGGACTATGTTAAAATTAGACAATACCCAAAATTTGAGCTTCCAATTTAAAAAATTGGCGGAGTTATGTCAATTTTTAGCTCTCCAAATTTGAGAAGGGTAACGAAAAATGGCGTGAGTGACATGGCCTGGATGATTTGACATGGAATTAACCATATATATTTAGCTGTATGTTTAGTGTCACAGTTGGAGTGTTCTAATAAACCAAACTGTGTGTTAAGATTTTAGTTGTGATTTAATTTTATAGCTTCTTTTGACCTTTCTCTTATCAATCCTTCTGTTCTTCATGAAAAAATCTTAAAGAAATGCTAATCTGTACAAAGAAACAAACTTTATTTAGATGACATTTACATAGTAAACACAGGAACTGATAACAGATGTTTATATACAAATCTCATCTTTTTATCTGTTTTTACTGATAAAATACTTGATCAAAAACGATGAAATTGTTGCTGAGTCAGTAGTACACTTGAGTCAGGAATACTCATAGGTTCAATTCCGCCTAAAGGTGATCTCTTTACTTAGATCTGTTGTGATGTAGCCACTCTATTTAAAATATCAAAAGCAAATAAAAAAACAAAAAACAATCCATGCTGTTATTTAGATTTTATTTTTTAATTATCTTCACAAATATAAGTCAAATCTTCATTATTTTTGTTCAAAAAGCAAGATCTAGTGATAGTGCATGTGTATATATATTTACTTTGTTATTGTTTTATATTCATAGTTTACTCCGGACATACATACAAACAAACTGCCTTTCATATATGGATAGATAGATAGATAGATAAACAGGTTTAAACTATGAATGTTAAGTTAAGAAAGGTATGAATGTTAAGTGAAGGGTATTCGCCTCACATTCATAGCTCTCCCCACTATCGGGTCATTTTAAAAATTTCATAAGTATTCAGACCTTGTTTGCATTTGCAGTGATATTTGCAGTTTAGTTTAAGGGCCATTGCAGCTCTAGAACCCGACTAATGTGTAACCCAAATCTGACCCATGACCTTATAAAATGCAGATTCATTAAAGAACTCCCTATCGATGGGTTAAATAGTACCACCACTGTTCTTCTACAAGGATGGCTTTGGCATTAAATAACCCACAAAAATTGATATGCTATTAAACAAAGAAACCAATCCTTTAAAGAACTCAACATTACACATGTAGACAATTCTGCACACACATTAAACTTTTATATTTTAAATTTTAGATTAACCTTTTATATTTAAAATTTTAGATTAAACTTTTATATTTTAAATTTTAGATTAAACTTTTAAATTTTAGATTAAACTTTTAAATTTTAAATTTTAGATTAAATTTTTATATTTAAAATTTTAGATTAAACTTTTATATTTAAAATTTTAGATTAAACTTTTAAATTTTAGATTAAATATTTAAATTTTAAATTTTAGATTAAACTTTTATATTTTAAATTTTAGATTAAACTTTTATATTTTAAATTGTTTGAATTGTCATAATATAAAAGATGTTTCATTTAAACAGATTCTGTTTCAACATTTTTTGAATGTGCTTCATACATCATTTGAAATTTAAGTTATATACTGCCGCCTTTAAAAAAAATTATCCAAGTGTGGTAATAAAACTGCAGTCATTAGGTAATGCCGATTTTTTTTTCCCCCTTAAAATGGGGAGGTGCTCTCTAATGTATGTATGACTGCTGCTATGTTTCTTCATTTCTTTTTAAGCAAAACTGGGGAGACACCCCCATCTTACATATGCCTTGTATTGCCACTATTTTTTTCTCATTAGTAATAGTTAATTTCTCTTTAGTTTATATTATTTAAATTGCGTTCTTTACATCTGGAAAATATTTACATAGCATATGTCAATAATTAAGATTTTTATGGTGTTTGTACTTACATTAAAAACTCTATTTGTATAGATTAAAATTACAACATATTTTTTTTTGCTTTCTTTTTGTTTGAGACTTAAAACATTTATTTTTTTTAACTACTTCAGAACATAAGTCTTTTTTAATAATTGGTATATTTGTTAACAAATCCATATTATTAGATACTTGTGTGTGTAATTTAGAAATCAAAAGTATTATGGTTACAGAGGACCTTGTGGTTGTATCCCCAGGGTCAGATCTATGTCCGGCTAGAAGGAAAGATGTAAACAGGGAGGGAATATTTTCAAGTCTTTGAAATTCATAAAGTACTTCTTCTAGCTCTGCCCTTGAAATTTAAATTGGTAACACGACAACTTAGAGAGTTAAATATTTCAACTACCAGAAGGCAT
The DNA here is from genome assembly GCA_023376005.1 of Doryteuthis pealeii. Lineage (NCBI taxonomy): Eukaryota > Metazoa > Mollusca > Cephalopoda > Myopsida > Loliginidae > Doryteuthis > Doryteuthis pealeii. Next base: position 102,604,587 of record CM042137.1, on the reverse strand, counting down.
AGGAAATAGAATTGGTGAGATAGTTAAAAAGTAGGGCAGACTGGGTTCTTTAGCCTTGGTATAGCAAGCAGTCTAGGAGAATTTTGGTTTGTTTTACGGCATATCAATCTCAGTGGGTCATTTAATGCCAACAAAGTTTTGAAATAAATTCATTCTTAATGGATACTCAATTTTTTTTATATAAACACATTTTTCTATTTAACCATAGATGGGACCCTAACAGAGACTATAACTCTGGGTCAGAGTGGACCAGGGAGCAATGGTGATGAAGGGGTGCTCCACATTCCCCAAACCTCCAGAACTGGAACCTGACCATCAGATAGTTTAACGTCATTCCCAGAACATGCAGACCCTCAGCCACCGCCTTCTAGCACATATGATAAAAAGGGTAGGGGTTTGCCATAAGGGCAATAAGGTTGGGACAATCATATAGGTGCTAGGACTTGACATGGCCAGCTAATTGATTGGAAGGGGCCTCTCCGACCACCTGTCTAGCCTAAGTGAGGGTCTGAGTGTTGCATGTCATGAACTACTCAGCCACCTGGGTTCCATCTTTAAGCATCACGAGTCGCCACCTATGGCAAACAGGTGGCCCTATTGGCAGAATCTTACTTCTCTGCAGTCAATGTATTCTAATGCCCTAATCGACAGGGCAGTCTAGGAGAAGGAAAATACTGAATTCAAACAAGTTGTAATTGACTTAACAATGGAACCACCTGTAGTGTAATAGTTATCATTGTAGGGAATGGACACGGTGACACGAGTTTTAGTCCTGGACGAGGCTGGTTGAATTTCACATAGCATTAATACCCTTCAGAAAGGTATGCATCCAACTACCCCATCTCCAGCTATGGGTAAGTAGTAGGGAAGATTCTGCTTTTTAACCTTGATATGGCGAATGGTCTAGGAGTAAGAAAATTCTGAATTCAAACCTGTTTAAACTCTGCTTAAAAAATTGACCTTGTGTCGTATCCTGCTCATGCAGGGGGGCTGGTAAATACATACTCCGCTTAAAAATTGACCTTGTGTCACCAGTGATGCTGATAGCTTTTTAATTTGGTGCATCCGGGAATAACGGATTTTATTTGAATAAGTCTGAAATTTGATGGGTCCCAACTAAAGTTTCTTAATAAATTGCAGAGTTTTTATCTATGAGCAACTAAAACCGCCTAACCCCTACCTTGTACCCCACACAGTGTAATTCGTTTCCAAGAAAATATTGCAATGTATTTACACTTAGCTGGAAATGGTGGGGGAAGGGAAAAAAACAAACAAACACTGGGACGCATGGATATGATTTTTCTGCATCCTTATAGATTTTACTGCATCTGTGATGCAGGACGCGTACCTATCAGCATCTCTGTGTTATATCCTGCTTGTGGCTGAGGGGTGGGTAAATACATATAGAAAGCAGTAAAAATATACAGGGATAAAAATTATTGTAAATTCAAGCAAAAAGAAAAAAAAAAAAGTTTAATTTCAAATTAACTTGTAATTTCAACTGACTGTCATGTTGGTGACACCCTGGACACTTCATGGTTTAATTAAATCAGGATTTCTCCGTTCCAGGTGACTGCATCAGATCCTAATTAACTGGAGATTTTCCCATCCCCATTGGCAAGGACGAACTTATTGTTTCTTCAGAGTAAAAATCAAAGACTTTATCGTTGTAGTGCCAAGTTGTTATTGTTTTCTTCTTACACAAGAAGAGGAAGAGTGAAGAATTTAGAAAGAAAGGCTAAGAAATGAATGGTTTCAGGCCGAAAGAACAACTGTGGATGGATATTGGAGTTGTTTTTTTTTTGTTTTTTTGTTTTGGCAAAGATACAAATTAGCACAAGAAATATATAATTACACAAGACTAGAAATAACTATCAGTTACCCAAGAAGCTCGTAGTCTTTGGATTATATTTTTTCCTATCTAGACAATGTAAAGGAATTAAAAAAAAAAATCTTATTAAAAAAAGAAAAAAAAGTTTTGAATATCAAAACTTATTTTCATATTTTGAATATGTAAACTTGAATGTGTAATTTTTTTTGTGAGACATGAGTAGCCTCCCTTGATCACGACTGTTAAAGCCGGTATGTGAAGTAATGGTAAGATACAACCACCTCAACTTCATCTTGTGTGTCAGTCAAAGGCACTTAAAACGAAGGACCAGGTACGTGCATTGAATAAAAAAAAAAAGAAAAAAGAAAAAAACGCAACAAAAAACAAACTCCCCAAATATTTTTAAAGAGAAACAAACTGCAATTATTTTTCTGTAATATTTTAAAGTAAAAAAGAGAAGACATTTTTTTTTTTTTTTTTTTTTCTAAATTGAGGAAACATGTTTGACTTTTCTGTCTAAAGAATATCTTTCATAAAGAAGAATCATGTCTTCTGCTCGATTCTATTTCTTTCTGTTTTATTACTTCTCTCTCTCTCTTTCTCTCTCATCATCATTTGGAACAGTTTTTTATTTTCAGATACAAACATTAGCAGTAGAAACTAAGTAGAATATGTAAAACTGATATTCTTGTAAACTTATAAGTTAATGAAATCACCCATGCATATCAACAACATATTTAACCACTTAAAAGTACATTCTCACAAGAATATAACCTCTGTGTGTGTGTGTGTGTGTGTGTGGTTGATTAAAAAATAATAAAAATAATATTTCATTATTTTGATAGTATGCTTTTTTTTTTTTTCTTTTTTTTTAATTGTTCTTTAATGTTTATAAACAATCTCTAGAAATAAGTGCTGATAATTTAGGTCTGGTTTGCTTCTCCCTTATGAGTCCTTAAATGATTGATAAGACCGGCCATTAATTTAGAATAATGCTAAGATAGATAACTTGAAAAAGAGTCGAGATGAACTGATGCAGCTGGAATTGGATTAGTATTATTTTGCAATGCTGCACTAGATTTTACACATATACCTCCACCACATAGAAGATATGTTTTAAATTCCTTGCCCTATAGGCAAAGGACACACACACACACACACATATATATAAACAAGGTGTGTCAAAAAAGTATCGAAATTTTTTGTACTGACACACCTTGTATTCTAAAAAAAAAAAAAAAAAAAAAGTTCCATTCATTGATTTTTTTCAGAATACAAGGTGTAAAAAAAAGTACCAAGTTTAAAGCTGTACCAAGACAGAAATGAAGAATGAATGGAACATCATTTTTTTTCAGAATACAAAGTGTGTCAAAAAGTACAAAAAATCTCAATACTTTCTTGACATGTCTTATATATACACACTGAGGGGAAATGAAATTGTAATACTTTAAAGTATGATGCTGGCTGATTTGGATCTGGTTATATGTAGTTGGAGTCTGTGTACTGTTGATACATTCATTATTTTGGAACCTATATATGTATATATGAGTATGAAAAAGATGGAATGAAAACACCACACAATGCTGTTAAAGAGAAAACAATTTATAACATAACAACATTGTGTGGTGTTTTCATTCCATCTTTTTCATACTCATACTGTCGGATTCATTTCCTTTCTTTTAACTTATATATATATATATATATGAAAGAGAGAGAAATATCTGTATGTGGTCATTATTGTGTATACTACCTGTAGATATAATCTTGAGTAACTGACAGTGTTGGAATATTATTTTCTGTGAGTGTGTATGATTATATATATATATATATATATATATATATGTTAAGGTAATGCTTGGTTTGAAATTTGCACAGGTGAGAAACTAATGGTAACTAAGTGCTGTTGACTTTGACTTCCTTACCTTAACTTCTGTGTCTGTCTGTCTGTCTGTCTCTCTCTCTATATATATATATGTTATTTGTTTGCTTGCAGAGAGTGTGCTGATATTTGACACATATAGGCATTGTAACACAGAAATTAAAACCACATATTGTAACTGATACTTGCCAAAATGTGAAATGGTTAGTTATGATATGTGCTTTTAATTTCTGTTTTCTGCTGTCTCTTTCTGTTTCTCTCTCTTTATATATATATATATATATATATAGTAAATGAAGAAAAAACTCTAAACTTGCTTCATTACAATAATTTATTTCAACCGTATTAATACGGCATCCTCAGGTAATCACAAGAACATGACTCTTACTGAGAATTTCCCAAAGTAAAATCTCTTTTAAATCTATCAATTTAGGGGAGGAAGGATTGGTGTCTTAGTTTGAAATGGGCAGGATTAGTTTCTTTGAATGAGGCGGGGTGGTCTATGTTTTGGATGAGGTGTGGCTTAGATGGGGGACAGATTCCTTGGGGAAATAGTTGTAAAAGTGTATATACAAAATGAGCAGAATTTAAAGACTAGAAATAGAAAAAAACAAAATAAAAAAAACAAACTATATATATATATATATATATAATATATATATATGTGCAATCTGGTCTCACTACAGTATTGAGAAATTATAAATTCTATTATAGTTACATAAGTTATGAATGCTTCTGGTGATGTAGAAATAGAATTTTATGTTATTTTGAATCTGCTATAAAAATTTAGTACATTATTCAACATTGACCGGCCTGTCGGCTGGGGTATTAAAATGCACCGACTGCACCTCTGCAGAGGGGCAATACTTCCCCAATGGGGCCACCTGTTGGCCGTGTATGGTGACCCGTGATGCATAAGGATAGAACCCAGGTGGATGAGCAGTTCATGACTTGCAATACTCCACTTTGGCCCTATCCTGAATTAGACGGGCGGTCGAAGAGGCCCCCTCTGATCAATCGGCTGGTCACGTCAAGCTCCTATATGATTTTCCCAACCCTATTGCCCTTATGGTAAGCTCCAACCCCTTTTTATCATATGGGGGCTAGAAGGCAGTGACTGAGGGTCTACATGTCCTGGGAATAACGTTAAACTCTATCTGATGGTGAGGTTCCTGTTTTGGAGGTTTGGGGAATGTGGGGCACCCCTTCATAACCATTGCTCTCTGGTCCACTCTGACCCGGAGTGGTAGTACCTGTTAGGGTTCCATCTATGGGTTAGATAAAAAACATGAGTTTATAAACAAAATTGTATTATCCATTAAGAATTGATTTATTTCAAAACTTTATTGGCATTAAATGACCCACTGAGGTTGATATGCCATTAAACAAACCAAACCAAATCAACATTGAATAGAATATTATTTGTCAATTTTGGGGTCAGAATATTTCTTTTTTATAAGCTATCAACATATATATATGTATCTACACACATATATAAAAAAAATATTGTATTAAAGGAACTCATAAATTGTGATTGACTTTATAGATAAATAAACTTGTAGGAAATATATATATATATATATATATATATATATATATATATATATTTATGCTGCTAAGTATGCATCCTGCATCCCAGTGTTTTTCTTTTTTCTTTCCCCACCATTTCAAACTAACTGTAAATACATTTGAATAGTTTCTTAGAAACAAATTAGACAGGATAGGTTACAAAGTTGGAGTTAGACGGCTTTAGTTGGGACCCATAAATTTTCCTAGGGACTCATTCAACGCAAATATGCGCATCTCAGGATGCACTAAATAAAAAAGTTATTAGCCTCACTGTATATATATATATATATATATATATATATATATATATATATATATATAGATTGATTGATTGATTGATAAAAAAAAAATTTTTTCTATATATTTGATTTTTCTTTTTCTTTTTTCTATAGTCTTGTTGTAAACTTTTTTATTATTATTCTTGTTTGTATTTTTCTTTTATTTGCCTTTTATGTTTTATCCTTTATCAATTTATTTTATCTTTTAATCATTTTTTAATTGTTTTTTTTAAATATTTCATTGATTATTATATTTTTCATTTAGCATTTTTTTAATGGAAAGTAAGGAGTAAAAAGTTTTTTAACCTCCTCTTGGTAAATACAGCTTTAAACTTGGTACTTTTTTTACACACTTTGTATTCTGATAAAAAAAATTAATAAATGAAACGTTATTTTGTTTCAGAATACAAAGTGTGTCAAAAAGTAAAAAAAATTTTGATACTTTTTTGACACACTTTGTAGACCACCATGGGCCATATGGACCCCGATTGAAAACCACTGTTTTAATCCCTTCATTTGTGCCATTTTTGCTGGTTTATATACATACACACACACATAATGAGCATTTTAGTAATATATATATATATATATATATATATATATATTCAAGGTGTGTCAAAAAAGTATTGAGATTTTTAGTAGTTTTTGACACACCTTGTATTCTGAGAAAAATAATGTTCCATTCATTAAATTTTTTCAGAATACAAAGTGTGTCTAAAAAGTACCAAGTTTAAAGCTGTATTTACCAAGATAGAAATGAACAATGAATGGAATGTTATTTTTTTCAGAATACAAGGTGTGTCAAAAAGTACAAAAATCTCAATACCCTTTTGACACACCTTGTATGTGTGTATATAATATATATATATATATATATATATAAACATAACATATATATATAATGCATATTTTACTAGACTGGGAAATATATTAACCTCTATTTAAATAAATGATACCCTCTAGGATATAAAAAGCATCTATACGTAGTGAAAGAAAATTATGTGGATATATTTGTGAGCGTGTACCTACCTGCATGTTTTTACTTATCTACATTTATTTTTTCAATTTTATATAGATGTAGTTAAATATGTATTACTATAATATTGCTGTGCATGTGAGAGATAGAGAAAGAAAATGCTGATATAGATTGTTTTATAGAATCTTAGAGGAAATAATGGTATATCTTTACACACTTCTTGGTATGATGTTGTACCTTCTTGGTTGTTGTTTTTTTTCTTTTTTTTTCTTTTTTTCTTTTTCTTTTTCTTTTCTTCCTTCTGCCGAAATATTAGGCCAAAGATATAATGAGAATCTATGGCATGAGGCCAGACTTGAATGTTGTTGTATGAGAATGTTTTTTGCCCTGCAAATCAAGTGGCTTACATTGTAGCTATTATAATTCTGTTTGCATTCTATTTCTGTGGTGCATTACACACATTTAATACTGTCTATACACATACACACACACACACACACACATGCTTGTGCATACAAAGTGTGTCAAAAAAGTATCGAGATTTTTTTGTACTTTTGACACACCTTGTATTCTGAAAAAAATTAACGTTCCATTTATTGTTCAATTCTATCTTGGTAAATACAGCTTCAAACTCGGCACTTTTATGACACTCCTTGTATTCTGAAAAATGAATCTTCCATTCATTGTTCATTTCTATCTTGGTAAATACAGCTTTAAAATTTTGCCCTGTCAATCAAGTGGCTTACATTGTAGCTATTATAATTCTGTTTGCATTCTATTTCTGTGTTGCATTACACACATTTAATACTGTCTACACACACACACACACACACACACACACACACACACACACATGCTTGTACTTCTTTATATACACATAGATATATGCAAATGGATGCTCATGCATACAAAGGGTGTCAAAAAAGTATCCAGATTTTTTTTGTACTTTTGACACACCTTGTATTCTGAAAAAAATTAACGTTCCATTTATTGTTCAATTCTATCTTAGTAAATACAGCTTCAAACTCAGCACTTTTATGACACACCTTGTATTCTAAAAAAATTAACGTTCCATTCATTGTTCATTTTTATCTTGGTAAATAAAGGTTCAAAATTGGCACTTTTATGTCACACTTTGTATTCTGAAAAAATTAACGTTCCACTTATTGTTCAATTCTATCTTAGTAAATACAGCTTCAAACTCGGCACTTTTATGACACACCTTGTATTCTGAAAAAATGAACATTCCATTTATTGTTCAATTCTATCTTGGTAAATACAGCTTCAAACTCGGCACTTTTATGACACACCTTGTATTCTGAAAAAATTAACATTCCATTTATTGTTCAATTCTATCTTGGTAAATACAGCTTCAAATTTGGCACTTTTATGACACACCTTGTATTCTGAAAAAAATTCACATAATTTTCTTTCACTACGTATAGATGCTTTTTATATCCTAAGGGTATCATTTATTTAAATAGAGGTTAATATATTTCCCAGTCTAGTAAAATATGCATTATATATATATATAAGTTATATGGATATATATATATATATATATACACATACATACAAGGTGTATCAAAAGAGTATTGAGATTTTTTGTACTTTTTGACACACCTTGTATTCAGAAAAATATAACATTCCATTCATTGTTCATTTCTATCTTGGTAAATACAGCTTTAAACTTGGTACTTTTTAGACACACTTTGTATTCTGAAAAAAAGTTAATGTTTCATTTATTGTTCAATTCTATCTTGGTAAATACAGGTTCAAAATTGGCACTTTTATGACACACCTTGTATTCTGAAAAAATTAACGTTCCATTTATTGTTCATTTCTATCTTAGTAAATGTAACTTCAAACTCTTCATTTTATGACATACCTTGTATATTTTGTTATACATAAAACAGTTGGTTGGTTGGTTTTTATGGCATGTCAACATTTGTTGGGTCATTTAATACTAAGGTCAAGCGTTTTCTTCTTTTTTCTTCAAGTAACTAATAATAAATTGTAAATAATTATGATTTTAAAACATATATCATTATGAGTTATGTCCCTTGTATTTGTAGTCTTAACAACCAAATAAGGATTTTATCAGTAGTATTTTTTTTATATATCACTTTCAGTTTATCACCAAAAAAGTAAATAAATAAAATAAATGATGAGTTATTAGGAAAATAGATTTGTCAGTCAGGTTGTTGATTTTTAAAAATTATTATATAATATTAGGAGGGAAAAGGTTTTAATCTTGTAGGAGAAATGAGATTTATATAGTCTAACAAACCCCCAGAAAAATTCAGGTTTATTTGGAAAAATATAGTTCTGCAGTTAAAATTTTATAGACATTGAAATTCTGGGAAATTTTAGTAGTATGCAAGATAAAAACAAAATACTATCAGAGATGCTGATAGGTACGTGTCCTGCATCCCTGACGCACAAAAATCTAAAAGGACACAGTAAAATCATATCCATGTGTCCCAGTGTTTTTCTTTTTTCTTCTCCCACCATTTCAAGATAAATGTAAATACATTCCAATAGTTTCTTAAAAACGAATTACACCGGATAGGTTTTCAAGGTAGGAGTTAGCCGGCTTTAGTTGTTTCCCCAGATCATAAATAAAAACCCTACAATTTATTAAGAAACTTTAGCTGGGACCCATCAAATTTCCCGGGGACTCATTTAAAGCAAATATGTGCATCCCAGGATGCACTAAATCAAAAAGCTATCAGCATCACTGTACTATATAATCATTGTATCTGGATTTGTATATATTTACCCACTCTGCCACCAAGGAATATATGATGTACAGTTTTGATAATTCCCAATTCAGATTTTCCTTCTCCTAGACCAGTTGCCACACCAAGTTTAAAGATCCCTGTCTCCCCTACTATTTATCCATAGCTGGGTAGGGGAGAATAGTTGGAGTCATACCTTTCCTAGGTTTATTAGTGTGAAGGGAAATTCAAATAGCCTCGCCCAAGATATAAACTCTGGTCACCGAGTCCATTTCCTCTGACGAAAACCGTTCTGCCACATGCCTCCATCCATATCTCTCTCTCACTATATATATATATATATATATATATATATATATATACAAGGTGTGTCAAAAAATATCGAGATTTTTTGTACTTTTCGACACTTGTATTCTGAAAAAAAAAAAGTTTAATTCATTCTTCATTTCTATCTTTAAACTTGGTATTTTTTCGACACACCTTGTATTCTGAAAAAAAAAAAAAATGAATAGAAGGTTATTTTTTTCAGAATACAAGGTGTGTCAAAAAGTATAAAAAATCTTGATACTTTTTTGACACACCTTGTGTGTGTGTGTGTGTGTGTGTGTGTGTATATGTGTATATATATATATATATATATATTAAGAATGGAAATGAGTAACCTATCGAGTTTCATCGATAGAGATTAATCGAGTTTACGATTAATCTTTGGTGTTATAAACATGCCCGTTGGAATGGGACTTAAATTTAGTAGAGGAATGTATATATATATATATATAGGTGGAAAATTTTGTGAGACATTGTTCAGATTGAATTTAATTTTAATTTTTATAATTCTAAAGATAATTCAAATTCAGATTTAATTTCTTAGGTACCTACAGAAGTTCACACCACCTTGCCATATATATTTTATGGAGTTGTGTAGTGGCGCAATAGCTATTGTCATAGGAAATGGACTTAGCAACCTGAGTTCAAATCCTGTACAAGGCTGTTTGTATTTCACATAGTGCTAATACCCTTGGGAAAGGTATGCACCCAACCATTCTCCCTCGAGCTATGGGTAAATTGTAGGGCAGACTAAGCTCTTTAACCTTCGTTAGGCAACTAGTCTAGGAGAAGGAAAACTCTTAATTCAAACTCCACTTAAGAAATGGACCTTGTGTCATATCGTACTCATGTGTAGGGGTTGGTATATATATATATATATATATATATGGAAAGATTATATTCAGTCTGGTAGAAGCATTTTTTCATGAATATATAATGAAATTTATTGTGCAGTGCTCAGGTGCACCACAACTCCTCAAAGTCTCATGTCAAGTACACAGAATAATGTAGTGTCAGGAACATGAACAGTTTACAGTAGTAATATGCATGTATGTATGCGCGTGTGTGCATATGTATATGGAGAGTGGCATCAGGTATAGTGTCGGCGGACTACAGGAAGCATGGAGGCTTTGAAAGATTCAGTGCTTCGGCAGCCTACAACAGACGTGGGCAGTTTATTCCATGTCTCCGCAATTCTGAACATGAAAAAATATTTCCGAAAGTCACGTGAGCAGTGCTGTTTTCTGACTTTGTAGGCATGCCCACGTGTGTTGGAAAGATGGAGATCAAAAAGGTGCTCAAGGTTGCTGTTGTTAAGATGATTAATGACCTTATGAGCGTTTACCAGTCAGTTGCCAGAATATCTGATATTAGTTATTTTTCTGATAATTGGATGCATTAAAATTACCAAAAAATTATCTCCCTACCCACTCTAGATTCTATGGTTGAACTGCTAGACTACCAACACAGATGATTTGTTTATAGTGGTGAAGTGTTGTGTAAAACCATCCACACTTTTTAGATGAGCTGATAACAGAAGAATGAAGTACCAGGATTCTATTGATTCTCTGAACAACATCCCTCAGGTTATGGATTCAGAATTTTTCCGTCTCCTATGTTGGTTGTGTTACTAGACAATATCCCCCCCCCAATATCGGAAATAGAAAACCTACTGCATTCCCTCAACAATAAACAAGTTAGTCCGTTACTGTATTCCCTTCATATTGTAAAGGATTTACTTGTTTTTAACATCATTGAGTCAGGACCTCTGATGTATAATGAATACATATTTATTTAGTTACTAAGGCTAAAGAGCTCTACTGCCATAGGTTAGTTTTATAATTAAAAAAAAAAGATCTAAAAATCGTCTGTTAAAACAACTGGATATTGACGGTGTAAATGAAAAACATGTCCTTTCTTAATCAAGATCAAAAATGGGTGCCTAAAGGTAATATGGTCCAGGGCAGTTGTGTGTATGTATGTATGTCTGGAGGAAATTATGAAAATAAAACAGTTAACGACAAAGTAAATATATATACACGTTCACTGTTACTGAGTCTAACTTTTTGTGCAAAAATAATAAAGATAATTTCATTTATATTTGCGAAGATATTTAAAAATTAAAATAGCATTAAAATTCTACATAAAATGTCCGTGAATCTCAAAGTTAAACAAAATAATATTGAAATATAAAACAATAATTTTTTTTCAGGTCGGATTAACATAAGGTCTTTTTACATGGGGATTTTTATGGGGCATCCAGCAAGGATTAAACTCGCTATTCAGGAGTAACGGATCTGCAAGACTAGCTTGCTAACCATTATACTACTTTGATTTTTGGTTTGTTTTGTTTTTTGTTTTTTTGTTTTTCTCCTCTACCCAGGTGACACCGGGTAGTCGCTTCTAGTTAAATATAAATAATTACCTAGGAACCATATAATTATTAGAATTAGATAGGAATACTTGAAACCATACAACTGTGTGCGAATCATTTTTATTAGGAATACTTAATGTCATATAACTATATGCAAAAATTCACAATCTCCATTATAATAAGACATACATCAAGGGCAGTTGTGTGTATGTATGTCCAGAGGAAATTACGAAAATAAAACAGTTAACGACAAAGTAAATATATTTACACATTCACTGTTACTGAGTCAAGTTTTTTGTGCAAAAATTATAAAGATTTCATTTATATTTGTGAAGATATTTACAAATTAAAATTGCATTAAAATTGCATTAAAATAGCATTAAAATAGCATTAAATTAGCATTAAAATAGCATTAAAATTCGACTTAAAAATGTCCATGAATCTTAAAGTTAAACAAATCAATATAGAAGCACAAAACAATCATTTTTTTACGTGGATATTTTTATGGGCATCCAGTGAGGATTAAACTTGCTATTCAGTAGTAACGGATCTGCAAGACTAGCTTGCTAACCATTACCAACTTGTTGTTTTTTTTTTTCTTTTTCTCTCCTCTACCCAGGTGATGCCAGGTTGTCGCTTCTAGTTTCACAATAAAGATGAGGACAACAGTCCGAGAAATCAAAATAATACATATCAAGACTCATCTAGAAAATTCAGACAAATAATGCACTGGATAGAATTGTTCTCTTCTATAACAGTACTTTTATAAACTTGTAAAATCTCGTATATTTTACAAGTATAAATAAACACAGGATATTTTTAGATTTACCTTTCATTTTGTTTTTTTGAACAGGACGAAAGAAGAAGAAGTTGTATGGTAGAGGTGTCTTTCTGGAATTGACATGTTTATATATTAAAATGAAGGAAGCTCTTGTCAATCCACAAGACTATTATGATAGTTATCATTATAATCATGGCTGCCTGACAATATCGTTACCAGTTGTGAAAGTACACAGAGAAAAACACACCCTCATTCCTAGTAATTCTCCTTTTTCCTCCACTCTCTTTACACAAAGATCAAGTTGATATGACTTGTTTCCAATTCTTAGTTGCTATTCAAAAATAAACTGAAAATGAAAGAACGGACAGTTCTTATATTGTTATGGCATTTTTAAATGTCTCCCCCACAATTCAAAACCCTCATATTGCACGTGGCCTGTTAACACCTGGGAATTTTGAGATTTTCTCTTTGTTGAAGAGGGTATGCTGGGAAGACCAATTTAAATGAATATAATTTTGGTATTGTACAACATTGTGACAGCAGATAGGAAAAAGTGACGTCGATTCAAAGGCCTGTAAACAGAGAAAGGAAATACTGTTTTCTTTTCTAAGAATTCTTATAAGAATATTTAAGATCGGTATCAGCCAGACAGTGAGGGAGTCTATCCTTTTTCACTTGTGTTAGACCAAGAAGATTGTTTTTTAGTGTCTGAGGTGGAGTGCCACAACTACCGTCAGCTTCTCACTTTACAGCAAAGGTCCCTGTGCTACTCATACGCTGAGTTGGCGAGGGCTGGTAACGAACCAGGAACCTTATGGTTCCAAGGCGGACACTCTACCGATTGAGCTAAACCAGCCCTATTTATTAAGATAATCAGACTTAAAAAAAAGAAAAAGAAATCAAAGATGGTTCCTCAAATTGAGTGAGTACAATTCTAAGTCTTATTTTACAATTTGGTTAAATCCGCTTTGAATTACAGAAAATAAATTTTGTATTTTAACTCAAAGAAGAAGAAAAAAAAAAAACACTTACAAGGTGTGTTTAAAAAAAGGTCTCCAGATTTTTGTACTTTTTGACTCACCTTGTATTCTATAAAAAAAAATAACGTTCCATTCATTAATTTTTTCAGAATACAAGGTGTGTCAAAAAGTACCAAGTTTAAAGCTGTATTTACCAAGATAGAAATGAAGAATGAATGGAACGTTATTTGTTTTCAGAATACACAGTGTGTCAAAAAATTTTAAAATCTCAATACTTTTTTTTACATACCTTGTATTTTATGAAAAAAAAAATCTTTGATGTATTTAATATCTTTTAAGTTTTCTATTAGTTAATTATATTATGTTTTGTTTTATTTATTCTTTTAGAGTCTTTCATACATAGTTTAATTTTTGACATTAGCAATAAAGCTTTTTAGGTGGATCCCCTGTAGCTTAGTGGCTAATATGTTGGACTGCGACATTATAGTGAGTTTGAATGTTGAAACATTTAATTTCCTTTTAACTTTTCTATAAGATAATCATAAATCTACAAAAAAAAGATAAGGCTGAACTTGCACAAAGGTGTCAAAATGAGGGTGACCCAGAAAAAACAGAACCCAGAATTATTTATTTATTTTCCCATTAAACTAACGTTAAACCCCAACCCCAACCCTAACCCCTAAGTATAAGCCTAACCCTAACCCATAACCCCTCTAGTTAAAATTAAGTTTTATTACAAAATTTGTGGGTTCTGGGTCACCTGTATACAGGGTGACCCAGAAAAAACAGAACCCAAATTATTTATTCATTTTCCCATTAAACTAACCCTAAACCCCAACCCTAATCCTAACCCTAAAAACTAACCCTAATCCTAACCCTAAACCCTAACCCTAGTCCCCCATAGTTAAAATGAACAGTTTTATTACAAAATTTGTGGGTTCTGTTTTTTCTGGGTCACCCTAATTTTGACACCTTTGTGCAAGTTCAGCCAAAAAAAAATTCAAATTCAAACACAAGTTGTGCTATTTATTGCAGAGATGCTGATAGGTACACATCCTGTGTCACTGATGCATAAAAATCTAAAAGGATGCAGAAAAATAGTGTCCATGCGTCCCAGTGTTTATTTTTTCTTCCCCTACCATTTTCAGTTTACTGTAGATACATTTCAATATTTTCTTGGAAATGAATTACATGCTATATGGTACAAGGTAGGGGTTAGATGGTTTTAGTTATTCATAGATAAAATCTCTACATTTTATTAAGAAACTTTTGTTGAGACCCATCAAATTTCCTGGGGACTCATTCAAGTCAAATACATTAAATTAAAAAGCTATCAGCATCACTGTTATTGCATTTATTTTCAGACTAATACTTTTGGGAAAGGTATGAACCCCTGTATCACCCTAGTAAGGGATTAAGTAAATGGATAATCATGTTTTTTTATTGATTTTTAATTTTTAATTTTTTTAGATTCTTTCATATATATTTTAATTTTTGACTCTGACAATAAAGCTTTTTAAAGGAAGTCCCCATGGCTTAGTGGTTTAAGTTCTGGATTGCGGTATCGTAGTAAGCAAGTTTGAACTCCAGTCAGGCTATTACGTTTACTTTCAGACTAATACTCTTGGGAAAGGTATGAACCTCCTCATCCACCCAGTTATGGATTAAATAAATAGATAATCATATGTTTTTTTAAATTTTTATTTATTTTTAATTTTTAGATTCTTTCATACATTAGGTAACATTTTGCGTTTTATCTATTAAAGTATTTCAGGGTATTATTTAGTATCTAGGGACGGGTTTAGCTCAGTCAGTAGAGCACCTGCCTAGGAATCTCAAGGTTCCTGGTTCGATACCAGTCCCTGCCAACTTGGTGCATAAGTAGCACAGATTGGATAATCTGATCTGTGCGGTAAAGTGGGGAGCTGACGTTAGGTGTGGCGCTCCACCCCAGGAAAAAATACAATCTCCCTGGTCTAGCTCTAGTGAAAAAGGGGATAGACTCCCTCGCTGTCTGGCTGATACCGACAATAAGTCACTCTGCCAACTTTACTTTTTTTTATTTAGTATCTGAAAGTATTTTTAGTAGACAATAGTATTTGCACAAGTACTATTGATTCTCCAAAAACTGCCGATCAAAATGTATTGAGAATGGGTCCTGACTCATCGAGACTTTGTCTAGACATCATCACTTTATTATATATATGTATGAAGTGGTCAAACGATGTGTTTGAAATGGCGAAGGCCGACAATTTTAGGAGATTATGACAATTTTTATGGAGATTATGTGCTATTAGGCTGAAATGTACATACAGAGATCAACTTTTTCTCGATTTGTTTACGCTTTACATTTAAACCGATATGCATGCCTAATTCATTTAATCATAATTAATTAATTAACAAATCAAGTATGACTTTAATTAAGCACATAATCTCCCTAAAAATATATATGTATTTAACCAACCCATTTTTAAGCAGTGTAAAGCTAGTTTGAATTCAGAGTTTTCCTTCTCTTAGACTGGTTGCCATATAAAGGCTAAAGAATCAAGTTTGCCCTACTATTTACACACAACTTGTGGAGAACATTGGTTTTATGTGTTTCCCAAAGGGCATTAGTGTGAAGTGAAATACAAACAGCCTCGTCCAGGATTTGAATGTGGGTCGCTAATTCCATTTCCTATGATATCAACCATTATGCTAAGCTTGCTTCCTAACTTTGTTATATAAGTTGCTTGGCTGTAGATGTTCTCAATAAATGTTAACATTATTTCTCTGAATTTTTGAGATAAGGCTTGATATTTTGTATTATTTAGATTTTTCGAAACTGTTGTCTTTATTGTTAGTCATTTAGTCTCGATACTTTTTTTATTATACCTTGTACATATATATTATATGAGAAGTAAATACACAAGCGATGTGTTTATGATATGGCTTTTTTTAGCCAACAATTTTTTGGAGAATATGTGCTTAATTGAAGTCGTACCTAATTTTGAAAGTTAATTAATTAATTAGGTGGGCATACCTATTTAAATGTAAGGCTAAACAAATCGAGAAAAATCAATCTCTGTATGTACATTTCGGCCTATTAGGCCTCATCAGCAGAGCTATAGATATATTATATGTATTACCTTATTTATTAGGAAGACCTATAGATAGGAAGACCGCCTCGTGCATGATTTATATATTATATGTATTACCTTATTTATTAATGTCTTTTTTTGCTTATCATCAACAGTAACTCTGAAAAATATGGATAAAAAAAAATCAATATTTTTATGAGTAAATAAGGAAGCAGAATTGATTAATGCAGACAAATCTCAACTTTTGCAGATTTTAAATTTCTATTGATTTAATAGATTTTTCTGAAATTTTATGGCATACAGCCAAAATATTTCGGCTGATATGCGTAGACTAGAAAATATATACAAGTTCATAGGCTGACTAAGATACTCTCATGTGACCAAATAAGGTTTACTTTTCAACATTGTGTAGTCCACACACTTCTTCCATCGGTGTTTCAGTGCTTAGATCCCATTTGTAAATCATGAACTTTTCGGGCCCCACTTGTATATAAAAAAAGATAGCAAACATTAATAAATAATGGTTTTCTTCATTTTCTTTTTAATGATAACGAAATACACAAAACCATTGAAGAACCCAATAACAACAATACAGACAGTAATAACCCCAGTAATAAAACAATCTATTTTATTTGCTACTGTACTGTTGTCAGGTCGCTCAATGTGTTGCTGATACTATGTAACCCAGTACTACCTGTTTCATAGTTAGATCATCGGCGACTAAACCAGTAACCCCACAGATTTTGTCTGGTGAGGAGAGTGGCTAGATACCCTGCAGAATGAAAAACAAAACCTGTAAAAGTGCTGAGGAAGCTCTTTATTCTACTGCCCATTTTGCACATTATTTTTAAAGTACAACCCCTCCTCACTGCAGCAGGGTTGTGTAAACTTGGCAGTGTCAGAGCTATGCCATTAGGAACTTAATTTTCTGGTAGGGTCACCCATGGCAGACAGATCTGGCACCCAGTGATATTAAGGCCCCAACTCAGCCAAAGGAGCTCTGGCAAAAATCCAAAGGCGTTCCATCATCGTCAGGAATCAACAGGTATTGGAATACTTTTGCACTTTGTCTGTGGAAAATCTGTGGCAAACTAGAGCATCTCTTTCCTTTGACTGGTGATATGCATGTGGAGTTTGTGGACCGATTCCCTTCCATGAATTCATCACAGGTGAATTTGTTGGATGGAGCCGGCTCAAACAACCCAAACTGAATGGCATCACAGAAGCAGAGAAACTACTGTATGGCTGAACCACATGGACCCTAATGAAATGCTTGGAAAATAAATTAGATGGGAGTTGCATGAGGATGCTGTGTGCTGCCTTAAATAAATCCTGAAAAAAGCATCCCACAAAAACCCAGCTGTACAGCCACATGCCCCCTATCACTTCAAAACAAGTTGAATTCTGTTGTTTGGAACAACAAAAAAAAGAAGAAAAAACAAAGAAAAAAGAAATATATATATATATATATATATATATATATATATATATATATATGAGGAAAAATGGGTAAAGAAAAGAAATGTAGATGGATAAAAATGAATTTAATCGCTATCACTTACACGTGTTTCGGTCAGTTTTCAATTTCATCTGATTATTTTAATAATAATAATAGCATAATCTGTATACATTTTGATAAACTTGACTGAAACAGATGTGTAAGTGATATCGATTAAAGTGATATCGATTAAATTCATTTTCATCCATCTACATTTCTTTTCTTTACCCATTTTTCCTCATATTGTTGGATTCAATTCCCTTTCCATTCTTACATATATATATATATATATATATATATATATATATATATATATATATAGTAACATTGTATTTTACATATTTTATACAGATGTAGGTATAAGTTGGAAATTTATGGTAAAGAATACATTTTTTTGTCTTAATATAAAAGAGATATAATCTTAGAATTATGCTGATTGTGCAAATAATTAATATCAAAGTTACCCTCCCCCACACACATACACCAAAAAAAAAATCAGCATCTCCCTCCAGCTATAAGTAAATTGTAGCGCAGACTGGGCTATTTAACATTGATTAGGCACCAGTCTAAGAAAAGGAAACTTAAGAAATTGGCTGTGTGTTACATCCTGCTCGTGCAGACGAGTTGATAAATATATATTCATGTTTGTGGTTAGTTTCGATGCTGCAGAGTACAGATAATAAAAGTGAATTTTAGTTTTAATAATATTCAACATTTGTTTTTCTTTCTTCTGTAAACACTTTCTGTACTGCACTTAAATGACTCCTCTATGTGACTTGATCAAACAAGAAAAAACAACAACATGTATCTATGGGTTGTAGTGAGGTGGGGTGCTGGGTATAACTAGCACCCTTGGATTCTTCCTGTAGATATCCGGTTTTTCAGTAACATGGGAGGATATGCTTGGTTGCATCCGCACACAAACTCACAGGAAGTTCTATTGTCTTGTAGTTGTCCATTTTGTTTTATTAGACAATCATTACTTATGAAATTGAGAATGACTCAAAATAATAGGTTCAGGCTTAAAACGTTTTTTCTTTTCTGCTCCCATTTGAAATTTAAAAGTAAATAAAAACAAAAAGCAGCACAGTATTCCAATTCTTGCTAAATCTTCTAAAAAACCAAAACAATGTTTTAGTTTGGTGCAAAAAATAACTGCAGTTTTTAACCAAATTTGAAAGAAAACTATACCTGATATCTCCCCTCGATAAACACATGCACAAGAACGCATGCATACATATATATATTATTACTGTACGCTATCCATGTTCCTGACTTAAGTAAATTATTCTTTGTACTATACATGAGACTTTGATAAGTTGTGGTACAGCTGAGCATTGTACACAACAAATTTCATTATTATCATTATTTAAAATAAGAACAATCAAAATCTATGCATTTTTACCAGCAACCAATTGCAACATCATCATCATCATCATCATAGCATACCAACAGCACAGATTCCTTTGACTCTCTCTCGCCATCCATCTGTCTTAGTCATCTCTCTTGGCAAATCCTCTAGACGGCATCAAGTGTCAGTACTGAGCTGATGGATTTAACTTTTTGCTGGTCGGCCAACACGGGTGTGTCTATGTGTAGGAGTCCACAGGAGAACATTGCTTATGAGTTCATCCTTACTTTATCTGCTGTGCTCAGCATGTCTTGCTCAACTGTTTGTGAGATAGGAGGTAAGTGGCCATACAGTTAGTGTTTTGTACGGTGCTGCTTCCAGGATTTTTCAAAACAGCATGCAGCATCATTGTCTTGTTCTCATCTCGCTTTTTCTCCAAGTGTTTCAACTATACAGCAGTACTGACATGGCTACAGCTTCAAACACTTCTTGTTTTATTTTGTCAGAGAGATGAGTATTGTATAGTATTATCTGCGTTATTCGGACTATTGTCCCCATCTTCATTGTTATTTGTACAACGTTTTGGCCGATATACCCTCCGGCCTTCTTCAGGTATTTCTTGTCGGACTCGGGAACCTTATCGGACTCGGTAACCATCTTTTCGAACTCGGGAACTTTCTTGTCGTATTTGGCAATAGTCCGAATAACGCAGATAATACTAATCTTCAAGCCTCATCTCAAACATTCAGAGAAAGAGAATTGTATAGTTGTGTAGATTTCTGCGATGAGGAGTTATTATTTATCCTATTTACATTATAAATGAAAGCAACATTTTCTGACAATGTTCTGAGGATGGTGTAAATAAACATTGAAATATTAACAAAAACACCCATGAATCTTGATTGTTTATCAAATATTACTTTGTATGCATGTATGTTTCTTTTTATAAAAAAGTTACTTTGGTCCTTTGTGTATACAGTAGTTGAAGTACCTGTCAGATTTATGAATTAAAATAATTCACAATTAAATATATATCAACATTTATGGACAATTAACTAAAGTACCTGTCTATGTCAGTGACATTGTAGTAAGTGAGTTGAAACTCCAGTTGCACTATATATATATATATATATATATATATATATAGTATTTACAGTGTGAACAGAAATAACCTACTCGAGTTTCACCATAAGGATCTTCAGGGTTAATTTCCACTGAGTTAATAAAGATATTGATTAATTACAGTTAATTGTGGAACTCAATCAATATCAATCAATAATTAATCAATATCTTTATTTAATTTAATTCACTGGAAATTAAGCCTGAAAATCCTTATGGTGAAACTTGAGTTGGTTATTTTTTGTACACACTGTAATACTAAATCCACTCTACTAATGTATTGAACACTTTATATTTGTTATAACACTGACTTATCTGATTAATACTTGTATCAACCAAATATTGGGATTAACTCAATATCTTTCACCAGTAAGTCATTCACTTTATTATATATATATATATATATATATATAAAGATAAACCTAATGAGTCAGATAAACCTACTAAAAGTTTCGCTTAGTGCTCTTCAGGGCTAAAATCCGAGTCGGATTTTAGCCCTGAAGAGCACTGGGCGTAACTTTTAGTAGCTTTATCTGACTCATTAAGTTTATCTTTATTATTTGCTCTACTTAGGTATTGAGCCTTTTTACTTATTAGCTTTAGTTTCCTGGCGGTTTTGTATGAATATATATATATATATATATATATATATATATATATATATATATATATATATATATATATATATACATATGTTTTTTTCTTTTGGCCAAATATTGTACCAATAGATTATTTTTGGTTGGTACGATTATCTTGGTCTTTTCTTTTTTTCCAAAAATTTTTTTCTCCCCGGGTAATGTTTGGTAGTATATTTTTACAATCAAACTATTTGCTGGGTTTTTTCTTACCGTGAGGATTTACCAACAAGTTTGGTATATTAAATTATATATATATATATATATGAAAAATAGATGGAAATTAATCCGACAGTATAAAATAAATTTTATTTTTAATTTTTAAAAAATCAGAAGTTTATAGTTTATAGTGAAACTCAAAAGAGTTTATTGTAAAATTTTATAAAAATGTAAAGTGGTTATCAAAAATGTTTAGGATGTATTTCAGCTGTCAAAATAATATACAAAGTCCACAGCGTAATTTGAAGAAAGATGTTAGAGTTCCAAATTTACTTGTGGTGTTGATAAGCCCGTAGAGTTTTAGATGAATGCTTCTGATTTTTAAAAATTAAAAATAAAATTTATTTTATTTTTAAAACAGAACACGCATTTTTAAAAATTTTCAGCGGTTGAATACAGCGTTCGTTTTTGTAAACAGTCTTTTAACGGATATCTTTCTTTCCCGTCTATGTTGCTCGTGATGAAGACCAATTTATCGATTTGGTCGAAACAGATTCTGTCAGCAATTACTTAACAAACATCATTTATTTTTTCAAAATGTTAAATTTCATATATAAAATAATAGATTAAATATTATGGTGTTAATATTCCGTAACTGCAGTTTCATGCATATTATTTAAATTGAGGAAAAAAAAGAAAATTAATCTAAAAGAAAAAAAAATGTTTTTCTCATCTGGATGCCATGTGCATTAAGACCTAAGCATATTCATGTCTATAAATATAAGTGTCTAATGTTATAAAATTGCATTGCGTGAGAACGCTTCACGTTATATAAACACTGAACGAGCCACCTTTTCAATATTTTTTACCGTCTGAAGATTGCATAATGCATAATATGCATGAAACTGCAATTACGAAATATTAACACCATAATATTTAATCTCTGATTTTAAAATCTGCCAGCAATTTTAGCATTGAGCACCTTCATATGCTAATACTTTTCACACTCATTCTCCATTATATTATATAAGTAAGTAAGTAAGTCGACGGGGCGGCCTAAAGTCGGTATCAGCCAGACAGCGAGGGAGTCTATCCCCTTTTCAATAGCGCTAGACCAAGGAGATTGTTTTTTTTAGCATCTGAGGTGGAGCGCCACACCTAACATCAGCTCCTTACTTTACCGCACAGATACCTGTGCTACTCATACGCTGAGTTGGCGGGGACCGGTATCGAACTAGGAACCTGGTGGTTTCTAGCCGAACAAAAATGGAAATTAATCCGACAGTATGAATATAATATAATGAAAAAACAAAAGATGTTTACAACTGAAATAGGCTCATCAGGAGAGATGTGGCCCCGAAACGGTTTTGCACACTTCTCTCCTGATGAGCCTATTTCAGTTGTAAACATCTTTTGTTTTTTCATTATATTATATATATATATATATATATATATATATATATGTATGGTCATCCACAGACATGTGTTTCGACTTATCAAGTCTCTTCAGTGTGGCTAGACATTTTGTAAGCTACCTACAGCCGGAATTGAACTCCGGTCGGTTGGGTGTCAGTCCGGCACCTTAACCATTAGGCTGTCTTCACTTACAGAATGGGAAGGGGATTTTAACTGTTTTAATACACACATCGCTTTGTGTGTAAAAGCCATCACAGAGTGCTCCATTCCTTATAGAGAAGAGCGTTGCGTTTATATATATATATATATATATATATATATATATATATATATTTATAAAAATCAAAGTATGCCCAAAATATACCTTAAAGAATTACTTAATTTATCTATACTCTCAGTGTAGTGAACCTCTGTTTCAAGGGAGATAACTATGTAATGCTACTTATAGAGTAGTCTCCCTTGTTTATTTACAAGTAAATCATTGATTCCTGGAAGGGTACTTTTTGTCAATAACTAATGTAAATCAAAACAATTTTTCCCCACTTAGTATAATTTCAAATAATTCATTCTTACCCTGATAAAAAAAAAATTGTAGTAATGAATAATACCTAATGATATCCATTTTTATTGTATAAGCATATCCCTGTAAAGTAGATTAAAAAAAGTAGATAATTGTCATTAGTAAGAATGCAGTGATGCTGATAGCTTTTTGATTTAGAGCATCCTGGGAGGCACATATTTGCTTTGAATGAGTCGCCGGGAAAACTTATGGGTCCCAACTAAAGCCGTCTAACTCCTACCTTGTAAGCTATCCAGGTGTAATTCATTTCTAAGAAACTATTGAAATGTATTTACAGTTAGCTTGAAATGATGAGGGAAGGAAAAAGAAAAACACTGTGATGCAGTACACATACCTATCAGCATCTCTGAGAACAACAATAAATATTTTCTCTGTCTACACTTAAAGTAATTGATTTATTTACAGAAAAATATCTTTTTACGTGATGTTATATCAGTCTCCTTTTCTAGCAATAAATTATTCTATTCATCTGAAAGATGAATGTGAACAAATAATTTAAATGTATGCAATCGATGAAATGAAGAAAATGTGGATCTTTATTCCAATTCAATATTTGAGACAAGAAAAAAAGGGGGGGGGGCGGTCGTTTATTTTTTTCTGCGTAGAAAAACATTTTTCTGAGAAACGTAATTTCTGAAGATCTGCGTTTCTAGCTTTGTCCTTGATGAAGGTGATCACACTCTTTTGGCTGCCATCGTGGCTTTTATTAAAAAAAAAAAAAAAAAAAAAAAAAGAAAGGATGTTGTGGGTGGCTGACAAGAAGTCGATAGAAGACGTTATCTTGGCTGGCTATTTTGTTTCTCTTGATTCATCTAAATCAATATAAGTATTTGTTCGTTATTTAATACTATTTATAGATACACGCTTATTGCTTTGAAAACAACCAATTTTATTTATATGTAAATGAAGTAGATGTATTTGGCCCAGTGGACTATGTTTGACTTCAACATCTGCCAATATCTTTTATTGGAAATTTCAGGAAAACTGATGACTTATCTCGTATTCTAGGTATGACACTAAACTGCATCTAGTAGTTAGTGGCGAGGCCCCATGTCATAGAGGCTAACGTACTGGACTATGACATCGTAGTTATTGAGGTCACTTATTGCCCATTGGATTCAAAATCCAATGGGCAATGCCCTCACAGCTCCATATTGAGGTCAGTTAATCTACTGTTGGTTTGAATAACAGCAACTAGCTAAGCACAACTGAAGCAGTGTCCAAGACAGTTGGTATTTATAGAAATCAAGAATGATCCATTCATGCATTTGGGTGATTCCATTCCTTGAGTTCTGATCAGCTGCTTGGTTTCTATGATATTGTGGAATTTTATAAATACCCTGTCATTCTGCAGTAGAATTGCAACAAGACGGGTTTGTATTAAGTTACAATCGCTTGTTGCCGTGTCTTACCAATTCGACGGTAATTGGAACTAAGTTTGATTATTCTTCAGTAGTAAATGAGTTCAAACTCCAGTTGTGCTATTATGTCCTCTCTCAGACTAATACTATTGCAAAAGGTATGAACCCCCTCATCCCCCCAGCTATGGGTTAGATAGTATTGCTACTGTTCTTCTACAAGGATGTTTTTTTATTGAATACCCCATGAAGGTTGATATGCTATTAAGCAAAGAAACCAAATGTTGTATACCTACTTATTACATAGACAGTATACAAGGTATGCCAAAAAAATATCGAGACTTTTTGTACTTTTTGACACACCTTGTATTCAGAAAAAAATGAACGTTCCATTCATTCTTCATTTCTATCTTGGTAAATCCAGCTTCAATCTTGTATTCTGAAAAAAATTAACGTTCCATTCATTCTTCATTTCTATCTTGGTAAATACAGCTTCAATCTCGATACTTTTTTGGCACACCTTGTATATATTATGAAAGGCATCCGTGGTTGTGTCTTTCATATTTAATCTTATCTTTCTTGTAGTCTGTAGTTTATACTTCATCTGTAGCTTGGCTGGTATTTATTTGTCGATGACTGGTTCTGTATTTCTTCTTACTACTTCACTACTTGGTTTGTGTAGCTATTGGAATAGTTCTTCCAACTTCTTATTGAGTGATCTTTGGTTCCGGCTTTTTCTTCAATGGTTTCTTCATCTCAAAATGTTGGTGATGCCTTGGTGGTGGTTTGTTTGTAGTGACCAACACAAGACATATCTTTTGTGTATCAGATTTTTGTTTCTTAAGACTTGGAACCAATAACAACACGTAGTGAGTCCACTTATCTGCATCTTTACATCATGATAACTAGCAGAAGACTGACTATCTATTTTCACACTTTGCCTCGCAAAAGGAAGTGGAGGTCAGAGCTAAGGTTACGACCCGTCAATCAATCTTCCTGCTCTAACGGCCAGGTCTGAATGCAAATAATATTTTTCTGATTTGAATTCAAATCTATTTTCTACACTAACCTTGGATAATCAACAGGGAATCCGTCAATTATGCAATACAAGCCAACTAGCAAAACAGACATCTAGGGATCAAATATATCTATTTAAAAATTGATAATTAGTATTATTTGGATTGTTCGGACTATTGTCCTCATCTTTATTGTTATCTGTACAACGTTTCGGCCAATGTGTCCTCCAGCCTTTTTCAGGTATTCAGGTAGGACTTGCAAGCCTTCTCAAACTCGGGAACCTTCTTTTCGAATTCAAGAACCTTCTTGTCGTAATCAGGAGCCATCACGGAACTTTGAACCCAACCCTTTATTCAATCCACAGGGGTATTCTGTTATCATTCCGCTTACCATAGCTGGGTACAGGTGTTAAGCTGTGTTAATTATTATTCTATGTTACCCTTGACCAGGATTGAACCTGCAGCTTAGAGATAACTGTCATTTAGAACTGTCTTAACCCAATACCTTTATCTACTATGCTATGTGTTCAATTGAACAATAAAGATGAGGACAATAGTCTGAATAATTCAAATAATACTAATTATCAAACCCCCATCTCAAAAATTTAGAGAAATAGTAAAAATTAATAATATTCAAAAAGACCATGTGCACAAAAAAAAAAAAAAAAAACTACACAAAAAAATGCAAATATGAACATACAATGATCACAATTCCCTAACCTCTGGACATTAAATAACCCTAGATGGGTTGATAATCCATTAAAATCAACTTCCACAGCTACCAAACAATCCCAAACATAAATATCTGCTGCTTATTTTTCTTCTTGTCTTCTTTTTTGTGTATCTAAGATTATCATACCTAATTAATAATACAAAGGAGATTATTTCATATCTTAACACACAATAAAAATAAAATTATCACAAAAGAAACCAATTTTCAACTTATTGTTCTCAGATTAATGTAGTAGTAGTAGTAATAGTAGTATTTTTTTTGTTGTTGTTGTTGCTAAGGCTAGCATCACTTGATAGGCTTAAGCTGGTGTTAATCTCTGACCAGACATGATATATTAAACCCCTTGTTATATAGCACAAAGCTTGTATTGGTAGTCGTCCCAGCTCATACATTGTCCACTTGGTTTTCATTTAACCTGCCCACTAAAAGATAAGCATTCTGATTGAGAAAAACAAAAAAAAAAACAACTTTCAGTAATGGTGTTTGAATCTTCAGAACAGGTATGTGCAGTCTTTTATATAAATGACGATTTATGTGCTTCAAGCAAATTATAAAACCCTTTTAAGTGAACATTTGTTGGAACAAATTTATGTACTGTATACAGAACTGCATTTAGACCTTATGGAGGGCACTTCTGGTTAGGGGGCACCTCAAGTTGCCTCAAGATAGAAATTAAATTAGGTACTTGAGAAATAAAATGAAAATTAGAATAAAATTAATTTATTAAAAGAAAAAAATAGACCTTATTAATCTGTTCCAGCCCCCACCAAAAAAATAACCCCACTCTATTTTTTTTGTTAATTTTTTTTTAAATAAGAAAAATATCACTGTATTGTATAAAGACATGATAAAACAGAATGTAATGAATTATTGTTTCCAAATTCATTATCCCAAAGAAAAATATATTACAGCACATAATTCATCACATTCTATTTTATTATATTTTATAAATGAATAAGTGAAAAACAAAACCTAGACAAATACAGGGTTGGGCAGAAGTAACGGGGTAGTCAATGATACATTGTTGTTATTGACTGCCCTATTACTTTTACTTGACCATGTGCATAGGAATAAATAGATTCATAGATAAAAAAATATAACACAGGATCTTTTTATGCATATCATTTTATGATAAAGAAATATTGAATAAGAAAAAAAAATTCAATGCAAATTTCCAGTATTTCTCTGAATTTTTGAGATGAGGCTTGATATTATTATTTGGATTATTTGGACTATTGTCCTCATCTTTATTGTTATCCATACAACATTTCGGCTGATGTGCCCTCTAGCCTTCTTCAGGTATTTCTTGTCAGACTTGGGAGCCTTCGTGAAGTCAGGAACCTTCTTTTTGAACTTGGGAACCTTCTTGTCATAATTGAGTTTGAAAAGAAGGTCCCCGAGTTTGAGAAGGCTCCCGAGTTCGACAAGAAATACCTGAAGAAGGCTTGAGGGCACACTGGTTGAAACGTTGTACAGATAACAATAAAGATGAGGACAATAGTCCGAATAATCCAAATAATAATTCTAAATTTCCAGTATTTATATACTCATGTTCTTGTTTTTGTTGTTGTAACAACCAAGATAGGGATACAGTGTATAATAATTTCTCATCTCAGAAATGCTGACAAAAAATAAAAATTATCAATCTGCATACTTAGTGATGCTGATAGCTTTTTGATTTAGTGAGTCTTGGGACGCACATATTTACTTTGAATGAGTCTCCAGGAAAATTTATGGGTCCCAAATAAAGCTGTCTAATTCCCACCTTGTAACCTATCCGGTAATTTTCACCTTTAGTTGGCTAAATTCCTAGCATAAAATTGTGTGTGCGCATTATCTGAAATGAACTTAATTGTTATTAAGAACACATTTTATGATATTTTGTGTTAAAGCATGCTGTTATGTTGTTTTTGAAAAAGTTTCTAAGATTTGTATAATTTCGCACGGAGACTTTCAAAATAGCTACCGGCTTGTTTCAAAGTGAAAGTCAAGGAAGGTTACTCTAATTGCCTTATTTGCTAGGAATTTAGCCAACTAAAGGTGAAAATTACCACCTATCCTGTGTAATTCATTTCTAAGTAACTATTGAAATGTATTAACAGTTAGCTTGAAATAGGTGAGGGAAGAAAAAAGAAAAAGAGTGGGATGCATGGGTACGATTTTACTGTGTCCTTTTAGATTTTTGTGCGTCAGGGACGCAGGACGTACCTATCAGCATCCCTGCATACTGAATCTTTCTCTTTTCAGTTATATACACAGTTGTACCTGTACGACTTATAAGTTTTCCTAGATACGAGCTGTCACTCAGTCAATTTTTTGCTTTGTGTTGAGAGTTAAAATTTGAGGTACGAGCGAGCTTTAGATTTTAATAATTTCACTAAAACATTTCCAAAACTTGTTAAAATCAGCCTATCTAAAGCTTGCTCGTACCTCAAATTTTAGCTCTCATTCTCAACTCCTGCCCGTTCAGTCTGGCTTAAAATACCTGACTGCATCTCCACCCCTTCCCACTACCACCTCAAAAGGCCCTCCAATCAATCGGCTGGTCACGTCAAGCCCTAGCACCTATT
Source organism: Doryteuthis pealeii (assembly GCA_023376005.1). Lineage (NCBI taxonomy): Eukaryota > Metazoa > Mollusca > Cephalopoda > Myopsida > Loliginidae > Doryteuthis > Doryteuthis pealeii. The sequence goes on along the minus strand of CM042137.1, from coordinate 102,575,336 downwards.
TATTTAAATAGAAAAATGTGTTTATAAAAAAAATTGAGTATCCATTAAGAATGAATTTATTTCAAAACTTTGTTGACTGTTCTTTGAGCCACTTCTTCGCTACAGATTTCACTTCCTCGTCACTGGAATAATGCTTACCTCTCAAACCCTTTTTCATGGGGCTGAAGAGATGATAGTCTGAGGCAAACATTATTCTAGTGATGAGGAAGTGAAATCTGTAGTGAAGAAGTGGCTCAAAGAACAGTCAACAGAATTTTATGGGGGCAGGGATACATGCTCTCATTCGAAAGTGGAACATTGCTATTAAGTGAAACAGCGACTATGTGGAGGAATAGGGATGTGATCCACAGAGGAACAGCTTCATTTGGATGTATGATACATGTTCCTGTGTTGGTAATTATACCTGTCCTAAACAAAATGGCATTGCTTTTTGACACACCTATGTGGAGAAATAGGGATGTGATCCACAGAGGACAGCTTCATTTTGGTGTATGATACATGTTCCTGTGTTGCTAATTATACCTGTCCTAAACAAAATGGCATTACTTTTTTACTCACCCTCGTAGTAGAGCAAAAACAAAAGCTTTTCTGATAAACTCTTGGTAAGAATAGGAAACAATCCATTTGGATTTGGCAGAAGATCCAAAAATTAGGGTTTTATGGATTAAATAAATAAGATTCTCAAATTAAGCTGAAATCAATAATTCTGAATTTTAATTAAATTAATCCCCTAAAAAAATACACGTGCAGTGAAGTTGAAAAATATTTATGTGTGTGTTTGTGCAATGTAGGTATTTACTCAACCATTTGCCTCAAGTACACATGTATTCAGATAGTAAGGTAGGTGTGGTGCTCCACCTCAGCATTAATCCTTAAGTACATAAGGTATTCAGTAGTGGTAAGATCTATGAAACCAGCTTGCTAACCATTACACCATGATGGGATGCCTTTATTTACATAAGCCATTCACTACGGGTAGGATGTGACACAAGGTCACAAATATGAGGCATCCAGTGAGGATTGAACTCGCTATTCAGTAGTAATGGATCTGTGAGACTAATTTGCTAACCATTACACTACGATGAGATGCACTTTTATACCCACGGGTAGGATGTGAGACAAGGTCACAAATATGGGGCATCCAGTGAGGATTGAACACATTATTTAGCTGTAATAGATCTGTAAGACTAGTTTGCTAACCATTACACCATGAGGAGATGCATTTTGTGTGTGTGTGTGTGTGTAAAGTAGGATTTGCTGGTTTATTTTTATTTGGTTTATTTTTTAATGACATATCAATCCTTATGGGTTATTTAGTGCCGGAATTTGATTCATAATACTAATAATTTGCCTACTAATGATTTTCAAACATATCTATTTGTCCTATAGATTGGGCCCTAAAAGTACTATCCCTCTGGGTCAGAGTGGATCTAGAATTAAAGGCAATGAAGGGGTACTTACACTCCCCACTGCTCAGGTCTCATCAATGGATGCAGTTTAGTGTCATGGCTAGGTTACCCATTTGTCAGGGTTGGGAGATCTTTCTTATTTGCTGTCAACATCAAGCCCTAGCACCTATATGCAACCCTATTGCCCTTATGGCAAGCCCCAACCCTTTTTATCATATGGATGCTAGAAGGCAGTGGCTGAGGGTCTATATGTCCTGGAATGATAGTGAGGTTTGGGGAATCTGGAGCACCCCTTCATCACCATTGTTTCCCAGATCCACTCTGATCCGGAGTGGTAGTACCTGTTAGAGTCCTATCTATGGGTTAAATAGTAAAATGTGTTTATAAAAAAAAATTGAGTATCCATTAAGAATGAATTTATTTAAAAACTTTATCGGCATTAAATGACCCACCGAGGTTGATATACCGTAAAACAAACCAAACCAAACTTACTTATTTTCAGAAAATACAGTTGACAGTCTAAGCCTTGAAAATATGATGCCTTCTTTTATTTGTTGTCTTCTCTTAAACGTGATGTTTTTATTTTTGGTGTTTAAATAACTACAGGTGATAAGTAATACTCGATGCTGACTCCCTAGTTTGAATTTGAGCTAAATATGTTTGGGACAAGAAAACCTGTTAAATATACACTCACACACATCTATATATATATATATACACATATATCTATTTATTTCTCTCTTTCTCTCTCTAAATATATATATATATATATATATACACACACACATATCTATCTACACACTTATCTATATATATCAATTTACACTCATACATTTATATTTATACACACACACATGTAGAAAATTTAAAAAACAAAAACAATGTATACTCAAAAGATAAATCTATTATAGATTGTGAAGTTGATGTTCAAACGTTTCAGTCTTTATCAAAACTTAACAGGACATTAGGATGAAAATCTCTTCAAAATAAAACAGGAAGATGAGAAAGTATATATATATATATATATATATATATATATATATATAAATTCCTTGCTGTTCAGACAACACTTTTTCCATCCTAATGTATGTAGATTTGAAGGTTTGATAAAAACTAAAACATTTTAACATCGACTTCATCATCTATAATAAATTCATCTTTTTGGGAATACTTTGTTTTTTCTATTTTTTACATACTTTCGGATTTACTTCCATATTTTCTTCCCACATATATTTATATACACACACATCACATACACATCTTTATTTATCAATCTATTTATCTATATGTGCATCTATCTATCTATCTAATTTTGGTATTAAATGACCTGAAAAGAGTTAATCTGGTGTAAAAACAACCAAATAACTATCAATTCATATGTACTATATCAATCTCTACTCACATATGCATTTATATTTATATACTTACATTCTAAATTGGTCCCCTCACAAACATCTTTTGGAATTATAAAAACATAATATAGTAAAACCATGGCCCCTTGGGTAATATTAGTAACCATAGCTGTTGCCAATCTTCAGTTATCTGATGATAAATAGACCAAAACATTATCTGTTGGATTACAGTAAGATTTTATTTTCGATGCTTATTTTCATTTCTGAAATTAGTTCTGTGTCCAGTTCAGCATTTTACTTACATTGTAAATTGAATCACTTTCTAAAATATTTTGGAACTTAAAAAAAAAAAAAAAAATACTAAAAGTATGCCTCTATGAGTAGTTATTGAAAATTTGGTGCCCATACCTCAAACTGTCTGTGATGGACAAAAAAGATGTTTGTTGGATTACAGTAGGTTTTGTTTTGGATGTTGTTTTTATTTCTGAAATTAGTATTGGACACTAGAGTTTATGGGACCCTTAAATCTCTGTCTCTAAGTAAAATTTGAATTCTGTTTGGAGCTAATTATTTTTTGTCGTTTATTATGAATGTTCTATAATAATTTGTATTGGCATCTATAATAATTACACTTAAAATAAAAAAAAAAAGTACCTGTAAAAAATACGTGACCTTACCCTTTATTTAATATTTATCAATTTATTTTCCAGTTTTTCCAAGATTCTGAAATTTCTCAGAGTGTAGGTAGGCAGATCATGAATATTTCCAATGCTTGCTGCTTTTGTCTGGTGTTTTGAAAAAAAAAAAAACCCAAACCTTTTGTTCTTTTTTTTTTTTTTTTGAGGTTTGAATTGTTCAAGCAATTGTTGTTGTTATCTGCTTATATAAGTTTGCCCCATGTCCCCTCAGCATCGTTGAATTGCAGAAAATTTTGACTGGAATAGCTTGTGTCCATTGAAAAAAAAAAAATTTTTTTTTCAAAAATTTATCATAAAAAGAATTCCCTCACCAAGTCCTAAGGTTTATTTTATTCTTGCTCTACTTTAAGTATAAAAATATAAAAGTCCAAATATATGAGGTATGTAAAAAAATTGGCAGGACTGGTGTCACAAAAAGATCTATTTCAAACCCAAACTACTAGTTTTTCCCTTCAAACTATTTCTTCTGGATTTTGTAAAAGAGAAACTGTGGTGTTTGCTTCATTCAGTGCATGAGAAGAGGCGAAAGATGTGGCAGGACAACTCGTGGGTGTTTCACCATGACAACGTACCTACACCCACACTGCCCTGAGTATCTGAGAGTTCCTGGCCCAGAAGAACATCACTGTGCTGGAGCAACTGCTCTACTGCCTGACCCTAAGCTCAGGGGGGTCATCAAGGGAACCTGTTTTGAGGCTGTGACGACAGAGCTACAGAGAATCCCGGAAGAATCCTCCAGGAGTGCATGCAAGCGTGTCAGAAAAAGATTATTTATACAACAAATACAAAAAAAAAAATTATTAAAATAATATTTGTGTGTTTTTTGGCATTTGTTGTTAGTTAAGTCTGCGGAATGTACTATTATTTCTCTGATTTTAAAAAAATGAGGCTTGATAATTTATATTATTTGGATTATTCAGACTGTTGTCCTCATCTTTATTGTTGTATACACAATGTTTTAGACAATGTGCACTCCAGCCTTCTTCAGGTGTTTCTTGTCAAATCCTGGAACCTACTTGTCGAACTCTGGAGCCTTCATGAAACTTTGGACCAAACCCTTTATTTATTCCATTGGAGTAAATTGATCTCATTCCATTAATCATGACTGGGTACATGTCATGGGCAAAAATAACATGGAATACTTAACATAGCTTAACACTTGCATACATACATATATATATATATATATATTTTTTTTTTGTGAGAATATGTGCTTAATTGAAGTCATATCTAATTTGAAAATTAATTAGTTGATAATTAATGAATTAGGCATGCATATCTTTTTAAATGTAAGGCGTAAACAAATCGAGAAAAAGTCGATCTCTGTATGTACATTTCGGCATATTATGCCTCATCAGCAGAGTTATAGACAGGAAAGTGCTCTGTGTGTGATTCGAACCACACACAGAGCACTTTCCTGTCTATAACTCTGCTGATGAGGCATAATATGCTGAAATGTACATACAGAGATCGACTTTTTCTCGATTTGTTTACGCCTTACATTTAAACAAATATGCATGCCTAATTCATTAATTATCAACTAATTAATTTTCAAATTAGGTATGACTTCAATTAAGCACATATTCTCACAAAAATTGTCGGCTATCACCATCTCAAACATACTGTTTGTTTACTTTCATATATATATATATATATATACACTAGCAAATATATGCACCCTCCGGGTGCAAGTATTTAAGTTTTGATATAATAAAATATCATATTAAATTGGAAAGGCTAATGAAACTGACTAAGAATGCAGATAAAAAGATCTGCAACAGAGGGGGTATAATTGAAAAATAGAACAACTTTGAAACTAACTATTCCATCATTTTCCATTACTCCCCTCTTTCATTGGTAAATTTTCCTAATTTAACTATTTAGTTAAAATAGGAAGTAAAGGATAATATTACAGTTATTTCTTCTTGTAAATAAATTTCTTTTAAGATTTATCCACAAGATTTTTGTTTATATTTCTTAAGATAAAACCAAACAATTAGAAATCAATAATACCAGGCACATATTTATTAAAATAAAATTTTAAATATCAATATGCAAATTAGCCTTCCCGTTCAAACTGTAAACCACTATTTTGTTGTATATATAAATACAATTGCATGTTATAAGTACGTAGATATGGTCAACAGTATTAATAATGTAAAACAATTTTTATTAATAACTTAAGGTTTAAAAGAATGAAATCATGGAGAATTTGACGTAAATAATTAAGGGAATTGTGACTTGAGTAGTTATATAGTTTCGGTTACAGACAGAAAAACACACAATCTCCATTATAATAAGATATATATAAGAGAAGAAATTTGAAAAAACACAGATGTTATTAATGTTGTATTTATTGTATTATATTGCAATATTTCAATCAGTGTAAATTTCCCTCTTTCTTGCAAAAGCCTGTTATCTCATGTTCTATAACATTAGGCACATGTTTTTCTTTAAGAATTCTTTAAGAATTTTAAATATCTTTTTTCTTAAAGTCCGTTATGAGTTATTTCCCTTACAACTGGTCATATTTTTCAAAAAACTGTTTTCTTCGTTTCAAAAAAAAAAAAAAAAAAATCTTCATACAATACTACTATTTACACGGTAGCATTGCAACCAACAAAGCCTTCATCAGATGATGATTCTGGGTTCAGGCATGGTTTCGGGGCCGAAGCATCATTACCACTAACCAAGAGCGCCCAGAAGTATCTTACGATACCACCAGACTTTGTCAGTTTGATGTCACAATGTAGGATTGCCATATCCATGCTGATGCGGTTAGAGCTTTCTCCTCGATCTTTTTTTAAGTATTTCCTCTTGTCTGATAGAGAAAGTCCAAGTTTAGGTTCTGATTATGATCTTATACAGATTGAAATATTGCAATATCAGCTAAAAAATACAATATTCATCTGTGTGTTTTTTCAAATTTCTTCTCTGATATACTGTTGGATTCACTTTCTTATTTTAATTAATATATATATATATATATATATATATCTTATTATAATGGAGATTGTGTGTTTGTCTGTCTGTAACCGAAACTATATTACTATACAAGTCACAATTCCCTTTGTTATTTACATTATATTCTCCATGATTTTATTTTTATTTAAACCTCAATTATTAATAAAATTGTTTTCATTACTTACACTGTTGACCATATCTACACACTAATAACATGCAATTGTATTTATATATACAACAAAACAGAGGTTTACAGTATGAACGGGATGGCTAATTTGCATATTGATCTTAAAAAATTGATTTTAATAAATATATGCTTAGTATTATTGATTTCTAATTGTTTGGTTTTATCTTATTGAATATGAGCAAAAATCTCTTCAATAAATCTTAAAAGAAATCCCTTAACAAGTAGAAATAACTGTAATTTTATTCTTTACTTCCTATTTTAACTAAACAGTTAAATTAGGAAAATTGATCAATGAAAGACGGGAGTAACGGAAAATGATGGAAGAGTTAGTTTCAAAGTTGTTCTATTTTCAATCATACCCCCTCTGTTCAAAATCTTTTTATCTACATTCTTATTCAGTTTCATTAGCCTCTCTAATTTAATATCATATTTTATTATAAAATTTAACTAAAATACTTGCACCCGGAGGGTGCATATATTTGCTAGTATATACAATATTTATCTCAACTAATATTTTGTTCAATCTTTTTTTTCCCCTCTCCTAAAGTTTTGATCTGTGTGTTCACCAGGTTTCTTTTGGTTGAAATGTTGTCTAGTTTAGTTTTACTAATATTTTCAAATCAATGGTGCATGTCATCCTGCCCTATTGGCTGAGGGTGTAGAATACATTGACTACACCTCTGATGCGAGGTAAGACCCCTGTAGGTAGTGATCTGTATTGCCTGAGGATAGGATACTGGTGGCTGAGCGGTCCATGGTAATAAGTGGTCATGGGACCTGCAACACTCCACTTCAGCTCTTACTTGCACTAGACAAGTGGTTATAGAAGCCCAATCTGGTTATTTCCTATAACTCCAACCTAAAAAAGGGGAACCACTCTGACTGATTTCATAAATTATTTATTTATTTATTGATCTACTAGGAAAAAAGAAGACGGGGTTAGGGTTTAGGGTTAGTTTAATGGGAAAATAATGGGTAGATTAATTAGCAGATAAAATTAATTCAGAATTTTTTTAGGTTGGAGTTATAGGAAATAACCCCCAATCTAGTCAATTAACTGGTCATGTCAAGCCCTAGCACCAATATGAATAAATCCTAACTATATTCTTCAAATTACTCTTATGGCAAATCAACGGTGGCCTAAAAGTCTGTATCAGCCAGACAGTGAGGAAGTCTATCCCCTTTTCACTAGCACTAGACCAAAGAGATTGTTTTTGCATCTGTGGTGGAGCACTACACCTACCATCAGCTCCTCACTTTACCAGACAGACCCCTGAACTACTCATACGCTGAGTTGGCAAGGGCCGGTATCGAACCAGGGACCTTGTGATTTCTAGGCAAGTTATCTACTGACTGAGCTAAACCGGCCCTGTCCCAACCCTGTTTTTACCATATTGGTGCTAATATGCAGTGACTGAGGGTCAACAAACAGTTTATTAATACGCATAAGGTTAATGAAAATTTACTAGCTTCGATAGTACATATGTTGAAATAGGAATGATATATAAAAGATTAGCATGACCTTACCCTTTATTTAATGTTTATCAATTTATTTTCTAGTTTTTCCAAGGTTCTGAACTTTCTCATAAATTAATCAAGAACAAACGGAAGTAAACAAAATGCATTATTGTAGGCATTATATTATTATTATTATTGGCATTTCAGTCTCGGAAGGCTATAAGATAGTTTTGGGGCCCCAGAAGTTACAGCGTCTCCTGTGACTGTAAAGTCCAATGTTAGAAAAACATTCTTAACCACAGATGTCACATGTGAAGGCTGTCCCTGAAGATGTTGATGTGCCAGTGTCTTGTTGCCGCTGCAACAAATGGAAGTAAACAAAAGGCATTATTATAGGCATTATATTATTATTATTATGCCTATAATAATGCCTTTTGTTTACTTCTTTTTGTTCTTAATTGATTGATTTAATTCATTGCAGATAGCCCTGATGATCCAAATGAAGTGAAACTCAAGTAGGCTATCTGACTATACCTTTTTACTAAATTTTCTCTACAAAGATATTAAGCACTCTTATATTCTCTGACTTATTCAGTTAATTATTTTATCGACAGTCAAAATGGTGACTAACTCGATATTTCATATTCTCTGTTAAGTTACCCACTCTTCATAAACATATGTATATACACACATATTACCACAGCCTGTTCTTCTTGGTAGTGAGACCAAATTTGATTAATAGATTTAAGGAATCATATATAAGAAGAACTCCATTGCCATTGGTTGGGGGTCACATGGACAGCAATATAAAGCGATGGTCAACAGGAGGCGAGGCTAGTGAAAGCCTGTTGCTGAGGGGGGAGAGTCAGGGTTTGATCAGCCCCGATTAGTGTCCTGGGGGAGGAAATCCGATGTTGAAAGACCAGAAATTTCCTGTGATCCCAGGGATACAACATCGCTGACGACTCAATCATCTAATAGATGTATTTTGTGAAATATACATACACACACACACACATGTAGAAAATTAAAAAAAACCCAAAAAACAATGTATATGCAAAAAGATAAATCTATTATAGATTGTGAAGTTGATGTTCAAATGTTTCAGTCTTTATCAAAACTATACCTTTTTACTAAATTCTTACATACCTTCTTACATACATTCATCTATTATTTATCATTTTGGTTATTTCCTATAAGTCTAACATAAACAAAGGGGAACCACTCTTGACTGATAAATTATTTATTATTTATTGATCTATTAGGAAAAAAGAAGACGGGTTAGGTTTAAGGGTTAGTTTAATGGGAAAATAAATAAATAATTTATCAGTCAAGAGCGGTTCCCCTTTGTTTATGTTGGACATAGGAAATAACCATCATTTTTTATTAACATTTTTTTTTATATTCATTTTTTTCATCACATCTGAATGCTATGTGTGTTAATACTTAAGCTTGTTATGTTTATTAGTAGAAGTCTTGTGTAACAATATATAATCAAGGAGATTGAAAAGAAAAACTCAGAGTTGTCAAACTTGTAAGTTTATTTGGATCCTTGCAGCATAATGGCCTCTGCAATCTCAGTTAATAATATATATATATATATATATATATATATTTACTTTATCGTTAATTGTGTTATTTTAGTACTTTCCTCTGGACATACATACATACACACAACTGTCCTTTATATATGTATAGAATAGATAGATGGTGAATAAGTATGAACTTACACAATGCCTCTGCCATGGACAGAATGTGACACAAGGTCAATTTTTAAATGGCGTAAAGCTGGTTTGAATTCAGAGTTTTCTTTCTCCTAGACTGTTTGCCTAACCAAGGTTAAAGAGCCTAGTCTGCCCTACTATTTACCTATTGCTGGAGGGAGAATATTTGGATTCATACCTTTCCCAAGGGTATTAGCACTATGTGAAATTCAAACAGTCTTGTCCTGGATTTGAACTTGGTTTGCCGAGTCCATTTCCTACGAATGCAGTTGGGATAATCATATTGTCTGTCTAGTCCAAGTAAAAGCCAAAGTGGACCACTTATTACCCGAAGACCTGGTCACAGACCGTTTAGCGAACACAATCCTGTTCTTTATGGTTTGCCACCCACGGCCAACCAGTGGCTTATTGGAAGGAGGGATCTTAAATCTCTGTGGAGGTGCAGTCGGTGTATTCTACAGTCCCAGGGCTTGTTTTTATTAGATAGAAATACTTGATACCATATAATTGTGAGCAAATTGTTTGTATTAAGGATGGTTATTCAAAGCTATAATTATTTACAAATTACTATCATTACTTACATAAAATGATGTAATTGCTCACAAAGAAAGAGTAATTTTTGCATTAAATAATCCGACAACGGTTGACATGCCGTAAAACCAACCAGCCATTACTATTGGTTTGATGGCCTAATCCAGTATGGAGAAAATAACCTGTTTGTTGAAATATTCTGGTATATAAGTTGTGCTGGAAACCACCACTTAAACTTATAGACTTGGCATGGTCACGTGGATTAAATCCAGCTAATCAACAGCTCGAATATGTGGTTAGTTAACTATTTAATCGCTGATATTGAAAGCCGTTCATTTGCACATATTTGCCATTGCTGAACGGAACTGCAACCAAGGACTTTGCTCAACCAAAGGATTCTATTGAACATTAAGGAACACCAAGGAATTTTACCCAACACTAAGGGACACCGAGGAACAACCAAAGGGTTTTTCACTAAAGATCGCGCTCGCTTATCACAAGGGATCTCCTATGTAAAGTTCTCTCACTTGAAGCCTAAAGATGGCCACAAAAATTGTAACACTGTTCATCCAGGGGACATTAATAACCAGTTTGCCCCTCCTCTTCCAGGTGCTCATAAGAACTCCTTAAAACAACTATAGTGGGTGGGGCACACTTTAGAATTAGGGGCCTCATTGTTGTATCTCTTTTCTGATTTAGTGAAAATCACCTGGGGTTTGTTGTTTTAGCAGAAGAGATCTTTTTCTTTGAGTAGTAAGCATTTCAAATAGCCTTCTTTGTTTACTGCCGCCCCATAAAAGAGTCACTAAGTATCATAATCCAAAACACGGGCAGATTGACAATGGTTTGACCCCTAGGGGAAAAAGGTTATTGGCCCTTATCTCATCCCACTCTACTATCCATTTCACATAGATATCAACAATTTTAACCAGACACCTGTTTCTTTATCTAATGTGGTATTTATTTCTAGTCTTACTAGCATATTGTGAGACTTTCTGAGATCTAAATTTTAGCCCAATATTGGGGGCGGGACACACCATACGTGAGATACAAGCTTTGTGTAAATAGTTGGCCAAGGCTAGGCCTAGTATGATGCGCTAATTTTAGGCTAAAATTCAGGTCCCTCCCATCAATCGGCTGGTCACATCAAGCCCTAGCACCTATATGATTTTCCCAACCCTATTGCTTATGGCAAGCCCCAACCCCTTTTTATCATATGGGTGCTAGAAGGCGATGGCTGCGGGTCTACATGTCCTGGATGACGTTAAACTCTATCTGATGGTGGGTTCCAGTTTTGGAGGTTTGGGAATGTGGAGCACCCCTTCATCACCATTGCTTCCCTGGTCCACTCTGACCCGGAGTGGTAGTACCTGTTAGGGGTCCCATCTATGGGTTAAATAGAAAAACATGAGTTGATAACAATTGTATATCCATTAAGAATTGACTTATTTCAAAACTTTATCGGCATTAAATGACCCACCGAGGTTGATATGCCGTAAACAAAACAAAACAAACAAACAAAATTCAGGTCTCAGGAAGTTGCATGGCGTGTTAAAATCCTAGTCGTCATTGTAGGGTTTCAGTTGTTCTGTTGTTCACAGAGTCCAGTTGGTTAATTCTTGTCTATAGCTTCCTTGTAATAGGTATAATTCCAAGGGGTTCAGTTAGTAATCCAAAAGATAGGTCTTGTCATCAGAAAGTTCAACCAGTAATTGATTTGAGGACAGTTGCAAACGATCTTAAATGCTTTCTATCCTTGTCTCTTATTGGCCAATTTTTACTGGAAGTGCCTGATATTGGGAAAGTTCATAAATAGAAGTGATGATTTTGCATACATCTTATACCTATAGTTAATCAAACAGCAAGTATATACAGATATACAATACTATTATGGACATACATGAGGGTTGGCTGAAAAGTTCACTGGACAACCAAGATACTCTTATGGAATGTGACCAAATAAAGTTTTATTATATAACAGTTCACCTTGTGACCCACTTGCTTCTTCCGTCAGTGTTGCAGTGCTTGTAACCTATTGGTAAAAAAAGTAATCAACAGCAGATATAGCATGATCGTATGAAGTTTTCAGCTGTATATTAGATTATATGGAGGTGTGTTGTGTAATGGTTATCAAGAAATGGACTCTACGACAACTAATCTCCCTCCAACTATGAAAAAAGGGCAGACTGGGTTCTTTAACTTTGGTTAGGCAACCAGTCTAGGAGAAGGAAAACTCTGAATTCAAACCTGTTAAATCTGCTTCAGTTGGTCCCTACTAGAATAGGCTCAATCCTAATTAGGGATCTATTCTAATTTTTTTACATTTGCATATGAATTTCATACAAGAAATGTAATAAGTATTATAGGACAGAATTAGCCATAAACTATTACCGGTTATTTCCTATAAGTCTAACATAAACAAAGGGAAACCACTCTTGACTGATAAATCATTTATTTATTTTCCCATTAAACTAACCCTAAAACGAAGGGCAGATGGGTTGGTAAATACATATATAACAAAACAAAACAGTAGGGACTTGTATTGATAAACTTATTTAGCTATTACATATTGATTCATTTGAAGCCACATAAAAAATGAAACTTTTCCTACTTGGGAGTAATTCCATGTCAAATCATCCAGTCCAAAGAGGCCCAATTGTATTTCTTCGGTTCTGAGCAAAAACCAAACAATCTTTTTGGTACAAATAATGTTCAGTATATGTGAAATAATAATAGAAAATAATTTTTGTCATAGATGCAGTGACACATTGGGATATTGATCTTGCTATGAAAACATCAGAAATAATCAATAACTTAAAATTGGTTGACTTTAAGATATCTAAGAAGAGTTAATGATAGCATTTTTGGATTCCTTGAGCAAAAATACTTTTATAAATCAATTTTTAAGAGTAGGGAAGCTCGATAACTCATTTTACAGACAAAAATAGAATACAAAAAGTCGCTATTTTTCATGACCCTCTCAAATTTGGAGAGCTGAAAATCGACATAACTCCGCCAATTTTGGGAATTGTCTAACTTTATCATCATCCATACTTGGACAAAATTTTGGAAAAATTGAAGTGGGTGGGTGACAATTTTATTTTTTTCTGGATGATTTGACATGGAATTACCCTTGGGCCTCTGGGCATTGCTTCATTATCTGAATACTCAACTTTTCACATCTAATGTTGACATTTATATTTAAAAGTTTTGTTGATGCATTTTCCATTCATTTTGTCATTATCTTTTTGTGATCTTTTTTGTCAGTATTTAACTTTTCAAAGTACAATCCAGTAATATCTCTGCAAAAACAAAACCCCACTAATCTTATTGTAACAATGAATAGATAATACCTAGGCGTATTCTCACACAAGTCACAGAAACAAAACATTTCATGTCAACAAGTAGTTATATATGTCAGTGCTCTTAAAAGTGTTATCTAAAAAAAAACAAAATTTATAGGCACAACTCCCAGTTGATTGGATGAATAAAGGAAGAAAGGCAGATACAAGAAAAATATAAGGTAAAAAAAGTAGAGGCAAGTCTTGAAGATTGAAAGATTGCAGAGAGAGAGAGAGAGAGAGAGGGGGGAAGCTGGATGCAAAAGAGAGAGATAAAATTGTTTGTTTGTTTGTTTCTTCGAATCATTTTCTGTCCTACTATTTACCCATAGCTAGGGGGTGGGAACAAATGGTTTCATGCCTTTTTCAAGGGCATTAAGTGAAATGTTAAAAGCTTTGTCCAGGATTTGAACTCGGGTCACCGATTCTATTTCCTATGATGATATAAGTTATGCTAAGTGTGCTGTTTTTTTGTTTTTTTTTCTCGTTTTTTTTTTGTTTTACTAAGATTAGCTTAGTTGTGGCACAAGGTCTGAAGTATGGGCCACCCAGTGAGAATAGAACTCATTAACAATGATCTGCTAATCCATCTTGCTAACCATGACACCACATGAGGTACCCAGGTGTATAGTGATATATATATATATATATATATATATATATATATATATATATATATATATAGTTTAGTCATCCACATATAGTCCTGTTTTGATGTATAATGTCTCCTCAGTGCAGCTAGATTTTTCAGGCTACCTCCAGCTAGGATGGAAACCTGATCCATTTTTGCATCAGATCCTTTAACCACCGGGCTATCAGCACACTCAATAGTGGGAGAGAGAATTTTATTGATAAATACTGTAGTGAGAAAAGAGACTTACCTCGTGCAAAATGGGCAAGGACTTGCTTTGTGTGCAAGTCCACCGGAACTGAACGGTGAAAGAGGAGTGGGTGTAGGCAGGCATGCAACATCAAAAAGTTAGAGAAGAGACGGAGAAGCCTCTTTATTGAAGCGCCTGAAGCGTTGTGGGTAGAAGTTAGAAATAAAACGTCTGCTTCTCTGAGAGGGAGAAAAAACGTGGATTCAGTTGATAGACTGCAATGAGCAAAGAGTGTTAGAGACAAATACACTCCAGAGTGTTTAACCTACCAGGTTTGGGGAGCATATAGGTATATTTTGATGCTTCTATTTAGAAAGTGAATGATTCTAATTAGCATTTCATTAGTACACTTAGTATAACTTTTTATCATTTCATTGGTATTTACATTATATCAAGAATGTCAAAGATTAAAGAAAGATGTTCAGTTTGATTGAGGATCCAACAAAATTATCATTCATTTGCAAATTTGACTGGAAATTGCTTTATTCTCTAAGAACATTTTAAGTCATGCCCCGGTCAAAATCACGACAATAGTTTTGTGCTCATCACTATTTTTTAAAAACCTTTACTATCTCTTATTTCTTCTTCCTCTCTTTTCTAATATAGTAGTCCTCACTCAGGATGATCCCTATCTTGCTACAAATTTTAGTAATATTGGTATACTTTGAAGTAGAGAAGATATTTAGTTGAATTTCCATTCACTAAAGACAAATATCATCATTAGTATATCTATGATATCATCATCAGGTTGCACTGACAGCACACATTTCCATGACTCTCCCTCACCACCTGTCCCAATCTGTCATTTCCCTTGGCAGGTCTTCCATATGGCATCCAGCATGATGGTTTGTGTGATAGGAGGTAAGTGCCTGTACAGCTGCTTTTTTTATGGGGTGCTGCTTCCAGGAATTGTTTACGACAACACACAACATCCTTGTGTAATTCCCATCTGGCTTTTTCTCCAAGCATTTTGTTATAGTCCAAGTGGTTCAGCCATACAGTAGCACTTATATGGCTACAGCTTGGAAGAATTCTTGCTTTATCTTACTACACACAATAGAAGATAAATACATTTGTATATACAAGAACATTTAATGTATACAATATACAATGTGGAGAAAATGTAGAACAAACACGGAACTCAATGAAATCTCGGGTTTAAAATTGCCACCTTTGAACAGCAGCAGCAGCAGCAGCCATGCTACTTTAAGTGTCATTTCAGCAGGTCAGATTCAGGAAAAAAGTTTCTAGTGTATTTAAGCATATATTGTTGAAAACAGTCTAGCTGTGCATTACACAAGCAGAAACATAGCTGTATAAAAGCAATTTGGCAGTAAATGCAAGCAATAAGCATACACAATAAGCTGGGTTAGTGAGCATCATAGTATGGTAGGTCTCAAACTTCACCTTCGATGTATAAGATGCAGGGCAATTTTTTTTAGCCAAAATTTTGGTAAAAAAGTATGTCCTATATGCCATCAAATATGGTAATTAGGTATTGAACAGATTTATCGCTGCTTAACTTCGAGGTCTAGATCTTTCAGTGTGAGTTGACTGCAATTTGAGATTTTTGGTCTGGATGCAATTCATTGGTATTATGATGTAAATATATTTTTTGAGGAAAAAGAAATTAATAATCTTGCTTGGAAGAATTATTGGTTTATCTTACTGAACACAGTAGAAGCTAAATGCATTTGTATATACAAGAACATTTAATGTATACAATATACAATGTGGAGAAAATGTACAACAAACACGGGATGTTATAATGGATGGAAATTTATAAGTCAATGTTTGAACATTTCGGTTTATAAAGGAAACCTTCTTCAGGACAATGGAATTATTCAAGGAGAAAAAAGGATTAATGTAGATAAAAGATGATGGATATTTTAAATGTGTTGAGTTTGGAAAATGTGTTGAAAAAGGTTCGTTACCGTTCGTTGATTGGCGTTCATAATTGAATGTTGATGATATGGTTGCTATGACAACAGATGATGTGGTTGCTATATGCAAAAGCAAAAATCAATGTGATAAAAATTTCGCTATGATGTGATTTTTTTTTTTTTTTATGGATCGGTTATGATTATATACATACACGCACCTAATACTTACCTGGCACAGCCGGGGTCCAGTAAGCTTCAGGCTGCTGGACCGATAAAGTAATTAACAGCGTTGATCCAGGGGGCTATCCCCCCAGGCAACACCTGCCTCCTTGATTTAAAGGGGCAGAGCTAGGTTTATTGCCAAGTGCCTGAGGCGCCTCCATTGAAGGGAATGCCGACGGGATCTATGTATTTTTTGCACCTACCATCAAGTGAGCTTCGGTTCGTGGGTGGTCCCACATTAAAAAAGACCTTGTGTCACATACGCATACGTGAGGTAAATACCTACACACGCATGAGTTTCAGTGATAAGTAAGCTAGATACAATGTAGGGGAGATAACTATGTAAGTTTCGATTTTTCCATATATTTCCCCCTTCAATCAAAAATCAAAAGAAAAAAAAAGAAAAAAATCAAAATAATCTTGAATCTGATCCAAAAAGTAATTAATTGTTTTTTTTTTTGGTTCATCGCCCATTTATTTACAAAATGTCATTGGAATTTGAGAACATTTTCAGATTTGGGTGAATACATAACCTCTTTTCAACTTTTGTTGGTAGAGGTAATAATAACCTGCTGTTATTACCAATTACCATGGCTTTGTCTTTTGGCTGGTTGTTTTCTTCCGCTTGTATCCCACCCGTTACCCTTAACCCAGGTGTGGATTTGATTCACAACTGTTGCTGTTAGTGTGGCAGAGAGAGAGAATAAAAGTGGTTGGTGGTGGGCGGACTTCTCTCTCTCTCTCTATTTCTCCCTCTCTCTCTCTCTCTCTTTCTTTCTCTCTCTCTATTTCTCCCTCTCTCTCTCTTTTTCTCTCTCTTTCCCTTTCTCTTTCTTTCTCTCTCTCTTTCTTTCTCTCTCTCTTTCTCTTTCTCTTTCTCTCTCTCTCTCTCTCTCTCTCTCTCTCTCTCACACACACACATAACATAGTCCTCTCGCGTGGCCTATTATTTTGTACAGTGTAACACCTACCCTTCCATCGTACTTTTTTTTTTTTTGTTCACCTCTTTTTCTACATCTGTATTTCTTGGCCTTTTTTTCTTAATGAAAAAAAAAAAAAAAAAAAAAAAAAAAGAAATAAGAAAGGTGGTCGTTTCCTGTCCGTGGTTTCTGTATAAAACACCTTCAACGTTCTCGGTCTTTTTTTTATTGTTTATTTTTGTCTTTTTAAATTTTTTTTTATTCATGTGTGTTTGTGGTAATTGCTTCTTGCTTCTAATTCCTAAGTGTTAGTCTAGTCGGTGATTTCTTTTTTAAAAGTAAGCCCCCCCCCCAAAAAAATAAAAGAAAAATAAAAAAAAAAATCAACTCCTATTATTGCTGACGTAGCTAATGTTGTGGTGACGACTCAATATCGTTTATTTACTAACTTTACGGAGCACGCAACTTTGGCTTTGGGTATTGTTGACAAACAAAAGGATAGAAAACCTACATTACAAGAAAAGCGCTAAGAATTTATTGAAAAAGAAAAAGAAACAAAAAAAGGATAACGTGAAGTGAACTTTTATTAGTGATCGACCGCTAAACAGGAATTTACAATAATTCATTTCAATGTTATCAAACGTTTCTTCTTATTCTTCAGGATTTACCTTGTCCGAATTCTGATAAAGAATAATGGCATGGATTACGTAATATTTAAAACTACCGTAATTATTTGTATATAACGTGCACCCTTGAAATTCTGGGGAAAAAATGATCATGTATAATACGCACTGGCTTTTTAGGGTTTGTAGCAGTTAAATTTAACTTAAATTTAGCATTTGTTTAACTTAGGTATACCCAATTTGTTGAAAAATCTGTGTTTTTACAAAACAAATTTAACCCCCCCCCCGTTTCAAAAGAATTTACCAAAAACCAGGAAATTATCCGATTTTAATGACATTTTTAGTGTTGATTTATCAATGAATGAATTTTATAATGCATTAGTTATTTTATTTCAAAACTTTTCTGATTTTTTTCAGGTTACTTAACTTTGACCCCCACCTTATTTTTGGTGCGCAAAATATCGGTGGGGTTATATATGAGTATGACTGAAACTAATTACAGTATAAAAAAGACCAAAGGTGTGAATTAACTTTTTATCAGTTCGTACTGACAAAAATAAAAATGTTATACAGAGTTTGTTTACATTATGTTTTGAAACACATTTTCATAGGGTTCATGACAAATGCACAGTCATGTTCGCGCAAAAATAAGCTGACATTAGGAGAAAGAAAATTATAAACAAACACATTCCTGTGGATATTTCTCTGTAATGGCGTAGAATATTCAGTTTGGATTATAGATATAACTTACTTTCGGCTATCCCGTCCCAAATAAAAGTTAATTATATAGTTTTCATGTATAGTACGCACCTCTAACTTTTGGACTGAAACATCTGGAAAAATAGTGCGTTTTATACACAAATAATTTCGGTATTTATACAACAGATTATTAGAAAAAAAATGTCTGCTAATACATCGGCTTTAAGAATGAAATCTAAGTTAGTTATTACTCAGTTTTGTCTCTTTTAGATTTGAATTCATAATAATCTAACTTTTGTATATTTAGACCTAATTTCGCGAGTTATTGTCGAAGTGATTGAATTGTTTTAAACGATTTCTCGTTCTTTTTGACTAAGAAAAAAAGGTTAATTTTTTTCTGGCTGTGCTGTGTAGTCTGTAGAGTGTTACTCACACCTTGACCTACAGACACCAACATTTGTGTCTTGTAGTCATTTAGTAAGCCTATATTAGTTTGGTACAGGGCCAGAAGTATGGGGCACCCATAACAAGGGTCTGCCAGCCTAGCTCGCTCTAACCGTTAGAAATAAAAACGAAAGGCAGTCACATTTGTTATTTTGCTTAGTTTTACTCTTAAAATCGTGTTTATTTTTTCAAATGTATGTGATTGTAATTAATTAGTAGTTTTGATTGACGTAAATTGGAATTTCAAGACACTGCAGTATCTAGACTTTTAATATATATATTTTAAAAGATTATTTTCTTTCTAAGAAAACAAGTTATTGTTTTAAAAACTGTCAAAGCTGTCGTGTCCTCATCGCCACTGTAAACCCCAGCCTTTACCTCTCTTTTCATTCATTCATTCATTTCAAAACATCCTACAGGGTGATCCGAAAGTCTTGTCACCCGTACATATTGTTGTAACTTTTATTATTTTTTCGTTTTAATTATATAATTCACATATGTTATAAAATTATTCTAACTAAAAAAAAAAAAAAAAAAAAAAATCTTTAAAAACCAAATTGTTTTATTTATTTATTTTTTTTTAGAATTTCAGGTTATTACTAATTATTTATATATTTTCTATAAAATATATGTAGGGGTGATAATACTCTCGGGCCACACTGTATACAACTAAACTCTGTGCACTGGGTTGACAATTGTCAGTCATACTTACAAAAAATTATTACAACATTTATCATATAGATAAATAAATAAATAAATAAAAAATAGTGATACGTGAAATGTCGGTTGAGAATATTAATGTTATTAATTTTTTATATTTTTTAAATTGTTTGTTTCCTCATTAAAAAAAATCAAAATGCTCTTCTTTCTTCGTTTAGGAATAAAATAGATTTTTATTTTATTTAGCTATTTTTTCCACTGAATTTCGGTGAGATGTAAAAACAGACAGTGCACTCAGTACAATGCATATAAAATGATTACACATTGATATATGAATGCATTACGTCAGAAATTCAACACGAGACCACTGTTTTAATATACTGTCATTAAAAACTACCTTTACTTTCATGTACTTAATCACACAGAAGTGTAATTTTTTTACAATGTGTACTACATTAATACCCCCACCATAAAGAATAACACCAACTACAATTGTTGTATTTTACATACACGGCACAGTAACAACACTGACATCTACTTTATTTGATCAGCTTTATCCGATTATGAATGAAAACGTAGTAAAAGTACTTTAGCTAGAGGTACTGCTACACCTACAACTGCCTCATCTTTCTTTCACCCCCTCTCTCTCTCCTCACCATCATCCAGGCTTTTGCTATATATTTTGATTAGTAGTGTATACACCACTTTACATGAACAACAAGCAAGCCGCGTATTCTTGTCACTTGCAGCGATTTCTTACAGATTAATCGAAGAGTTAACAACATAAGGAGTCTCACATTTACATTATTTATTTTTAAACAATACAAACACGCAGTTCTTTCCTGAATGAATCCTAAATCGTCTTCATCTTCTTGGATGTCTCCTTCTTGTTTGACGCTTCTTCGTGTGTAAGTTCCTGGACAACTTGTCACGTTTTTTGTCGCATTTGTGGCACCTGTTAAAGAACAATGTTATCTGTCGCAATGAAGCCTAATAATAATAATAATAATAACAACAACAACAATAATATTAATAATAATAACAACAATATTAATATGGATATACAACGTCACACCAAGGTAAGTTATTCCATACCCCCACTTTGATCTTTTCCTGATTGTAGTGTTTTTGTTCATTGATGTTCTATCGTCTCTGTAACAAGCATCATCCGCCTATTCGTTCATTTGTTATCTACATAAATACACACCTTACATAATTAAACATATGTTGTTGTTGCTTTATTTTAGGGGGGGGGCTGATTAGAGCTGTTAAGTCACGGCTTTTTACTTTTAATTGATAAATAAAACATGTTTGACCATCGATGGTTCTTCTCGAAAATACGATTTTTCTTAAATTTTTTTCATCGAAGTCTTTATTGATTTCCAATAACATGTAAAGATAAGAGGTTGTCATTTTGCATTTTATTTCATAGTTTTGCCTCATATATTGCAAATATTAACATTTATTTTCTTGTTTTATCTTCTATGGCCTTCAATAGTAAGTAAAATTTATTTCAACACTTTCTTTCATTTATAGACCATACAATTATGTATATGATATATCATAACTGTATGTCCTATAAATGTAACTAACGTAAAATAATAAGTAAAATTTATTTCAACATTTTCTTTCATTTACGTTAGTTAAATTTGTAGACCATACAATTACGTATATGATATGTCATAATCGTATGTCCTATAAATTTAACTAACGTTAATGTAATGAAAGTGTTGATAAAAATAAATGTACTTACAATTGAAGGCCGTTGAAGACAAAGCATGATAAAAATAAATGTTAAGATTTGCAATATTTCGGGGTGAATCTCACATCTTCTAGCAAAGATATATAGACACACACAGGGTGTTTCAGAAAAAAAATGATATGATTTCGTTATCTAATAACTTGACCAATTCTCGTTCAAATGATTTGCAGATTTTAACAGTATGTGTAGAAACAACTCAAAATTCTATGTTAAATGTTTAAATGCATTTTCTTTTCATGTGAATGGCATTTCTTTAAGTGAAAAGTAAAAAAAAAAAAAAAAAAAAAAAAAAAAAAAAAGAATTTTGAGTTGCTCCTACACATGCTGTTAAAATCTGAGATCATTTGAACAAGAATTGGTTAAGTTATTAGATTACGAAATAATATCAATTTTTCTGAAACACACACACACACACACACACACACACACACACACACACACACACATCTATCTATCTATCTATCTATCTATCTATCTATCTATCTATCTATGTGTTCACATTTGATTTCCTTCAAAAATTATTCTAAAATTTGAAATTGGTTGTTCAAATACATAGGCTTATATTGAATTGAGCGGATCAATTATCTAATGATTTTATATGCAGTTGGTACATTTTTCAGATTTTTTTCTTCAAATATAGCCCAAAAACATGTTCTTCCACTTGTTTTACGTGAAAGACTAGATAAGAAAAGTAAATGTAATCATAAAAAGAAGCTGTTAACATTATTCAAAAGAAACTAACATTCATTTATTAAAAAAAAACCCTTGTAAATCGTATAATAATAGCCTGGGTGAAGATCTCACAAAGAATCATAAGCAGTGTACATAGGATATCTTAATAGATTGTCGGTCAAGGGAATTTTAAGCTGTAGTATTCTTGGTCGAATTTTGGGGCATTTTGCCAAGAATTTATTGTGACACAAACGTCCTTGGAAACTTCTACTTCCTTATTATTTTTTGAGGATTTCCAAACTTCCTTTTGACAGATGTATTCAACTATTTAGCCTTTATATTATTTTTTTTATTGATGCTCATTATGTTACTACTTTTCGACTTAGACAAAAAAATTGACCTTAAATAATCGATTTAATTCATTTTAATTCTTTTTTAAAATGAAAAGCAGACGAAAAATTGGGTATACCTATATTAAAAGGATGGAAGGGTTTGTAGTGATAGTGGTGGTGGGGGTAAGAACGATAAAAAAATAAGAAGGATAGAGAGAAAGACTATTATCCAGGTGTTTCTTAAGTACTCTTATTATTGACCTTTAGTTCTTAAATTGTTTCTTTAAAAAAAAATGAATAAAACATTTTTTTTTAATTATGCATTAAAATTCTTGACGATGGCAATTAAATTACATAAGAAGAATATCGCTAACGTGAAAGAAGCTATTTTTTTAACACAAGCGTATATTACGGCATTAAAACACTCGTTTTTTTTAATGGGAAAAAAACAAACTTGTCATGTTTTTTCCTGTTTATATACAAGGTGTGTCAAAAAAGTATCGTGATTTTCGGTAGTTTTTGACACACCTTGTATTCTGAAAAATTAACGTTCAATTCATTCTTTATTTCTATCTTGGTAAATACAGCTTTAAAATCTTAACTTTTTGACACACCTTGAATTCTAAAAAAAAATAAACGTTACATTTATTGTTCATTCCTATCTTGGTAAATACAGCTTCAATCTCGATACTTTTTTGACACACCTTTTTTGACACACCTCGTATATGATGATCATCTTGATATGTTCTATTTTCATGGCGAGTTTGATTATTTTTCTCTTCAAATATTGCTAAAAACACCCTCTTCCACCTGTTTCATTTATTAAAAAAAAACAAAACCAAAATCTTTAAAATGTGTGTATAATAACTAAAGGCAAACAAACATTAAACTATGACCCAAAACGGATTTGACCCAGGAATTAACTGGGGTGGGGTAGACGAAGAATGAAAGGTCGTATTAATTAAAATTAATTTATATTTCAAAAATGATCTAAAGATTAAAGTGCTTGGAGAAACGTTGAAATGGATTTGAAGATCATACGAATTCTGATTACTCATAATTACTAAAAATAATCTTGTTAGTAGTAAAGATAAGACTTGATTTGAATATTTAAATGAAAAAAAGAAAAAACGAAGGAAGATATAAACTGTAGTAATGTATTTATTTTGAACAAGATTTTTAATGATTCAAATTTTTTGATATAACAGAGATAACTATGAAATGCTAATTAGATTCTTTCACTCTTTCCTAAATAGAAACATCAATATCATGAATTGTTGTTAGAACAGAATTACAAACAGGTTCATCAAGGTTTTGACTAATACTATTTTAATATAAGGTGTTTAAAAAAATGATATCATTTGAGCTATACAGGTTGATTCAGTATAGTATTCATGATTCCAAGTGTATCTCTCCCCCTCCTCTCTCTCTCTCTCTCTCTCTCTCTCTCTCTATATATATATATATATATATATATATATATATATATATATATATATATTAAGAAAAATGAAAAAACACGGGTTTAAATGGGTTAAGTGGTGAGTTTATTGGCCGACGCTGCAGTGTTTCGATCTATTAATTAGATCATCTTCAGGGCATTTGTTGGTATATGGAAGGTGATAAGAAATTTTTTATCACAGAATAACGAGAAAAGCGAGTGATAGTCCTTGTTATTATATATATATATATATATACCTTAGTTCATCATAAATAAATTTATTTCGACCCTTTTGTCTGTTCAAGTCTGATTTTCAAATGGATAAGGATTACATATCAGGTCTACTTGATATGATTTTTCCATGAAAAGTGCCGAAATAAATTTATGATGAACTGAGGTATTCATATATTTATTTATTCATTTATTTATAATACTCCGTATATGTAAAAATATATACGCAAATCTTTATATGTACGTTTGAGTTCTCAATTTTTGGTTGACTCCTAACACGGAAACACTTGATACCGCACACACACACACTAAGGTGTGTCATAAAAGTATCGAGATTGAAGCTGTATTTACCAAGATAGAAATGAACAATGAATGGAACGTTAATTTTTTTCAGAATACAGGTGTGCCTTAAAAGTGCCAAGTTTGAAGCTGTATTTACCAAGATAGAAATGAACAATGAATAGAACGTTCATTTTTTTCAGAATACAATGTGTGTCAAAAAGTACAAAAAATCTCGATGATACTTTTTTGACACACCTATATATATATATATATATATATATATATATATATATATATATTTAACATTGCCTCCAACTTTTGGGTATCAACACAGATTTCTGAAAATTCTTTGATCCTCAATTTTAATTCATTATAATTCTTTGTTGGCTTTGCTAGAAAGGTCTGGTAAATGATTCATAAGATTGGTAGTAAGATTATTAGTACTTATAACTTCATCGTATATTGTCAAAAATATTGTACGACTACCAGCGATAAGTACTCCTTTCCAGTTGAAACTGTTGACCACCGTGTTGAATCAAATTTTCCTTAAAAAAAAAAACCGTTTTCTTGTTCTTTGCCTCGTGCCTATCCATTTAGATTTATTGTAATAAAAGAACATTTTAGATCATTAACGAAGATAATAGTTATTTATTGTTGATCATTTATTCATGTCTATGTAAGTCTAGTATGTATGTATGTATGATATCATTTGAGATGTACAGGGTGTCTCAGAAAAATTGATATAATTTCGTAATCTAATAACTCGACTAATTCTCATTCAAATGATCTAAAATTTTAACAGGATGTGTGGGAACAACTCAAAATTATGTTTAAATGTCTCTTTTATTTTTTTTTTATTTATTTATTTTTTTTCAAACACGATTACTTTTAATGATAGAATCAAAAGAATAAGGAAAAGAAAGAAAAAGCGTCGTGCAATGTGAGGTGTTCAGTCACGTGCGCGATCATGCATGTTTCGTGATGTCATTGCTATTTTTAGCTGCATGTCAGACAATTCCTCAATACAGGTCAGCGATTATCTTCTGTAGAATCAGGGGATCATCTTTCTTCCGTATTGACTTTTTTCTTTTCTTTTTGGCGGGGGAAGGAGGTAATCTTTCAGTATGGATTACTTAATTGATCAATAAATAACCTGTGAGGCATTTCCAATCTTATCCCCCTCTTCCTCTCCTCCTCCTCCTCCACCTTGGTGGATCTCCTGTCTTGAACGAAATATTTCACTTGGAATCAAAAAATTGGATATTATTTTTAGTAAAATTCTAGGCCAGTTTTGTTCAGTTTGTGATAGTCAGGCACTGAAATTTGGTATTTTGATTTTATCAAATTTTCCCCATCCCACCAAGCAAAAATAAATAAGAATAAATAGCAACCTTTTCCCCATAATGTCTGTTACATTTGTATCTAAATTCCACACAGAAAATGTAACAAGTATTTATTGAACAGAGTTATTACTAAAATTCTCATTAGGTTTATGTACATGCTTTTTGATTTAGTGTGTCCTGGGACGCACATATTTGCTTTGAATGAGTCCCCGAGAAAATTTATGGGTCCCGACTAAAGCCGTCTAACTCCTACCTTGTAACCATATCCTGTGTAATTCATTTCTAAGAAACTATTAAAATGTATTTACAGTTAGCTTGAAATGATGAGGGAAGAAAAAAGAAAAATACTGGGGTGCATGTATACTATTTTAGTCCTTTTAGATTTTTGTGCGTCAGAGACGCAGGACGCGTATCTATCAGTATCTCTGGGACTGTTCAGGTTGTTTCAGAAAAATTGATATTATTTCGTAATCTAATAACTTGATCAATTCTTGTTCAAACAATCTTGAATTTTAACAGCATGTGTAGAAACAATTCAAAATTCTGTTTAATATTTTTTCTTTTCAAGTGAATGGCCTTTCTATACCAGAAAAGGAAAAAAAAGGTAATCCTTAACTTGTTCCTCGTAAATTCCTACCATAAAATAAACTGAACCCTCATTTTATGTCCGTATTTTTGCAATAAATGTTTTATTTTTCTTGCACCCATTATTTTACAATACTAAATATATTTTATTTATTTATTTTAATATTCACTTCAATGTGTATATTCTAAAAGTTTTTATTTTGTGAGAATGGTTAGTTTTAAAGTGGGGGCTCCTTTTCTTGTTATTTCTTTTTCTTTTTTTTTTGGCTTTGGTACTGTAAAATAAAAATGTCAGATGTTAATCATCGTCGACGAAAAAACAAAATTACGGTCATAAAAGGATGATCCAATTTATGCCTAAATTGTAAAACGAGCCTCCACTTTAAAACTAACCATTCTCAAAAAATAAAAACTTTTAGAATATACACATTGAAGTGAATATTAAAATAAATAAATAAAATATATTTAGTATTGTAAAATAACAGGTGCAAGAAAATAAAACATTTATTGCAAAAACACGGACATAAAATGAGGGTTCAGTTTATTTTATGGTAGGAATTTACGAGGAACAAGTTAAGGATTACCAGAAAAAAAAACCCCCAAAGCATTAAACATAGAATTTTGAGTTGTTACTACACATAGTGTTAAAATTTAAGATCATTTGAAGGAAAATTGGTCAAGTTATTAGATTACGAAATGTGAACCTGAGTATCATTGATGTCCTAGAGTCACCACTGATATACATATACAGAATGTTTAAAACATTATATAATAGTACATGGACAGGGTGTCTCAGAAAAATTGATAAAATTTCATGATCTAATAACTCGACTAATTCTCATTCAAATGATCTCAAATTTTAACAGGATGTGTGGGAATAACTTAAAATTATGTTTTGAATGCCTTTTATTTTATTTTCGAGTGAAAATTTCCAATCTTACCCTCCTCCTCCTCCTCGGTGGATCTCCTGAAAATACCTTTTATACTTTAAAAAAAAATATTAAAAAATGAACAAAATTTTGAATTGTTACTACACCAGAAACAATTTAAAAATTTTGTTGTTTTTTTTTCTTTTCAGATATAGAATCCCTGACTTCTTCCTAAATACAATGATCAATATCATGAATTGCTGTTAGAACAGAATCCTAACAGGTTCATCTAGGTTTTGATTAATACCATTTTAGATATATAAATACGTGGTGTTTAAAAAAAAATATCATTTGGGCTGTTTAGGTTTTAAAATTTGAGATTGAACAAGATCTGGTCAAGATGACAAAATTATATCAATTTTTCTGAAATACCCTGTATGAGAAAGTATTTTTTTTTTTTTTAAAGTATAATAAAAATCCTATGATGCACGAATTCCATTTTGATGAGATTTTCTTGAAGCGTTAACCTTTTTTCATCAATAGCTAATTATTTCCCCCTTATTTTTAGATGAAAATAAGCTATTTATTTATTAGGATTTTATGGGTTTTACTTTCTATACAATACTTATAGCCTACAGGTGTGGATCAAAATATACTTAACCGAAATGATCTCAATAGAAAGATCTGGTCTTTAAATTCTAATTGTATAAAATTGATCAGATTTGGGTTGAATGGATTTAATATTTTTGTTAAGATGAATAATCCAGAAATATAGTGTAATTGGCATCAGGAGCAGCTTTAGGGGAAATCTGACCAATTGTTTATATATATATATATATATATATATATATATATATATATAAATACCAGAAGATATAGATTTTTAGCATTATAGGCTATTTCAGGAAACAGAAAATATCTAGTTGCCCCCATCCTCAGATGCAAAAATGATGTGACTCTGACAATAAGAGCACACTTTGAGCTCTGCAAACTACAACTTAAAAAAAAATACTACGTCGTAAGGAAGATTTCTTCACCTGATCTTTGGATTATATATACACACACACATATATATATATATATATATATATATATATATATGTGTGTGTGTGTGTGTGTATATATATATATATATATATATATATATATGAGAGAGAGAGAGAGAGTGTGTGAGAGTGATAGATAAATAGATTTTTAATTTATTTGCATACATACATATCTTTGTTACATTTTTACCATATACGAAGGTGGGCTGAAAAGTTCATAGGTTGACGTCATATCTACACTTGATTACTTTTCAATACCAATGGAAGAAGTGTGTGGGTGGGGCTATGTTGAAAAATAAACCCCATTTGATCACATTCCATGAGAATATCTTGGTCAGCCTATGAACATTTCAGCCAACCCTCGTATACAGGGTGTTTCAGAAAAAATGATATCATTTTTAAGTATATTATTATTTATTTATTTTAAGAAGGCAATTACAATGCGTATAAAAATAAATAAAATAATGTCCAGTGTGTAATCAATTTCGAAGAAACTTCATCTTGAAGATGAAGTTTCTTCAAAACTCGGATCATACAAGTGTTTTATAGAAGGGGGAAGTAGGTAGGAGGGTAAGTTTTGTGGCAAGGGAAAGATTTGATTGGTTATAAGAGACATCTTTGGGTAAGATAAGGAGGGAGATAGAAGAGGAAGGAGTGGAGGGACCTTATTTTACCTCATTCTGTCGGATTCATTCCAATCCACTTACTATATGTATAATTTAGAATATAATAATAATTTTAGCATCCAGCGATGCTAAAATAAATATATATATATATATATATATATATATATATATGTAGGCGTGTGGGCTAGTGGTTAGTCATGGAAAATGGGCTCATTGATTTGAGTTCAATTCCTAGATGAAGTTGTTGGCATTTCACATAGCGCTAATACCCTTGGGAAAGGTATGAATCCATATATTCTCCCTCCAGCTATGGGTTAAATAGTAGGGCAGACTGGGCCCTTCAGCCTTGGGTAGGTAACCAGTCTAGGAGAGGGGTAATGCTGAATTCAAAATTCCTGAGGTCGGTCGTTGATTGGGTTTGTGGCACCCCTTGATGCACCAATTCTTTCCTATCGACTGTGCCAAAAAGTGTGGATGGTCCAACACAAGCCTTCACCACTATAAACAAATCACTGTGTGGGTGTTCATTGTGTGTGTGAACCCTCATGTGTCGAAAATCGACGAGAGAGTCCATAATAATATGAGTAAAATGAGGAAACCAATCTGGCAGTATGTGGGGAAAGGTAGACAAACATGGAATGTTACAATGGATGGAATACACACACACACATCATTCACTAAATAAGGTGAATTTTGCAGAGGAAGCATTGTTTACAGTTGCACCTTTTTTCAAAGAAATCAATAGTGATATATCCTAGAAAATTGTCAGCATGATCTTCTTTACTGAAGCTTTCCTTTATCAGAGAGTTAGTGCTGGAATGTAAACTTGAATTCCTTATTGATCTTGCTGGGTTTCCCTCTTCTCTTGCTTCAGGATGTTATGTTGTGCCTTTTTCACTGCACTAAATCGTGTATGTAACGTAACGGGTATGGTCACAGTACCAAATGCGATATATGTAGTAGTTGGCTACTACCGGCTACTGGACTTCATAAACAACAGATACGTATATACAAAATATGACCCGTCTTTATTTTCTTTGGCTTGTGGGTGGTAAGGGCGGCATAGAGCTTCACAATGGAAATGCCCGAGGGTTGACGTTGACAATGACTGCTGCTGGGATGGCTAGCGTTGGTGAGGTAAAGGGGTGGCTAGGTGGGTCCCACAGCCTTTCGGTCGATGGACCGTGACTGACTGTCATGCTCACTTGTTCTCTTTCCCGAGGGTTCTATCTGACTAACCGCGTCCCTGCTATTGACTTTATTTTATGTATATAAACCACCCACACATTTTCTTTTTGTTATACTTTACATCCGCTAATATGCCTACGTATTTTTATCTTTTGATCTGATAACGGACATTTGTCATATATTTCTTTATCTTCTCCCTGCTTCCTTGACTGGAAAACCTCTCTTCCGCTTTCCCTTTCTTTTTAAATATATATTTTTATTCTTCTCTTTGTCCCTCTGAAGGAAGCTTCCTCTTCCGGGCGAGGACAATACAACAAGGATATTCAGTAAGAATCCAGGTCTTTACCTATTTCAAAACTTGAACATAACGAACTTCTGTCAGTCTCTCATTTTTCTCAAACATGATCAATGGCATCTTCTTGCTGCTTGGCAGGAATTTTCCACTTGAAAAAATGACGTTTTTGATCCTCTCATGGGCATCTGAAACCAAAATGTGGCTGTTGCATTTTTTTTGTGCATATCCTTTTTATCTGTCTAAGAGATCATTTTAGGATCATGTTTCACCTTGTTCAAGATGATCTTCACCCTCTTGCCAGGCTTCTATCCTGGAGTAACAAAGTGCTTCACAGATCAAACGTACAATCTCATTTTCAAGTCTTCTGTTACTCTTTTCATAGCTAAAATCCCTCTCTCACATGCCAAAATTATGGATTCGCTTGGATCTCTTCTGATTAATCTCTTCAATTCTGGATTGAAATAATTATCCCTTCTTTAACCTGTTGAGAATTTTCTAAGTCCAGAGCGCCATTCCTATTAGGATTTATCAAAAAATTGCCTTTTCATTTAATGTTACCCGTTATTTCCCTTAAATCAAAGACCTCTAAATATGTTTAATATTACATTTAAACAAAGGCTATCATTTGGGGTAGAGTAGAAAAATGAATGTGACTTCTGGTCGGGTGGAATGAGGCGGTATAGGACATTAAGAGTTAAGGTTGTGACCTCCTGATCCAGTTTTCCTCCCCCGTTCCCTTTTTCTCAAACTTATTAACAATTCTCTTTGATTGTTCTAGAATGGAAGTTGAAGATGGAAGCCTAAGAGAATGAATGTTGGTACCATTACTGAAGGCCTCGATGATATTTTTCCTCTTAACATTGCTTATTTGGGAAGACATAGTGAGGCTGGCACCTAAATATTTCTAAGGGTATCTCACTGATTCTCACAAAACCTTGTGTCAGTATGGCCAAATGTCTTATCTTAAGAAATAGAAAATTGCAAATCAATTAGTTCAGTGGTTTTTTGAGATATTAACCACTTTGTGAGATGTGTTGATTATGAGTTATATCCCTTGGACTGTTTCAGTTGAAGGAACTCTTTAGCAAAAGAGTTAGAAAGTTAGTTGGCAACAGACTACATATACAACAATCATCCACCATTAGAGTGACTGCCATTAGACTGCCTATTAACAAGATGGACATTTTTGCTGTTAGACCTGGTAATGATGAGTGTATATATATATATATATATATATGTATATATATATATATATATATATATATATTCAAATTCAGAGTTTTCCCTCTCCTAGTTTGGTTACCTATCCATGGTTAAAAAGCCCAGTCTGCCCTACTATTTTACCCATCGCTGGAGGGAGAATATATGGATTCATACTTTTCCCAAGGGTATTAGGGCAATGTGAAATGCAAACAGTCATTTCCTATGATTAATCATTATGCCATGTGCTTTCAAAATTTGAGTTCAGATGTTGATTGGGTTTGTGGCATTCATTGTACACCAATTCTTTCTTATTGACTGTGACAAAAAGTGCGGATGGTTCAACACAAGCCTTCACCACTATAAATAAAACCATGCGTGGGTTGTTCATTGGATGAACCCTCATGTGTCGAAATCAACAAGAGAGTCCATTTTTTTTTTATATAGATAGATATCAGGGAAAATGAAAACAAATCCGATGGTATGTAGATATATAAAATGTGAAAAAAAAAAAACCTGCCAAGGTATCAAGGATGATTTTAGTATAGTTAGAAGTATTAGTCAATGTTATACATTTTGTTTTTTATATTAAACAATTCATCAGGGGATTGTTAATATGTGATGTTGTAATTTCTGAATGATATTAAATATAAATATGAAAAGAAAAAAAGAGACAAATCTTAGCATTCTATAGCCGTTAGTAGCATTCTATTTCTAAACAATGTGATGTAATTTGTGTTCGAAAAAATGTATGTATATTTATTTGTTTAAAATGTTGCTCTTTATTTATATTCATATATATATATATATATATATATATATATATATATATATATATATATATATATACAGATACTGATAGGTACGTGTCCTGTGTCCCTGATATATAACAATCTAAAAGGATGCAGTAAAATCATATCCATGCATCCCAGTGTTTTCTTTTTTCTTCCCTCACCATTGTTTGCTTTGAACGAGTTACTGGGTAAATTTGAGGGTCCCAACTAAAGTTTCTTAATAGATTGTTGGGGGTTTCATTTATGATCTGGGGAAATAACTAAAGCCATATAACCCCTACCTTGTAACCTATCCTGTGTAATTCATTTCTAAGAAAATATTGAAATGTATTTACAGTTAGCTTGAAATGGTGAGGGAAGAAAAAAGAAAAACAGTAGGATGCATGGATATGATGTTACTGTGTCCTTTTAGATTTTTATGCATCAGGGATGCAAGACATGTACAATATCTGTGTGTGTGTGTGTGTGTGTGTGTGTATATATATATATATATATGCACTGTGTAGTATCCATTATATTCCATGGAGTTTTATTGTCATCAACCAACAAGAGTACCATTATT
The DNA here is from genome assembly GCA_023376005.1 of Doryteuthis pealeii. NCBI lineage: Eukaryota > Metazoa > Mollusca > Cephalopoda > Myopsida > Loliginidae > Doryteuthis > Doryteuthis pealeii. Next base: position 102,542,112 of record CM042137.1, on the reverse strand, counting down.
GACCCCATGGCTGATACCGACTTTAGGCCTCCCCAACAACTTTATATTACACAAGTACTACACAGGTATTACACAGGTAAGCAACCTGATATCAAAATGACTTGATTTGGTATTAAATGACCCAAAAACGGTTGATATGCCGTAAAACCAACCAACCAACCAACCAGATGGTTCAAGAAATTTTGCTTGGGTTGCAAGAACCTTGATGATCAGTTAAGATCAGAGGTCAATCTAGCATGTAGCAGTGAGATTATCAGTTGAGCTCAACATTTCACAGTTCACTGTGGTACATATATATATATATATGTATATGTATAGCAATAGCATAATCTTTACAGATCACTGCTGTCCCTCACAATTCTATAACCCCACTACCAGAACCTTTCCTCTCATGAGCCCTTAAATGACGCCCGCTGCAAATCCATAAAGTTTAATGCAAATATGACATAGGAAGGACATCCTTCCCATTGTATCAGATGATAAAATTTTATGCTTATGCACCACTGTATGTCTCTTAAGACCAGAAGCTGACTTTGTTACAGATTGCCCAAGACACATTGTTTGTTCCTGAAGTTTACATGAATTGTCTCTGATGAGATTTCCTATGATTGACATATCCGATCTTAGAAAGCAGAATTCGACCACATGTTTGACATTTTCAGTCCTCCATGTTCTCTCCAATATGACAGGTGTATCCCTTTCGAAGTTGAAGCTTGAGGTTTTCATGCTCAATTCTTTCACTCTCAAATACTTTCAATAAGAAAGAAATACTTAACAGACCATCATTTGCTATTATAAATTTATTTCGACCGGTAACTCTATAAATGATCCCAGTTTCATCAAACAGCCATTATATGATAACCAAGCAAAATAGATATTGCTCTGTATATAATTAATTCATTAATTATCTTACATTGAGCTCTTACAGATTTGAAATATTCCTTGTATAAATCTATGGACATGCTCTGTAGATATACAGAGGATATTGATGATCCCAAATAGAATCCGGCTGGTTACATCAAGCCCTAGCACCTATATAATTTTCCCAACCCTATTGCCCTTATGGCAAGCCCCAATCCCTTTTTATCATATGGGTGCTAGAAGGCGGTGGCTGCGGGTCTACATGTCCTGGGAATGACGTTAAACTCTATCTGATAGTGAGGTTCCAATTTTGGAGGTTTGGGGAATGTGGAGCACCCCTTCATCACCATTGCTCCCTAGTCCACTCTGACCCGGAGTGGTAGTACCTGTTAGGGTCCCATCTATGGGTTAAATAGAAAAATGTACTTATAAAAAAATTGTATTATCCATTAAGAATTGATTTATTTCAAAACTTTATTGGCATTAAATGACCCACTGAGGTTGATATGCCGTAAAACAAAACAAAACAAACAAACCAAATAGAATAATCTCCAACTTATCAGTCAATTGAATACTTTTATGTACACACACACACACACACACACACACACACACTGCCTTGGCAAAAGGATATAAAGCTGCTGATTGTGCCTCACGTTACCAAAATATTGCAAAACTTTTGACTCACACTAGTAATTTCTTTATATAACATTCTAGCATACCGTTCTTCTTTGTATAAATAAATCCATATTGTTGGGGGGAAAAATCAGTTCTTCATAAAAAAAAAACAAATAAAAAAAAACACAATAAAACAAACAGAAAATCATAGACTTTTTCATCTCATAACAAATAAGGGAAAATGTTTTCCTATTTTTCTTACAATCTTTTCATAAGGAAAAAAATCAAAAAACAAAAAACAAAATAATAACAAAGCATTGATTTTTTTTATCCCCCCCCTCCAAACAAAAGCTATTTTTTTTTCTACTAAATAATCCCCAGCTTCCCCTTTTATATTTTGTTCTCCACACGCACAAAAAAATATCATCAGATGTTTCTTCCTTTCACTCCTTTCTTCCTTCCTTTTTCTTCTCCAACCATCATTATAAATGAAGTACAATCATAGTATACAACTTAAGAATAGTAATAGTCAGTTTATGTCATGTAATGGGTGTCTTAGCTTTAACTCTTCTGCTGTTCCGATCGATTATAAAGATGTCTGCTGCTAGCCAGGCTCTTCTGCAATGGGAAGCAGAATTAGGGCAGGTCAGATATTTACGCACCAGGAATTGAAAAAAGGAAAAGTTGGGTTATTTTTTTAATCTTTTTTTTTATTTTTGTTAATCTTAAAAATAAATGTCAGGTAGAGAAAAATGCTGATCATATTTACGTTTTATTTCATATTATTTACCATATTATAATATTTTATAGCTCAGTCGGTAGAGCGTTCGGCTAGAAACCACAAGGTTCCTAGTTTGATACCGGTCCTCGCCAACTCAGCGTATGAGTAGCACAGGGATCTGTGTGGTAAAGTAAAAAGCTGATGGTAGGTGTGGCGCTCCACCTCAGATGCCAAAGCAATCTCCTTGGTCTAGCGCTATTGAAAAGGGGATAGACTCCCTCGCCGATTGGCTGATATCGACTTTAGGCCGCCCCGACGACTTTTTACTTTATTTTATATATTTATTTATATATGAATAAGTTTTATATATATTACTATATTCAAAAATTATTAAAATATATTGATATATGAATAATTGGACCATATTACCGTTAGGCACCCCTTTTTGATCTCGATTAAGAAAGGACATGTTTTTCATTTACACCGTCAATATCTGGTTAGGGGTTAGTTTTATAATTTTAAAAAACATCTAAAAATCATCTGTTAAAACAACCGGATATTGATGGTGTAAATGAAAAACATGTCCTTTCTTAATCGAGATCAAAAAGGGGTGCCTAAATGTCATATGGTTCTATTAATTCATATATATTATTTAATATGAATATTTTTTATATATTTATTTACCATATTATAATATTTTGTTTTATATACGTTTTATTTTTGTTAATCTTAAAATAAATGGCAGGTAGAGAAGAATGCTGATCATATTTACGTGTTATGATACATTTTATTTTCATTTTCAATCAATTTTGAATCCAAGAAAAACCTACATAAAGAAATATATCTATTGTATATACAGTATCATCTATAAATAAGTACTCACTTGGGAAAGGTATGCATCCAATTATTCTCCCTTCAGCTTTGGGTAAAGAATAGGGCAGAATGGGATTTTAAAACTTGGTTAGACAACCAATTTATGAGAAGGAAAACTCTGAATTCAAACCTGTTAAATACTGATTAAGAAATTGGACTTTTAGCATCCTATTTGTGTGGAGGGGTTTGTTTGTTTGTGTGTGTGTGTGTGTGTGTGTGTATATGAAGATAGGAGGGTTGGAGTAAAATCTAACCGTATGAGGTAAGGTAAAAGGAGAAGTGAACAAAAAATAATGACTCAAAGAAGTAGGAGAGAAATATTTCGCCCTTCTTACGTAAAGAACATCATCAGTCTAACTTTATTCAAAACAAAGTACGTACATTTGTATTTATAGAAGAGAAAGTGAGTTTGTGGTGAAATTGAGTGGTAGGGAGGTTAGAGAGGATTTGATGAACAGAGAATAACATCATATAAAGTGGAGGGAGTAGTACAGAAGATAGTAGTTTGTAAGGGAAGATATAAGAAAAATTCTGTATGTATGTCTGTTTGTACAACAACCAAGTATATGTCATTTTATAAAGGAAAATTGATGAAGACCAGCAAAGCTCAATAGAATCCACACTATTTTTGACTGTGAGGGGTTAAAAAAACTTGTTACCCCTCATTTTCCATAAGAAAGGCTAAATACAAAATATAATAGGGGTATAAATGAATAATATATTAAAGAAATTGATGAAGGATGAAACAATAAAAAGCAAATAAAATAAAAATACAAACAAGAATAATGATAAAAATAAAGAACTTAAAAACAAAAATATATTACTATTTCTCTGAATTTAAAAAAAAAATATATCAAAAATAAAAGATATGATAAATATGAAGAAAAAGAGTTTTTATTAATGTATATATAAATATAGATAAGAGATCTATTTTTTAACTTTTTAAATGCCAGGTAGCTCTGCTAATATATATACAAGGTGTGTCAAAAAAGTATAGAGATTTTTTGTACTTTTTGATTCACCCTGTATTCTGAAAAAAAAAGTTCCATTCATTCTTCATTTCTATCTTGGTAAATACAGCTTTAAACTGGGTACTTTTTTGACAATTGTTATTGTACAAAAAAAATTTTTGCAAAAAAAAATCACATTTAAAAAAAAATAAATTAAAAAAATCAGTTATTAAAACTTGGTAATCACAAATTTCAGGATTGCAGGTCTGGATTTGTCCCAGAATGTTTTTTATTTGCTCACAGAGTCAGCCTGATTCCAAAATGGTATGATATGTTGAGCTATGGCCCCTAGGAGTATAGTTGAAAAAATGTGATACCAACACTTGTATTTATTATTAGAGAAATTGCTCGGCTGTGTACATCTTCACTTAAGTTTTAAAATCTGAAAAAAAAAATGAAAAGCTTCGGTTTTGAAGTATGAAAATTAGGACCATTCATCTATAACTAGAAGTGGCTACCCGGTGTCGGTAGATAGAAGGGGGTGGGGCAAAAAAGTGAGTCTCACAGATCCATTATTACTGAATCATGAGTTAGATCCTTGCAAGATGCCCTATTAAAAGTAAAAAAAGACCTTTCGTTGATTCGGCCTGGTGGAGTGTCAGAACCCCCCCCCCCAAAAAAAAAAAAGAATGTTTCCTATTTAAAATATCAAATGCAAAAAAATCCATATTGTTACTATCTAAATTTTATTTTTTAATTGTCTTCTCGAATATAAATCAAATCATTATATTTGCTCAAAAAGCAAGATATGGTGATAGTGAATGTGTATATATATATTTACTTGGTTGTTGATTTATTTATTTTTGTAGTTTCCTCTGGACATACATACATACATACATACAACTGCTCTGCACCTATATGATTTTCCCAACCCTATTGCCCTTAAGGCAAGCCCCAACCCCTTTTTATCATATGGGTGCTAGAAGGCGGTGGCTGCGGGTCAACATGTCCTGGGAATGACGTTAAACTCTATCTGATGGTGAGGTTCCAGTTCTGGAGATTTGGGGAATGTGGAGCATCACTTCATCACCATTGCTCCCTGGTCCACTCTGACCCAAAGTGGTAGTACCTGTTAGGGTCCCATCTATGGGTTAAATAGAAAAATGTATTTATAAAAAAATTATATTATCCATTAAGAATTGATTTATTTCAAAACTTTATCGGCATTAAATGACCCACTGAGGTTGATATGCCGTAAAACAAACCAAACCAAACACAACTGCTCTTTATATCTGTATGGATGGCAGTAAATTCATCTATAATGGCAGTAAAACTGGACACTTCATGTTTTGTGTTGTGCTAAAAATCAATGAATATAAAAGGAAAACTAGTTAAAATTAGTAATGTTATTTAATGACTATAAATCTGCAAACTTGACTGGTTAATTGTATTACAACTACTACTTTTACGCCAAACCTCTATTATATTGACATAAACCTGGCTGGCCGATTCTTGTATATATATATATATTTGTATCTTTTATTGATATTTCTGCTCCCATTAAGTAGCAAAGACTCTGGTTATTTGGACTGTTAATAGTACAGACAACAACCTGTGTACCTTTTTCTACTGATCTTTTTCTTATGTAAAGATGAAGGAGAAACAAAGGACATTAGTATTTTTTAAATCTTTTGATAAAGTTTCTTTATTAAAGGAAATTTATGCTTGCTTCTACATGACTCCCATAGATATAAATATGTACAACTGCTGCAATGATCTCACTTAAACTATACAAATAAAATAGAACCAGGCTGTTTTTAATGCAGATAGTAATACTTGAAACTATATGACTGTTACAACAAATGATTATTAAATAGGAATAGTTACTTGATGCCATATAATATCTCTCTCTCTCTCGTATATATATATATATATATATTGCAATATAGGTACAAGTGATAACCTACTCGAGTTTCACCATAAGGATCTTCAGGGTTAAATCCACTGAATTAATCAAGATATTGATTAATTGCAGTCGATTACATGTTTAGTCTTTCGCGATAAATGAACCGTTTATCGCAAAAGACACACATGTGTAATCGACTGCAATTAATCAATATCTTGATTAATTCAGTGGATTTAACCCTGAAGATCCTTATGGTGAAACTCGAGTAGGTTATCACTTGTACCTATATTGCAATAAATTTGCTCTACTAACGTATTGAGCACTTTTCACTTGATATATTGCTGTCTTACCTTTCTGAATTTTGCATCAACTAACCATTGTGACCATATTCACCAGTAAGTCACCTTTTCCATTACACACACACACACACACACACACACACACACACACATATATATATATATATATATATATATATATATATAAATTCCTAATCCATAAGGATGCCAGCAATCACAGCAGTCAATCAATCTAAAAAAAATCCTTGTAAAAGAGGGATCATTCCCTTGAAATATATGATTAAATAAAATGGAACTTAGTACATAGCGTCTAACCTAGTTTCTCATTTATTTAACACTTTACCCATGCTTCACACTAAATCACCAAAGTATATATTATAGATATATGTATGTATATATATATATATATACACATTGAAAATTAGACTCACCAGATATATATATATATATATATATATATATATATATATATATAGCAAAGAATCTCGAGGCAACCCTACTATTTGTAGACTTCTCCAAAGCATTTGACTCCATACACATAAGAAAAATGGAGCAAATACTGCTAGCATATGGCATATCCAAGGAAACAGTTAATGCCATAATGATGCTCTACCAAAATACAATAGCAATGGTACGATCACCAGATGGCGACACATACTTCTTTGACATTGTCGCCGGAGTCCTACAAGGGGATACACTAGCGCCATATATATACATAATATATATATATATTTACAGTATAAAGATGTATATAGAAATAGTCTACTCAAGTTTCACCAAAAAGGATCATCAGGGTTAATTGTAATGAATTAATCAATATATTGATTAATTCATTACAATTATGATCCTTATTTGATGCTGCGTGGAGGACCTTCCAGAAACAATGACTGATAGGGACTGTTAGAAAGAGAGAGAGAAAGTCATAGATATCTGTGCTGTCAGTTCGACCTGATGATGATGATGTTGATGATTAATCAAAATTCGCTAAGTTTACTAAGAGGCTTGTCATAAATGAGTGACCTCTTGCACACAATATCTGATTAGCGTAAACTATGATTAATTTGATATTACAATTTTACACATGAAATGTACACATACGCAGATGTGCCCTGTCAGCAGACTGCATAGCGGTAAAACTCCCCACCTACCCAATAGGCTGTATTGGGTCTGACATAAAACTGCATTTATAATGTCATATTTAAAAATGAAGTGTGGTATGTACAGTTGGTGGGGAAAAAAGTTAAAAGTTAAAGGTTTTTGTTTTATAAACTTTGAAGCATCGGATGAATTAGACTTTTACAAACTGTATAATTAGTGAAGTGGCAATTGTAGACAAACTGCAGAATGTGATTACCTAACCCCTCCACAAAGGGCAGGATGTGACACAAGGTCAATTTTTTAAATGGAGTACTGCTGGTTTGAATTAAGAGTTTTCCTTCTCCTAGAAAGGTTGCTATACCAAATATTTTTGTCTGTAAAATGAGTTCTAGAGCTTCTCTACTCCTAAAAATTGGTTTATAAAAGCTTTTTAGTCTGAGGAATCCAAAAATGCTATCAAAAATAGGCACAGAACCATTTTTAAGTTATTAATGATTTCTGATTTTTTCATAGCAAGATCAATAAGTGGGAAAATCTCAATGTGGCACTGCATATATGACAAACTTTTTTTGAAATTATTATTTTACATATGACAATTTTACTTTTTTTATGGATGATTTGAGATGGAATTACCTGTATAGAGAGATGTTTTCCTGGGAAATTGTTTTCTTCCATTCAGATGGAACATACATAGATGGATTAAAAAAAAAAAAAAACAAAGCTCCCACCTCCCCCCAATGTGACACAAAAGATTTTTCTATTTTAATATCTTTTTTTTTTTTTCCTTCTTTGCCTTAGGTGGCATAAATCTCCTGAAAGTTTGGTGAAAACCACCTACCTCCACCCCCCCCGTATTTTGAGTGTTTCTTGTTAGTTGCATAAGACGGCCATTGAGACTCATCTTCATGCTGGCTGGATTGTTAGCAAGAATTATTCATCTGAACAAACAGACACTCAAGTGTGAGAGACAGACATTCAGGAAACAGATGTCCTTGCATTGTTTCATTTTCTATATTGAAATTACTTAGAGTTCTGAATGACTTCAGTAATGTCAACAATGATGTGCACTTATATGAAAACTTATATGTCCCTCATCAAATTTAGTGCTGTTGCAGAGATGCTGATGTCCTGCATCCCTGATGCACAAAAATCTAAAAGGAAGCCGTAAAATCATATCCATGTATCCTGGTGTTTTTCTTTTTTCGTCCATATGACCATAGCTTCTCTTTTTCTAATCTTCTTTCTTTCTTTCTTATATTACCGTATTATATGTTTTTGTTGTTCTTTTTTTACCAAGATATTATTTCCACTAGCAAATATATGTACCCTCCGGGTACAAGTATTCAATTATTAATGTAATAAAATATTATATTAAATTAGAAAGGCTAATGAAACTAAATAAGAATGCAGATAAAAGGATTTGAAACAGAGAGAGGTCTAATAGAAAAATAAAACAACTGAAACTTACTCTTCAATCACTCAAGTATTTTATTACTAAATTTTCCTAATTCAACTACTTAGCTAAATTAGGAAATAAATAATAGAATGAAAGTTATTTCTTCTTGTTAATGGAATTCTTTTACGATTTATTGAAGAGAATTTTACTCATATTTATTAAGATAAAACAAAACGATTAGAAATCAATAATACCAAGCATATATTTATTGAAATCAGATTTTTAATATCAATATACAAATTAGCCTTCCCATTCCCACTGTATACCGCTATTTTGTTGTACATATACATACAATTGCATGTTATTAGGATGTAGATAAGGCTAACAGTAAAAATTAAAATCTTGGAGAATGTGATGTAAATAACTAAGGGGATTGTGACTTGGGTAGTAATATAGTTTCGGTTACAGACAGAAAAACACACAATCTCTATTATAATAAGATTATCATTGTTAATAGCTTCTTTTACTTTCTTTCTATCTTTCTTTCTTTTATTTATTTCCATTTGCCTGGTTCTTTCTTTCTTTCTTTTTACTTTCTTTCTTTCTTTCTTATATTCCCGTATATGTATTTATTATTATTTGCATTTATCTTTTTGTTGTTGTTTTTTGAGCAATAAATTATTTTGTTATCATTGTTAATACCTTCTTTTTTTTTCTTTTTCTTTCTTATATTACCGTATTATATGTTTTTGTTGTTCTCTTTTTTTTACCAAGATATTATTTCTATTATCATTGTTATTAGCTTATTTTCTTTTCTTTCGCGATTTAGATTCGTGGGGACATTTTTTCCATTTACACTGTCAAAATCCGGTTAATTGTTTAAAGACGATTTTTAGATTATGTCTTTGGCATAAAATGACCCAATAAGGGTTGACATGCCATAAAACCCAACCAACCAGCCAATAAAAATTGTTGGGTGCTATTTCCAAGATTTGTTCCAGACAGTATGCAGCATCCTTGAGTAATTCCCATTTAGAATTTTCTCTAAGCATTTCATTAGAGTCCAAGTGGTGCAGCCATGTCTACAGGTTTGAAAGAACTCTCACTTTATCTTATCAGAGATATCAGATTTCCATGTGATTGATAATCTGTCTGAACTTATTTTATTTTAAGATAGCATTATTGGAAATTATTTACTTCAGTTATGATTGAAGTGCTGTTTTCCACTCAGCAAATTGTTGGGAAAGATACCAAATTAGAAAATGGTTGAAAAAGTAGAAAACGATGTTAAAGGAAATGTTAGTACACTGTAAGAGTACAGGGGTCAGTAATGAGATTTACACAATTTTCAGTGGAATAAACGGCACTGACTCATCTAGTTTTGGTTTCTTTGTTTAATGACATATCAACCTTTGTGGGCCAGGTTAGCTCAGTCGGTAGAGCGTTCGGCTAGAAACCACAAGGTTCCTAGTTCGCTACCAGTCCTCGCCAACTCAGCGTATGAGTAGCACAGGGATCTGCGCGGTAAAATAAGGAGCTGATGGTAGGTGTGGCACTCCACCTCAGATGCTAAAAACAATCTCCTTGGTCTAGCGCTATTGAAAAGGGGATAGACTCCCTCACTGACTGGCTTTGTGGGCCAGGTTAGCTCAGTCGGTAGAGCGTTCGGCTAGAAACCACAAGGTTCCTAGTTCGATACCGGTCCCCGCCAACTCAGCATATGAGTAGCACAGGGATCTGTGCAGTAAAGTAAGGAGCTGATGGTAGGTGTGGCACTCCACCTCAGATGCTTAAAAAAAAACAATCTCCTTGGTCTAGCGCTATTGAAAAGGGGATAGACTCCCTCGCTGATTGGCTGATACCGACTTTAGGCTGCCCCGTCGACTTTTTTACTTTTTTATTTAACCCATATCTTGGGGATATGAGGGGGCTCATACCTTTCCCAAGGTGTTTGTCTGAAAGTGAATGTGATAGCGAACTCACTTACATGATAGCCATTATGCCATGGGTACTCTCCTGACTCCTCTAGACAGCTGTCTAGATACCATCACTTCATTATATAATTTACTCATCTTTCCACATCTTTAAAATTCTAAGCATCAGTCTCAATACTTTTTGATCATCTCTCATACACTTTTGTATTTGGACTAGCATCCTCATCTTGATTGTTATCATCATATTTTGTATTTTCTGGTCTTCTTCTTGCGTTTGTAACCTTCTGAGTATTTCAAATCAAACTCTTTATTGAATCTGTGAGTATATTGTTCTGATTATATTGATGTATTTTATTTTAATGGCACATCATCCTATCTGGGGTTATTTTGTGCATAGAGGTTAAGGATCTGTGAACATTGTACATTTATATTTACATTTTTGCAAAGTTGTTTTCAGAACTTTTTGCATACAGTTATATAATATAAAGTATTTATAACTAATACAAATATTTTGATGGCATATCAACCTTCATGGGTTATTTAATGCCAAAGCCATCCTTGTAGAAGAACAGTAGTAGTGTAGAGATTTGTGGAGTGATTATCATCAATCTGTGTTGCAAGCTGAGTATGTTGTGAGGATCCAGACTTGGTAGGTTGTTTAAATAGTAGATTGGACTATTCCACTTGTGTATTTGGGGTATGCTCACTTCCCGGATCCTGATTGGCTGCTGGTTTTAAAGGGAACACTTTCATCTATATAAACTAAACATTTGACTGTATTCAAGCATTTAGGGCAGAGTGTATTTGATTATGTTCTCTTTTCTTTTTTGTCTGGTTACTGGATGCTAGTAACACCCTTCCCATGGAGGTGAGTATGATGGTATATTCAACAAGTAGTAGTATTTAACCAATAGCTTCCTATTATAAAAAATAACTAAACATTATGAGTAATAATTCTTAAGCCTATAATTTTTTTTTCTCTCTTTTCAGGTCACCTTATCCCAAGGTGTACTGCCATATAACATGGCTAGTAGCAGTCCAGTTGTGCGGCAGATCCATCGTGAGTTTCTGAGCTGCGGTATCTGCCTGGACCGTTACCAGAATCCAAAGGTCCTCCCGTGTTTGCACACATTCTGTGAGCGCTGCCTCATCAGTTACATTCCCCCAGAGAGTCTCTCCTTGACGTGTCCAATCTGCCGGCAGCAGTCTATCCTCCCAGTAGAAGGAGTCTCCGCACTGCAAACCAACTTTTTCATAACCAACCTCATGGATGTTCTAGGACAGACCAATGTATGCACTGCCTGTGTGGACAATACAGGCTATGTGCAAGTGCACCAACTGTGACAACTTCTTGTGTGAACGCTGCTCGAGAGCAGCTGTGATGGGGGTCAGTCATCCACCGACCAGACCAATGACAATGCTTCTAGTGGTGAGACCCCGACTAGCGTTCACAATATCATCCGCCTCAGTGAGCTGGCTTAACTGAGGATAAAGAGAACCGACTGGTATGTCCCAGTCATGAAGGAAAGTCTTTACAGTTTTATTGTTGTGCCTGTGAAACGGCTGCATGTGAGGAGTGCACTGCCGTTCACGTCGGCCACAAGACAGTTCCCTTACAAGATGCTATAAAGAGCACAAGGCAGGGCTTCAGAGACTGATCTCCGGTGCTAGAGCACAGATTCCTGGGATTCAAAAATCAGTCAAAGAGGTCATCGAAGTTTCCGAAAGGTTGAATCAAAAGTCGAAGGAAGCTGAAGAACACATTGTGAATGCCTTTGACATCCTGGATAAGTTGATGTTACAGCAAAAGACTTCGCTACTATCAGAGCTGGCTGAAACCCATAAAGCCAAAGAGGAGGTGCTAAGCAAACAAAGGGAAACACTGGAAAACACGCTTTCTCGAATTTCCAATTGCTGTGAGGTGACAGAGGACGCGCTTGAACATGGCAAGGAGACTGCCATTCTTGTTGTGAAAAAAGAAGTTACTGAAAAATTGCAGGAATTGGGCTCGATGAATATCAGCTACCAACCAGAAGAGAATGAGTTTCTTGAATTTGATTATTCCTGTTTCCAGTCCTTAAAGAAATCAATTGTAAACCTCGGTCACATTATTACAAATAGTGCTGTCGGGTTTGAAACTACAGCTACAGGAGATGGTCTGAAGTACTCCTATATCGGCAAGTACTCAACCGTCTCTGTTACGACAAAGGACGGAAGGGTGAGCTCGTCAAACTTGGACATGCCACAGTTGAAGCTGAGTTGCTCAACCTTAACAAGGACATTATTATTGAGCCGCATATTACTGACCACAAGAATGGCACCTATGACATAACCTATTCTATCCCGAAAGAGGGTACTTATGAACTTTTCATTAAAGTTTTTGGGCAGCCTATCAAGGGGTCGCCCTTTAAAGTGAAGGCGTTGCCTGCCGGTGAGGAGGGAGATTTGCTAGGAGCTTCGACTAGAATTCCAAAGACTAGTGCTGTAAAGCAGCGTGGCACCAAGCGACCTTCCAGCTCGCGGTCACACGGATCTAATCGAAAGAGCAACGTTATAGAAGATGATCTCATTTTAAGAGTTGGCGTCAAAGGTAGAAACAAAGGTGAGTTCACCAACCCACAGGGACTCACCTCGGTTAACGGGAAAATTTTGGTGGCTGATAGCAACAATCAGGTTGTTCAAGTGTTCACTTCGCTTGGTGATTGCAAGCTACGGTTTGGAGCCCCAGGACGGGGTCCGGGAAAAATGCAACGGCCAACAGGTCTCGCTGTTACTATGAATGGTAATTACCTGGTCGCAGATTATGACAACAAGTGGGTCAGTGTTTTCTCCCCCGACGGAAAGTACATTAATAAGATAGGGAGCAACAAACTTTTGGGACCAAAAGGTGTGGCTGTAGATAAAAATGGACATATAATTGTAGTGGATAACAAAGCTAGTTGCATATTTATTTTCCAATCGAATGGCAAACTCATTCAGAAATTTGGCTCCCGGGGAAATGATGACAACCAGTTCGCTGGGCCGCACTATGTGGCCATCAATACCAACAATGACATCATTGTGTCGGATTTTCACAACCACTGCGTCAAAGTCTTCAATTCTGAAGGCAACTTTTTGTACAGTTTTGGGTCCAATGGAGAAGGTAATGGACAGTTCAATGCTCCTACAGGTGTAGCTGTGGACAACCATGGTAACATTCTCGTAGCTGATTGGGGCAATTCCAGAATTCAGGTAAGATTAAGATTCTTTTCATGACTCTTATCATGTCTCTTGTTATTATCTCTTTGCCTACTTTAAACCTCTACAGCAGCTCTCTCTCACCAGAACGGTTTCTATGCATACCACACCCAAGCAAAGTACAAAAAGTGATGGTTAATTCATTAAAATTAAGTGGAAGGACTCAGATGACAATAATAATAGGACTTCATGTGAATAGAAGGAGTTCTGAGGTGAATAGATAGTGTACTTTGAAATATCCCATCATACAGATAAAAAATACCAAGAAAATTTGGTAAAGCTGTGGAAGAAATTTGGTAGGCAAAGAGTTAATGATTTGATGACTTGTGAACCCAATGGGTTCCCATTGTAACAGCAGTCAATTATATATACTAGCAAATTTATTAGCTAGACTAGCAAATATATGCACCCTCCGGGTGCTAGTATTTAAGTTTTAATATAATAAAATATCATATTAAATTAGAAAGGCTAATGAAACTAAATAACTAAATAAGAATGTAGATAAAAAGATTTTGAACAGAGGGGTTATGATTGAAAAATAGAACAACTTTGAAACTAACTCTTCCATCATTTTCCGTTACTCCGTCTTTCATTGGAAAATTTTCCTAATTAAACTGTTTAGTTAAAATAGGAAGTAAAGAATAATATTACAGTTATTTCTTCTTGTTAAGGGTTTCTTTTAAGATTTATTGAAGAGATTTTTGCTCATATACAATAAGATAAAACCAAACAATTAGAAATCAATAATACTAGCAGCATATATTTATTAAAATCAATTTTTTTTAAGTTCAATATGCAAATTAGCATTCCCATTCATACTGTAAACTGCTATTTTGTTGTATATAAAAAATATAATTGCATGTTATTAGTATGTAGATATGGTTAAGTATAAATAATGTAAAACAATTTTATTAATAATTGAGGTTAAAATAAGGATAAATTCATGGTGAATTTGACGTCAATTACTAAGGGAATTGTGACATGAGTAGTGATTTAGTTTCGGTTACAGATAGAAAAACACACAATCTCCATTATAATAAGATATATATATATATATAATATTAATCAATATTAATGATATAGTTTGCTATATTTATAAATAATGAAAGCACCTGGTGTAATTGTTAGTGTCATAGGAAATGGACATAGTGAGATTTTAGTTATTTACATCACATTCTCCATGATTTAAAAAAAATTTAAACCTCAATTATTAATAAAAATCGTTTTGCATTACTAATACTGTTGACCATATCTACATACTAATAACATGCAATTGTGTTTATATATACAAAAGAATAGCGGTTTACAGTGTGAATGGGAAGGATTCATATCTTTCTCGAGGGCATTAGCACTATGTGAAATGGAAACAGTGTCGTCCTGAATTTGAACTCAGGCTGCCGTGTTCATTTCCTATGATGGTGACCATTACACCATGTGTGTCCATTATTATTAGTATAAGATAGAAGTGATAGAGGTAATAAAAAAGGGTGAGATTTTGTTTTTTTTGTTTTTTATGATTGCAAGCTTAAAGAACTTCTCACTTTGTGATTAAAGGTTATTTCTGTTCACTTGTCAGGAAGGAAACCGAAGGATGTAGATAGGGTTTCACTGATTATTCTACTTGAGTGCTTCTAAAATCAATGATTAAAGTACCCCTCTCCCCTTTTCCGAGGTTACAACATTGGATTGTAGGTAGAGAGAGAGAGCGGATAAAATTTAGGTCATCACATAAGGGGACTCAGTTTATTCACTCATCTAAGAAAATTGACCAATTCCCAACAAATTACATTGATTTTCAGCTTTTTCCCCTTCTTGTTATGTTACGTAGTGCCTTTACTTGGACGGCACCAAATATCTATATGTTATATACTTTCTTACGTCTTACTCTGTCGTCTATTCTTCTGGCCGGATCTGGTATATCTTCTAAGGTCTCGTCTGGTCTTCTATTGAGGATTCCGTGTCTGGTTTCTGTTGCTAGGATTTCTTGTTATCAGAAGCCTTGTGTCATTGTTAGGTTTTAGTAATAACAAGACTTCGATTTACGATGATGTTACTTTATTCGTAGACCCAGACCAGACAATCACGCAGTGAGGCTCACATCTTGCTAGCTTCGCTTCTAATCCTAACTCTAACTGACTGAGTTGCTTACACCTTAAAAAGCGGAGGCTTTCTATTGCCTTCCGATTCTCACGATCATCCCCAGAACGCAGTCAGAGTGAGGTCAAACGCTGTCACTCACTCTCAAGGCCATCAGCTGCACTAATATGATTTCTACACTATTGTCATAATCATTAGGTGTCTAATGATTTGTAACAGTTAGAGTGATGATTCATCGGACTAATTTATTTGTTTACACACAATCCAATAAGTTATTTTAAAAGAGTTTTATAATTTGCTTGAAGCATTGTGTTTTATATTGGTTTGGTGGTTTAGTTTTGAAGGCTATCACATGCAAGTGTAAAAAAAAAAATAAGGTAACTGTAATGTTGTTTGTTAACCCTTGATTTATTTTTAATATTTCGAGATAAAGATCTCTTCGTCAGAAGATTTCTGAAGGTCTGGAGTTATTTTAGCTTTGATGTGGACCACTTTCATTATTTTGACTAGCAAGAATATGCACCCTTCAGGTGTAAGTATTCAAGTTTTTTAAACAAAAGTAAAATTGGCGGAATGGCCTATTGTCAGTATCAGTCGGACAACGAGGGAGTCTATCCCCTTTTCGCTAGTGCTAGAGAAAGGAGATTGTTTTGCTGAGGTGGAGCGCCACACCTATCGTCAGCTCCCCACTTTACCACACCAATTAGATTACCTAATCAGTGCTACTCATACGCTGAGGGACCGGTATCGAACTCAGAACCTTGCCATTCCAAGGTGAGTGCTCAACCGGCTGAGCTCAACCGGCCCCTATTTAAGTTTTAATGTAAGTAAGTAAAGTCGACGGGGCGGCCTAAAGTTGGTATCAGCCAGTTAGCGAGGGAGTCTATCCCCTTTTCAATAGCGCTAGACCAAGGAGATTGTTTTTAGCATCTGAGGTGGAGTGCCACACCTACCATCAGCTCCTTATTTTACCGCGCAGATCCCTGTGCTACTCATACGCTGAGTTGGCGAGGACTGGTAGCGAACTAGGAACCTTGTGGTTTCTAGCCGAACGCTCTACCGACTGAGCTAACCTAGCCCTATTAGTTTTAATGTAATTAAATATATTAAATTAGAAGACTAACAAAATTAAATAACAACATATAAAAGATTACACTTATTTTAATTGCTCTCTATATAAAATCATTCATTAGATTGATTTTAATACATTAGAGAATAAAACAAAAATATTAGAGATCAAAAAACACAGGTAATTATTATTAAACCGGTTTTGTTAAAACCAGTAAGCAAATTAAGCCGCACCATATATTATGTAAACCATCATTTCTAAGTGATATATAAGTGCACTTTTTAAACACACTAGTAACATTGGCTGTTTTGAGGCAAATCTACATCAGGTTTTCATAGACATCGTTAATAAATAAGATTTATTTTATGTATTAATGATTTTGACTATGAATTAAATACTTATTGATAATTTACTCAATTCTGGAGGGTATTGTGATGTAAGCAGTGATGTATTTTCAGTTATAGACAGACACTGAATTCCATTAAAGAGCCCAGTCTGATCTACTATTTACTCATAGCTGGAGGGAAAATAGTTGGATACATACCTTTCCAAGATATTAGCTATCTGATATGCAAACAGCCTCATCCAGGATTTGAACTCGGGTCGATGAGTCCATTTCCTATGACAATAACCATTACACTATGCACCTTCACAAATGTAAATAAAAAATGCCAATTTCAATACCTTGTAACTCACAGAATAACCCAGACGAATTAACATGCCATTAAAATCAATCAATTATATTACCCATAATTGGGGGAGAACAGATGGATTCATACCTTTCCAAAGAGTATTAATATATTTTTTAAAACAAGTTTTAATAAATACATGCCCGTATCAATATATTTATATATAAGTTTATTTTTTTAATATATATTTTAAAGTTATTTGAACTAAATTTGTGATTTTATTACTTATGGTACAAACTTTTTGACATTGAATTTTTAAACCTCCACACTCTCAAGCAGTATCTTTCAAAATCAATTTTTACATACATGAATGAATATCTGATAGCAAAGGCAGAAAGGGATTAGAGTGTTTTTTTTTTTTTTTTTTTTTTTTTGTAGACCCATGTAGATTTCTTTTCCCGTTTATTTACCCTGGTTAGAGGTTTTGGGCAATGATTAAATAATACTGAGGCACAGTTATGTATAGAACTAATCTCTGCAGGAGACGAGATAAAAATGGCCTGGAGGGTATATTGTATTTAAGTTTATTAATAATCTTTTAATATGCATTCATATTTAATTTCTTTAGTCTTTCTGATTTAATATATTTTATTAAATTAACTTTAAATACTTATGCAGGAGGGCATAAGCTATTTAAGTTTATTAAGGTAATGACTTTTTATATGCATCATATTTAATTTCTTTAGTCTTTCTGATTTAATATATTTCATTACATAAAACTTGAAACTTATGCAGGAGGGCATACGTATTTAAGTTTATTAAGGGAATTTTTTATATGCATTCATATTTAATTTCTTTAGTCTTTTGATTTAAAAATTTCATATACATTAAAACTTAAATACTTATGCCATTTAAGTTTTTAAGGGTAATCTTTTATATCATATTTAATATATTATAATATATTACATTACAAATATAAGGAACGTATTTAAGTTATTATTAAGGTAATCTTTTATATGCATTCATATTTAATTCTTAGTCTTTCTGATTTAATATATTTCATTACATTAAAACTTGAATACTTATGCCTGGAGGGTGATATTCTTGCTAGTGTTTTGTTAATATCATTTGATTTATTTCTTCTTCTTTTATCTTTTCAGGTTTTTGACAGTGAGGGTTCGTTTCTGTCATCGCTGAACCGTCAGCAGACCGTTATATGGACCTCAAGGCCTTACGGTGACTACTGACGGCTTCTGTGCTGTGCAGATTCAGGCAACCATTGCTTAAGATTTATAAGTACTACAATGATAATCGTAACCTTGGTAGTCCATAACTGGACCATAAAAGTAAAAAAAGAAAAGAAATCTAACCCACGAAAATCATTTGCCACAAGCATGTTTTACTTTTTAGTGGTGGCATCTAAAAAAGTAGTCATCACAACTGTGTTAAGTTTACATGTATATGTTTGTGTAATGTATTATAATAATAAAAATTAGCTCCCTATTTTTAAAATTTATGTATAAAATTATTTAAGTATTTATAAATTATATATTATTGGTAGTATTTCTATATAAATTGCAATTTTTCTTTTTTTCTTTTTTTTTTTTTTATCTATGACTTAAGCCATATTTTAAATAGAGAGTTAAATTTCGGACATTTGTATATCAAGGTGCTTCAAAATAACTTTAAAAAAAAAAATACGAATAAATTGAAAATCTAAATAGATTTTTTTTTTATCGTTGATAAATTATAAATGAATGTTACTTAAGTGTAAGGGTGTTTTTATGTGTGAGCAAATGATTGTTCTTGTAACAATTGTATTTTTGTTTTTTATTTTTATTTTTTTTTTTCCAAATATTATTAATCTGTAAACTTTCTTCTTCTGAATTTTAAGAAGAATTACCCTTTCCTTGCTTGCCATAATGCCACCTCTTTTTGTCCCTTTTATTTTTTTTTAATTACTTAAAATAAATATCTTCCGTGATTACCTTGAACTTGAATATGTTTCAGGCTGAAATTGTTATTACTCGTTCAAGGGAGCTCCAAGTAGTATAATACTATCAGCTTATTGACAGAAATGTGGAAGAAATTACATTTATATATATATATATAACTTCCATATATATTATTTTTTTTTTATATCTAATCAATTTTTGTCAAAAGTCTGGTGGCATTTATTATAAAATTTATTATGCATAAAAGATGACAATGCTGTGCTGAATAAGTCTTTGTGTATGCTATGTTATGTACTCTTGCTATATAGTATTTTGATAATTAAGATAAAACCTTTTGTGATATTTCAATCAAGATTGGTGTTTAAAGAATTGATGGAATAACATTTTTAATTATATAAATAAGAACAGGTTTTTACATATGTTAGTGTTTATATAAAGGGTGTAATACTACCAATGTCCCATAATAACTGTTTACAAATATAAAAAAATTCATACACTAAAAAATAATTATTATAGGACAGAGTTTATTTTTCTTCTGTACTAATATTTGTTTCCAGTTTTAAAAAAAAATGTTAACCTTGTCCATAATTATTATTACATTTAGTATATAGAAATATACACACACAACAAATACAATAATTATTATGGGAATAGAGATAGCATGTTTTTTCTACCTCTGTCCCAAAATTGTTATCTTTAGTGTAAATGATATAATATATTTTATGTATACAATTGTATGGGACAGAGATAGTATAAAAACTTTTTCAGTAGGGTTCCTAGAAATTTCAAAATCATAACAGCCAAATTATTATTTCATTAATATTAATTTTAATTTCATACATTGGATAAGAATTTTCTAGCAGCTCTATAGAGAAATATCAACCTAATAAGTATATACATTTTTCTCTCTCCCTCTCTCTTCTCTCTCAATATTATATTTATTATATATAATATATATATAATATATGCACACACACAACACAGTGTGATAAAAGTATGAGATTGATGCTGAATTTAACCAGATAGAAATTGAACAAGGAATGGAATAAATTTTTTTTTGTTCAGAATACAAAAAGAATGTCAAAAAAAGTACAAGTTTAAAACTGTAATTTTACCAAGAAATAAATGAAGGAATGAATGGAAGGCATATAATTTCTTTTTCAGAAACAGGTGGTGTCAAAAAGTCGCAAAATCTTGTACTTTTTGACAACACTTGTAAATATTATCAGTAATTGATATATATTATATTATATAATGGGATGTACCATAACTGCTTATATTAATGTGACCTGATCCTATACAAACACTTGGTGTAATAAATAAATAATGTAAAAATAAGCTGGGAGATGAATGTGAATACTATTTTTTATTAGCTAAAAATAAGAAATATCTGAATTCTGCTGTCATGGAGGATAGTCTGAAAAGTTCTCCAGCCTAACCATACCTTTCTGTTGAATTTTGGTTATCAGATATTTAAAAAAAACCGAAATTAAGATGCAAAGGGA